>BSBM01000338.1:19275000-20477500 GCA_027924585.1 Larix kaempferi | reverse complement strand
AGGAGGGGGATTACCGGGGGGGGAGAGAGAGAGAGATTGAGAGAGAGGGTTAGTAATGGTTCGAGGGGAGAGGAGAAAGAGAGAAGAGAGGATGTTAGTTGTAGGGAGTGAGAAAGATAGATGGGAGGTGTGGTTAGAGGTAGGTGCATGTGTAGGAAAGAGAGAGAGATACCGAGAGAAGGGTTAGTAAGGGCTAGGGAGAGGAGGGGGTTTAGGGATAGGGGGAGTAGGAGAGAGATAGAAAGAGTAGGATGGTTAGGGATGGGGGAGATGTTAGGGAGAGGGAGAGGGGGTTTAGAGAGAGAGAAGGGTGTAGAAGTAGGAACATGAAAGTGAGAGAGGGGGTTTGTAAGGGTTATGAGGAGAAGGGAATAAAGACAGGGGGTTAGGGGTATGGGGATCAATAGGAGAGACAATAAGAGAGGGGAGGGGAGGGGAGGGG
Source organism: Larix kaempferi (assembly GCA_027924585.1). NCBI lineage: Eukaryota > Viridiplantae > Streptophyta > Pinopsida > Pinales > Pinaceae > Larix > Larix kaempferi. The sequence goes on along the minus strand of BSBM01000338.1, from coordinate 20,477,058 downwards.
AGGGGAGGGGTGGGGTGGGCGGGGTTAAGGGGTTATAGAGAGGTAGAAAGGGAGGAGGGTGTCACGGGGTTAGAAGAGAGAGAGGGGTGGGGGATATGGGTTGGTGGAGGAGTATAAAAGAGATAGAGAGAGGGGTTTAGTAAGGGTTAGGTGTAGGAGGGGAGAGAGTGAGCAAGGGCTAGCAGTGAAAGGATTATGAGAGAGATAGAGGGAGGGGGGTTTAAGAGTGGTGGGGATTAAGGAGAGGGAGAGGAGGGGTTAGGGAGTGGTGGGTATATAAATTTATTCAACACTTAAAAGCATAAATTTGTGAAGTTAATAACGCGTGCGCGTTACGTATATACAAAAAGCTCACGCATTTTTAATGTACATAATGCGCGCGCGTTTTGTATGTACATAACGCGTGCGTGTTTTGCATGTACATAACGCGTGCACGTTTTGCATGTACAAAACGCGCGCCAATCACAATATTTGAATTTAAACAGAACGCGCACGCGTACCTAAGCGCCTAATCACCCACTCCTCCCACGCCCGCGTGTCAGCCACTGTCCTATGTGGCTGGTTTGGACTTACCAAACATGTGCTAGGGAATTTTTAGACCATAGCTAATTTAACATTTTAAACATTTTTCTCAGTGTGCCTGTTTTTCACCGCTCTCTACAACATGACATACCTGACCATTATTGACGAAATTTTAGGCATAAAAATAATTTTTTTATGCAGATTCCAAATATGTAATTTGTTTACAAAAATATTGAGATTTTCTATTTATTTCCTAATTTTCTTGTGTCATCACTCCATTGGTCAAAAAACATACTGTTAGTGTTTATTCCGTAACTTTTTCATCTCACAACCATTTTAAAAAATACTTGTATGCTGCACTAGAGGACACCGACCTCTACATGCTGTAAAAAATACAAGTCAAAATTACTACATTAATACCTTCAAAGGATGCACCCACATTTTACATACCGTTCTCGAGGTTTGATCACTTACATAATTAAAAAAAATTAAAAATTAAACATTTAATTTGGGAAAAATAGCACTGCACTAATGCTACGGGTTCTATACATTTCTACCAAATTTTGTATCCTGAAACAGTCATTTAGGCATTGAAAAGCTGCACCCACAAAAACATATACCTTATCATTTTCCAAAAAAATAAAAAGTCCCTGTTAGAAAACATGAAATTTGACATAGTTATGTAAATTTTCAATACTTAAATCTTATATATTCAGATACGTGACTCAATTTCCTACATATGCAAGATATCTTGTGTAAGAATGTTAAAAAAATCAATTAAGTTGAGAGATAGCTGATTTTTCAGTTTTCTATTGCATCTAACGCGCCAAAAGTGACCCTCATTAGCTTGCACATGCCCTTATAAAATTTTATGTTCTTCCATGAGTTAAATATATGCTAATGTTTTCAAATGGACACATTGTTATTAATGTAATTGTTGCTAATGTTTTACTAATATAATGAACCTATAACATCTATACTATATTTTATTAATATAATGAATATATAAAATCTAATAGAATTTTAAAATAGTTATACTCTTTTACACATTAAAAATGTTAATAAAACCTTATTTCAATGTGACGTTGTTACAGTCAGTGTTACAAATATCAGTGATATATCATCGACATCGCGATATATCGCAATACGATCTCCCTGCCGATAATATCGGAATATATCGCGCCTATGTTTAGGGCGATTTTTTGTGTGGAACAATCGCGATAATATCGCGATGTTTGGTAAAAAATCGCGAGTTGATGTTTTGACATCGCCAGTCCGCCCGCGGGGTATAAAAAACTCAGAAATACGTTTTTTTTTGTTTTTTTTTTACTTTTTCGTTCTGTTCGTGGTCGCCTTTCACAACCTGTTCGTGGTCGCCATTCAAACTTCACACTGAGAGCTAGGGCAAAAGAACCCCATGGTCGCATGTTCGTGGTCGCCATTCACTCTTAGAGCTAGGGCAAAAGAACACCATGGTCACCTGTTCGTGGTCACCGTTCTCTAAGAGCTAGGGCAAAAGAACCCCGTGGTTTCCTGTTCGTGGTCGTCGTTCACGTTGAGACAGTGAGAAAACCTGAGTTAAAACGATATTCGGACAGGCCCGAGCTACTGCTAGAGAAGGCCCGATTTGTTGCTGTTGCTGGAGCTGCCCGCGAGCTGAGCTAAGGTTTAGGTAAGTCCCGTGTGCGTCTATGCCCTCAAATTTTCAATGCATGCTTAAAGTTTAAAAAATTTAAAATTTAAAAAATAAAACCCTAGGGCCTAAACACATTAAGTTTTAATTTCAAATAACAGCAGTAGGAATCCATGAGTCCATACTATACCTTGCTAACTTCTACACCTGTATGTCTGACATATTACATGCATTTGCATAAACTTGCAATGCATAAATCTATAGGTTATGGGCTAAGAATTTGTTTTTTCAAATGGAAGTAGTAAATATTTGATTTTTCCTATTTCATATATTTAAACTCCAAAGTCCGAACAGGAAACCGCTCACGTCTTCTGAAGAAAATAGCTCAATACAGCATTGAGCACAGTGAGCAGACTGTACATGACTGAAGAAATCACTCCACTTTTAAGTTTTAACAATTAAAAATTTTAAAATCTCCAATGAAATTACTAATATGAGCCACTGTAATTTACTAATTACTAATTAGAATTTAGGAGTCAAGACCCTTGCTAAATTAGGAATTTAGGAAATTAGGACAGCAATTTAGGTGTTAAGTTGATTAAAAGTTAACACAGGTGACAAAGCCACTGTAAGTTACAGTGGCTCTGTGTTATGCAATTTAGCATTGCTAATAATATAATATGCAAAGCAGCAACATGCAGTCATGCACATTGCAATTTTTTTGAAAATTTTGAGGTTCAAAACTTTAATAAGCTAATAAATTAACAATTATTAATTATTAATTAATTTTCATGTTTTAATTTTATGTTTTATCATTTTATGCTAAAAGTAAAAATCATTTTTTTTATGTTGCAGCCTTGCAGGTTCAAACTTTCAAAGTTCCAAACTAGTTTACAAAGTTGCAAACATGCCGAAGACTTTGGATCCATTATCGGACTACACAGAGCCTCTTGATCCACAAAATCGCCAAAAGCTAAAATGCAATTTGTGTGGGAAGGAGATGACGGGGAGGGATAAGTAGGCTCAAATACCACCTCGCACAACTTTCAGGGCATGAGGTGGATATTTGCAAAAACTCCACACCTGAAATTATTCATAGGGACAAACTTGCAATTGAAAGTATTAGCAAAAAGAAAGATGAAAGGGAAGCTCTCAGGCAGGAACTTGGAATGAGAGTGTCATTAGGATCCGGGACAGCCGGACACACTTTAGGGGGAGTGGGGAGTGAGACCTTTTCCTCATCTTCTGCCATGCCTTCAACAACATCTAATTACTATGTTCCGAGATCTGGGCCTGGTGGACAACCAGGTATAAAGTCAATGTTCAAGATAAATGAGAAAAAGGAAACTGACAAACTTGTGATTCGGTGCCTTTTATGGAGTGATATACCATTCCACTTTGCGAGGAACCCATTCTACGTTCCTATGTTTAATGTCGTTGCTATTGTTGGGCCGGGGTATAAGCCCCCCACTTATGAGGAGCTGAGAGGACCCCTCCTTGATAATGAAAAGGTTGATTTCACTACTAGGTTGGAGGAGCTTCGAGGTTCATGGGAGGTCACAGGATGCACAGTGATGTCAGATGGTTGGACCGATACGAAGGGTAGGACCCTTCTCAATTTTTTGGTTCATTGTCTCATGGGAATAATGTTTATAAAATATGTGGATGCATCTGCACATATCAAAGATGCAGCATTACTATGTGAGTTGTTGGATGGGTTCATCCAGGAGATAGGACCGCAGCATGTTGTCCCAGTTATAACGGACAATGCTGCGAATTATGTGGTAGCTGGCAGGATGCTTATGGACATGTATCCTTCTTTGTTTTGGACCCCTTGTGCTGGACAATGTATCGACTTGATCTTAGAGGATATGGGAAAGATTGAGTTTATCAAGGATGTCATTGATCCAGCTAGAAGCATCACCAAATTTATATACAATCATGCTTCTGTGCTTAGCTTGATGAGGCAGTTTATTCATGACAGGGAGTTGGTTCGTCTCGCCATCACTCGCTTTGCCACTTGTTTCATCTCTCTTCAGTCTCTCCATATTTCTAAGTGGGACTTGCAGACTATGTTCCTTTCAGCTGAGTGGCGTGCTTTATCAATTAGCACTAAACCGGAGGGACTTGCCATATCCAGACTAGTGTCATACCAGGAGAGCTTCTGGGATGGGGTGAATGAGGTGTGTGCCATCTGTGAACCTTTGGTAAGGTTTCTTCGCTTGGTTGATGGAGACAAGCCGATAATGGGATACCTATATGAGGCCATGGATAGGGCCAAAGAGGCCATTCGTGCCTACTGTGAGGACAAGGGAGAGGATGGGAAAGCGAAGCAACAATTGATATGGGCGGTGATTGATCAGCGATGGAACAACACACTTCATCGCCCCATTCATGCTGCAGGGCTATTCCTCAACCCCGCATTCTCTTACTCCTATGGCTTTCGGTTTGATGGAGAGGTAATGGATGGGTTCTTGGAATGTGTCAAGAGGATGGTGTTCAGAGATTTCCAAAGAGTTGGAAATCTATAAGAGGGTTGTGGGAACATTTGGGTTTGCTATGGCTGTCAAGGACAGGAAGAACATAATTCCAAGTAAGCTTCACCCTGTTTCAAGTTCAACTTTCAAGAATGAAAAAAATTCAATTTATTTATTTCTTTGTTTTAAATTTTAAATTTTCAATGTCTTCTCTTATGTTTCTAACTTTCTCCAATTCATTGTAGATCATTGGTGGGAAACCTATGGCGCACGAGTACCCCATTTCCAAAGTCTTGATGTTCGGATCCTTAGCCAGACATGGAGCTCTTCTGGTTGTGAGCACAACTGGAGTGTATTTGAAAAAATACACACCAAGAAGCACAACAGGTTAGAGAATTTGAAATTAAATTCGAAATTAATTATCTATTGTAATTCATGTCCCATGGGTAATTATAATTTATGTATTCTAGATTCTAATTTAATAAATTTATTGTCCTCATACAGGTTGGATACCCAACGCCTGAATGATCTAGTGTACGTCTCCTACAATCTCAGGTTGTGGGTGAAGCAGCTTCAGAAAAAACATGATGTGGAGGCCATTTCATTGGATGACATTGACACCACTAGTGTGTGGAGAGTGGAGATTGAGGAACCTGTTATGGAGGCAGCCCTTGATTGGTTAGAAGATGATCATGATACATAGGATCCCCAGAGTGAGATATGGGAGGATGAGGGGTTTGGCTTTGAGAGTGTGCCACCACCGGGGCCACCAGTAGCAGAGCCACCAGTAGACTGTTAAGTTGCACATCCACTGGTTGCACGACCACCCGTTTCACGACCACCGGTGTCATGACCACCGTCTCAGCCAGAAGGACCCAGATATAGGGGCAGTGGTAGCAGTACCAGTGGTAGAGGACTTGATGAGCATGACGTAGTAGTACCTTATCAGTCTTCTAGTTCTTCCATATTACATCAGAGACCAAGCACTTCTAGAGGCAGAGGACGCCATAGTCTACGACGACCCCCACGAGCACCTGGGCTTTCTAGCTCTAGAGGCAGAGCCATTCCTAGAGCGATTACCTTTACCCATAGAAGGGGTAGAGGGAATCCATAGTTTACTTTATTTAGTTGATTTCATTGCATATGACAGTTGACTCTATGAGATACATTGATTGTATTTTTTTGGTAATTCATGAGTCGGGGACTCAAGATCCAGGACATGATTCATTTTTGATGTGTGATGTCTAGACTCTAGCAATACGTCTTATTATTTATGCATCTGATATATCAGTTTTCTTTCCATATGCATGTGGCAATGTGTTTAAACTTTATTTGATGTTCTTGCTGCTTTAGATGTTTAGAAAATTGAAAATTGAAAAAAAATGAAGGACACGATTCATTTTTGATGTGTGATGTCTAGTGTTGGCACCCATAAATTTTTGCACAAAATCCTAAGATAAGGACTATTTCCCACTAATAGGCTCCGTGAGAAGATGGTCAAAACCCCTCCTTATTCAGGATTAGGTTGCTAGAACCAAGAGAACACCCCAGTTGAAAAGGAAATAGTGAAAAAGATGGAGGTTTTGGACACTTTAAGCCTAAGGAGATAACCCAAATAAGCAAAAATGGGTAGAAATACATATAACCTATAGTCCGAAAGGAAATAAGATGGAAGATAAGGTTCGAATAGGTTACAACCGTTGATCCGAAGCGCAAAAGAGATCTACGGCCCGCAGATCATCCTCGCGTGGTGGAGTTGCGCGAAAAGAACCACAAGAAAGTGGTCGCAATAGGTAAACCATCGGGACAGATGGCAGCCGGAAGAGACCTCACAAGAGAATGTCGATGGTAAGCAAAAACCACCAAAGAGCTTGTGATACCATTGCAGCGGAAGAATAAGGTAAAGATCAACGATGCGGAGTGCAAAAGCCAAAGATCTGACGGTGCAGAAGATATGTTGTCCTGTCAGCAGGAAGATCTGGGCAGATCAACGGCAAAGTGGATGCAGAAGATGCAAGGCTGGTAACGTAATGGGCTCCACTTGCGAGAGTACCAAAGACTGGGCACATGGATAGCTCCTCGCCGTAGATATATTAAAGTCGAGATCAACGCTCCTTGTTGATCGTCGCAAGGTAAAGAAGCATCCCAGATAAGCTTGAAAGGTGGTCGCGAGGTTGTATACTGTCTGCCATGTGTCATCATCTGAACACCTCGCGAGGGAGATTAAATTGTAATCCAAAACCAAAAGTCAAGTCGCGATACCACCATACCCCTATGTACAGTTAAGTACAATGGATGGTTAAGATTTAAAGCTGGTAGGAGATCCTGCGGCGGGGATTAAGATATGTCAAATCAAAAAGGTTAAATGAAGAATCAAATCAACGGCCCGAAAGCAACACCCAGCAGATCAACGGATGAAAAAGAGGGACAGCTGGCAAAAGCGAGCAGAAGTTATCAAGACGTGGTTATATATGTGAAAACACCTTTCAAAGTTCGCATTTTTACCCTTCCGAGACTTGTCTGAGCAGGAAGGGTTTCTTCCGGAATATGGTGTTCTAACCCTGGTACAGGAGTTTAATGGCTGGTCACCAGGAAGTTGGGTAGAAGCGCGAAAGTCATGCAACCGCACCCTAACAGGGAAATCCCCAAAGACCCAGTATCAGTTTCGACCCGGGCCATAATGGCCTATGAAGAAGCTATCTCTCACGACCTCAGCATTGTAGGCCTAGAGGTCATCTCAGGAATAGCTGTGGTTGCCTTGTTTCGCCAAAGTCCATCCAAAAGTCGTTGGACCTTCGTAATTCCTCGCCATGGGCTAGACCTGGGCATTAAGAATAATCCCCACGACTTCTCGAACATCCAAAGTAGCAGTTGGTCTGTCCGAAAGCATAGGTGGGTCAAGATTAAACCCCGATATGGGAGAATTTCTGACCAAAGGTATCCTTTTGCAGGTAACATTTTCCCCTGGTCTTAGTGGTTTTAGGCCTAATTTCTGGATAAGGGGGAAGGATTGGGATAGGCAGGCGAAGAAGGCATGTCTCCTGACCTTACTAAGATAAAGACGAAAATTTTCAAAGGGTCATAAGCATCATAAAGGTGTTGGATGCTTATGACTGAGAAGTCGAAAAACAGGTAGAGACCAGAAAAAGTCTGTAATGGGGGTTGGCTCGAAAGGTGATAAAGGTAATGTGACCCACGTCTTTCGGAGCATGCGCGAAAGCGTGAGATTAAAGGTTGTCACACGATAGATGTCAGAAGAACATACCTTCCAGAGGGATCTCTGAATGATATCCCAGAAGATTACCGATATGATGCGAGGCACTTTTACACCATCATTGGCTATGCCGTCTATCTGGGACGACGTCGCTGCGCATACTGAAGGTCAACTCAAAGCTTTGGGCATCACAGTTACCTGATGGAAGAGACCGATAAAGTTATCATGGCAATTATGACCACTTGTAGCTGCCGTCATCATAGCAGCAGTTATAGCTAAGGTTCTCATGTCTTTTATGTGAAGTCGATATAAAGGGAAGATGGTACACCTAGCAATTCGAATATCTTCTCTGTTGCGATTGGCTCATGGAGAAAGGATGGAAGTGCGAAGTGATATTCATGCCAGAAAAAGTGTGGGATGAGATGGAGGAATATTCCACCCCTCCAACTCTTATGAGATTCGACCTCACAGAGTCTGACTCTACCAGCAAGGACGAGAAGTCGAATGGACGACAAATGCCCAAAGGAGACTGACAAAGAACGAAGAAGGAGAAACTCGAAGTCAAGCGGAGCAGCCAACCAGACACAGAAATAATTCACGATTTTGTAATCTCCACTGAAGAAGCGACACCTACCCTGCTAGATGATGCATCACAAGCTGACATTTCATTGAAAGTGGGAGACTTCTTTGACCCGCAGGGTTGCTTACGAAACCAAGGTTAGGACAGTCCTTTGTCTAGAATATTGATTTCATTGTCATAATCAGTATGTTTGAGACATGATACATATGTAATAGTTTTTGAGTTGTTTAACAGCATACCGGCAAATACGAGAAAGCGGTTGGGCTTATCTTGTTATATTTCCTGTTTTATGATAGTGACATCTGAACTGTGATGAAGTGTCACCGAATTTGTAACTAATTTCTATTTCAAATAGGCCGAGTATGAGACTCCAGGCCACTATAAGTTCCATGAATTTTCAAATGGAAAAGGGGGGGAAAACTTTTGAAGCTCTGCATATTTTGCCCACTCTTGTTATTTTGAGATATTTTCTTGAATAAAATTGTCAGAAGCTTACAGGCGTTTTTTCAGAGATTCCTGTGTAATTGGTCTAGTAGTCTATCTTTCTTTTCCTATGTGATATGTTTTTATTTCCTTTGTTAATCCATATTGTTAACATTCCTTCCCACTTGGTTCAGTGTAGCATTTGAATGAGATTCATAGAGATTATGCCTTGTTCATTTCTTATCGAGTATTTCACAAATTACTTCTGCTAAAGTTGGTATAGGATTCATCTGTGTATGCCTTGTATCAATGGATTGTTTATCTTTCTTCTTTTTCACCAATTAAATCACTTTGACTACTAGCTGGTTGCTACCTTGCCTATGTGTGAATGTATCTGCTAAGCATTTGATAATAATGTTTATGTTATACTTGAATCGACCCCATTGCCCAATATAGATCCATATTGTTCTCCAACCAATGGTTTACGAGAGTAAAATTTGTCTTACAGAAATCTGACCTTCTGCATATGTTTAAAAAGAACATCTTGAGGAATGAATGCTGGTGTCCTTTTTCATGATTGACGACCCTGATTATTTCCAACTTTTCATTAGTTTATTGAGAGAGCCCTCTCAGACTGTGTTGGGTCAGTAATATCAATCCAAAGATTGGTTAGTGGTTACCCCGAATTACCATTCCTTACGACCGGGGGGTCAATTTAGGTGTTAACATCTAGCAATACGTCTTATACATCTTATATATTAGTTTCCTTTCCATATGCATGTGGCAATGTGTTTAATTGATGTTCTTGTTGCTTTAGATGTTTAGAAAATTGAAAAAAAATGAATATTTTTGTATTTTTTTAAGTTTGCAGATATATTGCCGATGTTTGCCGACATTTTCGACGATAAATCCGATAATTTCTTTTTGGACCATGGGCCATATATTCGCCGATATTTGTAACTTTGGTTACAGTATAAGCATACTATAATTTTAGAATGCTTACACGTAAAAACAAAAATTACACATCGCACATCTTAACATAATCTTATTTCAATGTCATTAATAGGCTGTAGAATTTACATAATATGTAAACATTTGCATTGGTGTTTTGTTTTTTAATTTCTACATGATATACTCACGTTCCCTTATATACTCAAGCTTAATAGTAGACACTTGGACATAGAGGTGATTCCCAATACAATCATTTTATTTTTTCTTCGGTAGTTGAGCTGATAATATTATTAATTGTATTTGTTAGAACCATAATCTACAGGGATTGGGGTTCTATTTGCAAATATTGTAAAATAGGAATTTTTAGTTTTTAGTTATCAAAATTGAAGAGGCATTTAGCTTGAGAATCTGAAGCTCAAAGATCACCTCTTTTGTTGTATAAATGAGACCATTCACACTTAATAAAATAAAGCTTGGAGTTTACCCTAGGCCTGACTCTGGTATGAGAGACTCACAATTTTAACAGGTCTTCCTTTCCAAAGTATGGCCTCTTCATTTGCTCATTTCTAGCATATTCATGCCCCGTCAAACCTGCAAACTCGGGACTGCGTTATTCCTTTTTACCAAAACCTACAAACCCTAATTTTTCTCTACTGTTATCTCTAATATTCCTGTCAACGTTTGGTTTGGTTGCCTGATGCCTCTATTGCATCCTCTAAGTGTTTCTCCTCTCCTCCTCTCCCACGCAACTCACGTGGCCTGCTTTTGCTATAATTCTCCTCTAGGTCGAATCCATCCGTATATCTAATCCATCTAGCACACCCTTGTACCTTCATTCACCTACAATATGAGAATCACGGATTCACAACACGGTGAGAATAAGGCTGGTACACATTGTCTATTTGGCGCGTGGCTGGTATTTAATTAGGGCAGAGAATGTAATAGAATTTAATGGTTTCTGGAGGTCGCCTATGTCTCCCTTAATCCCGTGACTGAGTGTTTGGACTCTTTTTGATCTACGTGATTACCTATGTGTGATACAACGTGTTTGGTGTTCTCTCCAACGATGCGTCCGACCTCCTCTTTGTATCTCATATCTCTACGATGAAGACGACGAGCTGCAAGAATCCAAACTGAAGAAAGAAATGTTCAATACCCAACAAGTTGCATTACTGTTGTTGGAAGAATCACCTCGCCTCGTGTACCAAAACAATCCCAAAAGTTATCACATAGGCTGGAACTGACAAGGATACCGGAGGAAAATCTTGCCTCTTAAATACGTTTAAATATACTACATCATTTTCCTTTCAGCACTGCAATATCGACCTTTATGCTTGTTTCAAGTGTTACTAAATCTTGTTGTTCATTTTATTAAGATGTCAACAGTGAATGGGAAATGGGTGTTTTCCAAAATATTTAGCTCAACAAAAATATTTGCGTTCAAATATGTTATACGGTCATTGTTGAGTTTATTATTGGGCAACATTTGTTGTGTTTTTAATGGTTCTGTGACCTCTCGCTTTATTTCAAATCATTTCCTCACAACGTCTTTATCTCTCCCAGAGTGTGTGGTGCTTCTTTTTCTGTAAGGTGTGCATATATATCCTTGTTTTTGGCTTGGTTCAAATTGCGTATCATCGTGATTGATGAAAATTTCCTTGCCTGAATACAATAAAATATTCTATTCCTGCTCTATCGGAGTCATAAATCAAATAAACTTACCGAGGACTGTAAGAAAATCGTATTGCAGAGTGCATTAAAGAGAATTAGATTTGCATAATTCTTATAATAAAATATTCTATTCCTGCTCTATCGGAGTCATAAATCAAATAAACTTACCGAGGACTGTAAGAAAATCGTATTGCAGAGTGCATTAAAGAGAATTAGATTTGCATAATTCTTATAGAGATTGTAGTATAAAGATTGCTATGTAACTTGCTTGTTACAAAATCTATTACATTGCGAAATAAAATATTAAATTATTAATTGAAGAGGCAAGGGTTAGTGAAAGATTTTATCTTCATTGTGTTTGATATGATAAGAATGGATTCCATGAAGTAAAGACGTGTCAGATCCCATGGGAGAAGATCAGAGAGAAGTATGACTAGAAGAAACAAGCAAAATAAACCTTATAAATCCACTCATTTTATTGTTGCACACTATAATATAGGTATAATTGAAGAGATTGTAGTATAAAGATTGCTATGTAACTTGCTTGTTACAAAATCTAATACATTGTGAAATAAAATATTAAATTATTAATTGAAGAGGCAAGGGGTAGTGAAAGATTTTATCTTCATTGTGTTTGATATGATAAGAATGGATTCCATGAAGTAAAGACGTGTCAGATCCCATGGGAGAAGATCAGAGAGAAGTATGACTAGAAGAAACAAGCAAAATAAACCTTATAAATCCACTCATTTTATTGTTGCACACTATAATATAGGTATAATTGAAGTTTGATTCAATATTTCATTTATATATTGGAGAGATAAATGGTTGTTTAACACAGGTGCAAGTTTCCACATGATATTTAGGAAAGAATATTTTGAAGAATTGGATGACAATGTAGAGTGTCTTGTATATTTTGCATATAAATCTAGCCTAAGCTTAAGGCAATTGGATACATCTTGCTCAAACTTCCTAGACTCTATGACTTTATGTTGCATAATGTAACTTCTCTATATTTTATAGTAGTAGAGAAACTTTTTTTCCCTGGCCATTCCATCCACATGTTCAATGGGATAGTTGAAATAAGGAGCTCTTCTAACAAAGAGGTTGTAATGCCCCATATGAAGATGATAAACTATTGAAGTTGAATGGAACATTTTCAAGAGCTCATAATTTTTCTTGCCTCTCTCAGCATGAATAAGATACATTGTCTTCCAATCTTTAATGGCATGCTAGATATGGAGACATCAACTATAATGGTCTCTGATTGTTGAAAAGGAAGGGTATTTCTGGTTTTCCCACAATTCCAAAGAAGTTGAAATAGGGCAATGCTTGTATTCTTGGCAAACATAGTAAGCATCATTTTCATGACTCAAATTTCAAAGCATGTAGAAAAGTAGAGTTTGCCATGAGTATTGTTTCTGCAAATGGTAACAAATATATCATGAATTTTTTTATGATTACACCAAGATTTGTTGGGTTTATTTGTTGAAAAATAAATCTCAATGATTTGAAACATTTAAAAACTTTAATGTATGGATTAGAAATGAAGCACAATTGCATATTGGTTCCCTTCGTACTCTTAATGGAGGACAATACACATCAAATGAATTTTAAGCCTATCTTAGACAACATGGGATTAGGCTTCAAAGAACTCCTCCATACAATCCTCAACTGAATGTTGTGGCAAAAAGAATGAATAGGACACTCTTGAATATGGCATGTTCCATGCTATTTTTTAAGAATGTAAAGTTGATGTTTTGTGCTAGAGCAGTTTTATGCGCGGTTTATTTGAGAGATACAAGTCGAACTCATGCTTTGGAAACAAGACTCCATACAAGATGTGGTATGGTCGCATTCCTTCTCTGAGCCATATCAGGGTCTTTGGTTCCACTTGCTATACCTTAATTCAAAAGGAACAAAAGATCGATTCAAGGAGCCAAAAGTGCATCTTCTTGGGGTACTCAAACCCCACCAAGGTATAACTTTTTTACGATAAGTTAAACAAAAAGCTTATACTTTCCAGATATGACATTTTTCTTGAAATGAATAAAAATGACAAGTGACAACTTGATAGTCTAGATCAATTTACCTATATAAAGATAAAAACATTTCATGTGGTTGAAAATGTAATGTCCCATTTTACAAGATGTGGTTTTTTCTTTTTTTTTTCGCTCATATTTTCACATCCATAATATTTTTTAACTTGCTTATTTATGCTTAAATATTAACGAAACTATATAAATATTTTGTATGTTCGTCTTTTCCTTGCATTTTTTTAAGGATAACATCATTCTTATTCTTGTAACACTAAGTACTTTTATGAAGTTTATATTTAACCCTAATGGTGCTCTAGCAAGAGATTATGCATAATATTAGCCTGATTATGTTAGAGTAACAATATGAACTCCACAATGTCAAGTACGATTATGGACACCTATGAAAACATTAATGTTTGTGACTTAGATCGAAGCCTAAGTACTTGATGTAATGTCCCAAAAATTAGTAAAATAAAATAAAAAAATTTCTACTTGTTAGTCTGCCTAACCTAGTCCATATAATTATAAAATTAACTTCAGCACTGTGCAAGGTGACGGTACTTGACTTCAATATATATATAACAAAAAGGGTTATGGAGCCTCGGAGGGTGGTTCTTTCATGCGGAAAAAGTTGTGTTGCTATGGAAAAATAACTTGAAATTGCTCTTTCTCTTGTATGTATGATTAAAATGTCAAATGTCTAATGTCAATTCTTAGGCATGATGCAACTGATGAGGGAAATCGAAACACCATGAATCTTTGGGGTTTGTTTAAACACTTCTGGCGGAATCACCGAAAGGTTAGGTGTGAATAGGGGAATACCTATGGACTTACTTAGCAATTATGCTAACGCCTATCTAACGGATGTCTTCTTCGCAGGTGTCCCTTGGTGGCCATAAGGTTAGCACCTACTCTATGTGAAACTCTAAAAGTGGAACCACCCCTTATGCAATCCCGAAGGAGTTGAGAACCTTATCTTGTAATAAACGTTTAAGGGTATTGTACCCATACAACTATATACATAGTTTGATGAAGAATTCGAAAGGTAGTACTACGTGGTGTATGCAAGTATTAAAGGCGCATTGAATGGTCACGTGGGCTCAGGTCAACTAGGCTCTAAGCAATTTTAGCGAGGGTTTACTCTTTGGTTGTCATTTCGTTGGTTTTGTGACTGAGAGGGAAAAGAATAACTCGTTGTATGGTAGCTATGCCTGGCCTGAGCTATGCTCATGGCCAGGGTAGCATTGGTGTTTTCAGCAAGCGCTATAACTAAAATTGTCCTCACCAGATAACTAGGAAAAATGTGAATACTGCATTGTTTCGAGTCTTTAGTCTTCGTTTTGAATTTATGCACAAACCCTAACTTAATCTGGCTTGTTTCTATTGACAGGTGTGGGGGTCGTGGTGCGAAATATCTGCGTTTTGAGTTGGGCATCCATGCTGGTTGCATTTTGGCATTTTAACTGGTAAGTCCAGGGTTTAATCACCCTTCACTCTATCTGTCTCGGTGGTTTTGGAGAAGGGTTTGATAAATGTGTTGAAGGGATTAGTGATGCCTTTGGCTCACACGGTCTTGTAATCTCCATGGTGGTCGCCTTTGGCTTGACCTAGTGTTTAGTCCACGGTTGTAAATAGCGATTCGATGGGTGCATCTACTAAGGGTGTTAAGAACCTATGTCTTTACTTTGTTACTATATTGTTGTTGGACGCATATGCTTTGTAAGTCGTCCCGTAGTATTTGTTGATCTATAGTTTATATTAGCCCATAGTATTGACCCATAGTATTAGACGCATATGCTTTGTATGTCATCCCATAGTATTATATGTCCCATGGTTTTGACTCATAGTATTGGCGCCTAAACTTAACCCATGGTTTGTATTGACACATAGTATTGACCCATGGTATTGACGCCTAGATTTAGTATATAAGTGTTAGTTGAGGCCTATGAAGGCACTGTGAAGTTAATTGTATTGAGCTTGCTCAAAGAAGGTTGCCCCCTCGAAGTGGCCCGTGATCAATATAAAAGTGATTCTAAGTTCTATTATTTCTGATATCTCGTGTATTTGCATTAATTAATTATTGCAGGTTCATCACATCTGTTATCAAAGCACTTTCGTGGGCTCGTTGGGTGGAATTTCTGCCAAAATTTTTTTCGCGCTGTTGCAAGTTTGGATATGGGGATAACCCCTATTCGCTTAACTGTGGGAAGTACTTAGGCATAAGCCCTAAAACTCATTGTGAGGAGTACCACAGGAACCCCAAAGTAGCTGGCCCATTGAGAGGACCTGTCAGCGAAAAGAGCAACGACCCCTACCTGATTGACTAGTTCCCACCCGTGAGATAAACCAAGAGCTGTCATTTGTGGCAAAGCGGTTATCAGTTTTACCTGAGCCGTGGAGTTAGGGGTACTGCCCCAATACGCAAGCCGTCAGACAACATTGGTGGCCAAGTGAAACCCCTGAACTATTAGGAAGCCGCACATACCTGGGGCCCATGTCTATTTTGAGCTGAACTTTTGTCGGTCACTGTTGTGCCGTTTCAGATCCAGCCGTTCAGATCCATTCTGAAAACCGTTCCAGATCCAGCCGTTTTCAATCCATTCGGCGCCGTTTCAAATCCCTCTATTTCCGCTCACTTCCGGGGTGTTGCAGATCTATATGTTTCATCCCTTCCGAGCCGTAGCCACTCCAGTCTAAAAAAAAAAAAAAAAATGTTTTTTCGGCCATATCTCCCTTGTTTCAAATCTGTTTTCTTTGAAACTTCACTGACATCCCTACAATCCCATTCTGCATATTTCATTCCCGAATACCCTATCCCAAATTCCACTTCCCAAGACCAGAAATCCCACATTTGTCTATTTTTAGAGTTTTCCATAACTTCTTCAATTTTCACCCGATTGCCTTCAAATTTTACCATAGAGTTCCCGCTTTTGAAATCCCCATTTTTTGCTTTCCTGTCCCTTAGAAAGTGTCGAAAACCTAGTCAAACCCCAATTATCCCTCCGAGTTTTTCCCAAATCCAAATTTCCCCTTACTAAATAAGCTTGTGTTTGTGTTTTTCTATCCATTCCCCCCCCTCACAAAAAAAAAATTACTGGTTATGGTTGTCACTCGCACAGGAGCAAACACCATGGAGGAAGCACTTGCAGCCATCCAAACCAAACTCCAAGATCTGGATGAAAAATTTATCAGCCTCCATCTTCAACATTCTGCCATGAACAATAACCGACAACCAGAATTTTTTGCAGCCACCGGGTTCTCTTCTTCCAGCAATTTACGTGGGCCGAAGCTTGATTTTCCTCGCTTCAATGGTACTGATCCGACTGGATGGATATACCGAGCAGAACAATATTTCAATCTGCATAATATTTTTGATGTCCAGAAAGTTCCACTTGCATCCTTTCATTTGGAACAGGAAGCCCTTCAATGGTACCGTTGGTACATCAAAGCTCATCCCGAGCCAAACTGGACAGATTTTTGCCAACTCCTTTTGCCACGATTTGGTTCTAGTGCTTTTGACGACTTCACAGGAGCACTCACTAAACTTCACCAAATTGACACAGTGAGAGAGTATCAGACGGAATTTGAGAAACTAGCCAATCACACAGAAGGATTGTCTGATGAATTCTACAGGAGTTGTTTTTATCGGTGGTCTCAAGGATGAAATCCGCTCAGAGGTCAAAATGTTTTGTCCCAACACAATGATGGAAGTCATAGGGTTTGCTAAGCTGGCCGAGGACAAGATCGCAGCTCAACAATGCTCCAAACCCACCTTTGTTCCCTTCAGAAATATGGGTTCCCAACGACCTCCCATCACGCCTACTCCTCAACCAACTCCTATCCAGCAATTGTCTGAAACAGAGATGCAGGAACGCCGAGAAAAAAGGCTTTGTTATAATTGTGATGAGAAATTCACTCGGGGACATAGATGTGTTCAACAAAAGCTCTATTTCTTGGATGTCGATTCTCCGCTTGCCTCAGAACTTGATGAAGAAGCTCCGAATACAGTAGATGATCAGGTCGACATTCAACACTCGCCTATTGACACCCCATCTTAGGACGACCCACCCGAGATCTCTCTCCATGCTGTAACCAGAGTCACCACCCCACAAACAATGCGAGTCAGGGGATACTTCAAGAAGCTCCCTCTTACCATACTCATTGATTCTGGTAGCACTCATAACTTCATTAATCCTCGGATTGCCAAACAGGCTGATTGTTTTGTCCATCCTTGCTCCAACTTTGAAGTCATGGTTGCCAATGGGGACACCTTACCTTGCAAGGGGAAGTGTCATAATGTGCGTATCTCTATGGAAAATTATAACATGTGCTCTCACATGTTTGCCTTGTTCTTAGGTGGATGTGATGTGGTTTTGGGCGTTCAATGGTTACGCACACTTGGCGCCATCTTATGGGATTTTGCTGAACTTTGGATGCAGTTTTCAGTCGATGGGACACAACACAAATTTATGGGATTACAACCAGGGTCTCTCTGCATCATCAGTTCACATCGCCTGGAAAAAATACTTAAGAAGAATTCACATGGTGTCATCGCTCAGCACCATTCCATTCAGATGCACCCATCAACAGTCTCCACTACTTCCTTGGATAGATATGCAGGTGTCTTTGCTGAACCAATGAGCTTGTTGCCTTCAAGAGACCTTTCTGGTAAGAATTTAACCGCATCTACCTCTCAGCAGAAAATGATGACTATTTTGCATACAGTACAGAAGTGGCAGCCATCCCTATTGGGGAATTATTTCTGCATCAAGACTGATCTCCAGAGTCTGGAAACTTTTTTGGAACAACGGGTCTCCTCCCCAACACACCTGAAATGGGTTATCCAACTCGTGGGTTATGACTATGCGACCACTTACCAGAAGGGTAAGGACAATATGGTGGAAGATGCTCCTCCTCGCACATTTAATGACCCGGTTTCTCTTACAGTTATTTCTCTGCTTGTTCCAAATTGGTTGCAATCTGTTTAACGAGGCTATCTCTTCTATGAACTCCATGCTTCTTCATCAATAGGGCACTCTAAGTTCCTCAAAACGTATGACCAGGAACAATGTAACTTCTTTTGGCAGGGACTCAAAAGGACAATTCAACGGATGGTGGTTGACTGTGATACTTTCCAGGTCAACAAGGGTGAAACGACCCTCCTTTCGGGACTGCTCGAACCCTTGCCCATCCCTACACAGATTTGGAAAACTATTTCTATGGATTCCCTAGAAGCGCTACAGTGGTATAGTACCACATATCAAAGGACACCATATGAAGCAATTTCTGGACAGGCACCACCAGTTCTTCTTCCATACACCTTCAGCAGCTCCCCAGTTCAGGCAATTGACTCAATTCTTCGAAACCGTGATCAGCTTCTTCTCATTCTACAGAAAAATTTTCACATGGCAAGAATTCGACTGAAACAAGCAGCCGATCAACACCGTTCTGAGTGCACTTTTCACATCGTTGATAGGTTCTTCTTCGTCTACAGCCTTCCATGCAATCCTCCCTGAAACTCCAAAGGCGCCAGTGGCTCAGAATGCAACCCGAGGATGCTACAGGGGACCCACTCCTTCAAATTCTGCATCAATTTTCACATCTAAAGCTTTGAGGACAAAGCTTTTTCTAAGGGAGAGGGGATGTTAGGAACCCATGTCTTTACTTTGTTAGTATATTGTTGTTGGATGCATATGCTTTGTAAGTCGTCCCGTAGTATTTGTTGATCCATAGTTTATATTAACCCATAGTATTGACCCATAGTATTGGACGCATATGCTTTGTAAGTCGTCCCATAGTATTATATGTCCCATGGTTTTGACTCATAGTATTGGCGCCTAGACTTAGCCCATGGTTTGTATTGACACATAGTATTGACCCATGGTTTTGAGGCCTAGACTTAGTATATAAGTGTGTGTTGAGGCCTATGAAGGCACTATGAAGTTAATTGTATTGAGCTTGCTCAAAGGAGTTTGCCCCCTCGAAGTGGCCCGTGATCAATATAAAAGTGATTCTAAGTTCTATTATTTTTGATATCTCGTGTATTTGCATTCATTAATTATTGCAGGTTCATCACAAAGGGTTTTGGACTTGGTTGCTTCAATGTAAAACAAATCGTGCCTCTGTAAATTATGGGTTTTGAGAGACTATTACTTCCTGTATGTATGTATGGAGCTTGCCCTTGGGGTTTTGAAATGGGAAAGGGCTTCTGTGTTGTTATTTCCTATGATGTATAAATGGCCTTGTGAAGAGATTTTGGCTACCGCGTTTCCATTTTGGTCGAGCTCTGTCAATTCCCAATTTCTAACATAAATTTTGTTTGTTTTAAGTAACGGAGTCCATGCTAGAATATATGTGCCCTATCGTTGCTCTGTCCTGCATCTTTTCCTTCCTATGAAGAAAGAGGATTTATGAATATGAAAGAAGGGTGGTGTTTCTAACCTGTAGCTATTCGTTTTCTATCTTTGGGCAAAGTGCAATGTTTACAAGGTTTCACACTCAGACATGCGCTTGTTTATAAAAATGATAACCCAATGTTTTAGGCTAACAGAATCGATCTTTTAAACTTGGAGTCGTGTAACACGGAGTATTACCAAGTTTGCGTTTTATGTTTGTATGAAAGGTAGCCTTCGTTTTGACTGGTGCGTGTTTGGCTATGGTTCTTCTAAGTAGTAAAATCGTGGTTCGCTACAGCCCGTTTGAAGTAATGGAAAACGTTTTTGACTTCTGGTAGCTTTTAAATGTAAAACCCGGTTCTTCCTATGGGTTCTAAATTTACTAAATGCGTGGATGAATGTTTAGCTGACTTGGAAACTCTATGGTTGTTGTGTGTTCAATAAACTGGTTTGCTATGATGAGTACCTTGTTTGGGAAAAGGTTCGATCCATGAATCCTTGGGATTTAAAACTCCCTTTAAAATACAGAATACTAACGAGTTAAATGTGAATCTATGTTTGAATACGAACTTATTTTGCAATCCCTGTTGCGTTTTTGTTTTGATATAAATTTTGACTAATGGTTGAGATTTGTAAAGGCATTGTGAAAAGGAAGTGTAAAGTGGCTGAAAGTTTCGATGCATGTTTGATATCTGAGTTAATTCTATTTTGTAACAATTCTAGTATAGAAAGAATTTCAGGAACTGAATGGCAGAGATGTATGTAAATAAAATACGATTTCAACACTAAGCACAAATATTTATAAAAGATTAATTAAATAACACTAACCTAAACAAAATATACATAGGGCAGCAATGGGGAAAACATATTAGAGTTTATCAGGTTTGATGCTGGGTAATGTCTAGCAAAGGCTAGCTGGGCTAGGCCTGCTAAACATCTGGTTTCTTGGGTAGAATCACTAAGTCTGAAACGTAGCTTGAGTTTAGAATCTAACATGATGATGAGCCATAAGATTTAGTCTAGGAACCTAATTTACCTACTTAGCTTGTACATGAAACTTTGAGCTGAAGAATTTATAAATCGTACCTGGTGGTCTTTTGAAGTTTGGCTTACTCCTGTAGAACCTGCACACGTTAATCAATGGTTAGTGTAAAATATTCTGGACTAGGTCTAACCTATCACAATGAACTTTAGCTGGATAACTTTGGGGATACCACGTTCCTCCCAACCTTGACCCCTGAACCGTTCCCGGTTCTATCTGAATCCCCCCGAGCTTGGTTCCAACATGCAATGAGAGATAGAGGCCCTAGGTCCACTGCTGGTTCAGTTCTGGAAATTATTAGATGAGGCTGCTTCAATTTCTTGGAGTATAATGTTTTCCTCTGATTACCATAAGAGAATGATAATGAAGAAGAAGATGATCCCCAAAACTTGGGATCTGCCCTCTTTAAGTAGGGGAGTCTTGAATTAGGACTGTTGGAACAGTCAGTTTCTTTAAATTAAATAATTAATATTTATTTAAAAGAACTTAATTACTTACTAACTAGTCCTCTTGAACTAGGACACTTCCTGTTTTAGTGATTTTAATTTAAACTTTTCATTATAATTAAAATAACAATAATTATCATAATAATAATTATACTCTACTTAATTATTAATACATTATTTATAATAATGATAATAATAATAATAATAATACTCATAATGATTACCATAATAGTATTTCTACCTAAGTATTAATGTACTATTAATACTATTTGCCAAGGTGGCTGCCCACTAAATATTAATACTTCATTAATATTTTTAATTAATGTGGCATCCCATCATGCATAACTATGTGCTTGTAAAAGTCTTTTATAAATAAATAACCACGTCATTATTTATTTAAATTCTTAATAATAATATTTAATCCAGTTTCTTCACAAGATACTTGTTTAACAATTTAGGGATAAGGTCCACTTCTTTGGACGGTCTTTCGGTGGCTTGGATAGGCACCTCTAGTCTCTCTCTTGCATGTCAGATTCCCTCGTTTAACATGGTAGCTCCTGCAGTAGGTGATGATAGATGAAAGATGAATCATTTAATCAAATTAAATAAATGTGATAAAAGTGCTCTTCACAGTCTTTTCCAACTCAACACTTTGATATTCAGTAACCCCGAGTGCTCTTTAAAGCCTTTTAACTCAACACTCTCACATGGGCGTTACTCTAGTGCACTTCCAGAGCCTTTGCTCAACACTAGTGCTAGAATGTGGTTGTGAGGCACATCTAGAATATTTACATTTCCTCGGATCCGGTATTTGTTTATCAAGCTTGGAGTGTTCCAGGGCTTTGCCCAACACTCAATGTACCTCAAGTCTTACTCCGAGTACAATAATCCTTCTTCTAGGTACATCGGGGCTTATTCCAAGTATGTAGGTTATATGTGTGTTTTTGATTCCACGCTCAACACACTCATAAGCAAGTCATGTAAAAGTCATAACTCTGCACAATAAGTAAAAAAAGATCATCTCAGTATATTAGGGTTTGTACCCACATCAAATCATAAACATAATCATCAAAACATTAGGGCCTCCTTGCCCAGTATACATTCAAATAAATAAGTCAATCAGGGTCCATGCCGAATATGTCAATATAAAAGAATAAGTCATGGGTGCTAGGGCTTATGCCAAATACTCAGAATAGAACATATGTGTTGGGGCCGTGGCCCAACATAATAACAAGAAAGTAGTTAGTCCAAAATTTGGGATATTACACTTGACTTTATTGTGATTAAGATTTAAATGTTAGTCCTAAGCCTAAGCACTCTATCTCATCGTGATTGTTTTAGATATATGATTATGATTCAATTGATGGGGCTTAAGCCCAAGCTATCAACCTCATCATGATTGTTTGAGTTATTGGTTAAAACTTAAAACCCAAATGATATGATAATCCCACTTCGCTTATCATTATTGTGTAACAGTAAGTATCACATGTCATGTCATATGTATTTTGGTATTAAACATTGTTATAACATAGTTTCTATGCTCGAAATACTACCCTATTCAAGCTTAACTCTAGCTACTTCATTGTTTAACTCAGGGAATCAAACCTACCCATGGCTTTGTTGGCGGTATTGGCATTCGACCCTAAGTCATGTTTGTTACCAGGGATTTTATTTTATCTTTTGCATTTTACCATGGTAAAGGATGGTGTTCTTACCAATGTGCTCAGCTTTGTGAGTCAAGTGGCGATTGGTGCACCTATGGTCGATTACTCCTGGTTTTATTTGTCCATTAGAATTGTGTTCCTTTGTATTCAAATGGTTAAGAGCATTATACTTTGAGATATCGGGTATGTTCCTTGTATGGTTTGAAGACTAAGGTATGTAGTCGAAATGTTTATCACAGAGCAAGAGTTTGTTACTTGTAGCTCTAGAATGTTAGAAATAGTAATTTTACTCCCGTTAGCTTTAGTTTTTAGTTTTAGTTTTATTTTAAAAGTTCAGTTTAGCTAAGTTAATAAAGTATGCATGCAAACACTAGGTTAGATTTTTAGGTTTTCAAAAAGTGTTTAAATACACCTTCAGAATTCGATTGTAATTGCATCAGTTGATCTTCAGTTTATCAATCAAGATTGAAGAGTCATAGCTCATTCTACATAACCTGTGTTTTATTCTGCCTCCAACCTTTATCTTGGTATCAAAGCGCAGGAAGAAGATAGAGCAAAGCAAGAAAGAAGATTGTTTAGAACAGGAGGAAGATCAAGCAAGCAAGGAAGAAGATCCCTCTGAGTGCAAGGAACGCCACATCGTCAAAGGAATTTGCAAAGTAGAATTGTAGAACCCATCAAGTGCAAGAGGGAGTGACAGTCCCACACAAACTTACGAAATAATTTTTTTTTGCAAATTGTTGTACTGTTAAGTCTACCCATGGAGCGAAACCGACGAACCCTTAGCACAACCAAAATGCGACACTATTGCATGCATTCCCTTAGAAATGTGTGAAAGTCAAAATTCATAAGTTTTTTTTTTAGAAGTTTGATTATACATGAAGTTGATGTCCACTTGAATGCTTTAAGTGAGAACCTTTTAACATATTTAAAAGGTTTTTTTATTTAAAAGACCTTTTTAAATATATAAAAGGACTTTTTCTTTAAAATGTGTTTTTTAAGTTTTTTTTATAAAATCTTTTATAAAAGATTGTAAAAGGGGTTGAATTTAAAAGAAATGCGAGTTTTTATTTTAAAGAGAGGCCGAGACTCGACATGGCTTCTGGTAGCAACAATCACTCTCATATTTCTCCTCTTACGGAGAAAAAGGACTATGACGTTTGGGCCACGAGGATGGCGGTTTATATTAGATCAGAGGATGTGTTGGAATATGTTGTGCATGGCTATTCTAAACCACGAGATGATGCAGCTTATCAATCCTTATCAAATGGGGAAAAAGATATCTTAAGAATTCACAGGAAGAAGGATGCAAAGGCACTACATCACATAATGAACGCTTTGGATAACAACGTATTTCCAAAGATATCAGCTTCATTGCACGCCAAAGCAGCATGGGAAACCTTGGTGATCAATTATCGGGGTGTTGGTAAAGTACAAACTGCTAAACTCCAAAACCTAAGAAGAGATTTTGAAGATCTGAAAATGAAAGAATCAGACACAGTGGATTCTTTCATGACCCAAGTCATGGGGATTGTTAATCAACTGAATACCTATGGTTAAAAGATTGATGATGGATCTAAGGACTCTTTTTGTAGTCAAGTTGATAGGATTGTTACTATCATATGAATCCAGAGTCAATAGAAATGAAGAGTGCTCTTTGGAGAATGCTTTCAAAGCACAAGTCACATTCTCAAAAGGAAAAGGAATAGGCATAGGAAAAGGAGGATCAAGAAAAAGAGGCAGAGGTGGTCGAAGCAATGGAAAGGAAGATCAAGATCATGATTATTACCATGAAAGCGGGAACTACGACACAAAGAGGTTAGATAAATCTAATGTTAAGTTTTATTATTGCAATAAATTTGGTCATTATGTTAATGAATGTAAAAAGAAAAAGGGTGATCAGGACAAACAAAATGCTAATGTGACTAATACCTCTAAGAACAAAGATGATATGTTATTTCTTACATGTCATGCTGCACACGAAATCCCAAAGGGACTTTGGCTTTTAGATAGTGGTTGTAGTAACCATATGACAAGTGATAGAGGTCTAATTGCAGACCTAGATGAATCAGTGAAGACAGAGGTCAAAATCGGCACGAATGAGCTAGTTCCAGTTCTTGGGGAAGAAGTGGTCAACATTCTGACCAAAAAAGGCCAACAGAAGACAATCACAGGTGTATATTATGCTCTAGGATTGAAGCATAATCTTCTCAGCATTGGGAAACTTACTGAAAAAAAATACAGACTTGTCTTTGATGGATCAGACTGTGAAATATATGACAAACCCCTGAATAGACAGTTAATCATCAGAGTACAAGTGGCTAGAAACAGGATGTATCCACTAATCATGCATTGCAACAACAAGGTAAGCTCTTTTGCTAAAAAAGCCACATGCGTGGATGATTATTGGATATGGCATTTCAGATATGGACATCTTTACTTTGGTGGTCTATAGTTGTTGCAACAGAAAGAGATGGTAAAAGGATTATCCCCTATGAAGGATCCAACAAACAACTGTGAGTGTTGCATCATTGCAAAGCAGCACAGGGATTGCTTCCCTAACTCTATGTCTCGAAGGGCACATGCACCTCGAGAACTTATTCATACTGATCTGTGTAGTCCAATGCAGACTTAGTCAATTGGTGGAAGCTATTATTTTCTTACATTCATTTACAATTTCAATAGAAAAACATTGGTGTATTTCCTTCATCGGAAGTCGAAAACTTTTGGCAAGTTCAAGGAATTTAAGGCTCTGGTTGAAAAACAGAGTGGCCATCAACTCAAAGTATTGAGATCAGATGGAGGGAAGTAGTATGACTCAAAGGATTTCCATGCTTACTGCAAATATCATGGAATCAAGAGGCAATTCACTACAAGATATACACCTCAGCCGAACGGTGTTGCAGAACACAAGAACATAACCATCATGAATATGGCAACAAGCATGTTGAAAGGAAGAAATTTCCCTGTGAATTTTGGGGAGACGCAATGGCTTGCGTTGTTCATGTGTTGAACAGATCTCCCACCAAAATTGTGAAGAACAAAGCACCAAAGGAATCATGGACAGGTATGAATTGTAATGTTTCTCATTTCAGAATATTTGGTTGCATTGCTTATGCTCATGTTCCTAAAAAGCTAAGAAAAAAGCTAGATGACATGAGTGAGAAACATATCTTTCTTGGATACGGTGAAGAATCTAAAGCCTACAAATTGTATAGACCTATTACCAAACAAGTTATCATAAGCATAGATGTGTTCTTTAAGGAGGAAGAGTCATGGGACGGAACCATAGACAAGGTTGTGGGACCTACAATACCTCAACCCGAAGATGAAGGAGAACAAGCGTTAATTGAACAACAAGGTCTAGTAGCATCTTCACTAACAAAAAATACTCCAGCAAGGACACCTAGAAACTTAGTTCGAGGTAACTCCACATTTCCCATTTAATATGGAGGAGGTTTGAATCTCTTCCTTGAACTAGGGTTATTCCTTCAATTACACATATTCATTGTGGACCCACAAACCCAACACTTCATAACCGCCTTCCTCAAGGTGGGATTCATGCTACATATCGCTTGAAATGTGCAACATCCTTATTCCCAACCAATTGCCAAACGGTTAAGTCTTTCCATCCCATTTTATGTTGGGACCTTAACATTTCCATAAAATACACTTATAACCTAAGTCCCCGAGCTCGAAAAATTTCAACCTTGAAATTCGAAATTCACAGAACTTCAACCAAATTTGAACTTGAAGCTGAATTTCAAAGTCGAACTTCAAGGCGAATTTAATCAAATTTATTCAATAAAAATTTAAAAAAATGAAGAAAAAAAAAATCCCCCGTGGATTGTTGGACGTTGTGAAGCTAAAGGAAAAACTCCTGCATCTGGAAACCAGCTGTTGGTTGGGGGTGGAATCTCTATGGTATGAATTGGATCACCATCATGATCACCCAATAGTTCAGCCTCCAAACGATCTAATGATATGGCTCCATCCTCCACATTAGCCTCCTCTGGATTGTTGTCCCAAGTCAAAAATACTCTATCATTCTTGGACGCCTCATAATAATGGGACAATAACCTCAAGTTGTAGTGCGCATCAACCAAGATTTCTGCACGTTCTACATTCAAATTGTTTCTCTTGACAGTGTGGATGAAGTTGTAGGTGCTCCAACACGTCTCTACAGAAGAACTATTAACAACCTGTGAAAGCACCCTCACTACAAATTTATGCAAATATGAGGCTCCATAGCCATACATGTTCCACCAACGGATAGGATCCAATATATCTCGATCTTTGGTTGCATGCAGGGAACCAAAGACTCCATGCTCACTGATGTATTCGCTCAATTCATTCTGTACTTGAGCACACTCCTCCTCATCAGGGACCAACTTGTCTAATGAAACAATATACCCATTTTGCACCTCTGGATCTATGTGTGGTTTTTTCCTCACTCCACCCCTAGGTGCACGTTGGGACAACCAAATTGGAGAATATTATTTTAGGGTAAGGACATATGCAAGGGAATGGAGTGGAACATTTAGATTGTCCCACCTTTTGACAACATGTTTATGAATATGGTCCTACAAGATTGCATCTTTTTGCTCAACAATGTCTTTGATTTGACCAAGCATGCTATCCATCTGCTCATATACCTCCCCAATCACCGTCTGATCTGTATTTTCAAAATGAATCATATTATAAACTGGCTTGGTGAATTGTAGACCATACCTAACCTGTGACCAGAACTGCCCATAAAGAACGGTGTCCTCCACCTCTGAAAGTCATGCCTATCATCTGCGCTTGCAACTCTATCCTTTAATTCTTTTCATGGATCACGTGAGACCATACTAGCCAATGCCTCTCTTACCTTCAAAAGCCTCCTGAAGGAGAGGTGGTAGCTAGCAAATCTAGTCTTTGCAATCTTCAATAGCTACAACCTAGAGTGATTGCAAAAAATGTGGTGGGCCATGCTATGATTGGTAATAAATTTGATCATTTTCTTACCTCTCTTGTACAAGACACCAATCCATCGATAATTAGGGTCCTTCATTTTAACAATATCATGCATCAAAAGGTTCAATGTGTGAACCAAACACCCTGACAAAAATATGTTGGGATACTTATCCTCAATGATTGCTCTTGCTGCCTTACAATTAGCGGCATTATCAGTGATGACTTGAATGACATTGTATGGCCCAATCTCTTGAATGGTTTTAAGTAAAGGTTGTGCAATATTAATACCAGTCTTGTAGCAACCCGAGTAGTCATGGGCTGAAAGGAAGACCACATCAGTAGCAGACATACCAAGAATATTTATCAATGGCTTGCCTTTAACATTTGTCCACCCATCAGATACAGTGGATACCCCATAATTGGACCAATCATTTGTAAACTTTCCAAGAGCACTATTGATTTTGGCTCTTTCCCTATCAAGTCCCACAGTTCTGGCTTTGTCATACCCAGGGCTCCTGTATCTTTTAGGGGCACCATTGATGGCTTGTACCATTTCATGCCAATAAGGTGAGGGAAGAACATTGAATGACACACCACACACATAGAGAAACCTGTAAACTTTTGAATCCACATCATCTCTACAAACAAGGCCAAAGAAATATGATAATGTTCTTCACATAGTCGAGAATCCATGAGAGGATCCCGATGTAGTCGATGATGATCCACTACCAAACATTCTATTTTGAGTGAGAAGATTCAGATTCAACCCTTGATCTCTTGGAAGTGTTTTGAGCAACCTCTTCTTCCATATTGTATTTTTTTCTCTCTTTAGTTGGCACTTTGTCACAGGTTTTAAATCCAAGGGCCTTACCTTGATCAAATGGCATAATCCCACACAAATGCTTTCTCACCCAGGTATATGAACCAATGTAAGTTTTAGTGCAATGGGGGCATATAAACTTTGTGGTTCCACCCCCTCTGCTTCCCCCAAGCCTTGGCACATACTTCCACAAGGGTGTTGTGTATTTTTGTTTTTCCCCCTCATCATTCTCAAGCTCATCATTATCATCACCCTCTTCCCCTTCATCCTCTTCTACACGGTATGTGTCACTCTCTACCTCTCCCCCCTCATCACTACCACCACCATATCTACTTCCCGACACCATCATAATGAGAATAAGTGGAACCAAAATCCAAAACCACATGCCCATCATGTTTCTTGACTCAAGATGAATATCACTTGTTTCTTGCAATACAGTGATGGACAAGATGAAATTGGAAAGAGTAGGAGAAGAGAACATTGCAAGGTTTAAAATTTTTAACATAGTAAAATATTTTTTCAAAAGAAAACAAATAGTGGGGTTTGGAGCTTACCTCTTTGGCTCTCCAATCGTGGTTGAATGTCTCTATGGAATCCTTCAATCTCCCTTCCAAGATCTCACAAATAGTAACCTTCAATCTCCCCTTCAATCTCCCTTCCAAGATCCCATAAATTTGCTCTCAAACAACTAGCAAACCCACTCAAGAACCCTAGCAAAGAGAAGTGAAATGCATGAAATGAGAAATAGAATGAGAAGAAATGAGTGAAAGAGTTTTATATCCCCCAAATTAACCCTAAGAAAGTCAAAAAACCCAAGTGGAACCATGCATTGGTTCCACAAGCCAAAAAAACAATTAGTGCGCCCTTTCTCGCCGAATCGCTGAGGAAGCATTTTCAGGAGCGTTTCTTTGCACTCGAGAGTGCTTAGGGAGCGATGACGAATCACTTCAGGAGAGAAGCTTCCTCATCGCTACCTAAGCACTCCCGAAAAAACCAAGGAATGTTTTGTTTAGGGAAGCGCGATTCCAAAAAAAAGCTCCCAAGTGGAATCGATGAAGAATCACCCTTCTGAGGCCGATTCCTCTGGGAGCGCTAATTGGGAGCGAAGGAGAGAGGGGGGGTGGGCGATTCCCCGCAACCTAGACCCAAAGACTTCCCAATCAGCCCAAGTTTCCCAAACAAATACAATTCAACCATGACACTCCCAAATCAACAAAATTAACTTAATAACATACTTTAGGGAGTTGATATGAAGATTTAATACACATTGTCTTAAGATTGCTTAACCATACTAGTAGATTTGCACATAAATCACCCATAAGCTTGAACATTGAACACCGTATGATGAAAATATCTATAAATATTTTCTATGAATTTATGGAGACAATAAATATACTTATTACAACCATATATGGCTCTTACAAAAGCTCGAAATCCAATAAATATAGAGATAGAAAAGTAGTGGTGCACCCTTCCACCAGAAGAGATGTCGAATAGAGTAGATTTAGTAAAATGATGATATCTCGAGCATACGGAAACCTTTTTGAGTGAAAGAAAACGTGTTTCACATTGGAAATGATGCTCTAAATGAAATGGAATATGACTCACAAGATAGAAATGCTCATAAGTATCGAAACCAGAACCTCCAATTCAACCCACCAACACCAGTCCAAGTTCTAAATCAATAGAAAGAAACTCCAAATCATAGGAATTTGACCCCACTACTGTATATGAACATATAAACTGCAATAAATCTCTGTAGATAAATATGAAAGTTATTTCTCCCCTCAATAGTCAGTTGTAATGAAGCACAATGGAAGATCTGGATGATCTCCACTCTACTGGATTGGGTGGAATCTTTCACCACCGAAACTAGATCAATGGCAAAGAAGGTAAACACCCACTATGCAATGGACAAGCTAAGCTCTCCAAGAGTGAAAAACAATAACAATGATCCAAAAGCTCTTTCACTTGTGTCTTCATCCCTTTTATAAATCTTCATGGAGCATTTCCCCCTCATTCTAGAATTATCTCACAAATATTCAATAAAATATTAATAAACGTTATTCTTATTAGAGAATGACACATTGGCACTCATTTAATTCCTCTCTAATGTTATTTGGACAAATAATAACTCCATCTACCTTGGAAATTTGAATTTGAGAGGCTTAGCTTGATTTTGGGGAAATTACATTAGCAAGTGGCCCACCCTTCTCCTCTAGCGCCATCCTTGGCTAAATTTAGAACCTGCAACATATCATAAGTTGCCATAAGCTGTCATAATCTGTCATAGGAACTAATTCTTATCATAAGTTGTCATAGATGTCATAGGTTGTCATAGATTCTATCATTGAGTAAAAATAGCCCTGTGACTCTTCACCTTCCCCGTGGGAGTTACTTATCCCTCCAAATTCGAATTTGAGGATGGTGCCATGTGTGAAGGAGGAATATTCCCTCATGTGGACCCCACATATCCACTTATGCACCCCCATGTGCAACTAGGACCCCATGCCACTTCATTTTGGAGCAATTAATGATTTCTCCATATTTTATTGGCCTATTTTCCACCATCAATTTAGAATTTTGAATTTCCATGAGAAACTATAGGTCTTGGGGTTAAATATCAATATTTTAATCTTCCCACATAACCCTTAGGAATTGGATAGGCCAACTTATTTGTTTATCTAGAAATTTTATAATTGGGGACATTACAACATATGCTAAAAAATTGATTGAGTGACAAAAAAGAAACGACAAAGCCAAGTCCATTATTGGTCTCGCCCTTTTATATTTGAAATTACATTATATTGATCTAGAAAATTTATCTAGAGAAATATGAGATGAGTTGAGTAAGTTGTCTAGTGCAAAAACACGTTAGTACAAAATTCTCATTGAAGTTACAATTGTTTCAATTTAAAATGATCACTGAAAATACTATGTTGAGCGATATAAATAAGATTTTAAATCAATTATATAAGGCAGTTGATAGAGTTTGGTGCACACGTAGAAGGTGAAGATGAAAAGCCATTTTATTAAAGAGTTTTCCTTCAACTTTTAACAATGTTGTTTTTACTTTAAGTCAAATGTCTTCAAAGGCTTTGAATAATATGATATCAACACTTTTGGCTAAAGAAAAAAGGATAAATATAGGAGGCTTGGAAATGAGATATTCAAACAAAGGTTGCACTATACTCAAAGAAGGGATGGGAAAGAAAATGACGAGTAAGAGAGATTTAAAATTTTTATTCTAGAAAAATAGGCCATGTAACTATTAA
This sequence comes from Larix kaempferi, assembly GCA_027924585.1. Taxonomy (NCBI): domain Eukaryota; kingdom Viridiplantae; phylum Streptophyta; class Pinopsida; order Pinales; family Pinaceae; genus Larix; species Larix kaempferi. Next base: position 20,444,950 of record BSBM01000338.1, on the reverse strand, counting down.
TTGCAACATTCGTGTTAAGTAATGTTCTCAAAGGGAAGCTTAAAAAATCAACAAATATAACCTTTATTTGAGATCCACCAGATACTAACAATGATGATGGTATTGTTGAAGAATATGCACTTGTCTTATTTTAAGAGGTCTGCTCTTTAAATACATGAAGGGATGTAATGGATGATAGATAATTGTTCCATAATCTGAGATGCTTGTGGATTTGGAAGTTCAACATCATATCTCTACCAAAGTTATGAGACATTGCAAGTGCTAATGGTGTCCAATGATGCTGGGAAACTTGGATCATATCTAGGACATTGTACCTTTGAGAGGAATAGGGAGCAACTTGAAGGAATCTTACTGGTCAAAAAACTGTTTGTTAAAGAGAAGCATTTGAATAATATATTTTTTATTAGCTGATATTTTTAATTGTGTTCTAAGCCTTGAGAGGGGGTGTTAGAGTATAAGGCTTACATAATAAATTTATTAAGATGATAATTAGTTAATTAATTAGCTAGCTAAGTCACCTGACACGAGGACACGTGACATGGAGGACACGAGAATACGAGTATCCGACACGGACACAGCGACCCCCGAAATTAGAACACAGAGGACACGTTATATATAATACAAACATTTAGATCCATTTTTTTGTAGAAACTAGAACATTTACAAATATTCAATAGAAATTACAATCAATACACATTCACAAATCACAATGCATATGTCAATGATAGACCTAATTGAAACCCCCATTAGCAAAAAGGTATAGGCCTCACTCCACTATTGAAACAAGGGAAAAATGTTAGGACACGTTATATATATATATATACACATTTAGATCCATTTTTTTTGTAGAAACTACAACATTTACAAATATTCAATAGAAATTACAATCAATACACATTACACATTCACAAATCACAATGCATATGTCAATGATAGACCTAACTGAAAACCCCATTAGCAAAATGGGATAGGCCTCACTCCACTATTGAAATGAGGGAAAAAGGTCAATGATTGGCTTCCCCCTCCCCCACTATTGGATGCCCGCGAGAGGCATAAGAAAGCCAACCAAGATAGAATTATTTATATTTGATTAGATTACATGGAAGGGGGCCACACCCTATTATTATCTTTCCCCATTACTAAACACCCTTTATATTTTAGATTATGCCACATACAATGATGTTTGCACTTAGATTGAATGTCATGGGTAGGAATATAAATAATGGGTAACCTCCCCTATGTGAAATGAATCCCCTTGTGATGTTGTTTGTGGAATATGCCCCCATAGAATACTTATTGGCATGCTCCCTGGCCAGGGTAATTTTTAGGGGCGAAATTTCGCCAATTGGCTATTTTTGGGGTTTTTTTTTCAAAAAATGTATTCACTATTTGATCATTTTTAGTCTCTAATAGAGTTGCCTATATTTACATAAAATATGTTTTCTATCATAATATTTGCCAAACTTTACACATTTCAGTAGTAAATTGTATGTTTCATATTTAATATTCTCCTACCAATCTATATACATGTTTTTCTTAATCCAAAATATTCACCTAAGATACGATACTCAAGTATAATATTAGAATCCTTAAAAATACCCTCTCCCTGACTTGATTTGAGAGGCTAAGAGCCAAACAATGTAATATGTAAATGTGCATGGAAGAATAATAAAAATACATCACAACTAAGAACCAAACAATGTAGTATGTAAATGTTTTATGGAAGAATAATAAAAATACATCACAAACTACAGACAGAGAAGGATGAAAAACGTTGGTGGCTAGATAATTCCATCGATGCAGTGGGTTCTCACAGACTCATAAAATTTCTCATTAAGTCGTCAAAATCAAAATGTTCTATTACATAGATGTCGGAATTATATACATAGATGTCAGAATGCCACTGACAAATACAAAATGGGGTAGATCAAGATGGAAAACCTTCTAATGCTCTTCACATGCATAAAATACCACTCTTAGAGCTCAAGGCTCACTAAAACATGTGAATGAATGAGGGTAAAATTATATTTGTACAGTTTATTTGGGTTAGAAGTGCCCTGTTTTAGAGACACGGTGTCCTTTTTTTGGGACACAATGTCCTATTTTTGGGACACATCCTGACACGATGTCAAACTCATTTTTTGAATGTGTCCTAAAACACAACACGTCCAAACTGCAAACACATAAGGATGAAAAACATGGGGGGATGTAATTCCATCGTTGCAGTGGGTTCTCACAGACTCATAAAATTTTTCATTAAGTTGTCATAGTTAAAATGTTCTATTACATAGATGTCGGAATCATATTTCTCATTAAGTCATCAAAATCAAAATGTATTACATAAATTTCGAAATGCCACTTGCAAATACAATATGAGGTAGATCAAGATGGAAAACCTTCCAATGCTCTTCACCTGCAAAAAAAACCCTCTTAGAGCTCAAGCCTCACTGAAACATGTGAATGGATGAGAGTAAAATTGTTTTTTTACAATTTTTCGGGGTTAGCAGTGTCTTGTTTTAGGGACACGGTGTCATGTTTTTGGGACACGTCTTGACACAATGTTGAACACATTTTTTGGACGTGTTCCAAAACAAGACACGTCCAAAACATGTGTCTGACACCGTGTCAGGACGTGTCAGTGTCCGACAAGATGCCACTGGATATGGTGGCCTATATGGACGTGTCTGGTATCATAGTTAGCTAGTATGTAACAATAACACAGCTACCTTGATGATGACATAAAAGTAGATCAATATCATTGTTATATTGGACTTCTTTGTAATAAAAGCATATCATTTACATGAATATCTTCTATTAGCTTTTTATTAATGTCTTCATCTTTCTTATATGCCTAAAAGTCTAATTTTGGTTATGTTACATGCAAAGTGCACAATTTCATGAAGGTAACACAATTTTGAGTGCAGAGATAATCACCAAATTATAATCTCTCTTTACTAGTTGTTGATGGTGAAGAAAGTGAAAAAAAATTATGTTGAAGTGTCTCCTCTATAACATATCAAAGTCAACAAGTCTAAAGTTTCATTAAAAGTTGGGCAAGTATATCCCACTTCTAGTCCCAAGCAAACCATGGTGTTGGTATCAATGAACTTCCTTTGGGGATTATTGAGAAGCAAAATAATTAAGGACTACCTCATGGTAGTGGCGCCGGATCACTTCAACAAATTGGGCATTATGATACCATGTAAGAAGATATTATTACTAAAATTGTACAAATGTTTTTAGATACTATTTTTGTATTTTTCGAGATACTAATATCCCATATGTACAACATAGTTATGATGATGTAGTAGAAATGCAACTTGTACTTCAATTAAGGAGTGCAAGGGATTCATTCCTAAGGATCCATGGGATATTTTGGCTCCCATTCTCAAGAAATCTATAAAGAAGAATGTTGATCCACATGGAAAATCAATTAGGTCCATAGATTCTTTTGCGGGAGGTAATTTCTTAGTACATCTTTATAAACATAATTTTAAAGACAAGGACAAGAAAATCAAGTTACTTAGTTATTTATAATACATTGTTAACAAATAAATAAGATTAAGCATGTTAGAAATAAATTATCATCAAAATTCAATGCAAGTCACTTTACTCTCTATGAACCTTGGCGAGTTTGTAACACCACTTTTTGACAAACTTACTTTTTATATTTTCACGATTTCATAGGAAGATACAGATCTTTTATGCAAAGAATTTCTAGAGTAATTAGAATCATGCTAAGCAAAAGTTCAACTAAAATGAGCACGCTAAAATTTTTATTATATTAGCAGCATGGAATTGGTTAGAGGAATCAATACATGCTACATATTTTAGTGTATAACCCCTCTTACAAAGACATTGGGGAGTTTATTACACCACCTTTTAACAAAATTATTTTTTATATTTTGAATATACAAATCTATTATGCAAAGAGTGTGGGAGTGAAATATTTGACCTTGTGTTAGAATCATGTTAAGCAAAAGTTCAACTAAAATGAGCATGCCAAAAATTTATTATATTAGGAGCATGGATTTAGTTAGAAGAATTAGTGCATGCTACATATTAGTGTGTAACTCTGGTTATAGTTTAGATGGCAAAAAAATGTTAATATCATAATCAAGATGTAGAATTAACTTTGGCAAAAAATGTTAGTATCATAATCAAGGATTAACTTTGAGATTATGTAGAAAATGAAAAAAGTATATTGTGCTTTAAAAGTCAACGAAAAGAATGCTAACACAATGTATGATTTAATTGTAAAATTGAGATAAATGCATTGGATCATTGGCACAAGCCCATCTCTTGTTATGCCCTTGGATTTTATAATTTTTTTTTCTTATTTAATTTATAATTTTTTTCCTATATTATAAATAAGTTTATTGTTTAAATATTATATTATAAATAATTCCATTGTTTAAATTTTCAAGTTTTATGTTATTTATGTTTTTAATATTTATTTATTTAATAAATATACACAAGCCTATATCTTGTTTTTATGTCCTTGGATTTTGTAAATTCAATTTTATCTTATTTAATTTATAAAGTTTCCTTATATTATATAAGTTTATAATTTGAATATTAAAATTTTATGTTATTTATTTTTTGATATATATTTATTTCACAAATATAACATTTTAAAACTAATTTACCATTTATATAATTAATTCCAAGTTTTATGAGTCACTTCATAATTCTTTAACTATATAAAAAAATATATTGCTATTATATATATTGTTACTAACAAATTGGACATAAAAACTATTTCAAATCATATAAAATACCTTTTTCAATTGACAATACAACCCAAACAAATAATCATATAAAATACCTTTTCCAAAATACAATACAACGAAAGAAAATTATTTCAAACCATGTATAATATTTTTCATATAACAATTATAAAAATATAGTTTCAATAAATATATATATATATATATTTAATAAGAACCGTTTAGGGGCATTTGTATTAAAAGGGAAAAAGAGTACAAAATATGCAGAGGCACTATTCAGAGGGAATTAATGTCCATGACATTTTCTAAGACTGTATGTAAATATCTCGAACTTTGTGATGACTATACCTTCTTACAAATTAACCAAGTATGAGAATACAGTATGAGAATACAGAAGCAAAACATTACAAAAAAGAACTGTTTGATGCCCAGAGCCCAGGTGTGACAGAGTATTCAACTTGTATGAGATAAAGTGGTTCAAAATTGCTCCTAATTTAGAAATTCTAGAGTAGAAATAGGCTAAGGACGCTTTCCAAAGATTGATCGTGCTGCGTTCGAACCTTTGCTGTCGTGAAGGCTTGGAATGCTGCGAATGATATCCTCCCTGAGCGTGTCTATTTTCCCTTCAACATCCACAATGTTCCGATTGTTGTCTTCCACTTTGGAATCGAGATTGGAAATGCTAGTAGCCACATAGTCCATTGTGTCGGATAGATTGGATACCTCCAATTCATCAAGTTATCGTTATTCCTTATTTCTGAGATGGTAGCTTGGACCAAGGTGTACATTCGAGCTATTGCCCCTTTCATCTCCGATTTTCTGCTCTGATAAAGCAGAGTTGGTCCTCCATGTTATCCAACAAGCTATTGTAAACAAAGGCGGAGTGATGGGAGGAGGAAGGAGTCTCGTTGAACCCTTCCACGGTTAGAAGATTGATCTTAGGGAGGTCATAGGAGCTTACAGGGAGCGGAGAACACGAGCGTTCACCGGGGGGGTCGAGATCCTGCAAATGGACAAGAGATTTGTTGCAGAGGAGGCACTAGAGTAGGGGATGAAGGTCGAGATCAGAGTTTGGGGATTCAACACCGAGGGCAGATGCTAGAGAAGGAGCATGAAGGAGCATGAAGCGAGTCGCCCATTACAGAATGAAACTAGACTTTCACAGTGAGCCAAAGCAGGTAGGAAGGAGAATGCGAGGCAGGGTAGAAGATAAGACAGAGGCGTTGAGTGAACCCACCTGATGGGGTTATTTCAAGCATGCTATCCTTAAGCCAATTTCAAGAATTCCCAGTTGTTCGCCTCCGAGCATTGAATGCAAGCACAAGAAGATTCTGGATGTGCACGAGAATGGTGCCATGGCTAAGGAGATTAAGAAGGGCCATATGGGGAATGGATTAAAATAAAAAGTGCTTGTGAGTAAAGGTAGGAGGGTTCCTACAAAGTGTCCAACTTGAATTAAGGAACCCAACTACGTTCATAATTATTCCATTGTACACGATGTAGCCATAATCAAGATGAACTCCCCTATTCGCCATTTGATCGAAGAAATGGTTGTTTGTTCCGAGAATGTGGAAGAATTTTATAGTGTTTAAGTCGGTGATAATATTTTTGAAGATGTGATGCAGCTTTAGAGTAAGGGTCTTATAACTCATGATGAGTTTTTGAGATTCTCTTATGACCATAAGAGAATCGCCAAAAATAACCAAATCTTTTATTCCAAGAGTGCTTGTTGTCTCCAAACCCTTGATTAAAGCGAGCCATTCAGCGTCAAAGATGACTCCTCCCACACCTACCAATCCACTACCAATCCATGAATATATAAATATATTAATATATGCAAAAGGTGAACCACCAATATATATATATATATATATATATATATATATATATATATATATATATATCTTAATTTAAGATTCAAAAAGTTATAAAATCCATCTTAATTCACCATTCAAAACTTAGTTTAATAATTATTATTATTTCAAACAAGTTATAAAAAAATTTAATGATAAGTTAAAATAGATTATAAAATTTAATGATAAGTCGAAATAGATTATAGTAACAATAAATCTATTTTATACAACACACAATGATAACCAATTACATCTACATTGTTTTGATTAAGAACATAGAACTGGAAAAACACACTCGGGTTGACGAATAATGACAATGTTAAATGTCACTGGTGAGTTTGAGATTTCTTCATTCAAGCAAAAAAAGTATGTGTCAATGCTTTGATTAAGAACATAGAACTGGAGAAACACACTCGGGTTGACGAATAATGACAATGTTAAAGGTCACTGGTGAGTTTGGGATTTCTTCATTCCAGCAAAAGAAGTATGTGTAAATGCACTGCTAAGCTACTTATACGTCTACCTATCCTCCTCTATCTCTGAGTTCTCAGAACTGAGGACTGTGAATTCTCGATATTTTTAAGTTTAAAACGGAGTATCATTTTTTACTCTTAGTAACTTGCTAATAACTTGCTTTGTTTCCGCCTATATGTTATGCCTTGTGACTAAGCTTATCCCCTGGCATCATTCCTATTTGTACGAGTCAAATATGTTGATCATGTTCTTTAGATAAAGCTTATCCCTAAGATTCATTGTCATAAGTTTCTGACTGCATGGAGCATGCTTCTGTAAAGCTTAGATCCATTGCTCGACGAATCTACTCCAACTGTAGTACACTCTTGGAGTTTCCAAATTGTGATGCTTGATACCTTCCCATCTAGACATCATCTTCGCATTCTTTCTGGCGTTTTTTAACTGGAAAACAGAGAACTTGAATTGAATTGGCAATAGCCTCATCACTGTTGGATGTCAACGTGACCATTCTAGCATTTTTCTGTTTCCATAAATTGGCCGATTGACTCGGCCAAAGCGTCATCTGTATCTTGAAGAAAAAATAATGATTTTGTGGATCTTGTGAGGGTTATTGTTGACAAGGCACTGCAAGCATCTTTGTAGATCCGGCAGTAGTATGCCTCCTTTGGCAATGGCCTGAGCAGTAGGATCATGCTTTGTCTATTAATCTTATTATGGTCCATGCGTGCTTGCCCCAGATGTATCAGAGGTATGGGAAGATTTTTGACTGTCATGAATTTGCTTTTTAAAATCCGAATTTTATGATTTTTAAAATTTTAAATCATGCTTTTTGAATGCATAAAGGGTCAACCCACCTAAATTAAGTAAGTTTAAACACTATATTATGTGAAATCTTAAACATTTAAATTAAGTATTTTTAGGTATACTGAATATTTTTAGTTTATTTGAATACACCTAAATTAAGTAAGTTTAAACATTATTATGTGAAATTTTAAACATTTAAATTAAGCATTTTTAGGTATACTGAGAATTTTAGTGAACTTGAATAGGACTATACAAAATAAGATGAGAGTAAAACCTAATTACAAGGATAGGTGTTTATATCTTAGAATTTGGGGTGGACTTGCATCTATGTTTTTTTTAGATTGGACGAGGATGAGACAAGTGTACATCCATTTTATGGTATTAGTTCCAAATTCGAAATAAACAATTAAGAAAAACAAAGAATATAACAAATAATTGCTAACTGATGCATAGGTCCAAATTCGAAATAAACAATTAAGAAAAAAAAAAAGAATATAAAAAATAATTGCTAAGTGATGCATGAATAACTGATAGCTAACCAGCATAGATCCATCTCAAAAGGGGATCTACCAAGCTCCAAGAGGGATCAAATCTCTCGAGGTGCAAACTCTTCCTAAACATTTACACTATGTGGCTGGCAGCTTCACAAGTCTGCACCTTTAGTTCATGTTCTTTTTAGCATGTTCTTCTTATCAAATGTGTAATGCAATGTTTACCATTTTAATTTATATATATATATATATATGTGGGGTTCTAAATGTTTTAAATCTAATTTTAATGGAAAGGTTATTTTTTATAAAGGACAGGATGAGCACGGAAAGAGTTACATATCTCCCCCTACTGAACTGTAGATGCAGCTCTTCAATGCAATGAATATATAGCTCTTAGTTAATGCATGGATAAGAGGTGATTCCTGGCAGACAACCTGTGGCACTTAACTTGTAACCTATCTCACCAACCACAAGTTAAGTGGTTGTGCTAATCTACTTATAATAAACCCTCATCATCTAAAGCTATCCACATCCCAACCACTGCATCAATATAACTGATTTTTAGGTGGACTTGAATAATAGGTTGTATAAAACCTCATGATCTACGGCTAACCACATCCCAACCACTAAATCAATATAACTCCTCTTGCCTCCTGAACAATTACCCTGTATCACTCCTCTTGTCTCCTGAACAATTAACATGTAGCAGTAAAGCAAGCTGTTGTATCTCGACAATTAATATCGACTATTTGGAAAACCTAACCTTAAATCGAAAACCCTCGACTACAAAAATTCATAAATACCGGCTGGCTTAACCAGTTAGCAGTTGACACCTAGACAGTAATGCCCAAAACGTTTGGTTGATTCTTATATATTATTGTGAAGGCAAAGATCGTTTACCAATCAGCTAGCCAACCGACGTGTTAAAAGTTTGAGAGGAATCAGATGTCTAAACAAGAAAAGCAGTTTAATCATGTAGGGCTAATACGTCACAACCATTGGTACCTGGGACTGGCGAATTCATAGAGCCTCCCTGTTGCCGAGAAAATCATAAGTCCCACTTCGGCGTCGCAGAGTACCGAGAGCTCGTAAGCTTTCTTCAGCAATCCATTCCTGCGCTTCGAAAACGTAACCTGCCGGCTGCTGGCGTTCTCAATCCTCTTCATCTGGGTCTTTCCCCTCACCATTCTCGTCCTCTTCTTTTCCTTTTCCTTTTCCCTCCAACAATCAACAGACTCTCAGATCGGAGATTCAAGAAGACAAGAGGCGTAAAAATTGAGATTCAACGACAACCCAATAAGATAATGGAAAGACCAAACACAGTAATCACAGAAATATTACCCCCACCTCTCAGATGTAAAACGAGAGACCTCCTCGACTGTTTAATTTGTTAAATCAAAGACGATGAAGGCATCGATATTTACCTCTTTTGCGTCTAAATACAGTTTACACGTACCTAAGCGCTGTTTTATTATTCATATTCATATCCCTCTTGCAGTAAAAATTTAAGAATATGTACAAACCCAGAGTACGAGATACCATGGCGATCGAACCATACATTAATATGGACCAAAATTTAATTAAACTCCGTATTCCCATTTCGTTCACGTGGCAAATAGTACGCATTGTGAAGATATGAAAGAATATATTCTGACAATTTACTCGATAGATTTCTACGTTTAAATCTGAACGTGGTTGTCCGGATAGATTTACTAATTATTCCGAAAATGATGTGATTGGCTCATTTCAACATGAATTGAGTTCTTCCGAGATTGATAACCTAGACGAATGATGTTCTTTCCACTTTTAAGCAGTGGTCACATCTCTATCACTTTTTGTCGTCCACGAGAGGAAAAATCACATTCATTTAAACATGGGTTCACGTTTTGACGTTTTAGGGTTTAATATTCCCCTTTTCTAAACGTTTTACTTCAATATTTACCTATCAGTAATAAAGTTTTAACTTTATTACGATAAAGTATAAATCGAATTAAATGTGGATTAAGGACAACAGCTTATGAGATACCAAAGGAAAAAAAGATAATTCGGCTCCATAGCAAGCAGTGTAAGGTTATATCCATTAATCAGTGGGGTCATGGGTGGTCCATGCAGCAAGTCCAGCTCTAGTTAGTCTCCAGGTCATGAGAGTCAAATGAGGAGGGTTAAGACAATATAAGTTGTCACATCTCTTCATTCCATCAAAGCTTGTCTTTGGTAGTGAAGAGTAGCGAGGATTTTGTTATCAATTTTCTCTCTTTTTAATTTAGTCTTAATCTAAACAAGCTAAGTTGTATACAACAACAACCAAAACATCCACTTGAAAAACTTTATAGGAAGAAAACATGAAATAGTCTCTAAGCCTCCACATTACTAATAATCCATTAATGACAACATGACACATATACCACCATATACCACATTTAGATGTTTAAAATGTTTTGTAAAGAAAGAGATCATGAAAAATAAGATGGATAGATCAATTGGGAAACACTTGTATCATCCTATGATAAAACTTCTTAAAAAAAATATGAATACCAAAATTTATATGCGATACGATGGAAACACTTCTAAAAAAATATGAATAGTAAAATTTATATGAGATACGAAAGAAACAACTATATTAAAATGGGTATTGGAAAAATGACCATATAAACAAAAAATTGAATAAGAAAAACCAATTAAGCTAATGATTAATGAAATATACCAAAAAAAAATGCTTGACAATAATATAAAATGCTAAAAAATGTCAATTGAATGACTTAATAGTATTTCAATATGTAAAGAGTAAAACATACCTAAGTGAATCCAATGACTAAAAGAACGTTGTTGTTTGCATAGTAGCAAAATTTGGTCGTATTGGTACTTGTACTTCGTGTACGGAAATTCGGAACAAATTCCAAATTCGAATTCGTTGTCGTTAAAACAATTTTGTTTAATTATTTAAACACTATAAAATAAAAATACCATTCAATTTCATACTTTCTTATTAAAATAACTATTAATAAGTAGTTGCGGACTCTCACACTTCCATATCCGAAGTTGTTGAGATTTCATATTTTTGTTGTATTTTATGGGTACTAGATATTTTCATTTTTTTTTATTTTTTTTTTTTTTTATATATCGAATGGTATTTGTACTCCAATTATGTTGTTGTGGTTGTTTGTGTGCTTAATTTTGTTCCAAGTCATTAAGAGAACAAGGCAATTTGGCATCCTGCTTTGAGAAAACATCCATGTAAGAAAAAAATAGTTTTGATATAATAAAAAATATGTATTTCCCCAACCTACACAACCATTTTTTACCATCTAGCATTTGCTACCAAAACTTGTAAAAAATGGACAAATTGATCAATTTATTTGTACAATTTTGCACAACTTACTTTAATAATGTTGTTGATAACCTCTGGTCTTCTTTGTTGTGGCAAAAACCTATTCAGATTGATTTTGACTCAAAACACTTCGTAAGCCTCGACTTGTCCATTCTCCTATATCTAGATCGAAATGTCTTGAAGCAAGTATTCTGGCACGTTTATACCAGATAATCAGGTCCCATTTGAGGATGTTTTTACCCAATGCCAAGGCTTGCAAACTCTAGAAAATCATAACCCTCCTACTGTAGAGTTTGTTTATTTATTATCTCTATTTATTAATTATGATAACGTTGAATAAAGGGGTATGCTTACTTGATGGATATGATCTAACGGTGGTGAAACCTAGCTAGGGTTATCAAATTGCAACGAAATAAACGTGTAACGTTGGTGAAACCCTAGCTAGGGTTATCAAATTGCTACGAAATAAACGTAAATACTCCATAGAGAATGCTAAGGTTAGCCCCATTATAATTAAATCTCTATGTTTAAAAAATGATATATTTTTGAAAAATTTAAACAATAAAAAATATAACAAAATGAAATAAAAAAATAATACAAAATAGTATAATTTAGGATTAAGATTAAAATATTTGATTTTTTAACTATTAAGAATTGGAGACTCTAATCTTTCTTTGGCAAGACCACAATTTTTCGTTGTTTATAAGCATAAATGGATTCAACTTTGTCAAAAATCTATGTTTTATGCGGATTTTGCAATCTCAACATTTTATATCTACCATCCCAACAATTCCAACTAGATTTTGGGAAAAGGATCGCCAAAATCACAATTTAGAATACTCACATCTTAAATATGGGTAGTTTTAAAATTGGGCAATTAGTCTAGATCAAGAAATCCCAATTGCTAAAACTACAAAAATGTGATAATAGCAATTTCCAGCAATAATTTTTACTTGTTTTTATCCCAAAATCACTCAAAAAAATCCAAATGATCTAATCTTTAGAATACTCTAAATATATAGCAAATATTTAATTTTCATAAAATAAAAATATTTTGTATATAAAATAAAAATATTATGACAAACCAAAAAGTATTATAAACTACTATATTAAATTGTTTATTATTTCAAAAGTTGACGTTGAAGTCGAAGCAACAGTAGGTATGTGAAACACATGGTGTACAAACTATATGTCAAACACGTGACGTACAAAATTCAATTATTAATGTTTTAAAGCAATGTGATCCAGTCTTCATGCGACTTGTATGCTATTACGGCCATGTATGTCTTTTTCACTTTTCATTTCTCTCCACCAGAGATAAATTAAAACTACTAGATAAACTTTAGATTTTATAATTAAATGGTTTAAAATATATTTTTTTATATAATTTAGTTAAATAAAAAATTTATAACCAATATAATTTGACTTGTCTTAGAATTTTGCATGATATCAAAAATTTCAAAATCATCATAATCAAAATTATATTTTTAAAACTTTAATATCTAAAATCTATTTTTTTTTAATTTATTAATTTTTTTTTTAAATAATAAATATCACATAAAAAACCTTGTTTTTTAAATATGCATAGTTATATTATTATTATTATTTAAAAATATTGTTTTTATATGTGCATAATTCCATCAATTTGTATTGTTATTATTCTTTTAAAGTGCGGGGTAAATATACTTTTCAAGTGATGTGTAGGTGGTACCGTCTGACTAAAGTTGTCAGTGGATTAAGATTGTAGTTGTTGGAACTTGGAATCGTCCAATCGTCCGGAGCTGGTGGTTAACATTGGGAAGTTGGAAGTGTATTATTAATTATCTCTTTGTTGTTTTGGTATAACTATTTGTAATTGTGATACGATGCAGGATGTTACCACTACACCTTTATTCTTATTCATTGACTTTACATTGACAAACCTTGTCAGTGAATTATTTATCCGGTTTTTAATAATGCTACAAATTTTATTAAACCTAAATCATTACCAATTCACTTGATTATTCTGAATAGACTTTGAATTGAAATGAATCTAAATCAATGCAAATTCTTTTTATTATTCCGAATACAGCTAAAAATGTAGCAATTAAACAAGTTCAATATTAAAATTTAAAAGACTGTTATTCGACGCATTTAAATTAATTAAACTAGTTGAGATTTAAAGGACAGTAAACAGTACGCTACGCTATGAAGAAAATAATGTGAGGCATTTTACAGAAAGCAAGAAAACGGTGTGAGTCAGTGCCCGAGACATTGAATTCACGGGACATACCTGTTAACACCAAAACTGACCCCCAAGGCTGAAAGAGGGTAATCTCGGGTAACCACTAACCAATCTTTGGTTTACGCTTCTGATCAAACGTAAACAGAGAGGGCTCTCTCTATAGACTCATAGAATACTGGAAATCTTCAAAGGTGTCAATCAACGAAAACATACACCAGGATTCAACATTAAAGATATTCAATTACGACAATGCATAGAAGATCATATTTTCTGTTTGTGGAACAAAAACGATTTAAGAGTTGTTTGGTTGAAAATGAATGGATTTCATTTGGGGCGATGGAGTCACATTTAACTGGTTCTGCAAACATTATTCACAAAGATTTAGCAAACGCATTCACAAGGGCAAGGTAGCAAGCAACTAGTAGTCAAAGAGCTTTAATTTGTGGAACAGAAGAGAGAAGAGACAGTCCATCAATGTAAGGCATCTAACAAGGATGAATCCTACATCAACTTTAGCAGAATATATTTGGTGAAATACTTGGAATAAGCTAAGCAGAGCATAATCTCTATGAATTCTACTTAATTGTTACCCTGATCCAAGCATGAAGGAGATATCACAGAATGGAATAACAAAAGATAGAAACACATTTGCACATGGGAAAAGAAAGGTACAGACTACCAGACCGATTACACAGGAATCCTTATAAAAAACGCAGACATCAAGCTCTGCAAATTCTATTAAACATCTCCAAGAAAATGTATTACAAACTCATCATCAAAACACAAATACTTTCTCATAAGATTTTTCAACCCTTGTGTCTTTGATTACAACTGTATATATAGGCGGCCTTGAGCTCTAGACTCGGCTCCTTCTCAACAGAAATTAGTTGCAACCAATTGACACCTATCTAATAGCCAAAACGAACATCGTTTGTTGTTGCTATCCTTAAACAAATATCTATGGGACATATTTTAACTGCCATTTATAATTACATAGTCGCTTCTCTACACAGTCCAACTATTTTAAACAAAAGTACAAAAATACAAAGATGTAGCTGCTGCCAGCTGGATTGCTTTCATGAGTTCTTTAATTCCCTGATACACACACGCTGGATGCTTTTCTATTTCCCCTGCACCATTTCACGCTGTCTTTCCAAAAATGGGTTTGCAAGCCATCTGAGTATCTTCAAAACTTGGAAACCAAGAGTATACTTGTATAGCCAAGAGAACTAACTTGCCAGATAGTGGGATGCAAAAGATGTAAGAGTACTGCCACCCTATTTCTGGGCTCTCACTTGATCATACCAATCGAGGAAATCACCAGCGTCGGAAGGAACATTCATTCAGGTTTCCTTGGGTGGGGAAACAGGGGGCATCTCTTCGGTAGAGAGGATCCAGTCTTGGATTATATCTTCATCAGAGGGGATTTTCGGCTCCTCTTCCTCGTGGGATTTTCCTCCTTTCTGTTGCAACAAATTCCAACACTCCTGTAGTGCCTCGGGCTCTTCTGGTTCTCTGGCAGAATCGTCTTCTGCTTGGTCGAAAAACATAAGAGGTGGGAGAGTATAATCCTCCATTATCTCGAACAGCACATGTTCTGGTGCGACTATTATCTCGGCCCCTTGCTCTCTCTCCATGTTTGTGATCTTGCATGCAAAAATAACCAGACAGATGAACTCACCACCCTTTGGGATTCGACGTAAGCTACAGGCCAGGAGAGTCAGGCTTATAACGACCAATAGTGATGGCGTCTCCATGCAAATTATGCTCTCATGATTCTTTGACTTAGACCTTCCAAATGATTTATCATGATGACTGAGGATAGGACTGACGTAATGCACGTCTGTGCATTTCAGATCATACATAAAGACCCTTGATGGCGCTGAGGTGGCTTATCCCATGTGGCCATCATTAATCTATAGAGGAGATGCCCCTTTCTCGTGTGGGAGCCGGTGATTGGATTAAGATCGCAACCCCTTTTTCTACTTTTGTGGCTTCCCATTTTGTCACACATAGTTCCAAGTCTGACTATTGGATGGAACGTCCCTACCTATCGCGTCAATTTGAGATGTGGTTAAATTACCGGCGAGAAAAATCAGCATGGTGATCTCGGGCCTTTGATTTTCCCTTGGCGAATCTATGTCGTTGATAGTTGCTCGATACATAACTCGACCACGGCGATTTGAAACATGACATGTTTCGCGCTTGTTGGATCAGCGCGGGGATTGTGCGTCGTAGATCTTCCCATACGTCGATCTCCGCCGTCGATTGATTTCCTCACTTGCCCGTCGATTACCACCCGCTCATTATGTTATATTGCCTGCATCTTTGTTCACGTAGTGGGCTCGGGACCGTCGATCTTCGGGGTATTCAATCTTAGCCGTCATTGCCTACTTTGCTTATTTTCGGCGCGTTTAGCATGTTTGTTTACCTTATGACCTCTAAAAACCGTCGGCTCCTCCCTGACTGCTTCATTCCTTGAACTGTTCCCTACCATGCTGACCTCTGACGCCTCGGTCTCAGGGGAGGTAGTCCGAGAGCCGATTATCCACTCGGGTCTTGATGTTCATGAGGTCTTTCCACCCACGCCAAAAGATGCCATATCATTCAGCACAATTTGAGTGCTAACAATACCATTGGACAAAATAAGATTCAGCCTCGCGAGTCGAGGCATATAATTGCTCTGCAAATTATATAGTGCAGCATTCAATAATATATTAATGTAATAGTAGTACAAAAGACAAGTGGCATTTTAACAGTTTTTTTAAATATTTAAAATTTTTAATTAATTTTGTTTTCTGACAATTTCACGTCCCACTAGGGATAAATTGTCAATTCATGAATTTTAGCCAATAATAAAACAAGAATTTTAATTTCAAATATTAAAAATAATAATTTTTAATTTCAAAATATTAAATTTAATATAAAATTATTTGAAAACATTTGAAAACAATTTAGTTTTCTTTTGTTATTAACACAAAAATAGCAACCAACCGATTGCTATAATCCCTGCCTTGGCAGGGACTAATAAACAACCGACAATGATAATGAATAGTTCAAGTATATGTTCTTTGCCCAAATATACTTATACATGTGTGAAAAAAAGTAATAGCAGTATTCAAATTATGAACTCGATGGATGAGTATGAATATCATACAAGTTAGGAAAAATATAAATATATGTCCTAAACCCTATATAGAGTAGAACTCTCGTTCTGCTTCATAATATAAATGACATTAAATACATTCTTATACCAGAATGGAATAAGGTCGAATCTAGTTCCAAGTTCAAATGAAATGAAACTCTAAAGAGTAAAAATCCTTAAATCTTCGTTGGAATTGGAAGGAATGTAGAAGTAAGGCCTCATGAATTCACCCCTTCATAACATACATGTTCGGTGCTCCATGAATGAATCATACACTCTAACACCATCATTAAACATAGACGCCATACCATGCCACACAAAAATAGTATGCGATTAATATTAATCGATGGGAGTTGAATTCGAACTAGAAACCAAGACTAATAATAATAATAATAAGAGAACTTATGAGCAATCATCTTGAGGGGAAGATTTCTATGGCCTACGCTAATAGGTTATCCAACTATCATATACTAGAATAAATTGATTTTTATTAACATATATTGGGTGGACTTTTACTAACATATAATGGGAGCAATACATTTCTGGGACATTCATAAAAAGGAACTACCCTCTCGATTGTCCCTGCAACAACATGTAAGCACATTTATATAATATTAATGATGAGAAATGTACTCAAGCAAAGAACTTTCAATGGAAGAGGGAATTTTTATGGAAACTTCGTATGAATAATTACCTGAGAGGTCGGGGAGGATATTAAGAAGAATTCCATTCACCACGATAACTCCTTAAGGAATAAAATTTAAATATGATACTCTCAAATTATGTCATGTAGTGGCAAACCTAAAATGAACTGGTATTTAGTCGTGGATCTACTTGTAAAGTTTTTTTCTTGGTAGTAACCTTCCCGACTGTATAGTAACCATTGACCAGTAAATTTGCGGCAGTGTAGGCTGGAATTCCCTTTCCATAGCAAAAAAACTCTTTAGCCAATTGGTGGCCCATCAAGGATTAGGGTCCTCGGCAGGGTAATTTTGAAGGATTCTAATATTATACTCAGTGTAGTATTCTAGGCAAATATTTTGGATTGAAAAAACATGTATATAGATATGTAGATGAATATTAAATATGAAACATACAATTTACTACTAAAATGTGTAAATTTTGGCGAACATTATGATGAAAAAACATATTTTATGTAAATATAGGCGATATTAGAGACTAAAAATGCCCAAATAATGAATTTATTTTTTGAAAAAAATCCCCAAAAATAGCCAATTGGAAAAATTTCGCCCCTAAAAATTACCCTGATCATGTCGGTCGTCTCTAAGTCAGTCTCTCACATTACTCTGATGTCTGATTGAATCCAAAAAATCTTTGATCGCGTTTTGTGTCGATGATGGGGGATACACCATAGCCCTCCTTCGACGGATTAATGCTTGTCAACTTCAACACATCATCCAAGGATTGAATCTAGAAACCAATCTAGTACCTTGGGCCTGCATGCCTCAATGACAGGTTGCCTCGCTTTTGACATGAGTTCACATCATTGGCTCTTGATTGAAAGATCCCATCAAGTGTTTGACCTCAAATCATTTATTCATGTTCGATGGTATGTACTATGATACCTTGGGAATCATTGACATCAATTGTGACCTCCCTCGTGCTTGTTAACGGTATACATCAATGACCAGTAATCAATTGGTTTCTACCATGTTCGACTTCAAAACATTGTAATCACATGGTTAGATTTGTATCATTGCAGGTCCGACTTGAAGACCCTCGGTCAACTCGTATCTTTCCCAGGTTGCGACGGATATTTTTTTATTCATATCACACGGATCCACTTTGTATTGGTCATGGATGTGTTATCATCTCATCGTGGATCTATGCTTGTGTCTAGTAGCCATGCTTGTGTTCAGTCGGTCTCTACTACCATGGATCTACAATGTATTGGTCGGAAGCCATGTTATGAGTCTTATGAGACATACATCTCAGAGTTAGTTGAACTGCAGTAGTATCTTCCAACCGATAGTCCTCACCTCTATCCCTTCATATTACAATGCATTTCACCTGTTCCGTTTTACCAACTTCATGCTTTGGGGGGCATTTTGTTACACCAAAATCTCATCATCATGAGTCATGTACCAACTCCATGCCTTGATCCCTAAAGTCCCTTGGCTAAAACATTGACAGAAAGGTTGTTGTCCTTCTCTTTCCACAATTTGTAGTTACCCCAATGCACCCTGCTTTCCAGCAAGGAGCGTTAGACCCTTGGTGACGCGCTTTGCACACTGGAAGAGTGCGTCGGTGACTCCTTCTGCCTTTACACAAATTGCGTTGATCCAATTCTGGCGCAGGTTGTCTTCATCCAAAGTGCGTTGGAGTTGGTTAAAGTGGATAAAGGAAGCTTCAAGCGACTTCTCGAAGCTTGATGACATGGAGTTCTATCCCTAGATGCTAGAAAACCTGGCATTCGATCGCCTAACCTAATGGGATGATCCCTTCAACCTCTCCCCTAAATCCTCAACCTATCCTATCCCTTTAGCCTTATAAATATGGAACCTATCTCCATTGTAAAGGAAGGAAGGATTATAGTACTCTTATGCTGGTGAAATTTCTAGATGATCCTCATTCATCGTTTTGGGAGGCAAGCATTTTACTTTGGAGGCTAGGATTGTTGGATGGAAGTTGCAATGTTAAGGCTTGGGTTGTGACATTTCTTCCCTGTGTACTTCTTCTTATTACATTAATACAAGTTCTTTTCATAAGTTTTGTTGCATTGATACTACTTAGGATTTTCTTCCTTAACTATTAATCTAGATTATTTCATGTTTATATATGCTTTTATTGCTTGTATGTTTTCACTTGTTTGACATGGTTTTGCAGCTAAAGAAATGAAGGCCTTGGAGCTTGGAGAATCAAGGAGAAAGGGATTGTGGATTGGAGGTAAACCATATATATAGATGTTCTACATTTCTATTTATATAGGAAAGTATCTAGTGTTGTGTATCTATTTGTTCTAGATCTGCTTGGACTAGAGAGATTTGTTTGAGTTCGCTCATGTAGATTGTCTACAAACATGGACAAGGAGGTTGAATCTCTCACGATAGTGAAGGGAGATTTGCAAGCTCAAGTGGTAGGGATAAATAGAGAAAAGGAATCCTTAGTGGATATACTAAATTATTCTCAAGAACATAAACAAGATTTGACACCCCTTTACGAATGTGTTGTTTCATTACAAGAACAATTGTTCCATTCCCAAGAATTGCTCACTAAGCAAACATATGAATTGCACGGGATGGTAACTAGGCTTAAGCAAATTTCAGAGGAAGCCACTACTACAAAGAAAAATCTCACAGGAATTTATGGAATAATGAAGAAATTAACTACTTGGCAGAAAACAACCAAGTAAATTCCTCCACATCTTCCCAAAAGGTCTACTGCTAAACTCAAGTCAAATTTCTCACTCTTGGATAGTTTCTAGAAAGCGGAGAAGAAACTGCGGAATGAAGTAAAAGAATCCATCACCAAATGTGAAGATATTCACCAGAGTATTTACAGAGCATTCAAAAAATGCCATCTACCTCCCCCATCTCATTTGAAGAGTTAGTACCAAAAGACAAATGTTTGACATAATTAAGGATTATCAAGGATGATGATATCGCTGCTATCAATATTTTAGATACTCTCACTTCAGAAGATATCCATGAGCGTATTGGACAAGCCACAATGAAGACTCAATACTTGGAGACTGGCCACAAAGAGGTCGAATGCCATGGTTAAAGACTTTTCATTTCATGAAGTGGTCTTTGGAATGATTATATTCAAATTCAAGATAATGCTCCATCAAATTAGTGAAATATTGTATTATGTTTTAATATTTTGATCATTTATTTTGTAACCATAAAAGGAAAAAAAATGTGAAAAGCAAGAGGTTTTGAGGAATATGAAGTGATAAGTCACCTCAAGGCTGCGTTTTGGCAAGATAAATAGGAGAAACTAGAAGAGAAAGGGGCTTTTAGCTTGTTAAGGATTGTACTAGTCTCACATGTAAGAAACTATTTTCTTCTAATGAGAAATATTGTTTTTGCTGGGTGAAGGCGTACATGGTGTTAGCACCCAAATTGTACCTTAAGGTTGCAAGAAGGCCAAGATGGGGTAACCACAAAACCACTTCAGGAAAGGTAAGATGGCTTCTTCCTCTCCAGAGAGGGATCTCTCATAGATTTAAAACATGGCCAAATACATATGGGTAAAAATAGTAATTAAAGTGTTATTTGGTTGAAAGTAAATGGACACTCATTGGGCAGTGGATTCAAACATACAAATATGATCAAATATGACAGTGCTTTGAAAAGAAAACTACACAGAGGCAGGATAGCCACCCGCTCACAGTTAAAGAGCTTTTGTTTGATGATTAAGGAAGAAAATAGAAACAGTCCATCAACATAGAGCATATGATAATGAATTATCTATCGACTTTAGCAGAAAATGGTGGTGGATGCTTGAAATGAAAGAAACAGAGCATACATTTATGAATTATGTCTTAGTACAACACTTATCCAAGCATGAAAAAGCATAACAGTGCGAATTAAACAATGAGAGAAACATTCACATAAGAGAAGAAGTAAACAGACTGTAAGACAAATAACACAGGAATCTCTGATAGAAAATCTTGCTCGGCCTTGCCAAATTTTATTTAAATATATCTTCAGAGTGCTTAACATAGAAAACTCACGGGTCCATCAAAAGTTTCCAACCTTTTCTTCCTCTATTACAATGATTATATAGATGCTTTGAGCCTTAGGGCTCAAGCTGCCTCAACAGGAAGTTGTTACAATGCAAGTGACACCTATTCAAACAGGTTCGCCACCCTCAGGGATTAGTTACAACAAAATGACAACGCTGGAAAAGCTGGTTCAATTGCCTTTTACAAATTTACTAGGCATTTTTACTGAAAGACAACAGACTCTAACACAATTAACAAAATGCTTTAGCGAATATTTCCTCCATGCTGCTACTCCATGATCATCGAATCTTCAGGGCTTCAATACCAGCTTTCCCTTCCCATATTTCTCAACGAGTTTCCATAGCTCTGCAGCTGGAAGCACTGAGGTGGCCAACTCCTTCACTAAGAATCAAATATTTGTGTGGTCCCTATAAGAGTAGCTCAGAAGATGTGCACTAGCCTCCTTCAACATCATGCTTAATTCAAAATCCTTTGCCATCTTCTCCACCACTATGTTCCCTGATAGCAACTGATCCATACCTTCAAAATTGGTGAAATCCACCTTACATCCGGCCAACCTGTTTTGATATTCCTCCTATGTGAGCATTTTTCCATCCTCTCCGCAAAAGAGAGGTAACCCTTTCTTGAACAAAGGGTCGAACATGTCTCTGAAATATTTGATCTGTTGTGCCATGACATCTATTTTAGCTTGAATAGCCTTTACCTGGTGGTGCTTGTGCATCACTATTTTGGATCCAATGATGATGGAAACCCTATCCTTTATGCTCATTGAATTAATATGCTCCTCAGATAGGTCATTCAAGAATTTAATGGC
The DNA here is from genome assembly GCA_027924585.1 of Larix kaempferi. Lineage (NCBI taxonomy): Eukaryota > Viridiplantae > Streptophyta > Pinopsida > Pinales > Pinaceae > Larix > Larix kaempferi. The sequence goes on along the minus strand of BSBM01000338.1, from coordinate 20,422,376 downwards.
ATTCTCAGTGTACTCTACAGGTTTTTTGGCCAATTTCTCATTGGTTGCTGTCACACTATTCTTGACCAATTTGATCACTGCTTCCTTGTCTAAGAAAAAATCAAGGAAGGGCCTCAACTTTCCTGCTTCTTCAATGATTCCATCCCAGATGACTTGCTTGGCCTCTAGCAAGGAAGGCTGCCCTGTGGCTTGTCTTGTCAATTCCTCATATTTACCCTGCAAATCCTGGTACTTGGTTTCCTAAGCCTCCTTATCTTTCTCTGCTTTATCCATCAGGGTTTTTAGATTCTCGTTCTGATTTTTTAATCTTGTTATGCCCATGTCCTACAGACTAGCTTGGGATATGGCCCCTATAAGAGAAAAATCACCACTCTCTATAGAGGGTGTGGCTATGCTTCTTATTTCCTGCTCTTTATCCTGCAGCTTTTTCTCAAGCTATTCAACTTTGGCCTTTAAGATCTTCTCACTTTACACTACAATGGCTATATCTATCTGCCATCTTTTCCCTTTCTCTTCAAAGCTCACCAATCGGGCCCTACAGTCTGTCAAGTCATTCTGCAATTTTTCCTTCTTTTCCTCCAGTTCTGTTATCTCAGAGACCGCTACCAACTGGGTAGAGGGGATTTTCAACCCCTTCTTTAGAGATTGGATGATGTTATCCTTTTCGTTGAGTAGGTTTTGAATGTTGGTTATTTTGTCAGCCTGGCCTTCAGTGGCCACTATCTCACCCTGCAATTTCTTGATCTGTGCCTTATGAGCTTTATTTTCCATTTTTTCCTGCTTGAGATAGCTGGAAACCTTACTCTTGCTGACCTGTAACTTTGATAGCTCCATAGCTGTTCTCAATAGTTTAGTCTAAATAACATCCTCGGTTTCTTTGTGCAAGTTTATTACATCTGGGACAGGGATGTCCGCTAAATTCATTCTTAGCTCAATGGCCTTGCTCTTGGTGGCCAAGGCCAAACTCAGGGTGTTCTGAGCGAGGCTCCTGCTAGTCACTAGAGACACTTCATTGCTTGAAATTTTCCTTACCTCTGTATATAATTTGGACTCCTCTGAGGCTTCCCCTAAGTCCACCTTGTATGCATCTATCAACTCATCTCTAGTCTTGCTTAAGGCAATAGGCTCCGTGGTTGTTGGGTTAAACAAATACTCCTTGATCTTAAATGCTAACATCTTATCCACTTGTTTCTTTTTTCCTTTACCAATCACCACAGGTACTAGCTGTTGCTCAAACTCCTCATTTTTCTGCCTTTTTGGGGCTCTTTCCTCTTCCCCTTTTGTGTCCATAGGGACACTGTCATCTTCCTTACTGGACTTTATTAAGTTGAGGGCCATAGGCACAATTGCGGGCACTGATAGGGTTAGGCTAGAGGAGCCATGCACTGGGGGTGTGTTCCCTTGTGTCAACAGGGAGGAGCTCTCAGGTGTGTCTACTTCCATCTGGCTCTTGGTAGGACATTCTAATAAATTTGCAGCTTCTGCCATGCCTAGAATCTCAAAATGCATAAAGGCCTTCATGTTGCTTTCCTTCCTCCTGTTGGAAATTATGTGGTGGGGATCATAGTTTAAGGGTGCTTTTGTTTTGAACCCCATCTCTTTTTCCTTGCATTCGATGGATGGAAGAGCTCCTTTATTTTTGATTAAGAATGGACCCACAATCCATGGAAACACAATAACAGATCCCTTTCTATGATCTAGAAAATGCTCAACTTCTACCTTCAATTTTTGCCTGATGAATTCTAATGCAAACAATATGGGGGTCAGGAAGACTGGTAGCACGTAGGCTGCATAAGCAAACCCATAAACCCTGATAATTGTGCCATGCTCTAAAAGGAATCAGTCCCCTACCCTCTTCTCAGGAGAGAGTTGTAGTAACTCCTGCATTTCTGGAAATACTCTAGGCAGCCTCTTTTGAAAAATGACATGATAAACCTCAGACATGAGCTCATCATGGAACTTGGTGTAATCAGTGTACATCTTCTGAGTAAGTAGTACCTCAGGCATTTGCATGTTTTCCTCATTGAATGCTAGGAACATTTTGAGTAAGTAGGACTGAAATCTAAAAATCCTTGTCTCCTGCAAATCCTTTAGCTGGGAGTGTATACTTTCATCCAAAACATCATCAAACCTGAGGTATGCACATTCGGTAGACCGACTTGGGTAATCTGATTCTAGGGGGCAAGTGCATAAGACAAAAATCAAACTCATCAAAGGTTCTGTGACATACATATCAGAATCTAGACCTACGAATTGGATCATCATGGCGATAAAACCTTTGGATTCGTCTGTGAATAGTCTGACCTCAGGCGGAAAAGCCTGCTCTTGTAATGGGACAAAAGGATTTAGACAGGACCTGTAGAAATTCTGCTTTGATTCAGTTGGGGATTGTCTGAAAAACCGGATCAGGTCTTCCTCTTTGTACCCTTTAGCTTTCTGTCAAAATTCTTTCGGGACTGACAGGGTCTTTCTAATGGTTTGGGGATCGATTCTGCAAAGGATTTTGGACTTGGACGCATCTAAGATTGTCCTCTCGGTAGAAGAATAGTTAGAGGTGCACTATTCAACAACTTCAGGGAAACCTGGGGTTTGGACGACTATAAACATATGGAAAAAGGACTGGTGGACTTGGTGTATGTCTATACCCTGTTCTCTAACTAGCCTCAACTTGTCTTTTACAGTTTCCATGGGGTCCTAGGTCATCACAGTGTCATATACCTATGCGTCTCTGTCTATTAACAGGTTTTCTATGTTTTGAAGCGCAAAACCAGGGGGTTCCCTTTCACTTAATTCAACCATTAAATAGTTTATTGTAGAGAAGAGAACCTACCTGGTCAGTTGACAGTTGGCTTGGGAACCTGGTTGACCTGTCTGCCTCTGCAAAGCTTGCTCCTGTCGTCTTCCAATGCAAATAGGATAGATGGAATCCGGCTCTCTGTGCAGGCAAGTTTTTTATATTATTTCTCTGCCGCTATCACCCTTGCATCTTCTGCAACGAGGAGGCTTCCCTGGCCGTCCATTTTCCTGATCTCTTCTGGGTCGTGGATCTCCGCTGCCTCCTAACTCTACGATCCTCCGTGGCCTTGAATCCCGCCACATGTCGCCTTCCTTTCCAATTAAAACCACAGAAAAGTCGCCCACCGTTGATCCTGATCTTGCATGAATCCCGACCGTCCGATGGTGTGACCTTTACCAAGTTCACGGATTTGGACTGCATCAATGCTTCGTGCAAGTTGGATCCGCGAACAGAACCTCGGCCGTAGATCTCAACCACGTCAGATCTACATCATCCAAACCCACGACCACCTACCAAAAGTTTGCTGATCCAAAATTTTGTTTTCTCCGTGCATGTCATATCGGAGAAGTGATCCCCAACTGTCGATCTGCAGCATTGAACGTTGATCTGACTTCTAAAGTGCTCGTTAGCTAGGACCCCAGCTGGCGCTTACAATGCCTCCAAGTCATTTGGCGACGTACTCTAGTGACCGTAGATATTCACCGGCTTAGATCTATTCCACCCAAAGGTGCTATCACCTATTGCAGGCACATTTTTGTAATTTTACTCCTGCTTGTGATGTTCATACTTAGGCTTATCAACCATTTTCCTTAATAGGATTGGGAATAGCGGTACAGAGCTTTGATTTTCGATCCTTTAGGCCATGTGGGCTAAGAACTGAATTCTCCTCAGCTATTTTCACGGGTCTGACCCCTCCCAACCTCAGAAAGGAAAGTGGTGCTAACACACGGAATGGTGCATGGATACATATGAATGGATGTGCAGAACTCAATTCTTCCTTTTGTTCATGAATATGCAGTAAGATCTTTCCTTTTTTTCTATTGGATAGGTCTAATGGTTTGTGAATTATCTCATTGTCTTTGAATGTAACATGCAATTCTATGTGTATTTATGAGTAATGAATAGAACAAATGTCAATACTAAAAGTTATCTTTGTGTTAATTTTGTATTGTGACTATTAAATATATTTCTTTTAGTAGATAACTTTTGGAATTACATAAAGCAGTTTACAGTCATTACTCTCTTTTAAATTCTACCCCTTGCAAGGATAGGTTAGGTAGATTAAAATCTTGCAATTAATTAGGACATTTCTTGGTTGACTGATAACAAAGGGGTGATAAGACGTGAGGTAAGAACTTGCGCATCACTTCATGAGGCCTCTTTATACCAGTCAAACAAGTATAGGTTCATGCAAATTTAGGATTAGTATTTTGCATTGCATATAAAATAATAAACTTTAAACGATGGATTGGGCCATAAATGATAAAATCATCAAAGATCATATCATACGTATCCAGACCGTAAACCGAGTGGGTTCGCTTTTCCAAAAAGTGAATAGTCTAATTGAGAATTTTCATTAGGGAGAACCCCTATTGTCGATGCAAGGAATATTATAGGCGTCAACAGACCCGTCATTTGAGAAACCTCTCGCCACTTTTTTTGTGATCTTTGGTTTTGGTTGAGCCATTTGAGTGTGTCTCTGACTTGGGAAGAAGGAGAACCCGCGAGGTGTACTAGGAGAGGGCCATAGCCCATAGTGGTTGAAGTGAAGGAGTCGCGGTTGCAAGAGGGAAAGTGTCACATCTCTTCCAGGCGATTGTTTTTTCTTCAAAAATCTAACCAAATAAACAAATGCGAAAACATAATTATTGGCTGTCACTACAACCTAAATAATTAATAAAATGAATTAAGTGAGCACTATGCTGCACTATTACTTCTGCCGCTAGACACGCAAGTGTCGTCACTTGGCAGACTTTTACCACGGTGACGGTGCACCCATATGTAAACACCAAAGTATAGGGCCACTTCAAAAATTAAGAACCAAACAACATAGTGACTCTATGCTACAACAGTTGCGACACTTTCAAATTAAAAGTGACATTAATACTTTAATATTTACAAATGTATTAAAAATCTTAATATGTTAATATTATCGAACATGAGACTTTATAGACTTTATGCTAATTAATATTTAATCATATGTTAACATAGTACATGTTATATCTAAGCTAATAACATATAACCTATGTTTTTCTTTTATACTAAGATCTAGGGTTACTTCATAACACACCTAGGCTTAACACTTTTAACTTAAGCACTTATGCTAACTCCATAAGGTATCTCAATACGAAAGCATTATTAAAATGTAATAATGTAACAACTATATGTTTCCATAACATATATAAAATATATGATATAATATATCATTCTATATATTATATATACCATATATTCCAAGGTTGACATAACGTCGAACCAGGTGATATTACAACCACAATATAACATTAATGAAGGGTGGCAAGTAATATGTGTAAAGAAACATTAATAAAATACAACTATGGGTTATGCACTTCATGGTTGACCTAGGGTTGAACCAAGGTTGATTTCCAAACCACAATGCATTACAACCATTACCACGACGACTACTCCAACCCTTGGCAATGTCGTAAATGATTTCTCATGTCATAACGTGTTAATGTAATGGTTTGTGAACTGCGAAGGTTTGTATTATGCGCATAACATAAGCTGACATGGTGACTGTGCTTTCACTCAAGCTTTGCCACGCAGACATTCAACTGAGAATCAACATTTTAAATCCTTCGGGTGTGCCCTCCTAGAAGGTGATACCCAACTCCTGGCGACATGGAGAGCACCACTCAGCAAAGGAAAAGCAGTCGCGTGGCCAACTCGCCCAAGTTGGCTCGCCCGCAGGGTTACCAACCTGATCTTCATGCAATTAATGTTCCATTGGTTAACGATTAAATGCCACAGTGATCCAACACCGTCAATTGCGATCCAGGTTGGTCACTTGGGTGTTGTGATGGTCATCGACACTGTTGATATAGTTTTGGATGTTGGGGCCAAACGCTCCAAAGTACCAAGAAATTAAGGGAAGATCCCACCAGGTTTAGTGGTCACCAAAGTCTCGACCGGTTTCACAAGGCTCACAAACCCTGGTCTTGTCGACTGTTTACTCATTTGGCACAATGACAAAGGCTCATGGAGCACCTCTGCTGTGAGCAGAGGGCTCTTTCCCGTTGAGAATGATGTAATTATGCTCTCCAACATGACAGTGAACAAGCAAGGAGGCCGCTAGAACACTACCACGCACCATAGGTAATTACATAACGTTTTTAAGCTTGTTACCCGGTTTCGCTGGTTAGTTTTCAGTCTTAACAGTGAACGTTGTCAAAGTTTGACACCACTGTGGTTTCTTTTGCGAAGGTAGCGAGCAACCACGACTTGGACTACGCGTCCATCTCAAACCCAACAAGGTGAGCGGTAACAATGGTTACGATTTTTACCTAGCATTCGTTTTCACATTTACTTGTTACTCCTCCAACTGATTCTCGTTTGTGATGGTTGTTGAGACAAGAACCAAGGGCCATCAAGGGTGTCTTGGGCGCTCCACAGCTGGCACCACAACCTCGACGAAGGAGAATGGTCTCCAGAATGACCAGGTAACCCATCCTCGCTCTGTCTCTCAGGTTAACCTCCCGGGCGTTGAGGTGGGTTACTTAAGACTTGGTTCCAATTTTGGTTTGCAACATGAAAAGTGTTAAAATTCAATATGCTAAGACAGAAAATAACATCATTACATTCTATTTCACAATAATAGCATATACAGGATCACTGAAGAAACAACAAGCATAGCATAAACACAAGAGACACAGATTTATCTTGGGAAACCCTCATGGGGTAGAAAACCCAGCAAAGCTTTCCTCAATAAGATGATAAACCAAAATACAAGATGTGCTCCCTCCTTCTAATCCTCCTTAGCAAATCTCCCAGACAAGTGCTCCTCTTTTCAAGTGTGTGAGTGTGTCAAATGAGGAACACACCTCCTCTATTTATACACTACTCTGACATATATTTTACACAAGTACATGTAGGCTCGTATTTAACCATTAGGTTAAATACCCTATTATAACTGACTGGGCCGACCCCCACATGGTGGGTCTAATAACCCTAGTTGCCACAACTCCTCGGAGGAATAAACATCTCCGGATACATAATAGAATCACCTCGGAGGGATGGAACATCTCCGGAATAAATAATGTACAAATATAATATTCTTAGAAGTTACAATATTCAACAAAAATTGATGTCCCTCGGCCATGCTCGCAGATGCATTCTCTTGTAGAAAGAATAGTGTGAAGGCTTGCTCAACCTGTAGGTATTTTCACACTTTGGGTGGACCACATTTTTGGGTCGTCGGTTCTCAACTTGGTTTTGCATTTTCGATTCTCCCATGTTGGGACTCTGATCTATAGTTGAAATATTAAAGCTTTGCAAAATGGTTTTTCTTTGTAAATAATGAATGCATCAATAGATAAAGGTAGCAACCCTTCGCGGTTGCATACACAGTGTTGTTTTAATAATACCATGCTTCCTGTCTTTCCAGTTCTCATTTGAAAACAATGAACATGGTTTTTATTATATATTTATGAATGCATTCGCCTTTCCGATTTCCAGTTGTTTAAATGAATGCTTTGTTGTGTAAATACTCCGATAGGCATGAGCTAAATCATAGTCTGCATGCATCGATTTTACAGCTGTTAAATTAGGCATTTAAAATTGTATGAAATCGTAATAACACTGTTGCGTTTCAACGCACTGTGTTTAGCTTCGCTAAACACTCATGGTCAACCCTCGACCATGAAGACCCTGCTACCGAGCCTAACTCACGATGCATACTTAAATGTTGACTGTAAATTAAAGGGTTTCCCCCATACAAAATAACTCAGCACTTCTTAACCATGTTCTTACTGTATGCACACCGTGAATATCACACCCATGTCTACGAAGTTGCAGCACTTAGGGTAATAAGCCCTTGCAGCAAGCATGCAGATGAGTACAGGGTTACATGTTGTAACCTTGCTTTTGCACTAACACTTATGCACTATTATTCGATAAGGTTTATCTCTTGGGAGATTTGACTCAGCCACAGGTCGAGCTCCTATCCCGAGGGCATATTATGTGCTTATCCAAACTTTAATTCCTTCGGGCACAAATGATGTATCTTGTACATTACTTCTTAAATGTTTATGTAGTACAATGGAACCCTATCGAATTCCATAATCCAGGTGTTAGGTTATACTAGCATACATCTTTTAACTTGCGATAGAAATAAACATAAACAAGCAACCATACACTTGAGACACACAATATACCTTGGAAACCCCATACAGGGAAAACCAACACCCAATGAAGATCTTCATTACATGGCCAAACCGACCATCCGGGCCAAGTGAGCTCACCTGCTCACCTCCAGGACACTTTACAATGGAGCCTCCTCGAGCCTTATAAAGGCTTCCTTAGATGCAATACCATGTGTCAATACCATGGGCTACAACAAACCATGTGCCCCAAAACATGTGCTAAACCTAACCAACTTTGACTCAATCCTGAGTCAAGGTTAACCCTAACACCATGTCATGCATATACTGAGTAAATAAATAGGGTCGAGTTCGATACTGGAAATGATTGTAGATATAAATAGAGTTTGCATATCATATATGTTCCATATAGGAAACTGAAATAACATTCATGCTCAGTTAATAAAGACGCATATAAAATGGTCATGCATTCTGATATTTAATTATTGTTTGTAGAAAACAATCTCCATACTGAAATTGTAAATGCTATTCACACACACACACACATATATATTCATCCAGAATTATATACTATGTCAAATAAATGAAAACCACTTACTGTAGGTTAACATCATTTAATCACTGCACTTGATTTTATCTATATAATGATAGAATAAAAACTTAAATAATGCAAAGGCTAGACATGTAAACCATGAGGTTTACATGTCTGCCTCTTCAGCCATTAAACTAGGAACAAATGTTCTGCTGATAATAAAATATGATGAGTACAAAAAACTTGTTTTATTAAAATATAACCAGCATATCCTTAGGGTTAAATATAAACAATGATCACTTCCTACTACATATCACAGGCTTATAAATCAATATTTATATCACATGTATAACAATTTATTGTATAAAGAATGTGTAAATCAAACATAGACTATGAAACTGAAATGTACCCAACAGATCATAAATCTGTATAATACACCAGAGACCTAAAAGTCTTCCATGATCTATAAACCAAGTTCAGTATAATAACACAGTCATGTTCAAATCTTATAAACAACCCATTCCATAGTAGATCAGAGTTATATAAAAAATAAACCCTAGCACTGTTCCATAAAATAAAATAGATAAATGCAGCATATAGACTTATCTGAAATATGAAGACCAGTGGACCTAACACAAACCTCCCAAACTTTGACCAACAAGATCACCTTGATTTCAGGTCACCCCGAAGTTGAGTTCAAAGTCCCCTCTGGTTCAGGAGTTGGATTTTATTTACCCTTAACTTGTTCCCCAAGTTATTTAGTAAATTTTTGTGGCAGCAGGAAACTCAACATCCAACTCAGTGCTCCTGAGCTCTAGGATGCTCCAGGGGATTTTAAGCCTCAGCCATTAAGAGAATCAATAAAATCACAGCCCATTCATAGTATTTTCTGCAGTGCTCTTGCACACTTAGGGTAGTGCTCCTACCTGAACACAACCAAGTGTCCAAGCTATACCCAGTTGTTCTGATTGATCTTAATCTGGTCCAGTTTTGTGCTCCAAAACTGTCCCTCTTTACATGTGTTCATTTACTCTGGTTTTTGTTCTTCCCAGTTCCCATTTCTCTTGGGTGGTCATCCTCATGAGAGAGTTCAGAATTGTTGATAATAGTTCATAATGAAGTGTTTGAATGAGTTTCACTTTTTATATTCTTAGGTGTGAAATATCTCATTTTGTTAATTATTTTATTTCAATATTCTCTCAAATATTTTCTTTAAGGTTTGCCATATTCTCCAATAATAATTTCTTATTATTATTTAATTGGTTTTTTCCCTCCAACCCATAGGGGACTGTGACTCCCATCTCATTAATGTGCTGGTCCACATGGTCATTAGAAATCAATTTCTCAAATTTCTAATGTCATCTTTGCAAACTGAAATAATACTTAGCCAAAATATCAAAGGGGTTAAAGTCCATCATTTCGGGTATTACATTTCCCCTCCCCTTAAGTTTTCACCGTCCTCGGTGTTAAACAGTTTTGAAAAACAACAAATAACATAATAAGCAAATTCATTTTGTGTCATGTACTTCTTCGAATAGGAAATGATATGATGCTCTCATTTCCCTCTCCATTTCCCAGGTAGCCTCCTCAGGCTTATAGTGCTCCCATTGCACTTTTACTTGAACGATGGTTCGATTCTGAAGTACCACCTCTTTCCGATCTAGTATGCATACAAGATATGTTTGGAAATCTCCTTCTGATTCCACCTGAATCACATGCCAATTCACAATATGCTTAGGATCATATAAATATTTCTTAAGCAATGAAACATGAAACACATCATGTACTCTAAAATTTGCTGGTAGAGATAATTGATAAGCAACAGGTCCTACTCTAGCAAGTATTTGGAAATGACCAAAAAATATTGGTGCAAGTTTGGAAACCTTTCCCAAGCTCAAAGAAATTTTCTTTGCTTTCACTCTTAGGAATACATGATCCCCAACTTCAAATTCTTTATGTTCTCTATGCTGGTCAACGTAGCTTTTCTACCTGTCTTGGGCAGTTTTGAAGTTTTTTCTAACTTTCTGCACAATGTTTTCTAGTTCAGCTAACATTTCGGGACCCATCACAATCCGATTTACCTGATCGTCCCAAGTCATAGGGGTTTTGCATTTTCTGCCATACAGAACTTCAAATGGACTCATTCCCGTAGACATCTGGTACCCATTATTGTAGGCAGATTCAGCCAAATGTAGGTAATTTTCCCACTGTTTTGGGTTATCCATGACATACAAGCGCAACATGTCCTCTAGGATTTGATTCACCCTCTCAATCTGCCCATCTGTTTGAGGATTGTAGGCTGTACTAAAACTCCGTTTAGTCTCCAAACCTGTAAAACAATCCTTCCAGAAATGTGAAGTGAACTTTGTATCCCTGTCGGATATAATCACCTTGAGGATTTCATGGAGTCGGAAGACTTCTTTCATGAAAACCTATGCAATGTTTATTGCTTTGAATGTGGATTTGACTCGTATAAAGTGAGCTGCCTTAGTCAACTTATCCACCACAACCATGATTACATCATGTTGTTGTCAGAGATATGGATATAACTAAACTAGCTTACCTATCTATGCAAACAATAACATATCACAGTAAATAAGAATAGAAAGAGAACAAGAGAAAAGAGTATACCAGATATACGTGGTTCACCCAATTGGGCTACGTCCATGGGAAGGTAGTCTTCTATTATCTCTAGAATATCTCCTCCAATCTTACAGAGAGCAATGACAATAACCCCAATACAATATGATCCACAATGGATGAATGATTCACGAATGAATGAGTATGATCCACACAGGGCTGAAGGTGAAAGACTCCCTTGACTCTATTATATACCAAGAGATGAGGAGGAATTACTCTCACATATTACATGTGGGATAATATAATTCTCCATAATAACATCTCTTTATATAATAATGAATATCAAGTGTATATTTTACCATAATGAATATGGGATATAATTTTTACATAACATTGTGGATATCCTCCGACATAATACAAAGACATTATTACCTTCCAAGGAATATAAAATATTCCAACACTCCCCCTTAATAATGGTTGGGAGAAAAGCCTTCTAACAAAGGAAGGAAGGAGTCATTCTTTCCCCCTTGATGACAACTTCTAGAAGAACCAAAGCTGCAAACAAGAAGAATACTTCGACTGATGGAATTTGATGAAGAACAATTGCTTCTCACTGAAACATGAAATTGCACACGAACCAGGTTATACGATGAAATACCAACAACAAGATGCCTATATCTAAAGAGAAGCCTTTATGGCTACTAGATCCAGCAGATGTTGAGAACATGTGACGCAATCCAACAAGAAGGTGCCCATCTCTAAAGAGAAGCCATCATGGATACTAGATCCACAAGATGCCTAGATCACCACAAGAATCATCACAACCATAACTGATAGCTGAAGAAATCTGATATAACATCCACACCAGTTTACAGATACTTTTTGACGGCTGATACAACAGGACATGTGGATAAGAACACCACAACAGTGTACAAAATACCCAGATGGCCAATACACATGCAGGTAGAAGACATTCTTCTCCTGATACGTGCAATATAAATATCTGTAGAAGACCTCAAACATCGAAGGAACAAGACCCCAATGGTCTATTCATTGAAAATGATATCATACAGATGAACATCATGACTTCAACAGTAAAAGATGGTGCTTCATTATTTCTAGAATAAGGTGAAAGCCTAAATGGAAAACTGATCTGCACAAGAACTTTCAAGATTAAAGCATATAAATATCATAAAATAAAGGAGCTCATACATACATGAAAATTCTTATACACCAAAAGTAAGCAAACATCATATAAAAATATGGCAACATAATACAATCAAATAAAAGATTAACTTGCTCATTTAAGGTAAATGAAGTTACTTTTACACATTAGGTGTCAGCTACAACATATAAATAGTGAGCCCATGATTTCACTTAAATATATGAAAATTTAGTCATCAAGCAACTAGTCTGAAGCATAGGTGCATTTCTTATTAGCATTATGTTAATATGCAAGAGATGAATGCCCCAAAAATGTCAATGCTTCCATATAGGAACGTTAAAGACAAGTAAGAACAAGATAATCTCTGCAATCATAAGAATAGAAATCTCATTGCAACAAGAACAAGGTGCTCATGATAAATAGTTCAAGATTATAAGATTGCTCAAAGCCATTATATAAATATTGAGTAAAAGATGATCGAAATAAACATGACATGAGATATATAAATCAAAATGTTTAATATTATCAACATATAACAAATTATGATCAACTCATGATATCACTTAAAATAAATTATGAAATGACAAGTCACTAATGGTCTTAATCATAGGTTCATTTCTTATTAACACTATGTAAATATGCAATAGATGAAATGCCCTGAAAATGCCAATGCTTCCATATAGGAATGTTAGAGACACACAACACATGTCAATGCTTCCGTATAGGAATCTTAGAGACAAATAACATAGGAACTAGATACAATCTATGCAATACATGAGAAAGAAACTATATCCCAATTAAAGAACTTATGACAAGTAAAAAATATATGATATCACATAGATTAAAAAATTGACTTTAGTCAATAAATTAATTAGAAAGAGCAGATAATGATCATAAAGATATTACTTATAAAATAATGAAATTGCTTTTACACAAAGGTAATCAATAACATATAAATAAAGCAAATAATGATCACATGATAACACATATGAGATTGTTCTTATAAAATTGCTTTTATAAACATGACATGATTAGAAGTCAACATGATTAAACAAAAAAGAACAAGTTAGTTATTAAGTATCTTGTTAAAAATATTAAGCATTTGATGTTTTATAGATATCATCATGACAAAATACTAGAGATCCATGCCCTTAAAAGTTGCCAATGTTTCCATATAGAAAGGTGAGACAAATATATATAAAGAACAAGAAATAATCTCTTAATAAACATGATTATAAGCACAACTTAAATGCAAAAGATGAATGGCAAAAAACTTAAATACTTTACCGTACTGATCTGAATCTGCAAAATACACAGTTAGAAAAATAGTAAAGGAAAGAGAAACTTTTATTTACAACCCTTTTGATTGAGTGTCCAGACTTGCCCATAATTTTGATTTGTCCATGGAAGTGGATCCAAAACAGCATTTCTAGTTCCAAAAACGGGTTATAATAAAAATTCCGATAACAAATGACCGAGTTATGAGGTCGACAATAGTGATGAATCTCCTGAAGACGGAAACCTGCACAAAGTCTACCGAAATTGGACGAAAATTGTTTTTTTGGCAACCAGAAGGCCCATAATTATGTTCTACCATTATATGTGGATCCAAAACAGCTTTTCCAGTTCCAAAAAAAGGCTATAATAAAACTTTTGATAAAAATTGACCGAGTTATGAGGCCGAAAACAGTGTCAAAGACGAAAACCTGCACAATGTCTACCAAACTTGGACAAAAATTGTCGTTTTGACAACCAAAAGATAGATCTCCTTGAGGAGAATCAGAAAATCATATAGATATACAAAAACAATATCAAGAAACCCTTGAAAAATTTCTGCAAAAATCTACACAACAAGGTTAGGGTTGGAAATAAAAAACTGCAGAAATATGCCCAGATCTGAAGAGAAGCCTAATGCCTACTAGATATAAAGCAAATTTACAAGAAATAATCAATGCCCAAATGATAAAATATTGTTTGAAAGCAATAGAAGGTGCTAGATCATAGAAACAAGCTCTGATACCATGTCAGAGATATGGATCTAACTAAACTAGCTTACCTATCTATCAAACAATAACATATCACAGTAAATAAGAACAAAAAGAGAACAAGAGAAAAGAGTACACGAGATATACGTGGTTCGCCCAATTGGGCTACGTCCACGGGATGGTAGTCTTCTATTATCTCCAGAATAGCTCCTCCAAGATTACAGAGAGCAATGCCAATAATTCCAATAAAATATGATTCACAATGCATGAATGATTCACGAATGAATGAATATGATCCACACAGGGATAAAGGTGAAAGACTCCCTCGATTCTATTATATACTAAGAGATGGGGAGGAATTACTCTCACATATTACATGTGGGATAATATAATTCTCCACAATCACATCTATTTATATAATAATGAATACCAAGAGTATATTTTACCATAAAGAATCTGGGATATAATGTATTGCTCTTTTACATAAGATTGTGGATATCTTCCAACATAATACAAAGACATTATTACCTTCCAAGGAATATAAAATATTCCAACAGCTGTTTGTTATTTTTAGGCAACTCGGTAATAAAATCCATAGAAATGGTCTCCCATTTCCATTCTAGTACGGGTATAGGGTGTAACAAACCAACCGGGTGTTGATGTTCCACTTTCACCCTTTGACAGTCCATGCACTTTGCTATATACTCAGCATTTTCAGACTTCAATCTCGGCCAATAGTGTTGTTTTTTAACAGCTGTTATCATTTTCTGATAACCTGGATGACCAAAATATCGTCTTTTGTGAAAATCATCCAGAATTCAATGTTTTAAATCTTCTTGATCCGGTATGTAAAGTCTGTTTTTAAATAGAAGCAACCCATCTTCAGATATACTGTAATCTGTTGCTTACTGTTCTGAATTTTCTGCAAGACATTTTTGTCTTAAATTCAGATATCTAGGGTCTTTTTCAGCTACTGTCCAGATCTGCGACACTAAATCAGATTGAAAATTATTAACGGAAGCCATTGTTAACATGTGCATCCACCTGTTGAATGCATCAACTATTTTCTTTTCTTTGTCTTTGATATGCTGAATTTCAAAGTCAAACTCGCTTAAGAAAGCCATCCACCTTGCTTTCCTTCCATTCACATTTGGCTGTTCAAAAATAGATTTCAGCCCAATGTGGTCATTTTTAAGCACAAACCTTTTTCTCGAGAAGGTAATGTCGCCACATTTTCAAAGCATGAATTATGGAAGCCAATTCTAAATCACGCGTCGCATAGTTTACTTCATGCGTCTTTAACTTTCTAGATTCGTAACCAATTATAGAACCATCTTGCGTTGATACGCCTCCCAATCCTTCCTTGCACGTATCCGTGCATACCACGAAGTCACCATAAGGATCAACCACTTTTAGAATAGGAGTTGAACTAAGCAACTGTTTCAGCTTCGCGAAACTTGCTTCACATTTGGTTGTCCAAATGAACTTGAATTCCTTCCTCATAAGAGAGGTAATGGAATGAGCCACCTTGGAGAATCCCTCAATGAATTTTCGATAGTACCCGGCTAATCCCATAAAAGAGCGGACATCGCTTACGTTTGTGGAGTCGGCCAACTCATTATGGCTTGATCTTATCCAAAACCACTGCAATGCCTTGGGACGATATTATGTCTCCCTAATATTGGATTTGGTCCTTGTAAAAATCACATTTAGTTAGCTTTGCATAAAGTTGATTTTATCTTAGTACTTGCAGCACCATCCTTAGGTGTTCCTCATGCTCACTTTCGTTCTTTGAATAGATGAGTATGTCATCAAAAAATACCACAACAAATTTATCTAGGTACTTGCTGAAAACATTATTCATTAGACACATAAACGTGGCTGGTGTATTCGTCAAATCGAATGGCATCACCACAAATACATAATGTCCATACCGAGTACGGAATGTTGTCTTATGCGCGTCTTCTTCTTTAATTCTGATATGATGGTAACCCGACCTTAGATCAATTTTTGAGAAGATAGTAGCACCCCCAACCTGATCGAACAGATCATCAATCCTTGGAAAGGGATACCGATTTTTTATAGTTACTTTGTTGAACTGTCTATAATCAATGCACAGTCGGAATGTGCCATCTTTCTTTCGTACAAAGATCACCGGTGCTCCCCACGGGGACACACTTGGACGAATATAACCTTTTTCCAACAACTCCTGCAATTGTGCTTTCAGCTCTATCAATTCAGGAGTGCTCATCCGATAAGGTTCCTTAGAATTTGGTACTGTTCCCAGGGACAAGTCTATGGTAAAATCCAGTTCTCGTCTAGGAGGTAACTCAGGAATTTCCTTGGGAAACACATCCTCAAATTCATCCAAAACATGATGTTTTGTGAAATCTGAAATTTCACTTTTCTGATTTTCTGTCATGTGGACAGCATACAGTTTACACCCTTTCTGTGCATTTCTTTTTAGTTGAGGAGCAGAAATTTACCTGAATTTCATTGCTCTCACTATTCCTTGAATCTTTTCATGCTGTCCAAAATCATTTATAAATGTAAAAGATTTTTGATAGCATTCTATGACAGCCCTATGTTTTTCCATCCAATCCATACCGATAAACAAATCGTAAGATACCAATGGCAAAACATTTAAATCTGCACTAGTGTAAGATTCGTTAATCTTCAAAGGACACTGATTTACTACATAAAATTTTCATTTTGTTCCCGTGGCCATTTGAACCAGTCAAGGCTGCATGTATTTATTTTTGGTAAGTTTGCAAGACTCACAAAGTTTTGGGTCTATGTAACTTTTACATGCGCCAGAATCAATCAAGATAGACAAAGGTGTTCCGGAAATCATACCTTCAACCTCGATTATAGAAGCTTGATGTTCTGCTTGACGGTTGTTCAAAGCAACATAGATTTTTGGACTCCTTTCTATATCTTGGACTGTAGAAGCCTCTTGAAGATTATGCACTGTTTTGTTTTTGTCCTTCTTATGAGGATGCTCGTACCATCTGTGATTTTCTCCGCAGCCCCAACATTTGAGTGGTGGCTTAGATGGTGTGTCATACGGTTTTCTGGTGCCTTCAGTGTTCATCTTCCTGCTTGGTGAAACAGTATTAGATTGTGACTTTTTGCCATCAAATCTGTTGTTGAAAGGTGCCCGCATAACCTGATTTCTGAAATGGTTGGGTTTGTGTCATTTTTGCTTGCTATCAGATTTGGTTTTCTTCTTTTCATTCCACATTTTGACACTTTAGATTTATTCTGCCCCTGTTCATAACACGGTCTAGCTTTTCTGAAAGCATCATCCAATGGCTTGGGATCGTCGAACTCTATCCGATCCTTGTAACCAAACGGCAAACAATTCAAAAAACGCTGAATTTTGACTTTTTCATCTTAAATACAAGGAACATACTTGAGCAATTCCATAAATTTGTTGATTAATTCCTCCATGGTTTGTTGTCCCAACTTAAGTTTGTAAAAGTCTTTTACTTTTATGTCATAGTACCTTTCTGACAGGTATTTCTGCTTGAATAATGTTGCAAAAGTTTTCGACTTTACCTTCTTCTCGTTGATTTCTCGGGTCAGCTTGAGATCATCCCACCAAGCTAAAGCCTTTCATTGCAAGTTGAAAACAACAATTCTAGCCTTTATGAGACTAGAATAGTCAAACATGCGTAAGTATTTCTCCATGTCCCTCAACCACAGTTCAACTTCTTCTCTAGTTTTAATTTCTCCGTTAAAGGTCGGAGGCTTGATCTTTTTCAATTCAGAGTGTAGATGATTTACTTTTCCTGTTTTATTTTTATTCTTAGGAACATATTCTTCAGAATCTTCGCCATGTGATTCTTCGTCACTGACATCCATATTGTAGTCACAAAATTTCTTGGAGGGGTGGTCTTAAACTTTGAGTTTATTTTCGTCACTGACTTTTCTGCGTGTTGTTCTTCTGGTGTTGGGATGTGACTGTTTTCTTTTTTAGTCAACTTTTGCAGTAGAATTCCATTTATTTCTCACTGCTCTTCAAAGTTTCTAATGTTGTATTCTTTGATGCTGAGCAGTTCATCCTTCATACTTTTGACCGTCTCTAACATCTCACTCGATGTTTTCACTCCTTGTGGAAGATTTGGATTCCTCTCCTGCCTACTGGCCATTTCTCCTTGTTGACTAGATGTTTCTACAAGCATCCCTTCTTCCTCCTCTGCAGAATTCATTTCAGCTACTTACCGTTTCAAGCACTTTCTGTCTAAGTGTGGTCAACAACTGTTTGTTAGAAGTCATAAACAACAATGTAATTATACATACAAATTACAAAACAGTAAGTTACATAAAATTTTATTTATTTATTTCTATAAAACACAACATTCACGCAAGCGAGCTCAAAGGTCCTAGTGTAGTGACTGTAGATCTGATACCAATTTGTCAAGTCTTTTCTACGTTATTTTTTTCAAGAATCTAACCAAATAAACAAATGCGGAAACATAATGATTGGCTGTCACTACAGCCTAAATAATTAATAACATGAATTAAGTGAGCACTTTGCTGCACTATTACTCCTGTCGCTAGACATGAAAGTGTCGTCACTTGGCATACTTTTACCACGGTGATGGTGCACCCATACGTAAACACCAAAGTATAGGTAAACTTCAAAAAATAAGAACCAAACAACATAGTGACTCTATGCTACGGAAGTTGCGACACTTTCAAATTAAAAGTGACACTAATACTTTAATATTTACAAATGTATTAAAACTCTTAATATGTCAATATTATCGAACATGAGACTTTATAGACTTTATGCTAATTAATATTTAAGCATATGTTAACATAGTACATGTTATAGCTAAGCTAATAACATATAACCTATGTATTGCTTTTGTACTAAGCTCTAGGGTTACTTCATAACACACCTAGGCTTAACACTTTTAACTTAAGCACTTATGCTAACTCCATAAGGTATCTCAATACGAAAGAATTATTAAAATGTAATAATGTAACAACTATATGTGGCCATAACATATATAAACTATATGATATAATATATAATTCTATATATTATATATACCATATATTCCAAGGTTGACATAACGTCGAACCAGGTGATATTACAACCACGATATAACATTAATGAAGGGTGGCAAGTAATATGTATAAAGTAATAACATAACATATATATATATATATATATATATATGGCAACCATTATAACTTTAATAACAAGGTTGAAAAGTAATACGTATCATGTATTAACATAATATATATATATATATATATATATATGGAAAACATTAATAAAATACAACTATGGGTTATGCGCTTCATGGTTGACCTAGGGTCGAACCAAGGCTGATTTCTAAACGAAAACACATAACAACCATTACCACGACGATAACTCCAACCCTTGGCAATGTTGTAAATGATTTCTCATGTCATAACATGTTAATGTAATGGTTTGTGAATTGCGAAGTTTTGTATTATGCGCATAACATAAGTTGACATAGTGATTGTGCTTTGACTCAAGCTTTTCCATGCAGACATTCAACTGAGAATCAACGTTTTAAACCCTTCGGGTGTGCCCTCCTGGAAGGTGATACCCAACTCCTGGAGACGTGGATAGTGCCACTCAGCAAAGGAAAAGCACTCGCATGGCCAACTAGCCAAAGATGGATCTCCCGGAGGGTTACCAACCCGACCTTCATGCAATTAATGTTCCATTGGTTAACGATTAAATGCCACAGGGATCCAACACTGTCGATTGCGATCCGGGTTGGTCACTTGGGTCCTGTGATGGTCATCGACACCGTTGATCTAGTTTTGGAGGTTGGCGCCAAACGCTTCGATGTACCAAGAAATTAAAGGAAGATCCCACCAGGTTCAGTGGTCACCACAGTCTCGATCGGTTTCACAAGGCTCACAAAACCTGGTCTTGTCGACTATTTACTCTTTTGGTACATCGACGAAGGATCATGGAGCACCTCTGCTTTGAGCAGAGGGATCTTGCCCGTTGAGCAGGATGTAAGTTTGCTCTCCAGCATGACAGTGAACAACCAAGGAGGCCGCTGGAACACTACCACGCACCACAGGTAATTACATAAGGTTTTTAAGCTTGTTACTTGGTTTCGTTGGTTAGTTTTCAGTCTTAACCGTAAACATTGTCAAAGTTTGACACCATTATGGTTTCACTTTTACAGGTAGTAAGAAACCACGACTTGGACTACGCGTCTAGATCAAACCCAACAAGGTGAGCGGTTACAGTGGTTACGATTTTTACCCAGCATTCGTTTTCACATTTACTTGTTACTGCTCCAATTGATTCTCGTTTGTCTTGGTTGTTGAGATAGGAACCAAGGGCCGGTGAGGGTGTGTTGGGCGCTCCACCACTGGAATCACGACCTTGGAGAAAAAGAACAGTCTCCCGAATGACCAGGTAACCCATCCTCACTCTGTCTCTCGGGTTAACCTCCGGGGTGTTGAGGTGGGTTACTTAAGACTTGGTTTCGGTTTTGGTTTGCAACATGAAAAGTGATGGCCCTCGGCCATGCTCGCAGATGCATTTTCCTGTAGAAAGAATAGTGTGAAGGCTTACTCAGCCTCTAGGTAGTTGCACACTTTTAATACCTGATATGTATGCTGCGAGCAAATATTAATGCAATACTTTGGGTCGACCACATTTTTGGATCGTCAGTTCTCAACTTGGTTTTGCATTTTCGATTCTCCCATGCTGGGACTCTGATATGTAGTTGAAATACGAAAGCTTTGCAAAATGGTTTTGATTTGTAAATAATGAATGCATTAATAGAGAAAGGTATCAACCGTTCGCGGTTGCATACAAAGTGTTGTTTTAATAATACCATGCTTCCTGCCTTTCTAGTTCTCATTTGAAAACAATGAACAGGGTTTTGATTATATATTTATGAATATAATTATGAATGCATTCACCTTTCCAAATTCCAGTTGTTTAAATGAATGCTTTGTGTTATAGCTTGAAATGACACCTCTCCGTCCGTGACGATACTTGCATCCCTTGGTCGGATGACGACACTTCTTGAGATCAAGTTCACTCACACAATAGGACATTTTTGGATGGAGGAGTCATTTGGGACACTAAAAATGGTTGAAATTACCTCATTCTTGACCCATTTGATGTATATGACCCTTAGGAACATTTTTCCAGACCAAACCATCTCCTGAAAATGAGCAGAAAAGCCTGTTTTTGGCCATTTTTCAACATGAGCGCTGGTACACAGGCATGATAGTAGCGTTTGTACCCTACTTTGCTTCATTAAAGTAGCTCTCAACTCCATATGTACGTTACTTTGTCTACTGTAGAGTAGATTACAACCCTATTTTGGTCAAAATCTCAAAATTCGAGTAAGGTAAGTTGGTTGGGAAACCTCTTGAGTGGTTATAACTTATTTTCCTCTTCCTCACTGACTATATAACGAGGGTAGAAGGGCCATGTGAGGGGACTAAGCCCAATTACAAAGTTATGCTGGAGGAATGGAGACCCTCATCCCCCTCTCTTGTGATTCAGTTTTGGTAAACCCTAGCACAGTTGATTAGAGGCTGGAATCCTTGGAGAACAGAAGCAGTAGACCTTGAATCTAGGTTTCGTGAATTGCCAAGCTTGAAGGAAGGTATAACTTTATGTACTTGCTTTCATTCATTAATAAAGATCAGACGTTCTTCTCTTTCCAAATATGACTTATTCTTGTGCGTCTTAGATTTGATTACAGATTGTTTATAATCTGATGTCGTCTTCTTTTTTTTTTTTTCCTCGAAAAAAAAGCGTAATTTCATTTCATCCTTAAGAGTACGAAATTACATATAGAGTCTACACTCGCTAAGAGTGGATGTGGTCTTTAAAGAGCCAGTGGGACTATGACTGAGCAAAATTGTGATGTTCTCACCACGTGAGCAATAACATCCATTACATCATATTTGAAAATAACGCTAAAATGGCAATATAAGTTTCATAAAAGTTGCAGACTGTGTGGATCTTTTAGGTACAATAATGATCAAGTTTATATGTACAACTGAGAAATAAGTAACAAAAAGGGAACTCTCAAAAAACATAGCAGCCATGCATAAGTCAGTCAATGAACGGCCTGTGATAAAGATCTCTGCTGGTCCCATCCAAAAATTCCGATAATTTCCAGTGCCCGGGAGCAAGTGTTAAGCCTTCCTTCGAGGCTTTGTCCGCCTCTGTGTTATTTTCCCGGAAAGTATGCCTGCAGGTAAAAGTATCAAAGGCGTGAGTGACATGCTGAATGTGTTCCAATACCCCAGCAATTTTCCGATTGTTGCACTGATACAGTCCATTGACCCAGTTAATCACATTCATTGAATCCCCATAAACATTCAAATTTTGGAGCCTTTTTTCCAATGCAAAGGAGAGTAAGAGCTTAAGGCTGAGAATCTCAGCCCAATTGTTGGTACCTCTCCCAAAACCAAAAGACATCACATAATAGTGTGTGGTAGATAAAAACAGTAGCGCTCCTCCCCCACAAAGGTGGTTTTGGCAGGCCCCGTCGAAGAAACCCCAAGTCAGTGAAGTATCAAGGTTCAAGGGTTGAATGTTCCTAGGAGTGGAGGCCAAATTGCTCCGATGAAGTGCAAGATGGATGCCACAGCTGTGAGTGGCCACCAAAGCTGGTAAACCAACTATGTCCGAGAAAAGGAATTTGTTACGGGATAACCAGGTGCCCCAAATGACAATAGAGGGGAGACCTTTGAAAGGGGCGTACACAGAGTTCTCATTCCAATTTCGCCAGGCATCGACCAGAGAGTGCCCATCCCATCTGAAATTTACTTTTAATATCCGAGACACAACTTGCCAGACCTCCTTAATGAAGCTACAGTGAAGAAAAAGGTGTAAGACAGTTTCCTCATCATGTGAACACAGGTAGCACCTGCTGGGTCCCTGAAGGTTTCGTTTTTGAAGGAAGTCCCAGGTTGGAATGCGATTTGCTAGGATGCACCACAAGAAAAGGCGCGCTTTTAGAGGGCTCTGCAGTCTCCAAATAGTTTTCCACCACCAAACCTGTTCCCTGTTCCAAAAATTTGCGCAGATCCATTGATACCCATACTTCGGTGTGTAAGAGCCAGAAGGATCCCCATCCCATACCATGGTGTCATCCTCGTCATTGAGAAATATATGGTCCCTGCTGAGAGCTCGCAGGTAATTTCTAAGTTCATCTTCCCATTCCGGTGCAAGTCCAAGAGTATCAGCTCGCCTCCAAACGGGTCTTCCCATCCAGAGATTTTCTCCATCCGCCAAGTGGTGTAGAACAGTAATATGCCGATGATGTAATTCCTGTATCAGACCTTCGGAAAGGATATGTTGTGCTTCACAGCCGACCCAAGGATCTCGGCCAACCCTCAACCTACGTCCGTTACCCACATCCCAAACAAGGTGCTGTTCAATTACGTGAAAGGAGGAGACAAGAGCTTTCCAAATGACAGACCCTCCTTTATGAATCTTGTTCGGAGATCGAATCCAGTCCTCCACAGAGTCCGGTGCAATATATTTGAGAGTCATAATACGTGCCCAGTACCCTCCAGATGTGATTAGCCTCCAACCACATTTGGCAGCCAGAGCCTGAGAGAAGAAGAAAATGTTTTTTATACCCCAGCCTCCTAAGGCTTTGGGGGTGGCTATACGTTCCCATTTTACCCAAGGCGTAACATGTGCATCTTCCTTACCATTCCACAAGAAATGAAAACATATTTTGCGTGCAGCTTCCAGCGTCCCCTTAGGTATCCATGCCAGGGACATCCAGTAAACTGGAATGGCTTCCAGGACCGATTTTACCAAGATCAATCTGCCAGCACGTGAGAGCCACCTGAAGCTCCAGCTCTTGAGTCTCTTTTCCAACTTCTCCAACAGCCAAACCCAGTCGTGTTTTAGATAGTTGTTAGGCTTTAGATGAAATCCCAGGTAACGAAGCCCCTCAGAGAGGTTTAGGAGCTGAAAGGGGAACAGGTCAGTGAGGGAGTGCAGTTCCTCCTCATCCAGAAGAGAAGCCGTAATAGTAGATTTAGCAAAATTGATCTCCATACCCGTAGCAATGGAGAAGAGGTCCAGGATTTCCTTGTATTTAGCTGCCTCCCTTCTAGAGCCAGAGCAGAAAATCAGTATATCGTCCACGAAGAGTAGATGAGTGAGTGCGGTACCCGGAGCAACAAGGATTCCTACTATATCTCCGGTGCGCTTAGCTTCCTTAATGGCCCTACTCAGGCTTTCAGCTACCAATAAAAATAACAGTGGGGAAAGGGGACAACCCTGACGTAAACCACGCCCAGAGTGGAAGAAAGGAGTCGCAACTCCATTCATAAGAATTGAAAAAGAGACAGTGGTTAAGCAGCTCATGATCCATCGTATGAAACCAATCTCAAACCCCAAATGTGTAAGCATGAGGCGTATGTACAGCCAACTGACCTTATCGAAAGCTTTAGAAAGATCAATTTTGAGGACTGCACCTTTCTGCTTACTGGATTTGATACTGTGTAGACCTTCCTGCGCTAGACCAATGGCTTCGTGTATCTGGCGTCCTTCGAGGAACCCGAACTGCTCCTCAGAGATGTGAGTGGAGAGTAAAGGTTTAAGTCGGCTGGCGATCACCTTTGTTACAATTTTATACACATAGTTGCACAGAGAGATGGGTCGAAAATCATTGAGCGTGGAAGGAGAGTCCCCTTTGGGAATAAGAGCAATGAAAGTAGAGTTTATACTGGCCGGAATTCTGCCTTCCCTCCTGGAGTCTTCAATCAACAGTAATAAATCTTCACCGATAATGTCAAGTAGGGCTATAAAGAATTCAATCGTCCATCCATCCGGCCCCGGACTTTTGTCCTTCTGAAAGCTGCTGAGAACCTTCTTCAATTCATCCATAGTAATGTTGTCCATAAGCCTCCTGTTGTCCTCCTCCTCAGCAAAACGGGGGAATAGCTGAGCAACTCTGAGCACCTCTTCAATGTTAACCCTGTTATTTGCTTTGAATAGTTCTTGAAAATGGTTTACCCCAATCCCAGCCAGTCCTTCGAAGGTGGCCTGGGAATTTCCTTCCGCATCATTCAGGCTCCAGATAGTATTGACTGATCTTCGACCCTTAGCATAGGCATGAAAAAACTTTGAGTTTTCGTCACCGCTCTCCAGCCAAATGGCCCTGCTCTTAATCCTCCAAGCCTCTTCATTGTGTAAGAGTATCCTATTCCTCTTGTCCATCAGAGAAACAAGTTGTTCCTTAGTAGCCAGTGAGGCAAACCCTTCTCCAGGTCCCCCCGAAATGATGGAAATGGCTTCTTCAATGTCTTTAAGCTCTTTGTCCTCCCTTTTCCGCTTAGCTGCTGCCCAGGATTTGATAGGTTCCTTAAGGTTTTTGATGTTCTCCGCAAAATGAAAGGCAGCAGTGAGATTTGATCCCTGGTGGTAAGGAATCCAGTGCAGCTGGATCAAATCAAAGAAGGTGGGATCCTCTAGCCACAACTTGTTGAATTTAATGGGAGCGGGCGGCTTGATAGGCCCAGCTTTTAGTTCAAGAAAAATCGGATCATGATCAGAGCAACCCCCGGCTCCAATCCATTGCCTCACATAGAAAAAAGTCTCCGCAATATGTTCTGAGATTAGAAAACGATCCAGCCTTTTGGCCACTCTATCCAGGCCAGCCCTCATATTACGCCAGGAGGGTTTCAGTGAAACCGGCTCTACATCAATCCAGTTTCCATCAGAGAGCTTACGGATAAAAAAGTTTGTGAGTGGATCCACTTGAGCATGTGGTCCCCAAATCTCAGCATGCCCCAGTGAAAAGTTAAGATCCCCACCAAGGATTGTAGTATTTCCTTTAAGCAGGTCTTTATTCAACAGAGCATTCCAAAAAGGTTCACGTTCGCAGTAAGGGCCATAAATGTTTACAATAGTGAAGTGATCATCAAAATCCAAGGAATTACAGGTCATTCCTAACACAGAGTGCATCCCCCAAAGGGAGGATACACACACCTTTGCTTCATTCCATCCAATTGCCAGACCACCAGAGCGTCCCCTGGCGTCCAACCCTTCAAATCCCCAACCAGGGAACCAAACCTTCAGACGGTTGACAGCATCAATCCCAGAGCACATAGTTTCTTGAAGTAACAAAATATCAGGATGTTCCAGTTGCAGCATCCTACGAAGTACTGGTCTTTTGGAGGGACCAGCAAGACCTCGGCAGTTGAGGGACATGACCTTCATTTCAACCCATCCGAATGGGCATCCACCGCTCTAAGTGCCCTTTCGATAGACAGTTGTTTGCCATTCTTAAGGTCCGAGCAAGCTCGGGTCTTGGCATGGGAAAGGAAAGATTTTCTGCCTCGTGGTATGCGGGGCTTAGGGTTTACCTTCCCTAATCCCCCCGCAGGAGGACTGGTCAGGGATCGCAGCCAATATCCAGATTTTGAGGAGCCAGGGGGAGAGGAAGGTTCGGGAGAGGATAAAACCGGCTCGGAGATGGCTGAAGGGCTAGAATCCGGAGGGCATACAAGTAGTGGATGCTCCACCTCGAGGATAGGAGTTACAGGGTTAGGTGGGGGTGGAATGGAGGACAGCAAGTGAGGGGAAATGTGCAAATTTTTAAAACCATCCACCCAATCCTGACCAGGAAATGAAAAGTTGTTAAAAATAAGACAGAAGGAAGGGTTGAAAAGGGTAACAGAAGGAGCACCTGCAGCCAAGTCTGGTGAGCGAAGGAACGGTACCAATGAACCCTCCCGTGCCGAGTCTCGAATATGTGGAATGTGAGGTTCTTCCGCAGCAACCGTGGTGCCAGCAACAGGGACCGAGCCATCCGCATCAGCATTTTCGACAAATACCTCACCACCTGTGGGGACTTCACCATCCGGCTGACTAGCCAATGGTGTTTCCAACGTAGGAGTGACAAAACCCTGCTGACCATCAGATTCCTCCGCCGAATCCAATCCAACCTCCTTGGCCACCACCCTACGCTTGTGGGTATTACCAAACCGCACCCGAACAGGAACAGAACACTCGACGGCCGGGTGGCCATATTCATGGCACCGCCTACACCTGAAAGGCACATTCTCATAGTCGAGTGTCTGAACGAAAGTATAGGGCCCCCATGTCAGGTCCATAGTGTCAAAAAGTCCATCTCTAACATTGATGCTCACCAGGATGCGAGCAACTTTCTGCATTGCCGATGCCACAAAAGAGAAGTCCGCATCAAGATAGGTGCCCAAGTTGTTCCCTATCCTTCGGAAGTGTTCCTCGGACCAGTAGTGAAGGGGGAGTCCTGGGAGACGTACCCAGAGGGGGATAACATCCATTCTTTCCCGACTGGCATCGAAGAGGGGGTTCCATGGCTTTAACAGAAGAGGGACTTTAAAGATAGACCAATTGAGACTTAAAGCCCAGTGTGCATGGGCATCCGAGGAGAAATGAAAAGCATACCACCCACCAGAGAGCCCAACGATACGGGGCACATAACCACAATGTCCCAGCCATGCCCCCGTGGCCCACGAGAGCACAGTCTTTAGACTGACAGATTTTCCATAAACCCTGCCTACCAAAACCGACTTTACCATCCCTACAATCTGGTGCATGCCAATGTCCTCCCCCAGCGCGTAGTTAGGTGCCTTCCCAGAGTTCTTAATCCATTTTCGACGGCTTTTCACAAAGGGTTCCTTAGTTGCAAACCCAGCTGTACCCGCATCATGGCCACGGACACGCTGAACAGAATCCTCAGAAGGGCTAGAGAACCCTCTTTGTTCAACGAAATCCAAGTTTGCAGCGACAAACCCGCAGGGTTGTAATGGTGGTTCCGTCCGCCGCCCCTCAAAACCCTCCACCTCAGTTTGTCGGTCCAGTCCAGTAGAGAGATGATTATCGCTATCCGCGGAGGTGATAAATTCTGGCAGGTCGCCTATTTCTGCACACAACGGCTCCGGAGATGGAGAGGTGCAGAAACCCCTGACTCCCCAGATATTTACGGCGTGAGTCTCAGGAGATAGGCGAGCATTTGACCCCTCCCAGAAAGGCGAGCAGGAAGGAAAGGTTTGACAGGCATTCACCGGGGGTGACAGAGGTCCATCAGGAGGCCGGTTACCAATAAAGCCACCAAGCCCTAAACCGCCAAGCTCCTCCTGATGCCGGAAAGCGCCAGGTGGCGAACGCCAGATATCATGGTGCCGTAGGTCATCACTGCTGTAGTCTACATCATCCATAGTAACCCCCAATGGAACACAAAACGGAACAGTAACCTACGCTGTGAGAGAGGGTCAGGAAAAAAATAATCCGCTGGAGTAAAAACCAAAACGGTTTTACCAAGGTAGAACCCCATCGGGGTTTGCGTGCATCTGTACGAACCTGCTGACGTCCTGCAGCCGTCTGCAGAGTGCCGCCCACCGCCCTTCACAAAACTCCAAACCCTCGGCGCTCACCATCGTAGCCTACAACCCAATGCCTTGTGATTGTTCATCTGATGTCGTCTTCTATTATTAATATCAGTCTTATATATGTAGTCAAATGTGTTTGAGAAAGGTATCAAGTTGTTTTGCAGGTCTGGGCATTGCGACACTGGATAAGCATTGAAGAGCGAGGGAGGCAAAGCTAGGATCAACCTTCTGAATGAGGTGCCTACATCTCTAAACCCTAATCTCTTCATTTATTTTTTGTACTTGCAGAATGATTGTAAGTCTATCTTTATCACCGTAAGTTGGTAGTTTCTCCCCTGAACTATAGGTGCATTTTCCCCACAAGATCCAAGCGCATGGAACAAAGCTATGCCTAATGCAAGGAACATGAGCAAGATAAGGACACTCAGGGTGTGTCTCCTCCAGGTAAAAGGTGTCAATTTGCAAAGGCAAAATGATACAGGGCTTATCGGAAATGAGATCAGAGATGGAGGCTTATATAACGAGCTAAAAGCATGGAAGCTGGCTTCAGGCTCATTAGCGCAAGCGGGATCATAACAGATGCATATGCAATTTGAACACAAAGATGGGAGCCTTATCAAGGATGGCCATAAATATATGAGGAAGAAAGATACGAGGCTTCTTCTCAAAGTCATGGTAAATCTAAAAAGGCTCCTGAGCCTATGAGAAAAACTCAGCATGGGCACCAGAATGGCATAAGGGTGCTGACTAGGGTGACCCATGTTAGGTAGGCTCTGTTGTCAGACTAGTGCGCGATGCACAAAGAGATGGATAACACACCAATATCCAACAGGTTCGACCCTATGGAGAATTCGGATGGAAAAAGGTTCAAATGCAACATAACAGCGGGGAAGCCTAAACCTATATGCAAGGTTCCGAATATACCTGACATGGTCGCACAAGGTGTCGAAAAGGACCAGTAAGTAAGTATACATCCAGCTAAGAATCCCGTCTCCAATAAACATCAGTACAAAGATCATATCTAAAACATATGTAAAGAAAGACCCTATACAAGTCATTGTTGTAGAAATACTTTCAACTTCACTATCATCAACAACAGGCATAAACAAGGCAAAGTTTTCAAATGAAGACTCTATGGTACCCAAGCCCGAGGACTTACAATCAACAAGATCAACTTCAGGATGAAGATCAAAGTTGAAGGACATGATGGAAACTGCAGAAACAAATTCATCATCACGGGAGTTGAAAATTCTAGAAGCATAATCAAACTCAGCAGGAACACCGATTTGCGGATCTATAGGAGAGTCCAAAGACTCAACAGTAGGAAGATCAGACTTTAAGGTCAAACCGGGACTGGACATGAATGTGACTGGATCAACATCCAAATGAATGGAAGACTGTACTATAGACGCTAGGCAAACTTTATCGGAAGGAAGCATATCATCCCAGATAGAATACATATCTAAACATTCATATGGAGGTGTCACTTGGTCAAAAGCTGGGACCAAGTCCCGAGAAGGTGAGCATGAACTCAGAGACTTCTTCTCAGTAGCAGTTGAACTCAAGGAACAATTTGCCACATAAGTACCATGTGACATAGTAGTGCCTAATGACGAGGGATCTGACTGGTCTACAGTTGGGTAATAAGGAGGATCAACGAATGCAAGTTGGTCGATAGTGACGATGCTTTCGTTATGAGGGAAATGCATCACACGAAAGAGCGTAGACACCACAGCATGCATAGCATAAACGTAATCACGCCCGAGGATCATATCAAAATCCACAGGGTCCTTTAAAACCATAAAATCAACTAAGACTATTTTTCCACCCAATGTAACACGTGCCTGACGGAGGAATCCGATCAGTTCACTAGGTCTTCTATCAAAGGTCAACGGCCAATTATGAGCTGGAATAACATTAGGGAAACCCAAATCTCTCCAAGCATAAGCGGATAAGATACTAACAGAAGCACCTTCATCAACAATGCATCGATCAACTGTATGGTTCCCGATATCAACCTTTATCTGGAAAGGTGTCGAAGAAGGAAGACGAGGCTCGGCTAGACTATTCCAATCAAAGGAAACAGTCCTAGGGTTTGGTAGGGGTTCACATGGCACAGATGAAGTGCCCCCTTTTTTCAGGAATATCCAAACTGGTAATGTAGAAGAATTTAGCAGTAGGTGCATCAATCTCCGAAGGACTGATGGGATCGGTCGAAGATTGCATCGATTCGATCACTTCACTCTCCGAAGGAAGAGTGGGGTCGACCAAAGATTGCATTGGTTCAACCACTTTATCAACCAAAGGTTGATCTGACTGCAAGGAATCCATAGACAACTCAGGAACATAGGTTCCTTCAGACATGGACCACACTCTTCGTGCCTCTGGAATGGCAGGGCATCGGTGAGTAATGTGATCTCCCTTACAAATTTTACAAGGGAACTTTGGTTTCCGTCCTTTAGGTTTAGACTGCTTTACAACGTCAGTACTCTCAGCATGACTAGCATTAGCTGACAGCTTGCCCCCATCATGACTCACAGAGGCTGGTTGCTCAGAAGCATCAGACTTTTGAACTAAGGACCACACTTTTTGCACTTCTGGAAGTACAGGGCACAAGTAAGTAAGGTGATCTCCCTCGCAAAACTTACAAGGGAACTTAAGCTTCTGTTTGTTTGGTTTGTCGACAATGTCAACTCCCTCAGCATGAATTGCAGTGGCTGATATGGTGTTTCCAGTATGACTCACAGGAACTGCGGACTTGTCATTAATATGACTAGCAGTGATCAATGACGTGTCCTCAACATGACTGACAGTGGTTGAAGTCAAACTTTCAGTATGATTTTCAGTGACTAAAATTTTTCTCCCAGCATGACCTACAGAGGCTGGGTAGGTGCCCCCTGCATGACTTGCTGAGGAAGGGTGCTTGCCCCCAGCATGACTTGCAGAGGCTGGGTTGCTGCCCCCTTGTTTTGGCATCTTCTTCCTATTCTTCCTCCGTTTATTCCTTTTAGACTGCTGGCTACTAGTATTGCTACTTTCGCCACATGAGGTAGAAGGAGGAGGAGAAGATGTTACTGGAAAAGGAGGCACAGGGTTCTGATGCTCTTGATTTGAGGTGCTCACAAAAGAAGCGTCAGGAGCATGCAAGGCATTCGGAGTGGAAAACAACCAAATTGGCGGCCCTATGGTGAATCCGGGAAGATTCAAAGTAGCCATTAAGGGAGTACCAATGTGTCCAATGAATGGAACAACACAAGGATCCCCCGGAACAGGGGTACCTTGATTGGCACTCGCCGGAATGCTAGACATAGTTTCCTGCTCAAATGAGCAAGAAGTTCTCTAAGGAAAACTAAGACAAGTAGCACAAAGAACACACCACTAAAAAAGGTCCTAGGTAAATCAAACCAGGCAAACAGATGCCTTCCGGAGAAGAGTCTGGGATGATGAGGGCCCAGAACAGATCAACAAAGGATGAAGAACAGTTACCTGGGGTCCGCAATACAATGACTAAGGGTGCAAACGCTGGAATCACCCAACCGCCCTCCCAAAGACCTGCAAGGGATTTCCTCCCACGTCTGTCCTAGGTACAACAGATATACCCTCCACTGTCACCTATGTATGAACCTATGGTCAGATACTAAGGATACCACAACACCGAAAACTCCTGGGGGAACAGTCGCTGGTCGAATCAGAAGGCGTGGGCAGGGTAACTGAGCCCGAAACTCAAAAGAGTCCCCAAACGCTATCCAATCTTGGTATATGCTCGAAACAGAAAGTAGGAGGAGTATTCCCAACAATCTGATCTCACAAGACCTACTGCATAGATCCCAGTCAAGCTTTGAATGAAGTGGGTTTACCTGTGATAGTCAAACTACGATTTTTGCGTAATGTGTGATCTTGGGTGGTTTAAGGTGTTTTAAACCCAAGATCCTAACCAAGACTAGTTGGTGTAGTGTAACCTAGAAAAGAAAATGTTACTAGTACATTTTATTAGGGTTCATTTTAAAGGTTACTTGCTTACTCAAAAAGGTAGTGGGTGTGTGAGAGTGGTTATAATAGAGATAAAGTACTGAAAATGAAATATTTACCACCAAACAAATCTTTTCATTTCAATGCAAGTCTTAAAATTATGATCTAGAATGCATATGCAAATGCAATTTTTAATCTTTCGAATGCAAAAAAGGTAAAAATAAAGTCTAAATGTACAAAATTAAACTAAAAACCTAAGAATGTAGCTATTCAAACCAATAAGTATGCAAAAGAAAACTTGTTCTTTTTGATGCAAAACACTCTAAAATCTTTTAAGCCACTTGCAAGGTACTCTATTCAGAATCAAAACTCTTTATGCTTTCAAAGGTAAGAAACAAAACTGAAACTAACCTATTATCAAAGCAAAGCAAAGAAACTTTTAGGTTCTCTTTATGAAATAGTAAAAGCTACCAAATATGACTTTCAAATTCTTATTGATGTAAGCATGCCAAACATTGGGAAAAGAGTACGAAAACTACTTTTAGACCCAAACGAAGCAAATGACCTACGAAGAAGTATGGTTTGGTAAAGTCAGGTTTACACATAAACAATGCAAACAAGGTCTTGAACAACAGCCAAAACACTTGAGCTTTCACTACAAAAGAAAACTTAAAAGCATAAGGGAGGATAAAAAACCAATCTAAAAGAGAAATTTCACTCAAATAGATACAAACAGAGTCAAGAAGACTCAAAAGGTTTCAAAGCCAGTGGAAATGGGGCAAGCAGGTTTAGTCAGACTCAAATTAGGGTACAAAACACCAAACGGGTCCACAACCCCCCAACTTGGGTCAACAAGCCCCAAAAAATTTCCAAACAAGCCCAAATTGATAAAAAGAGGTTCAAATCATGAATGTAGGATCAGTACAAGGATGGGAGACCACTTACAGGGGTTTAACACAGACCTAGGGTCATCAGGGACCACAAAAATGTAGCCAGAACCCCCAAATTTGGGTCCACAACCCAAAAACTCAAAAAATTTAAACCCCGTTTTTTAGTGCTACTGTGTATGAAGGAGACTAGCGCCCAGGGCGCTACTGTACTGCACAACAGTAGCGTACAGGTTGAAAAAATTGAGAAAATGGGGTTCAAACCCCCCACACCTAGGTCCACAAGGGTTTGCAAGGGTCGGGAAAGGTCTGTAAAAGCCAAGGAGAGTCAAACAGAGCCTACTAACTGATCCTAATCAAGAAAATGAACAAATACCATCAAACAAGACTGAAGAAATGACCTTTGATACCCTAAGCAGTTAGGATTTCCCCAGCGGAGTCGCCATTCTGCTGTGGGGAAAATGCACCTATAGTTCAGGGGAGAAACTACCAACTTACGGTGATAAAGATAGACGTACAAGCATTATGCAAGTACAACAAATAAATGAAGAGATTAGGGTTTAGATTTGTAGGCACCTCATTCAGAAGGTTGATCCTAGCTTTGCCTCCCTCGCTCTTCAATGCTTATCCAGTGTTGCAATGCCCAGACCTGCAAAACAACTTTATACCTTTCTCAAACACATTTGACTACATATATAAGATTGATATTCATAATAGAAGAAGACATCAGATTATAAACAAACTGTAATCAAATCTAAGACGCACAAGAATAAGTCATATTTGGAAAGAGAAGAACGTCTGATCTTTATTAATTAATGAAATCAAGTACATAAAGTTATACCTTCCTTCAAGCTTGGCACTTCACGAAACCTAGATTCAAGGTCTCCCGCTTAGTCCCCTCACATGGCCCTTCTACCCTCCTTATATAGTCAGTGAGGAAGAGGAAAAGAAGTTATAACCACTCAATAGGTTTCCCAACCAACTTAACTTACTCGAATTTCGATATTTTGACCAAAACAGGGGTGTACTCTACTCTACAGTAGACAAAGTAGCGTACATATGGAGTTGAGCGCTACTTTAATGAAGCAAATTAGGGTACACACACTACTATCATGCCTGTGTACCAGCGCTCATGTTGAAAAATGGCCAAAAACATGCTTTTCTGCTCATTTTAAGGAGATGGTTTGGTCTGGAAAAATGTTCCTAAGGGTCATATACATCAAATGGGTCAAGAATGAGGTAATTTAAACCATTTCCAGTGTCCCAAATGACTCCTACATCCACAAATGTCCTATTGTGTGAGTGAACTTGACCTCAAGAAGTGTCGTCATGCGACCAAGGGATGCAAGTATCGTCACGGACGAAGAGGTGTCATTTCAAGCTATAACGCTTTGCTGTGTAAATACTACGATAGACATGAGCTAAATTATAGTCTGCATGCATCAATTTTACAACTGTTAAATTAGGCATTTAAACTTGTATGAAATCGTAATAACGTTGTTAAGTTTCAACGCACTGTGTTTAGCTTTGCTAAACACTCATGGTCATCCCTCGACCATGAAGACCCTGCTCCCTGGCCTATCTCATGATGCATAATTAAACGTTGACTGTAAACTAAAGGGTCGCCACCGTACAAGATAACTCAGCACTTCTTAACCACGTGCTTACTGTATGCACACCGTGAAGATCACGCTCATGTCTACGAAGTTACATCACTTAGGGTAATAAGCCCTTGCAGCAAACATGCAGATGCGTACAGGGTTACATGTTGTAACCGTGCTTTTGCACTAACACTTATACACTGTTATGTGATAAGGTTTATCTCTTGGGAGTTTTGACTTGGACACAGGTCGATCTCCTATGTCGAGGGCAGAGTATGCGCTTATCCAAACTTTAATGCCTTCGGGCACAAATAATGCATCTTGTACATTACTTCTTAAATGTTTATGTAGTACAATGAAACCCTATCGAATTCCATAATCCAGGTCATGCATATAATGAGTAAATAAATACGGTTGAGTTCCATACTGGAAATGACTGTAGATATAAACATAGTTTGGATATCATTTAAATTCCATACAAGAAACTGAAATAACATTCATGCTCAGGTTAATAAAAACGCATATAAAATGGTCATGCATTATGAGATTTAATTATTGTTTGCAGAAAACAATCTTCATACTGAAATTGTAATTGCTATTTACACACACATATATATCCATCCAGAATTATATACTCTGTCCAATAAATGAAAATCACTTATTGTAGGTTAACAGGATTTAATCATTGCACTTGCTTTTATCTATATAATGATAGAATAAAAACATAAACAACGCAAAGGCTAGACATGTAAACCATGAGGTTTACATGTCTTCCTCTTTCATCCATTAAACTGGGAACATATGTTCTGTTGATAATAAGATATGATGAGTATAAGAAACATGTTCTATTAAAATATAGCCAACATATCCTTAGGGTTAAATATAGTCAATGATCACTTCCTACTGCCTATCACAGGCTTATAAATCATTATTTACATCACATGTATAACAACTTACTGTATAAAGAATGTGTAAATCAAACATAGACTATGAAACTGAAGTGCCCCCAATAGATTATAAATCTGTATAATACACCAGAGACCTAAAAGTCTATCCATGATCTATAAACCAAGTTCAATATAATAACACATTCGTGTTCAAATCTGATAAACAACCCATTCCACAGTAGATCAGAGTTATATAAAAAATAAACAATAGCGTTGTTCCATAAAATATAACAGATAAATGCAGCATATAGACTTATCTGAAATTTGAAGACCAGTGGACCTAGCACTAACCTCCCAGCCTTTGACCAGCAAGATCACCTTGCTTTCAGGTCACCCCCGAGATGAGTTCACAGTCCCCTTTGGTTCAGGAGTTAGATTTTATTTACACTTAACTTGTTCCCCAAGTTATTTAGTAAATTTATGTGGCAGCAGGAAACCCAACATCCAACTCAGTGCTCCTGAGCTCTAGGATGCTCCAGGGGCTTTTAAGCCTCAGCCATTAAGAGAATCAATAAAATCACATCCTTTTAAGAGTTTCTGCAATGCTCCTGCAAGCATGGGATAGTGCTCCTACCTGAACACAACCAAGTGTCCAGGCTATACCCAACCGTTCCGATTGCTCTTAATCTGGTCCAGTTTTGTGCTCCAAAACTATCCCTCTTTACTTGTCTTCATTTACTCTGGTTTTTGTTCTTCTGAGTTCCCATTTCTCTTGGGTGGTCATCCTCATGAGAGAGTTCAGAATTGTTGATAATAGTTTAGAATGAAGTGTTTGAATGAGTTTCACTTTTTATATTCTTAGGTGTGAAATCTCTCATTTAGTTAATTCTTTTATTTCAATATTCTCTCAAATATTTTCTTTATGGTTTGCCATATTCTCCAATATTAATTTCTCATTATTATTTAATTGGATTTTTCCCTCCAACCCATAGGGGACAGTGACTCCCATCTCATTAATGTGTTGGTC
The DNA here is from genome assembly GCA_027924585.1 of Larix kaempferi. NCBI lineage: Eukaryota > Viridiplantae > Streptophyta > Pinopsida > Pinales > Pinaceae > Larix > Larix kaempferi. Next base: position 20,385,222 of record BSBM01000338.1, on the reverse strand, counting down.
CACATGGTCATTAGAAATCAATTTCTCAAAATTCTAATGTCATCTAAGTAAACTGAAATAATACTTAGCCAAAATATCAAAGGGGTTAAAGTTCATCATTTGGGGTCTTACAGAAAGAGACCCCTCTCTCTTCGTTGGTTGACTGTGGATGAAGCCAAAAGCTCCGTCCTATTCTCCTTTTGTTGTGTGCACTTGGTTTATAATAGAAAGGAATGGTGCGTAGGTAAATGTTAGACACATTATGGGAAGAGAAATATGGTAAGGATAGTCATTCCTTCTTTGTTTTATTTTTGATGGTGTTTGTTGGGATTCTTTTGTTGGATCTGCTTGTGAGGTAGGCCCGATGGACGCACATGAAAATCGGTCGTGGTGGCATGATTTTAAAAATAGGGCTATGATTGTTTTTTACAATAATTTTGAGTGTGGAAGTGTGAATCCAACTAAAGATGTAATGAAAAAGTAGAAAGTTCTTTTTGTTAAAGAATTTTATTTTTTGTATCTATGTATCAATGAAATTATGGACATGTAATTGTTTTTATGTGCATGATCAATTGTACCTGACTCCTCATTTTTTTGGGTCCAAAATCCTTAGTCATAGGCTTGTCTCCCCAAGGATGTTGTAATCCATGTTCCTATTGTCCAGGCATGCTTGTAGTGCAGTAGCACACTGTGTGAATCTCTCATAGTCAGATATTAGTTTAGAGATGTCAAATATTTGATTCAAGGGGAGTATTTGGCTGGAAAATATGTATTGGGCTCTTTGAAATTCCAATGAAGAAAGAAAAAAGTAAGCCCAAAGAAGATTGGAATATAGACCATAAAGTAAGATAACAAGTTTTTGAAAGTTTGTAAATCCTACTCAAGATGTATTTGTTTTTATGTAATTGTTGGAATTACGGGGGATTTTTGTAAGGTAATTCCAACAACCAACATGTATGCATTGAATGCAGTAGTTTAAGATGTAATTAGGGTAGGTAAATAAAGAACGAGAAAGATGGAAACATTTGGAATCATCTAGAAGCTCTAGAATCCTCTTGAAGACAAGCAGACTGCTATAAATATGTGTGGTTGGATGGTATTTTTTATGTAACCTATTCTGGTGCTGAAGCACCCTAATATGAATTGTTGTGTGTCTTATGTTCTAAATCTGCTCCTCCAATTTCCGTCACATATCCCCTTCGAAACACCAACACTTGATTATCCATCCCACAGTCCCCTCCGAATGAGATTTGGTTGAATGCCAATTTGTTTTGGGGATGTAAATCATTCTCATCCAATCTACTTTGAGATAGATATTTATACATATATTGGTTATATATGAATATATAAGTCAATTCTCCTTTTGTTTACATGCATTGGCTTAATCCTTATTAACTTTCTCTTGTAGAATATTTAGATATATATACGTCAAAGCACCTCATATGTACTTGTAGCGTAGATATACATACATTAGATGTAGCTGGAAAAAGGGTAACTAAGTTTCCATATATTAAACATATGTAAATTTAATCCCATTTCATATTTTGTTTTTATGCAACATATGTCCATCGATTTTATTTTATTCGATTTTACGACATACTACAAGATCTTGGCTATGTGCATGTTGCGATGGGAGGTTGTTGGAAGAATGCACAATGAAAAAATGAATGTAGTTAGAGAGAGAGAGTGTGTGTGTCAAGGATTTTTCTCCCTCTTTGACCTTGTACATATCACATTCCTCAAGGACTTCGATCCATAGAAGAGTTGCAACATTTTTGCCGAGGTAACATTACTTTTTCAAAAATGCACTTGTTTTATTAGATGGAAAATAATTATTTCAAGGATCTTCATCTACTCATGGATTCATGATGCAGGTTGTGTCTGAATCATTTGATACATGGGATGGATACCATTTCGAAGGTCTCAAGCTATTCGACGATTTCAATGCTCAAGACAAGCTCAAAGGTAATTTTTTAAACTATTTATGCTTTTTGCAATCATACAATTAATATATTTTGTGCTTAGCTTTTATTTATTCTATGTTTCTTGCCGAAACTAACTTTTTGGCATATTTCCTACACAAGAGAGCATGGATCAATAGACCCCAATCTCTCACAGTTGAATCCACGTGCTTCTAATGTAGGGGGGTTCCAATTCTAGGATTATGTTGAGTCAATATAAGGAGTTAGAGAGTAGGAAGCCATTTCATCTTTTCAGGCACTGTTAAACTTTTAGACTAATTTATTATAGATCAGGTTTCCATGGTTAGGGGAGGTCCTTATTCTTGATCAAATAATTAGTAGTTTAATAGTTAGATAGGTAACTATATTATTCATTCCACAATGACAACAGGATCTCATTGTCCTTCCAAGGTATCGTAGTGTTAGATAATTATTCACTTCATGTCATGCATTAATCATATGTATTAGGTGGTATATTTGCTTGATGATAGATTTTACTCTTTCTGGGTTTTTTCTTTTAGCTTGGATCTTTCTGCGATTCCCGAGTACATGGTCTCACCGTAATCCATGTTTATATCATCTGGGTCTAATGCATATTAATAAGTGTTATCAGCTTGCCCACTCCAATGCAGGGAGCCTAAGAAACCTATGCATTTATGTCATTAGATTTGTAAGTTTAGTTTTAGTATATCTTATCATAGATATGTAATCCTTTGTTACAGTATATTTTATCATAGATCTGCAATCTTCTGTTATAGTATATTTAAGCATAGATATGCAATATTTTACTACAGTAAATTTTATCATAGGTATCTAGCTAGAATCTAAATCTTTTCCCGTCATATTTACAGATCTGAACTAACAATACAATTTATTGAATTGATAATGCAATCTAGATTATACAATATCTTTCTTTTATCCTTTAGTTGATCAATCAACATATTATCATGGATTTTTGTTTTCCAATTGAACATGTAGAATAAATAATCATATAAATCATCATACTGTAGATTTTGTTTCCCATTGCACTAGGTAAGATAAGTAATCATATAAATCATTGTACTGTAGATTATGTTTCCCAATGCAACATGTAGGATAAATAATCATAGAAATCATTGTCATGTAGATTCTATTTCCCAATGCAACATGTAGGATAAATAATCATATAAATCACTATACTGTAGATTATGTTTCCCAATGCAACATGTAGGATAAATAATTATATAAATCATCATAGTGTATATTCTGCTTCCCAATGCAATTGGTAGGATATATAATCTTACAAATCACTTTACTGTAGATTCTAACATGCAATATTAATAGTTTTCCTCCATTTAGAAGTACTTCTATAGTATCATTTCATGTTTGTTCATCACAGTATATTGCATGCATAATATCTTTCCCATTCCTTTTAGCATCATACTTAATTTTTCTTTTATCATAGCTCAAAAACAGTAGAAACAAATGCATGCATCTAGATCAGATAAACATAGGTACAAAAACTAGATTAACAATAACCATTACATATACATAAACATAAAACAAGGTTAGGTACGCATATGTTATGTTTACAGATCCAAATCTACAACTTCTATTGGGAAAACCCAGATTAATCCAACCATAGATTGTAGGAAACACTCAAGCTTTCTTTCTCCTTGTAGTCACCAACGAGCCCGGTCCTGGACTCTTTAGGCTGTAGTTTTAATATTTCTCAGAAGTTTTTAGATCTTTCACTTTCAGATTTGCATCTCCAACCAGAAGGCGTTGGATCGCATCTATATCCCACCTTGCACCATATAGGTACTCTCAGAGCTTATCTTTGAAGAGCTACTTTTCTTTGAGATTCCACCGTTCCATGTACAGTAATAAGCATGCATGCTATGTACTGTACAACCACCTCGGTAGTGATTCACAGGTGGAGTAATCTATCTCATCGCTAGCTATCCAAGGTATGTTTTACCAGTATACATGGATCATGAACAAGAATTCATCTTTCCAAACACCTAGGAAGTACTCCTTCCAAACTAGTAGCCAATATCCATGTTAATAAACATGCAATATTGTTGTTAAACAATACCTAGGAAGTCCTCCTGCCAACTAGTACTCAGTAGATGCAACACTCACATTCTATGGCCATAGAGATTTATGAACCATAAATGAACTTGGACCTTGATCATATGAACCAATATATTAAGTGGCTAGATCCTCCCCTTAAGTGGCTAGATCCTCTCCTTCAGCTCCTCTTTCTCTGTTCAAATCCGATTTCTGGTCTTCACCTCTTTTTGTTCATTTCAGATTTCTACTCTTTATTTTTTCTTCTTTTCCAATTCAAATTTTGTTCCTTCTGTTTGTTGTTTTAGATCTATTTTATCTTTGTCTTTCTCTCTCTTTTTCAACAACCTATAGGAGTTATTTTTATTTTCCTTTTTGAATGAGGCATTTTTTATTTTTAGCAAATATTTTAGGAGGTGATACCTATTCAACAATTATATTTCTAGAGGTGTCTTTTCAATTTTTAGATTTGTTTATTTTTTGTTTTCTTTTTATTTATTCTTTTTAATCATCAATTCTTCTTTGTTTTTTATTATTTTCCTCTATAAAGACCATGAAATCTCATTCATCGGGTATTCCCAGACAACTTAAGGAGAATTTAGAATCCAACATAGCATATAACATGTTCAAGTATATAATACTTACAAACCACAATGTTTATTTGTTCAACCAAAATACTTAGTCTAATAATGGGGGCAACATTATGGGGTGCTACACCCCCTCCCCCTTTAAAAAACACTATCCATTGTGTTAAATAAAGTTTCCTAAATCAATCCTAGAACATAGATGGTTATGCTTCTCACAATTTATCGTCCATCTCCCAGGTGGCTTCCTCGGGATGAAAATGCTTCCATTGCACTTTAATCTGCACAATTTCCTTGTTCTAGAGCACCACTTCTTTCATGTCCAGGATGCGCATGGGTTCTAGGTAGAATTCCCCTCCCACTTCTACCTGTATCACATGCCAATCCACAACATGCTTAGAATCATGTACATTTTTCTTTAATAGGGATACCTGAAATACATTATGCACTTTAATATTAGTTGGTAGAGCTAATTGATAACAACAGGTCCAAGTTTAGATAGGATTTGGAACAGTCCCTAGTATCTTGGGGAACTTTTAGAACATCTTACCAAGTTTAGAGAGCTTATTTTTGCCTTTACTTTGAGATATACATGGTCTTGAATCTCAAATTAATCCTCGGATTTCCTGCTCAAATTTGCATAGCTTGTCTAGCGATCCTGAGCAATTTTTCAGATTTTGTTTGACATTGTTTTTTTTTTTTACAAGAACGGGTAGGTTTTATATTAATAAAACAGTGACATAGTCACTTGAGAGTTTACATTCCATCACGGGGAAAACCACATGAACGTTCAAACTTGAAGTACAAGTGCCTGTAAATAACAAAATCAGGACTTTTGTAAAATGGAAACGGTAAAAGAGCAAAAGAAGACAGAGACTAGACTGATGTCAACGATGACGAGCCCCAGGAGCTGGCTTGTTGGCCGCTTGATTCTTGTCATGTCCTGCAATCTCGGCTTTCCGCAGGTTTTCCAGAACTGCCTCCGCCCGTTGCATCCTGAGGTCCAGATTATCCGCTGCCACCATAAATTTTTCTTCCAGAGCCTCGAAGGCTGCCTTGGAATCCGAGCGAATGAGCACTAATTCATCCTCAATTGTGTCCAGGCGTCGCCCTCCCTGATGGTCCAGCTGCTGCATGAAGTTCCCTTGGCGACGTACCCTTCGCCGCAAGACACGGACTTCGGCTTCCAGTTCCTGCAAAGGATCCGGGGAGGAGGTTTCCGATTCCCCTGAGTCCGCCATTCTTACCGCCTGCTCTGAATCGGGGGGATAAACAACCAAAAATTCAAAACGAGGCACCCAGGGCCTTTGCCACCCAGAAAAAAGCTCAAGCAGGAAGTGGATTAAGCTTTCAGAAGAAACTCGATGTAGATTTCGTAAATTTCCCCGTTGGGTTACCATGTGATAAATAGGGAGCTTAAATGCCTTAAGCCTGGGGCATGCTTCAGGGCCCATCATCAAAATACGAGGATCGTCGATTACCAGACCCGTACTGCTTTTTACATACCGGCTCATATTGCTGATTAATGAAACCTTATGCGGAACCGGAGGGTAAACGTCATCATTGCCAGACCAGGTACCATACGTCCCAGAATTAATGGCAGCGAGGGGACTAACCACAAGTGAATTAGCCCAGTGAAGGGACCTGCTATGATTGAAAGAGCTCCTCGGCTTATATGAGATATTTCCCGTTAAGTTCCCATGCCCGAAAGTACAGATGCTGGTACTCTCCCACATCAGCATGAGCGCAAACAACATCATTTTGGAGCTGGGAGGGAGTACGAGCTGATAGATTTTAAAAGCGTGAACAGTAAATGCCACGCCTCGTTTGAAATCCATCCGGCAGCGGGAAGTCGTGACAACAGGCTTATAATTCGTTCTCCACGTGTCCCCTGCGCTTGAGTGCATGTCCACCCGCAGAAACTTAGGGAATGGGGTTCCAGCTAAATACATCGTTGATCTTAAGAGCCCCTTTACCCAGGGATATAGCCTCGTTTGCCGCTTTATCCGCATGACCATTATGCTCTCTCAAGACATGATAGAATTCGATATCCCGGAAGAGGGGGATGAGCAGGGAAATTCTTCTGAGAACTTGGCGAAGACGATTAGAAGTGGGAAAGTTCTTAGAATTGATGCATTGGATGATAATCCTTGAATCCCCTACAACGGTGAGGACCTGGGCGCCATGAAGAAGGGCTTGGTTTAATCCTTGCCAAAGATCCAATGCTTCAGCTATATTGTTGGATTCGATACCCAAGTTCCAGGAGTAAGTGAAAACCAAGTCTCCAGCGGGGTCAAACAGCACCCCTCCCCCTCCTGCCTCCCCTGGGTTCCCTTTTGAAGCTCCGTCAAAGCACAAGAGATTTTTCCCCAATTCTTTGCACCAGAGGTCATAATCCTTCCCATCCTTCCTGATATCCCAGCTTTGCATCCTAGGAGGCTTATGAGGGGGATTAGCAAAAGAACCTGGGTTCAAGCTCTGATACCAGTTGGTTTCCTCATGAGTCATAGGAGAGTGATTGGAGAGAGAAGATCGAGATCGAATGAAATCCCCGAGTAGGGCTTTTATTTTGGTCACAACCTGAATAGGGGAGGCTCGAATTCCTCTGAAGATCCTGTTATTACGTTCAAGCCACAGCATCCAACAGATAAACTTAGGGAGTAACAACCAAGCTACGGCTAGAGGGTCTTTCACATGAGTCCTTATAGGGGAGGAATTAGCCCAGCTACAGAGGAGGGGAATGATCCCTTCATAGTTCAGGGGGACGCGCCAGGGGAGGGTCATTAAATTCCAAACAAAGGAGGCATAAGGGAAGGAAATGAAAAGATGAGGGGACAACTCTTCCTCCTCTAAACAAAGAGGGCAGCGTGACGGCCCTTCCCATCCTTTTCTCCGGAGGACTTCCGCAGTGAGGACACTATTATGAGCGAGGGTCCAGACAAAATGATCAACTTTGGGAGAGATTTGGTTGACCAGATGTATTTCCAACCTGCGGGGTTTCTTGGTACATTAGGTATGGCTTTGATGCATCTACAACCCTCCGCCACAGAGTAGTAACCGGATCTGGAACCCCATCCTCTTTCATCTTTGAGATGTTTGGCTACCGGTGATTTCCCATTCAGACAAAGAAGGAGAAAATCCTTTTCTTTATCCAGATGTGAAGGGCAGTCTGGAATGTCCCATCCAATCCAACAGTGGTGTCCCTCCAGATTCCATTTTGATATGTCCGAGAGCTTTGAAATCCCAAGGTTTGAAAGATGTCTCCTAATACCATCCAGTCCGTCCATGTGACCAATTGGTGGGCTGCCAGATATGGAATCTTCCCAAATTCTGATTTTTTTCCCATTTCCAGGGGTCCACGTTAGGCCTTCAGAGAAGAAGGGCAGAGCTTTGGAACAGAGCGCGAATATGGGGGATCCTTTGGCCACCTTCGGTCCATTGTCCATGCACCTAAGCCTAGTCCCTGAGAAATATTTTTTCCATAACACTTGCTTGCTCCAGGAGGGGTTCCCTGAAACCAGACTCCAGAGAAGCTTGGCCCCCAATGCTATATTTTGGGTTCGAAGATCCCGAAGATGCAGTCCCCCTTCATGATAAGGAGTAGTGACTTTCTCCCATTTGACCAGGTGGAGCATGTTTTCATTATGCATCCCTCCTTTCCAAAGAAATCTTCGGAGAAGGGATTTAATTTTCTTAAGAACAGATACAGGAGCCAAAAGCAGGGCACATTGGAAGACCGACATGCTTGCAAGGACTGCTTTGATAAGCACTGCTTTCCCAACAAGATTGAGCCAAGAGGCTCCCCAAGCCTTGATTTTCGAATTCAGTTTTTCAATCAGTGGATCCCAGCTGGAGACTTTAGGTTTATCCTTAAAAATTGGCACTCCAAGGTATTTAAATTCCGTTTAGTGGTACTTCCCTTCTATTTCCAAGATAAGGGATATAGCTTGCAGCTCCAATGGAGTACAATTCCAACCAAAGATCTGGCTTTTGGAGTAGTTGATCTTGCTTCCTGAAATGTCCTGGTATTTGTCAAGAACCTCTTTGAATTTTCTAGCATTGGAAAAGCTCGCTCCACTCAGAAGGAGAGTATCATCAGCAAATTGAGTATGGTTAACTTCTTTAACCCCCCTCACAATCCTTAGGCCGATTAAATCGTCATGAACACATAAGTGTTCCAGCAGAAAACTTAGGGAGGCCGCTTGGATGGCATAAAGCAAGGGGGAGAGAGGGCAACCCTGACGAAGTCCCCGCGACGCTTGAAAGAAGTCAGCTGCTCTCCCATTAACCAAGGGGGCGATCCAAGGGAAGCAGATACAGGCTTTGATCCAAGAGATCATCCCAGGGGCGAACCCAAATCTGGACATGACCTGAAACAGGAAATCATGGCGAACTCTATCGAAGGCGTTAATTAAATCCAACTTAATAGCCATACCTTTTTATTTTCTCGCCACACTTGAATGGATGGCTTCTTGGACTAAGATAATGTTATCAGATATTTGCCTGCCTTTAATGAACCCTCCTTGATTTTTAGGAATAATGAGAGGGAGAACAGCTTTCAACCGGTTTGCTAGTATTTTGGTGATAACCTTATAACCAATATTGCAGAGGGAGATAGGTCGAAAGTGGGAATAAGAGGTGGCTCCTTTTTCTTTGGGAATGAGGGCAAGGAAGGAGGAGTTGGTCCCTCCGCCGAGTTTAAGACAGGTCTGGGATTTCTGGGCCATCCTAAACAGGTCAGACTGGATTATGGGCCAGCAAGCAGTGAGGAATCTGGCCGTGAAGCCGTCCGGGCCTGGAGCCTTATCAGGGCTCATGCAATCCACAGCAGATTTAAGTTCTTCAAGGGAGACAGGTCGAAGGAGCGATAGGTTCAATTGATCGGGAACAAGATGAGGGATATTATACAGCAGGTGCGAATGAGTAAAGTCCATCCCAGGAGAAGTTTCAGTGTAGATCTCCAGAAAGTGGTCATGAGCTGCTTTTTTAATTTCATCAAACTCGGTTAATTGTTTCCCCAGATGATCGATTTGGGAGACATTCTTAAAATGTTTTCTGATCTCTGCTTGTTTATGAAAAAATTTAGTGTTTTTATCCCCCTCTTGAAGCCAAGTATTCCTGGATTTGATCTTCCAATAATTTTCTTCGAACCTACAGGCTTCATGGAGCTTGTTATGAAGAGTTATTTCTTTATCCAAAGTGGCTTGGGAAAGTCTCCCTTCATTGCTGAGTAGATGTTCTTCCAGTGCTTTTTCTGCTTCCATCCTTTGCTTCTTAGGAGATTTGATCAGTTTCGCCCAATCTTTAAGAGCCTTTTTAACCTTCCTGAGCTTTTCTTCCCACACATAGAAAGCAGATCCTCTAACATTAGTTTTCCAGGCTGCATCCACTATGTCCAGGAAGCCATCTATTTGGATCCAAGCTGGGTTGAACCTGAAGGGGATAGGTCCCAATTTCTGATCTTTGGCGAGGGAGAGCGAAATCGGCTTATGATCTGAGGCACTAAATGAGAGGATGGCAGAGGTAGCGTCATACCCATGGACATGAAGAGACTGTTGAACAATAAATCTGTCAAGTCTTGCAGCAATGTGACCCGGGCCCAACCTTTTATTAGTCCAAGTATACCTCCCTTTTACAGGTTTTATATCTTCCAGATCCCAGTCCGAGAAGATATCATCCACCCATTCTCTGGCCGGGTCTCTGACAATATTACCCCCTCGTTTTTCTTCAGAGGAGAGGGTGAGATTTAGGTCTCCTGCTATGACGAAATTCTCCAGATGGGTGGAAATCATATGGTCGTTCAGGGTAGACCAGCACAGCTGCTTTTCAGTAACAGCTATGGGGGCATAGATATTTAAAAGACTTATACAGAGATTTGCTTCTTTGAAGAGCATTTCTGTGAAAATCCAATGAGGGGAGAATGATTGACTTACCACTTCAACTTTTGAGGGATCCCAGAGCGTTGCAATGCCTCCAGAAGCTCCTCTAGAACTAACCGCTATACATTTAGCTTGGCACTAGAACAAGGGGGCTGTCTGAAGAACGACTTGCTCTTCCATTTTCGTCTCCTGGACCAGAAGGATGTAGGGTTTCGAGATTTTGATTAAATCTTTCATTGATAATATTTTGTTTGACATTGTTAACCATTTGTTCTAGTTCTTTTAACATGTTGGGTCCAAGCATGAATTTTTCCACTAGGTTGTCCCCAGTGATATGTGTGTTGCACTTTATGCCATACATTACCTGAAAGGGACTTGTCCCCAATGATAGGGTTGTTGCACTTTATGCCATACATTACCAGAAAGGGACTCATTTTTGCGGGTGCTTGGCAATTGTTATATAAGAAAACTAATCCAAGTGCCGCATTAGGGTATTTTTGAGGTATAAAATGGGCTTCCTAAGGAAAATAATAAAATAAGAGTTAAAATAATAAAATAAGAGTTCTGAATTTTGGAGGAGAAAAATAAAAACTTTTTTTTCTTATTGTATTTTTGACATATCTCCTTATTGGTTTACCCAGATTTCAAGTTTGGGCACTCATTAGATGCATAACTTAATTCTACATCCAACGTATACCCACATGACATACTTTTGATGCACCCACAACATGAAAAAATAAAAATTCATTAAAAAAATATATTTTAATACATAAAATACGTTTTTTTATTATTGAATTTTTGTTTTTCATGTTGTGGGTGCCTCAAGAGTATGTAGTGTGGGTATGCATTGAACACGGATTTCAATTCCACATCCAATGAGTGCCCAAACTTGAAATTTGGGTTAACCAGTAATGAGATATGTCAAAAATACAATAAGAAAAACTAGTCTTTTCTTTTTCCCTCCATTTATTTTTCAAAAGTTAACCCCATGGTTGATGTCATCATCTCGAATCCTATTGTTTCTTGTAAAGTTAATTTTGATGGTACATTTTTTTTTAGGCTAATTTTTTACCTCAAAACTCATCTAATTGCAAGTAGTTTTCCCATTTCTTGGGGTTATCCATCGATGACATACATCCATAGCATATCTTCTAGGATGTGGTTTGTTTTGTCAGTCTAACCATTCGTCTAAGGGTGATATGTGGTTCTCATTTTCAGATAAGTGCATAAGCCTTCAAATAATTATTTCTAGAAGTTCAAGGTGAACTCTACATTGTTGTTTGAGATGATATGTTTGGGTATTTCGTGGAGTTTGAAAATTTCTTTCAGGATAATTTTTGCAATGTTGATAGCTTTGAAGGTTGACTTGACTTGAATGAAATGAACAACTTTGATCAATTATCCATAGCAACCATCATTAAGTCATGTTGAGTCCTATATTTTTGTATTCCAGTTATGAAATCCATCAAAATGGTCTCTCATTCCCATTCATGGGTGGGTAAAGGCTCTAAGAAACCAACTGGATGTCTGTGTTCATCCTTTACTTGCTAGCATTCAAAACATCGACCTATGTATTCAACAAGTTTTGATTTCATTTTTGGCCAAGAATATTGTTTTCTTACCACTAAAATAATTTTCTGATATCCAGGATGTCTAGAGTAAGGTTGCTTGTGAAACTCATTCATGATAGTTTACTTTAACTCTTGTGAATTTGGAACATACAACTTACCTTTGTAAGTACGTATTCCATCCGTAGTATAATCAAAATTTTATTTTTACTGTTCTCTTGTGTCCATTTTCAGACTTGAACATATTTTTTTATAATTATGATCTTTTTCATAGGATATATTGATTTTATCTTTGAGATTAGTCACAAAAATGCTAGTGTTGGTTGTACAAATCAGTCGAACACTCCTATTGAGAGATTCAACTACCTTATTCTACTTTCCCTTAATGTGATTTATTTTGAAATCGTACTCACTTATAAAGGAAAACCACCTTGCCTATTGAGCATTTAGGTTTTGTTGATCAAATAAATATTTCAGACCAATGTTATTTGTATTTAACATGAATCTTTTACCAATTAGGTGGTGTCTTCTCATTCTTAGTGCATGAATTATCAAAGGTGGATCTAATTCATGGGTTGCATAATTTCTTTCATGTTCTTTCAATTTCATATATTCATAGCGAATTGCATGGTGTTGTATTCAAGCAGATAGTAAGCACACACAGAGATATAATCAAGACAAGAGAGATGAGTCGAATGCATCCAACTGGTTATATTCATCTTGATGGTATTATTTATACATCTTACATGTGGTTGGAGCGGTTTCACCCGCTCCAATGAATTCTTTAACTATACTATTACATAAGTAACTAATGACAACTAAGGGGCCCGAAGGGTCCCCTCCAACATCTCCCCCACCTCAAAATCTTTCTTCGTCTCGAAGAAACATTAACAACCATGAACTGCGATTCCTTTAGTCTATGTCAGCAGTCTGGTAGTGGCCAATCGGGCCGCTTACCCCTTTCACCTTCCTGCAGGATTCTCTTCCACAGTCCAGGCGCATCTGGGCTTCCACGCTCTGCCATTGCACCAACTCACCAACTGCCTGAAAAACATCTGAAATGACATTGAATAGATGTTTATGTGTGTCAGTACTGGGGGCTTGATCAATTTAAGTGTTCTTTTGTCATTATTAACGTGAAGCGCTTTCTCCGTGTGGTATAGATGTCTTATGCTTGAGTACATGCTTTTCGTAGACTCAACTGTCGTGAGGCTTCCTGCAAGTTTCAAATGTGTCGCTGCTGCTTGTGGTCAATACTGACTGATACTGGTCAACTTGACTTAACTCGACCTGACTTACTTGACTCGACATGATTTATTAAGTCGGCTAGAGACCGACTAAATTACAAAATTATAATACAAAAAGGTCGACTCTCGACCATCAACTTCATAAAAAAACTCAACCACTTACAATATCGACCAATGACTCGACTAGTTTGAGTTTCGAGAACTTTTAGTATTTACACAGGACTAAAACAATACAATTATGTCGACCGTATTAACCGCCACCGATAAGAAGAGACCGACCAAAACTTTTACAACTGATATGCGTCAACAAAACTTTATGACCATCTATCACCGGCCAAAGAGTCGACCACCATAATGCTTCGACCACTAACTTTTACAATAATCGTCGGCCCTTTATACTGACCAGAATTGAGCTTCGACCAAATCTGTGTTTTCTTCTATGACATGTAAATGAGGACAACTGCCAAAATTTCTTGAATTAAGTCGAGCATCTAGGTTCTTGGTCGTCGAATAGTAGGCGGGAAATAATGGTCGGTGGTCTATTTAATGGGGTTCGACAGGCACACAGGCTTATTTTTCCATTTACCGAATGCAATATTCAACACTTCTGGCCGGAGATCCTACGTCAGTTCCACAAATTGTTTGTACAATCGGCAGAGCGATGGAGTCGATGGTGAGATCATTGTTCGACTGTCCACTTTGGTCGATAGACTGCTAGAAACTTAAAAGTAAAATATGCAGTGGTCATTTCACGTGTAATCTTGGCATGTCATCTTAATTTTGCACAAAATTGCTTTCAGCCAGAGTATCCACACATGAGCAGTCCTTAGTTCTTTACAGGAAATTTCTTGATCAACGCCTGCTTCAGCCGGTCGGTATCACACCTTACGTACAGGTCGTCCTCTTAAATTGGGACATTTTCATGATACATTTTCTTGACACAAATGATGCAGCAATCGTCCAAAAATTTAAAAATAATCGACCAAGGTTGGCCATACATATTTTACTCATCGACCAAAATTTTAAGTTGATCACTGCATTTTATATTGGGAATACTTCAAAACTATTTATATATTGTTACCTTCTTGAGCCACTGATGTCCCCATTAATGAACATAAGTTTCATTACTGACTGCTCCGAATGACAGGTACATGAACACTGGTCAAGCTATCTCGATTCCAAGTCGTCGATGGTCAATGGATACCTATCTATGGCAGGAGTCTTCAGGCTTTGTAGCATCATTACCTCATCGCGCGGGTGGCCACATCTTAGACAAAATTCCATAATTCGGAGGCTATAAATCAGTGGCTGAGTGCAGATTATCTCAAAACACATGCGAGCTGTCTTTAAGCGTTTCTTGTTGGCTTCCTTAATATCCTCACGATCTCCTTCAGGTTCAAACTGTTCCTCTTTTGCTCCTGCTGTCACCCAGGCAAAAGAGAACGGCAACGGCGCCAGATGTTGTGAGTTTCGATAGGTTTTCCATCTTGTCGTGAGTGGATGTACACTGCAAGTGGATCATGTCAGGACCAAATGTGTTGATTGTATTGTTGGCAGAAACAAGTAACTGATGGAATCGAGGCTGGATTTCTCCAAGTTTGTTGAGGCCTCCTCGGGCTTGTGACATCCACTAAACTTCTTGTTTCTCTAACTTATCCAATTGCTTGTTTTCCATGATGATCTAGCTATCGAGTTTTTCGATAAGGGCTTCATCTGCAGTCAAGCGCTGGTGCTGAAGCTTGCTTATCAATGCTCTTGTTTTCTGAAGATTTTTGTAGACGTCGCCAAAATAAACATACCAATTGTTTAGAACTGCGGTAAGTTTTTCTGCTTGATTAGCGTACTGCTTGAGTACTTTGAAGGCTTCTGAAAAGGCTGTAAACTGATTTGTCATGAGGGAAGCTACCTCAATAGATTGATCTTGTTGTTTCTTGAGAAGCTCAGATTGTAGCATCGACACAACAGATTCCAGTAACTGGTATGCTCTGTCTAGAGGTGGTGTCATGTCGGAACTAGCTGGAAGCGGGACAACTTGTTGAGCTAAGCGTTCACATTTGGTGAGAAATGTAATCTTTTCTTCTTGGAGTTGTATTATTTGTTCCTGTGATTCCTGTCGGCGACATCTTTGGACTCTGAAGACTGTGTCTTCAAGTAAATAAAGCTCATATTGGGGCGCCAAGTGTGGCTGATAACTTTTAGTAGCTCCCAATTGGTCTAAATATACAGATGGAGTATTTTCCTGTATTTGTTGCATTTCCAATTGCTGCTGCAATTTTCTTTCTTTGTGTTTCTTTTCTCTGTGCTTCCTGCAGCTACTCTTTTCTTTTTCTTTGTTTACAATTTGCTGTTTTGGGTCCTTATCTTTTCCTTTTGTTGCTGGGTGCCTGTCGATGACTGCTTGTGTGCTGACAACAACCTGTTGTGCCTGACTTTGTGTACTGGGTACTGCTGTTGTGATGACTGGAGTTTCATGTTCTGCTACTTCGGCCCTTGGTGGATTTGCTGCTGGTGTGCTAGATATTTCTACATTGCTTGTATTGATATCTGGAGCATTTGTGTGCTATGATGGCCTTGTCATGTCGACTGCAGTTTCTTGAGTTGCGACTGCTTCCTTGGTTATAGTTGAAGTGGGTTTATCTACTTCTGTCATGGTTTCTTCTTTGTTGAGTTGCTATGTAAATGGACTAGACTTGGATCTATAGATAGGGGAACTCGACTGGTTTACCAGGAGTGATGGTAGGTCGACGGATGTCGGAATTGGTCTCGATGAAATGGTACTGTCGAGCGGATCCAAACTAACTAGACTAGACTCGAATTGGGAACTAAAAACTTGGGGATTTTCCTTTCTAACGGTATTCGCTTGAGATGAATTCATTTGTTGTGGAGATGAATTGACTGGAAGAGGAGCATAGACACCTGTTTGTTGTGCATATACTAGGTTTGATGGGTTAGGATTTCTGATATGATGGGTTGTCAAGTGACCAACAATTTCTGGAATGGATGATTGTAAAGGTAAACTTCCAGTTTGAATGGTGTCGGAGGGAGCTAAAATAACCGAGACAGTAGACGAAGAGGCAAAAAATGGTTGTTGGATGACCATCTTGCGCCAGTTGGGACAAAATACCGGAATGTTTGCAATGATTGTATTCAAAGTGGTGTCTTTTGTGACAGGGGGCAGGTAACGCTAATGGAATGCTTTCTTCTTCTACTGTAGTTGGGAAATGGGGAGGGGACTGGATAGTTAGGTCAATATCAGGTACGACTAAAATTTTGGGTTTTTTAACAATAATTTGGGAAGATGGATACCTATCTGTTTCTATACTTTTTTTGAACTGATCTTCGACTAGCAGTTTTTTCTTGGCTGCATCTTCAAGGATTTGGGTAGTGATGTCATATAGCTCGATTTCATCTGCTCCCGATGATTCTTGAAATGTTACTTGTCTTTTCCCTTTTCCCTTGGTCGATATTACTCGGTTCTGTCGGGCTATAATCATTTTAGCTGCTACCTTCTGGATATTATCGTCTGTCAGAAGATGTTCTGGGTTGTCGGACTCTGTGTCGCTGTTCGACTGCTCTCCGACCTCTGCTGATTCTGCGTGCGGATTCTGGGTAAGTGCTAACACCTTAGGGCTAGGTGTCGGCTCGGGCTGATAGCTGAAAGTGTTCATGTACAACCAACTTTCATATGCTTCTTCTTGTTCCATGTCGGATAGAGGTTCGACATATTTGAAGTTGGTTTTCCTTGCTTGTGCCGGGATGGGTAATACTTCGTTAGATTGGCAGCTTAACTCTTTGAATATTTCACTTACTGAAGGGTAATAGTCGAGCCGTTCTGCTAGGCCTGCTGCTCCTTCCATGTACCATACTGCTGTGTCATCCAAAGATAGTTGGATGTGTGCTATCGGGGGCAGGCTTCGACGGACGTTCTGTGGTACCCTCCATCTTATTGATATTTCTTTAAGGTCAATAAACCATGCTTCAAGCCAAAGTTTGACTATTGTAGGTCCATATCGGCTTGCTCTAGGTGCAAAGCAACGGAAATTTTCCATAAGGACGAGTCGGTTTTCGGCAAAATCCTTGTTTCCTTTTGGTCGAAGGTGGGTCATATAAATCCAAATGAGTACAGATGGGTAGCGGATGCTATCTCCCTCCTCCTGGAACTTATGGAATGCATATTTGACAATGTAGGCCAGGTAATCTGCCCAGTTGTATACCTTGTCATTCATAACCATATTCTTGACAGCTTCTAGCATTTCGGTCTTCAAGTCTGACCCTCTGCCTGTCTGTGAAAGTGCATGTGATATAATCTTGGCGACAGTTTTGTAATTACCAAAAACAATATGGCTCACGACTATACCTCGTGAATTCTTTCCAGTAGGAGAATCGACAAACTCATCAATCAAGTCTGCACCTGAACTTGTTGGTAAAACATCTCCTTTATGTGAAAGGCCATTTATTTTGTGGATGATTTCACCGTTGATTTCGACCGGAACATCAAAGTAAATCTTGCCGTTGTGATATCTGCTAACGATGAATTATGCAATGACTTCTTTCAATCCTCCAAAGTTATCCAATAAAGGTGCCTTCAGGTAATGCAAAATTGTGGTTGTCTGCAACCGTCATGCTTCCTCTCTCCAATGACCGTTTGACTCCTTCCCCCAATCTTCAACGTTCTTCCATGCTTTCTTCCAGGTGGGTTCTGATGCCTTTGCATTCCGAATCAACTGGAGTCTAGTTTCCAGTGGTGTTTGTTCTTTCTCCAGTTCTCTAACTAACGTTGCGGCGGCTCTGCTATCTGTTAAATTTTTTCTGGTAGCCATGGCGGATTCAGGGTTCAATGTTGTGAAATTGGCTTCAGCGGAGTCAGGGAATTCTATTTCTTGGAGTTCAAGTTCTTGGCAAAAGAGTAACCAAGAATCCTCGAGCTCTGGATTTATGGTGGAGTTACTCGGCATGGGTGAACGAGACGTAGAGGCCTGTATTAATTGTTGATTTGATAGGGCTATTAAATTAAACTGGCCGGATATCGACGCTTCGTCAGATGCATTACTTCTAGAGGCACGGTTATCTTTAGCCTTTATTGCTTTGTCATCATGGCGCTGCGACATCTTGTTCATTGTGTAATGTCGACGAGATTCTCTAATTAGGTTTGGTCGGGCCAAGCTTCAATGCTTATGCTGTGCCGGATTTTCTTCTGCAAACCATCGATGTTCTCGTCAGTGCCTGTAATATCGACGATTGTGCGCCGAATTTATTTCTCTGCTTTTTCCATCCTTCTTCTGCCATTATCTCGTCATTTTTGCTTTTTCCGTGTTCTGATGTACTTGCTTGATTGCGTATAGTACTCTCATTCGATTATTTCTAACCGTTTTTTTTTTTTTTTTCGAATATTCATGATTTATACCTTTTAAGTCGGGCGCCGTTTACCGCTTTCTTGAAAATATTTCCTTGTAACGTTTTTAGTCGGACTGATCCATTAGGATTTAATGTTTTGATGATATAGGGTCCCATCCATTCTGTATGCAACTTCTTTGGATTCCCTTTTAGTCGGCTATCATAGAGGAGTGCTAAATCTCCAACTGACAGATTCTTTTGTTTGATATTTCTATCATGCCATGCTTTCTGTTTTTGTTTTTGCACTCTCTGATGTTCTATTGTCAACTGTTGACTTTCATCCAGCTTCGACAGTTGTAATAGCCGTTCATGTCGAGTATCTTCGACGTTGATATGTAGAGCTGTTGCAATGGTCATTGCTTGTCGTCGAAAATGTAATGGAACGACACCCTCTTGCCCATAGACAAGTGAGAATGGTGTATGTCCTGTTGTTTTTTTATATGTTGTTCTATATGCCCAAAGGACAACAGGTACTTTATCGTCCCAGTCATCTTTCTCTATGTTGCAAATTTTTGTCAGTCCTTTTGTAAGTGTTTTATTGAATGATTCTACTGGGTAGTTCCACTGAGGGTGATATGTTGTGCTTATTCTATGATCAACTGCAAATTCCTTAGTCAATGCTTCAATGGTTTTACATACAAAGTGCGTACCTTGGTCACTTATCAATGTTATGGGGCATCCAAAATGCGTTATGATGTTTTCATAAATTATTTTAGCGGCAACTTCACTTGAACATGTCTCGACTGGTTTTGCTTCTGCCCACTTGGTAACGTATTCGAAAGGAGTGATAATATACCGAGCACCTGTTTGTCTTCCCACTACTGGAAATGGTCCAATAAAATCGATAGCCCAAATTTCAAATGTTTGGCTAGGGTTAATTGGGATCAATGGCATTTATGTTCTTGGTAGTGGTCGGCCCATGCGCTGACATTTATCACACTTAGATACAAATTCTTGACAATCTTTATGGACTGTCGACCACCAAGTCCTGCCTGCAGGATGTTTCTAGCTGTTATGTCTGCGTGATAATGTCCTCCCGCTGGTCCAGCATGGGCTTCCGTAATTATATCCTATCGTTCATGCTCAAGTGCACATCGGCGTAATATATCATCCAGGCCAAGTTTATAGAGGAATCCATTGATCAAAGTGTAGGGGGATGCTTTCATTGCTAATATCTTCCTCTTTTTCTCATTCATTCCCTCAGGAGCTTGCCCATTTTCAATAAATTGTGAAATTTTCGTAAGTTCTGAAGGGACTTCTTCAATACGAAACAAGTGTGCATCCGGTAAGTCGTCTTCAATTCCTGTTGGTTCTTCTCCCGTGTTGACTCTCGACAGATGGTCTGGTTCGACATTAGCTTTTCCAGGTCGAATGATTATTTCGAATTCAAATTCTTGAAACAGTAATAACTAGCGACATAGTCTCTCGTGATGCAATGGTTTATTGACTAAGTATTTTAAAGCTTGGTGATCTGTATAAAATACAAAGGGATTAGCCAATAAATAATGACGGTATTTTTGAAGGGAAAATACCATACCTAATGCTTCTCTTTCGGTCGTAGAATAATTTATTTCATCTTTATTCAATTTCCGACTGTTGAATGCATTAGGATAATCTATGTCATCATCTTCGGGTTGTGTTAGAATGGCTCCTACTGCTATTCCAGATGCATCAATATGTACATGAAATTTCTTTGACCAATCCGAAAATCGAAGGATCGGTGCTTCGACCATTTTTCTTTTCAATGTGTTGAATGAAATGTCGCATTACTCCATCCATCTATAATCTCGATCATCTTTTAGCAATTCTTCGAGAGGATAAGTCATATTGGAATAGTGTTTGATAAACTTCCTGTAATATCTGGTATGACCCAACAGGATTCGTACTTGTTTCGGATTAACTGGAGGCCTTAGGTCGAGGATAATTTTGATCTTCACGTAATCGACCTTGATTCCTTCTTTGCAAACTACATGGCCAAGTAATATGCCGATAGGTGTCGTGAAGATGCACTTTTTAATGTTCAGGGACAGTTGTATCTGTTGACATCTTTCCAACATTAGTCGGAGCCATTTGCAGTGATCTTTCAGCATTGTATAAATTGTCCAATCATTAAAGTATACAGCCATGGTTTTGTAAATATATTCTTGAAATGCTTTGACAACAATTCTTGAGAAGACCGCAGGTGCGTTCTTCAAACCGAAAGGCATGACTTTATACGCGAATGACCCAAATTCGCACACGAATGTTGTCTTTTTCTGATCTTCTTTTGCTATAGGTACTTGGTTGTACCCCAAGAATCCATCCGTGAAAGAATAACACTCATGCCCTGCAATTTCATTAATAATTTCATCTGCAAAAGGGGTAGGGAAGGGATCTGTTAGTGTTACCTTGTTCAGCTCTTGAAAGTCGACACAAATGCTCATTCGTGTCGAATCTTGTTTCTTTGGCTGAATGACAATTGGACTTTCCCACTTCGACTGGTCGATAGGATATATGATTCCTGCAGCAAGCATGCTATCGATCTCCTTTTTGACAATATCCTTATATTTGTGAGCAAGTTTGTAGGGTCTTTTCTTTACGGGTTTGGCTTCAGGTTTAATATCAATTTTCATCTCCCCCATTTCCTTTACAAGTCCTTTCAAGTCTTTATAGTCTCGAGCAAAAACGTCTTGGAATTATTTGAGAATACTGGAGATTTTTGCTGTTTGTTCCTCATTCCAGTAATCACCAATCTTTGCCATTTTCGATCGGTCGTCATTTGAAATATATACTTCCTTTGTTTTAATATCCGCGTCCATCCATTCTGGTGCACGACTGTTACTTATCTATCTTTCACCTTCTTTGATTTGTGTGAAAGTTGGTGGAAAATCTTTTTCTGATAACCTTTCGAGTTCATCTGTTTCTACAATCTCTGTGCTTAAGATTGTTCTTACGGGCTTCGACACACTGGGATGATCCTTTCTCCATTGAAATTTTTTTCCTACTGACATCTCTGTTTCTAGACTCAGTCTTGTCGAGTGTTGTTTTTCTGTCGTCTTTATATTGTAGCAAGTGTTAGGTGGGTGCATACTCTTCTGTTTGTCTCCAAGTGTTAAAGTTTCTGTTGGCTACAAAAATTCTTTGATGCTTTTGCTCACTTCGACCATTCTCTCATCCTGCGGAGAAAACTGGAAATCGTTAATAAAATTTTCTTTTAGATCTTTCCAAAAGAAATTTTCTCCTCTTGCTTCTTCCATCTTGTACCATTTGTTAGGTAGATCATCGAGTGTTCTGGGGAAGAGGTGAGGCCATTTTCTTTCATCTTTATAGCCTAATTTTCTCCATTCTTTTTCGCAACAGTCAATGTGAGCTTCAGGGTTTTGTCCTTGTGTAAACAAGGGAATGTCAGCCTGAGTTGTCAATTTTCTTCCTCCAAACATTTCTATGAAAGATGTTGATGCAGTATTCCAATTTTGGAGTTTCGACTGATGAGTGTACCACCATCTCGCAGCTTGACCAGTAAATGTCTCTACCAAACTTTGTAGTCGGCCTTGCTCTCTGACATGTTTTGATACCTGTTCGACATGGACATCAGGTGAATCACGTTCTTTATATCTTAATGTCGAGCTACCATATTGTACATTTTTATCTGGAACAAGTGTTGGATATGCTCGCATTTTTCGTTCGAAAATATTCGGTGTGTAAGATACTGAGAGACACTTCTTTATTTGCTTCCTTGAGATGGATTCCACAGTCCAGCATTCTTTTGCATGCAAATCATAATTCTCTATTTTCCAGTCATATAGTTCTGCATCGGAATTGTATCCGAGCGAGATAGGATCTCCGAGATGAAGTTCTCCTTGGGTGTTTGGCTCAATGCGATCTTCATTATTGTCTATTCGGTAAAGCTGTCGGACATCATTATCGACTTCTGTAGGTTCTCACCAAGGTTCTCCCTGAGATGGGAAGATTGGTACGATAACCTTCTGACCGTTTCCTTTCAACTTGATACGGCTTTTATCTAAGGAAATTGAGGCCTTCATCTTTTGTCCCCATGGTCGACCGACCAATGCAGGGAATGAGCTTGCATCATCTTTTGAGATGATGATTTCGGAATCTATTGTCGTCGTGATACCTTTAATGGAAGTTTCGAATCCTTTCCATACTCCAATTAGCTCAATTAATCCTTGATCTATGAGCTTTAAGTAGATGCCTGATTCCTGTAGTTGAGGTCAACCGAGTTGGTCCCAGGTATCACGAGTCATGATATTCACTTGGGATCCAAAATAAAGTACGACTTGACGTACATCATATCCATTTATGTCAAGATTGACTAATGGGTTGGCGTCATTTTTCTTTTTTTGTTTTAGTCAGCAAATGTTTTTTGTTTGTCTTTGCTCGACATCTTTTAATTTATGCAACAAGTCAATCATTTTTCCTACAACTTCTTCATTTGAAATTAATTTGAGCAATTCATTGAGAACATCTTCATGTGTTGCTAAGTCATGAAATATGTCGGATGCATCTTTGTACATAGATTTTTGTTTGATAGGATTTGGATAATCCTCCTTATCGATAATTCTAGTTATCTGAGGTTTATCTTGACCAATGTGAGTTCCTCGCCTTGTTAAAATTTGCAATTTTTTTGTACGAAGCACATCATTTTTTTTAATACAAGATAAAACATGAACATTCTTTTTATTATTTATTTTCTCGATCATGGTAGGGCAATCCTCTAAATAGTGATCGCCTAACCCACACTTTGTACAAAATTTAAGATCAGTTATTTCCTTATAAGGGCATTCTGCATGCCGATGATTCTCACTGAAACATGTAAAACATGCACCAGGTCGACCATATCGAATGCCTCTACCTCCACTGCCACGACCGCGAATCTGGTATCCACTGCTTCTATTGTAGCCATCATATCGCCGATCGTACCGCCTATCATTATACCTTGGGTATCTGTCATTCCTGTTTTGATTGTACTGGTTATTTCTTCCATCATTTCTCTCGAATATGTCGTTTGATGGATTTTTGTCTTGGTTCTGTTCGACAAAATTTGTTTGGTACACTGCATTATAATTTTGCCAATTTTTCAGGTTCAGATGACATTCTTCAATTGTATGTGTATTCACTTCACACATTTGACACCATCTTGCCTTTTTATTTTTCAGATTGTATGGACAATCATTTGTGGTATGTGAATCATACTCTTTGCATAGATCGCAGAAACATATGGATTGAACGAGTTTTACTTCTTGTCACCGATCCTCAATTCGACAAGAATCTTTGGTATGTCCTGAAGTTCGACAAGTTGTACACCATAGTTCTAGTCCTTTTAACGCCATATTTCTGATAGCTTGTTCCATACTTTCAAGGCGTTCGTCGACGTGTCTATCCATGGATACTAAAGGGTATTCGTCATCCATTTCGATTTCTAGTGCTACTCTTAGTGCATCTGCATATGTATTAACATTTTGTCGACGGACATGTATTCTGATTTTACTGATTAAACCAACAATAAACAATTTGATTAATAGTTTTTCTTTGATTTCATAGTCTAATTTGCTCAGGAGGTCTTTAAACCTCTTGTCGTATTCCTTGACAGTTTCTGTTGGCTTTTGGATTGTCGTCTTCAGTCGTTCTGCCGCCAAGTATGTCGCATCCTCAATCATAAAGAAGACTAGAAAGCTTTGTTTGATTTGTGCTTTTGTTGCATTTGGTGATTTTTCTACGTACCCCATGTACCATCTCAGTGCTCTTTTTCTTAACGAACCAACAAATTGAGCAATCTATCTCTCTTCATTAGTAATTTGATTGGCTGTCCATATTGCTTCGCACACAAACCAATGTCTTCTTGGGTCTTTGTCTCCTTCTTAGAAGGGAAGGTGTGTTGTTGTGTGTGCCATGTCTACTGGTGTATTATTCTGAGAATTTGATGGAGGTGTGGGTGGGTTATTTCCACAATCAACACTTGGTGCTTCGTTAATTTGGATTAGCTGTCTTTCTGGACTTGGTTCTCTGTCTTCAGAATCAATAACTATATCTTCTTCGATATCTTTAGATTTGCCTTCTTCGACCACTTCTGTCGAAATCCAGTTAAAGTTTTGCTCGAATTGGATTTCACTAGATCTTTGGCTTTCCGAAGTGCTTGTCGAGTCGCTCAAACTTGGTATTGGAAGGGGGGGTGCTTCCTCATGCTCTGAGTACACTAGATGAAAACTTCTATTTGAAAATTCGAGTTGAAAAGATACCCAATTTCCTTCCTCCGGTCGATGAATCAGTAGTCTATTAATATCATCGCCTTCTATGCTTCGACGACTCCAAATTCCCGACTGACCAGCATGGAGACCAAGATTTTCTTCGACAATTTCTTCCACCCGAACGCTTTTTGTTAAACGAAATGGAGACAGAGGTGCTATCATTTCAGGTATTTGAACTTGGAGAGCTCTACCACGCTCTATCCACAAGTCTTCATCCATCAGCGACAGTTCTTCTTTGACACCCCGATCATCACTAGCTCGGCTTGATTCTGGCAGATTCTCTTCTGCATCAGTCGCGACATTTGATCCTCATGTCCTCCGGAGCGCAATTGCCTGCTCCCACAGCTCTTCACTTCGCTGCCTCCTTTTTTCTCTTTCGATTTTTTGAATATCTAGGGTGCTTTTGTGACTCAAAAGTCTGTCTTTGTCGTATTTTTTTCCACTGCTGGTCATGTCGTTTGTCATATGTTGAGTTTCATCAAACTAGGTACATCAGAGCATGCTTCATCACCCCCCCAATGCCGGCCCGAAGGTTTCTAGACTATTGGGGAAGTGCATACCATCATTTGTTCAAGAAAAATTCCCATTCGCACTCCTTTACATATTTTTCCCACTTACGTTCTTTCTCCTCCCAGTTAGAGTTTGGAAGGGGCAGGAGTAGCAACGATCTTGTTTCCTTGCACGCATCCATGCATACAACCAAATATCCATATGGATTTGAAATATTTAAGATAGGAGTAGTAGTCAATAGATGTTTTAGTTTCTGAAAAAATAACTCACACTTTTGTGACTAGTTGAACTTTGCTTCATTTTTCTGAAGTGATGTTATAGGGTGGGAAATATTAGAGAAATACTTAATGAACCTTCTGTAGTACCCAACAAGGCCTATAAATGATCAAATATCAGTTACATTCCTGGGAGTAGGCCACTCCATTACTTCCTTGATTTTATTAGGATCAACCACGACCCCTTGCTCATAAATTACATGCCCTAATTACTAAATATATTCTTTGAAGAAATCACACTTGCTGAACTTTGCATACAATTGGTGTTATCTCAGAATTTGAAGAACTATCCTTAGATGGTCTTCATGCTCCTACTAAGTCTTTGAATAGATGAGGACGTCATCTATCAAGTATGAATTTATCCAAGTACTTGATGAAAAAATTGTTAATGAGACACATTAATGTTGTAGGTGCATTAATGAGACTGAAAGGTACCACAACGAACTCATAATGTCCATAATGATTTATGAAGGTCGTCTTATGAACATACTGATCCTTAATTTTGATGTGATGATAACTGTATATCAAATCAATCTAAGAAAACACTTTTCCTCCTCTGACTTGATAAAAAATATCATCAATACCAGGAAAAGGATACTTATTCTTTATGGTTACCTTATTCAACTATCGATAGTTGATACACAGTCTCAATATACCCTCCTTATTTCTGAAAAAAAAAACTACCCCCCTCCCCCAAGGGGAAACACTAGGTATGATGTACTCCTTTTTATCAATTTTCTTGTGACTGCAATTTAAGTTCTACTAGTTTTGATGTGCTCATCCAATAGAGTGCCCTTGAAATAGGCACTACTCTAGGCACTAGGTCAATGGTGAAATATAGGTACCTCTTTAGAGGTAGACCATGTATTTCTTCTGGAAACACATCCTTGAATTCCATCAAAACAGGTAAATATTCCAACTTAGATTCAGTGTATTCCCAAAATCTATTAGTTGAACCGCATATAACTTTATCCTTTTCTAGCGCTATGTTTTAGCTGCAAGGCAGAGATTTTCCTTACTGATACTCCACGAGGTATACCATTTATCATTCTGACAATCCCTTCATCATCTTCACAAGTGAACGCCTCTGTGAAGCAATTCAAAATAACTTTATGCTTCTCCAACCAATCCATGCCTATGAGTATATTAAAGGATCCTAGAGGTAAAATGTCAGGGTTTTTTTTGTAGGCATTCCATCCAAATGAACAATCTTTAATAAGCTCATATACTTTCTTTTTGGTTCGTGTGGCTAGTTGAACCAAGCAATCATGCTTATAATTATTTTTCTACAATACACATTGGTTTTTAATCCTTGGATAAACATAACGTTTATGGGAGCCAAAGTTAATAAGAATTGAAATAGATTTGTCATAAATTTTACCTTCAACTTCAGTGATTGAAAAATGATGCTCATCCTATTGATTATCCAAGGATGCACAGATCCTTGGAATCCTATCCATATCATTTACAATATTATCCTCCTGAACATTGTGAACTCTTCTAATATTTTTAACTTTTTTAGGAAAGTCCACTTGCTGGTGGTTCTCATCGCAGCCCAAACATTTGAGGGGTCCTACATTTCCCCCTTCTAGTTTATTTCCCATATTCCAACATGTTGGTTTCTTCTTTGAGTGGGGTAATTCTATTGAAACGTGCTTCTTCCATATGTGTTATCATTATGGAATGACTTAGTCTAATTTATGAATGTAGATGGATTATGTACCCTTTCCTCTATTGTTCAACTTTATAATTGTTCTTATATCACAAGCTCTACAGGTTCTCAACTATGTGTTATCTTTGTTCATAAAAAATTATTGCTTTGTGAAAATTCTCTTCCAAGTCCTTTGGATAGTTAAAATCAAGTCTGTCCCAGAAATGTTGAGGTAAACAACTCAAGAATCACTGAATATTAATATTTTCTTCCATTATGTATGGAACATAGCATAACACTTCTAGAAATTTGTTGATTATATCATTGATATTCATCCGTCCCATCCTGAGTTCATGGAACTCTTTTATCTTCTTGTCATAGAGTCTTTTTGATAGGTACTTCCTTAAGAAATATTCCTTGAATTCCTTCCAATCGACATCATTTTCCTTAATTTTAGAAGTCGACTTCAAACTTTCCACCAAATGGATGCCTTGGTGGAGAGATTAAACACAAGCAACCAGGATTTCATATTACCATTGTAGTTGTAAATCTTGAAGTATTTATTCATTCCCAACAACCAAGCTTCAAATTCCTCACTTGTCTTCACCATATCATTAAATGTAGGTGGTTTAATTTTCTTGAAATCCCCCTGTAGTTCGTTGGTAATTTTTTGCTTATGCTTTTTCTAGGTAGATGAGTTCGTAGTTCTCTCACTATATGAGTTGTATGGGAAACATCTTTACTGCTAGTTGATTTGTTACCTTCATTAGGTAGAGGCTTAAACTTTGGTTCCTTGCTTCTGGAACCTTTTTCCTGTGATTATTTCTTGCATCCATTACTGAAAGTGTGAGAAGGTTGTATCGTGTTACTAATTTTAGTAAGATTATTCATCTAGATAGTGTTTATCTCACGTTGCTCCTCCAAATATTGTATGTTGTCATATTTGATCTTAGTTCAACTCAACCCATACGTTTTATTCTGAGGGTGGGTTCGTCTCCCACCCCAAGTTGACTAGGCACCTTACTCATCTTTTTAGGTGCCTCTGGTTTTCTCTCTCTCTCTCTCTATATATATATATATATTTCAATCCTATTTTCTTCTTGTTTCCTGAAATTAAAAAATTAAAACAATTCATTAGTTGAATAAAGTCTCAGCAGCATAGCTGAGTCCATAATATCCAAGAGTTGTAACCTTGGCTCTGATACCACTTTGTAATGTAGGGTCCTTAACACTTACTTTTTTTTCCCTTTAGCAACATATATAAATTTTCCTGGCAAAAACTAACCAGTCAAGCACTTACCTTTTCCTGATGGAGTACCTGAACTGTTTCAACTAAGCATGCAACTTAACCGAACATTTTAGCATTCAACGACCAAACTGTTAGTATTATTTGATAAGTGTATCAATTTCCCATATATATATTGAGGGTCTTTCCAACCTATTGAATTTTTTTCGAGTACGACCTATTTCATATCTCAATTGTTTCAAGATTTTATATTATCATTCTTAGCATGAGGATGTACAAGTCATAATGGAAACCACGTACAATTTGTGATATTTATATATATAACAAATTGTACGTGGTTTCCATTATGACTTTATATATATATATATATCTGTGTGTGTGTGTGGATATATATTACAAATTGTACGTGGATATTATACAATCTATAAGGTTTAAAATTATCCTTATCCACACACACACACACATATATATTATACAATATTTCCATTCTAATTGTTAGTTAGATTAGCATTTAAACAAATAATAATTAATATGTAAGTTATACATATCACTATTAATTAATCAAATTTACCTTATGTTACTCATATCCATATCTCCAATTCCCAACTAGGAAATTAAAGGCCACTAACCTAGGAGGGAAACAAATTTGAAATTCACTCCCGCTCCAGTAGTAAGCTCCCCCAAAACTCCATAATTAAATGATTTTTCATCGCCATAAAAGAGGGAAATTTATTTCCTTTTAGTAGAGGATGAGGGTACACGCCAAGGGCACGTTTATCCTGGAAAGGTTCCCCCCTCCTCCGAGAATTTATTCAATGTTGATCTATATGTAACTTCGGAATGTATTTCATCTATGTATTTCATATATATTTATTGTATCCTTATAAGAGATGTGTTATTCCTCTATAAGGAAGTGTCGTCATGTGGATTAACAAGTGTCGCAAGTGTGTGTACTTTCCGATGGGTTATTAAATCACCATGTGTGGGGTCGGCCATGAAATATATATTATATTGTGGATGTATCTAGATAGACAAGTCGGCCCCATAGTGTAACTGGGAAAATAGGTTAGTATAAATAGAGATCGGGAGATCTCTATTTTGATCATTCGAAAAGTCACACTTCTCTCACTCAGAAAGTGGCGCACTAGTGAGGAGGAGGATCATCTTATCTAGGAGACTATCTCAAGTGTATTTTGGTTGTACTTTGGTTGAGCCATTGCTCTCTCTATCTCTGAGGAAGTTGTGGGGTTTTTCACCTTAGGGTTTTCCCCACGAAAACTCTGTGTCTCTTGTCTCTCATGCTTTTGATTCTTGTGATGCTTGTCATGCTTATTGTGATTTTTATGCATTGATATACTGTATATGTTATTCTCTCAGTAAATATCCAAGAGTATTGTGAATTAATGCTCAAAATTTAACATGGTATTAGAGCTAACCTGAGAAGAAGACATTTTGCAGTGACAAAAACTTGAGTTTCTTGTTTATTGGGTTTCTCTCCACAAATTTTGGAAAAGCAGTATAGTAGATTGACTCTTCTCATCAAGGAGAATCCATATGTCCAATCAGAATTCAATTCTGAGCATTTTCATATTTGGCCCTAACAATTAGGGTTTCCACAAAAATAGGAATTTCTGAAATCTGAAGACATAGCTGGAAGCTCCTTGCAAAAGCGAAGTTTAGAGCTTTAGATCAAGATTTTTGGCTGGGTAGATCTCCGGGAAAATCAAACCCTAATTCAGGGCTCTCCTAGTGAATTCGGGAGGACAAAAAGTCAAATCTGAAGGGTAAAACTTTGCTGATCTCAAATTCTGAATGCACCAGGTTGATCAGCTCATCAAGGTGCATCTTTCTATCCTTTCAGAAAGTTGAAATTCACATTTTGAATTTTTAGGGTTTTTTCGACAAACCCTAATCCGGGACCAGATCCAGTTTTCAGCATTTCAAGTGGTAAGACCTAAATATTTTCTATTTCCATTTGAAGTACTCTTTAAAATGTCTCACCACACCAAGCTTGAGGATAATCTTGAAGGGGTTGATAACTTCTGAGCTTGGAAGTATAGGATTGGGTTAATCCTGGAAGAGAATGAGTTGGACTCATATATAAAAGAAGACATCCCTATCCCAAAGGATGAAGAGGCTAAAGTATTACATAAGAAGAACTTGGTCAAGGCAAAGAGAATCATTGTTGATTCTATCAAAGACCATCGCATACCCCATGTGTCTTCTCTAAAGACACCCAAAGAGATGTTTGACTCTTTGACCAAGCTATTTGAAGGGAAGAACATAAATCCGAAGATGACCCTGCGGAACCAATTGAAAGGAGTAAAGTTTCAGAATGGAGAAAACATTCAATCTTATTTTTCAAGGGTCTCCCAGATCAAGGAACAACTAGCAGCAGTGGATGAAATGGTGGAGAATGGTGAAGTTGTCATGACCACTCTGAATGGCTTACCTAGGTCATGGGACTCCTTCATTCAAGGAATCTGCGCAAGAAAGAAGTTGATTTCCTTCAATAGACTACGAGAAGAATGCTCACAAGAAGAAGCAAGGCTTGTGGCACGAGAAGAAAATATGGGGAATGAAGATCAAGCTCTCACAGCTCACACCAAGAAAGGGAAGTCCAAGAGAGAGCCATCTCACTCCAAGACATTTTCACATCACTTTAAAGAAAGAAGAATATGCTTCACCTGTAATGAGAAAGGACATATTGCCATAAATTGTCCCAAGAACAAGAAGGACAACAACAACTTCAACAAAAAGAAGAAGGGCAGCAAAAGAAGGTTTCATGCTCATGTTGCCGAGGATGATGAACCACCCAAGAAGAAGGCTAGGGCAGAAAGTGATGATAGTAATGATGACTCATCAAGTGAGGAAGAGTATGTTCTAATCTCTGCTCTTACACGTACTGTCTCCCATGGTTATAATGATTGGTTAATTGACAGTGGGGATTCCAAACACATGATTGGGTTTAAGGAATATTTTGTGAACCTATCTGAACATGAATCACCCCATAAGGTGAAACTTGGGGATGATTATCAATACCCAATCAAAGGAAGTGGTGAAGCCTCCTACAACCTAGATTTTAGAAAATCTTTGAAGATGAAAGAAGTCCTTTATGTACCTGGGCTCAAGAAGAACTTACTCTCCATCTCTACATTGGATGCAAAAGGTATGAGGGTTGCATTTGTGGATGGCCAAGTCCTAATGTGGCCAAAGGGAAAGACCATAGATGATGCAGTAGTGATTGGAGAGCAAGAGGGAGGTTTGAATAAATTAAAGGGACAACCTGAGCATGCCATGGTGCATGAATCCATGGAGCCAAGTGAACTTTGGCATAGAAGACTTGCTCGTATGCACTATAGGGCACTTCCAATTGCAAGAAAGGATGTAGAGGGTCTTCCTGAAATCAAGACCAAACATGAAGGTGTTTGCAAAGGATGTGCAAAAGGTAAGAACATTAAGAAGGCTTTCCCAAGCAATGAAAGCAAGGCAAAGGATATCCTGGAAATCATCCACTCAGATGTATGTGGTCCTATGTCATCGAGTTCTCTAAGTGGGTATGTTTACTATGTCTCATTTATTGATGACTTCTGCAGGAAGACTTGGGTATACTTCTTGAAGAACAAAGATGAGGTGTTTGATAAGTTTAAGGAATTCAAAGCCTTGATGAAGAATCAAATTGACAAGAAGATCAAAACATTCAGATTCGACAATGGTGGAGAATTCACCTCAGGTGACTTCAAGAAGCTTTGCAGTGATTCAGGGATTAAGAGGGAGTTGACTGCTCCTTACAATCCACAATAGAATGGAGTTGCATAAAGGAAGAACGGAACAATCATGGAAGCAGCAAGAGAAATGCTACATGACCAGGATCTGCCTATGCGTCTATGGGCAAAAGTAGCTAGAACAGCTATATATGTGCAGAACAGAACACCCCACAAGATATTGGACAACAAGACACCAGAAGAGGTCTTTTCTGGTAAGAAACCTGAAGTCAGCCATCTCAGAATATTTTGGTTGTCCAGTATTCACTCATGTCCCAAAGGAAAAGAGGACCAAACTAGATCCTTCAGGAAAGAAGGGTATCTTTGTGGGTTACAATGAAAGCTCGAAGGCTTACATAATATACTTTCCAGGGTTCAAGAAGATTGATGGCAGCAAGGATGAATATAAGTTCAAGGACAGGTTATCCAGGAAGCAAAGATCAAGAGGGAGCACACTCCAGCAGCTCCTGCAAGGATGCATATTTTCAGAGGGAGTTGACCATCTTCCTACATTCCACAACGGAAAGGTGTAGAAGAAGCTACTTCAGTAGCTCTTGCTAGGAAGCAAAGACTCAGAGGGAGTCCACCCAACAAACAAACAAAGATAAGTATTTCAATTATCATTTCTTGCCTATTTTTGTTTAAATAATATTATGCTTATGTTCCTAGACTTAGGAGATGTATTGTGCATATTAGAATGATTGCATTAATGAACAATATACTACTAATATGCATGTGATGGGTAAGTGGCCTGTGGCACTGTACAACATTCCAGTGCTACTTATCTAGAATGAAACCTCTTTGCTGACATGTTGGGAGTAGTGCAAACTCTTAACAATGTTCTGGTAGAGACTGGAAGGCATCTAGAAAGTTGTGGAACATGGATAAATGTTGTATTGAAGCATTGGATAAGATAACTGCATGATTGCATGACATATTTCTTTATGTGTAAAGAATTTGTTCTGAAAATTATGAGATGTTTCTAATCATGCAATTTAACTTGTTTTGTAGGAAATACCGTATATCTTCACCTACAAAAGAAGGACTACAACATTTGTTCCAGCAACAAAGATATCTATTGAAGATATTGAAGTTCCCAGGATCTGGGATGAAGAAATGGAATGCCATGATCCGTTGATCATGAAGATGATGTTTGGGATGCAGTCCCAAGACCTGACAGGGAGTAACATGTGTGCAGATTGAAGAAAGCCTTGTATGGCTTGTAGCAAGCTCCCAGAACTTGGTGTGATACTAAGAGGAAGCTTGCTGTTGAGTTCGATATGAAATATTTGGGAATGATGAATTATTTCCTAGGTATGGAGGTGTGGCAGAATGCAGGGGGGATCTTCCTTGGTCAAAGGAAGTACACAGTAGATATCCTGAAGAGATTCAGGATGATGGATTGCAAGGCCATGGCCACACCTATGGCATCGAATCTGAAGCTTCTATGTGATGCTTCATCTGAGCCGGTTGATGTCTCTATGTATCGTCAGATGATTGGGTCCTTGATGTACCTGAAAAACACGAGACCATATATTTGCTTTGCTGTGAACACATTGAGGCAGTTCCTGACAGATCCAAGGAGTGTTCACCTGGTTGCTGTAAAGCATGTTTTGAGGTACCTGAAGGGTACAGTGGATTATGGGCTCAAGTATGAAGTGAATCAAAATTTTGATCTACAGGGTTATGTTGATTTAGATTGGGATGACAGTGTTGTAGATAGGAAGAGCACATCTGGATGTTTCTTCAGTATGCGATCAGGTGTGATCTCTTGGTTTAGTAGGAAGCAGTCTTGTGTAGCATTGAGTACAGCTGAGGAAGAGTATGTTGCAGCCTGTTCAGCTAGTTGTGAGGCAGTATGGCTATGGAAGCTACTGTCTGAGTTATTTGATCTCCCATTGGATGCTACTGGTATCTTCTGCGATAACCAGAGTTGTGTGAAGTTGTATAAGAACCCAATGTTTCATGACAGGTCGAAACACATAGAGATCAAATATCACTATATCAGGGATATGGTGCAGAGAGGAGCTGTGAAGCTGTTGTATGTTGCGACGGACGAGCATATTGCAGATGTGCTGACGAAGCCACTAGCCAAGGTGAAGTTCGAGTACTTCAGGGAGAGGCTTGGTGTTCTTCATATCGAGGACACTTCGAGGAAGAAGTGATGGACACATTTGTTGAAGCCATTCCAAGCATGTTGGAAGGAGGATCCTTCACATGGTTGTGGATGTAAGCGATGGATGATGAGCATCAGGATGATGTTCTAGTTTCTGCTTTGTATGATCAGTTGGATCATTTATATGTATATGTATGTATGCATCATGTTGGATGCTGGATATGATCAGTTGGATCATTTATATGTATGTACGCATCATGTTGGATGCTGGATATGATCAGTTGGATCATTTATATGTATGTACGCATCATGTTGGATGCTGGATATGATCGATTGAGTCATTTGTATGTATTTTGTATATGCATCATGTTGGATGCTTGGACCATGTATTTGTATATGTATCAAGTTGATACATTGTATGATCAGGTAGATCATGTATATTGATATGTATCAGGTATGATCAGGTAGATCATGTATGTTGATGGATACATTGTGTGGATCATGTATCTATGTATCAGGTGGATACACTATGTATGATGATATGTATCAGGTAGATACTTGGTGTGCATCAGATGGATGCATTGTATGATCAGGGTGATCGTGGATGACGAGCTTTTCCAGATGACATGCAACAAGATGTTGCAGTGATGATGATCAGGATGATCATGTGTACATCAGGATGATGTATGGTGAGTATCAGGATGATACTTTGTGGCCGTGGATCAGGTTGTGCAGATGAGCATGTCTGGGAGATCCTATAGGTCGGAGTTGTGTACCCATAACAGCCTGGGATGCTCTTTCGAGACATTGCTCTAGGAGGACATATAATTTGTGCCCTGGGAGATCTTCAGGTCAGAGTTGTGTACCCGTAACATCCTGAGATGCTCTTGTGAGGTTTTGTCCTAGGGCATGTAATTTGCTCCTGGGAGATCTGAACAGGATGAAAAAGGCCTCAGATGCTTCAGCCAGGTTTTTCCATGACCACATGTAATTTGCTCTTGGGAGATCTGGATAGGATGAAAAAGGCCTCAGATGCTTCAACCAGGTTTATTGGTGGACCACATGTAATGTGCTCCTGGGAGATCCGACAGGTAGAGATGTGTGCTCGTAACAACCTGGGATGCTTCAGCCAGGTTTTGTGGTGAGATCACATGTAATGTGCTCCTGGGAGATCCGATAGGTAGAGCTGTGTGCTCATAACAGCCTGGGATGCTTCAACCAGGTTTTGTGATGGGTCACATGTAATGTGATCCTGGGAGATCCGACAGGTAGAGCTGTGTGCTTGTAATAGCCTGGGATGTTGCAGCCAGGTTTGGTGATGCACGTAATAAGTCCTGAAGATTCCACAGTATGGCCAGTGATGACAAAGACCTGCAGGTGGTGGGCCTACATCCAGTATGAAAAAGGATTGGCTCTGTAGAACTTCCTATGACGAGTAGATTCAGAGATTGATTGAGATAGCAATAGCAGTGACGATGATGGTGCATCGATGACGATGATCCCGAGAAGAAGAATTGTCTAGCAGAACTGTGTCGAGAAATACCTTCTTAGTTAAGAGGGAGTGTTGATGTATATGTAACTTCGGAATGTATTTCATATATATTTATTGTATCCTTATAAGAGATGTGCTATTCTTATATAAGGAAGTGTTGTCATGTGGATTGACAAGTGTCGCAACTGTGTGTACTTGCCGATGGGTTATTAGACAACCATGTGTGGGGTCGGCCCTGAAATATATATTATATTGTGGATGTATCTAGATAGACAAGTCGGACCCATAGTGTAATTGGGAAAACAGGTTAGTATAAATAGAGATCGGGAGATCAATATTTTTATCATTTGGAAAGTCACACTTCTCTCACTCAGAAAGTGGCGCACTAGTGAGGAGGAGGATCATCTGCTCGAGGAGACTATCTCAAGTGTATTTTGGTTGTACTTTGGTTGAGCCATTGCTCTCTCTATCTCTGAGGAAGTTGTGGGGTTTTTCACCTTAGGGTTTTCCCCACGGAAAATCTGTGTCTCTTGTCTCTCATGCTTTTGATTCTTGTGATGCTTGTCATGCTTATTGTGATTTTTATGCATTGATATACTGTATATGTTATTCTCTCAGTAAAGATCCAAGGGTATTGTGAATTAATGCTCAGAATTTAACAGTCAACCAATTTTAATTCTATCCATTACTTGCGATAGAAAAATCCCTCCAACACATAGATATTTTGTGTCCACACTCCAAAGGCCAAAGAGATGAAGATTGCACCCCTCTCACTGCTTTAGAATATCACACAAGTAGAGAATGAGAGATGCACATCTCAGGAGAATGTTAACACAACATGAAGTAACAAGTTTCCTAGTGACCCTTTGGGAGTTGAAATTGAGATTGTTTTCCCCATGATTATGCTTATTTGATCCCCCCCTTTCTCCATTCTAATAAGTTATCTTAGAACACAATGAATTATAGATTAATTTCATCGTAAAAATTGTTTGTAGATCGTGGTATCCCAAGCCACTATCTCCCCATTCAATTTCTTGGATCAAGGATTTTGCAAGCCCCTCAATGAGAGGTTGCAACCAGGTGAACAATACACTAGGTCCGAGTGAGTAGATCGTTCCCTTCATACTCTTTTAACCGCGCCATCCAAGTTGCGACGAGTGCATGTTTACCACTTCCCATTGAAACTTACTTGTTTCCATCGAGTTCACTTATTTCCATTGGATTCACTTATTTTATCCAGTTTGTTTGCATAGAGTTTATGTACATATGCATTGGAGACTATTATAATAGCTTTCTTTATTATATGGAAATAATCCCCTTTGAAACACCGGCACATGTCGCCCATTCCACGCCCCCTCCGAATGCATTTTGTTGAATACCAATTCATTTTGGGGATGAAAAGGATTATCATACAATCTGGTTTGAGAATACATATGTATACTATTAAAATCTTGTTCACACCAATATCTACTCAAGCAATTACACAATCTCACAAATTGCCTTGCAAAAACTAGTCATAGAACACATAAAACAATCATGAATATGATGCAAATAGTATAACTCTATTGAATAAGTATACATCAGACAAAATTAGTCAATGTAATGGTTGTCCAAATATATAATTACCTCATAGATTTGAAATTCAAAGAAGGCATTCGCAATCCTCAGAAAAGCAGGCTTACTAAAAAGATGGAAAACCCCCTAGGTGTAAAAAGTATTTTCCAAATCATCTCTAAGGCTCACAAATTGGTAAAATCAGAGTTGGATGGTGATGTAGGATGGAAAATCATCCTAGTTACAACTTTTATAAAGAGGGAACATCATGGAGGATGGATTGGACAAAACAATGCTCAAGCCAAGTCAATTAGCTTTTACCTTTTCAACAAAATTAGTAAAAAATAGTACAAAAGCAGGATGTCACCCTTCTAATCTAGGAATGGAATAAAATATCATAGAATCTCATGAAATCTTATCATTAATATCTAGAAGTGTACTCTAGTTACTCAGGATCGATTATGGTCAACACAAAGACAAAATAATGGACAACTACCTAGTCAACACCTAGCAATTAATAAAAAACGACTAATAATCTATCTCCTAAGTATGGAATGGGTATGGATGGGTTTTTAATATTCTAAAAACCCCCTTAATCATAAATTTATGTGTAAAATAAAAAAATAGATAGGGCCCATCAACTTGGCATGGTCACCCTTTTTACATACTGCCTTGTCCACAAAACAAGGAAAGAAGGAAAACCTCATGGGAAAAACCTCCCCTCAAACATGCGCATGAAAAAAATTGAAGACTTGTTGATAAATCCTTCACTCCACCACATGTTCACCCATCCAAACCAGGTATATAAGATGGTTGGAAGTATTCTTTGAAAAGTATTTGGTGAAGATGTTTGCAATTTGCTCAGATGATGGGAAAAACTGCAGATCAATGATGTGATCATGCACTAGATTCCTAATGTAGTGCATATGAATCTCAATATGATTGGTTCTTTTCCTGTGTACTAGATCAGTTTATATCATTATATCACTTTGATTGTCACAAAATATGATTGTGGGAGTGATAAAGGAAATCCCAAACTCAGAAAGTATACCCTACAACCACACACACTGAGTTGTAGTATTCACTGCTCCTCTGTATTGTGCCTCTGCTGAAGAGAGTGCAATTTCACTTTGTTTATTACTTAACCAAAAAATAGGTTATACTCAAAGAATGAAAACAAATCCGGAAGTGTACTTCCTATATAGGTTATCACCAACCTAATCTGAATTAGTAAATCCAAGAAGATCAGGCTAGAAACTGCAACATAGGTAATCCCATTAGACTTGGTTCCTTGCACATAAAGCAAGATTGTTTTTGCATCCCTCCAATTAATATCATGTGGTTTCTCCATGTATCTTTAGGCCACACTTACAACATATGAAATATCAGGTCGAGAATGAGTCAAGTACAACAAGCTGTCAACTAGTTTCCTATACAAGGTGCTGTTCACTAATGGTGTAGAATCTGATTCTTTAAGTCTTAATCTTGAAAGGAAGGGAGTATTTGTAGGCTTTCATTCAAACATATTGAACTTATTTAGCAGGTCTGAAGCATATTTTGACTGAGATATTTTAATTCCAGACTTGGATTGTGATATCTCAAGCCCCCAAATTTGTTTAAGTATTCCCAAGTCAGACACGGAAAAAGCTTGATGCAAGGAGGTCTTCAATGAATCTATTTGATAAATGCAGCTACTTGTGATTAGTAGGTCATCAACATATAACACAATAATAAAAATGGAATCATCAATCATCTTCATGTACACATTTGGATCAAACTTTCATCAACTGAAAGATTGTGACAAGAGAAAGTTATCCATCATGGCATACCAAGCTCTAGGATCTTGCTTATGCCCATACAAGGACTTCTTCAACCTCCACACAAGATTAGGATATGAAATATATCCCCATGGATGCTGCATATAGATTTCCTCCTCAATATATCCCTTGAGGAAATCACTCTTGACATCCATGTGATGCACTTCCCAGTGCTTGGATGAAGAAATTACCAAGACTAGTCTTATCGAATCCATCTTTGCAACTGGTGCAAATGTCTTATTGTATTCAAGGCCATGAAATTGGGAGAATCCATTTTCCAAAAGCCTTTCCTTATAATTCATTGTTTTACCATCAACAAAAAACCTGGTCTTGTATATCCACTTAC
Source organism: Larix kaempferi (assembly GCA_027924585.1). Classification (NCBI taxonomy): domain Eukaryota; kingdom Viridiplantae; phylum Streptophyta; class Pinopsida; order Pinales; family Pinaceae; genus Larix; species Larix kaempferi. The sequence continues at coordinate 20,345,542 of BSBM01000338.1, read as the reverse complement.
ACCAGCAACAAACTTGGTCTTGAAGATCCACTTAGACCTTACAAATTTTTTGCCCAGTGGAAGCTTGACTAGCTCCCGGGTTTCATTCTTTTGCAGTGAATGAAAATAATAATCCATGGATTCCTTCCATATTGGGTCATGTGATCCCTCTTTATATGACTGAGGGTCTGAATCAACCATCAAAAAACACTTCTTAGGTAGGAAAGGATCTTTCACTGAAAGTGAATTCTCAAATTGTGGTCTAGTCCTCCTAGGATCTTGAGGATTTCCCACAAGTTCACCAGCTACTTCAAGAGTCTTAGAAACCCACTTAGGCGTTGTAGGTGAACTTGTATATTCAATAACATGGTATTCATCATCAGATATATCAGAATCAGATCTATCATGAGAAACTTCACTTACTCTCACAGGTGGTGGTGCAGAAGATTCTCCAATTTCGATTCATTGCAAGGGCTCTTCTTCGAGTTGAACACTTTGTGAAAATACTCACAGCATATCTAAGAGATGATGTATACCTCAAAAGAAAGTAATTGATTAAGCAAGAAAATAGAAGGAGAGTGGTCAATGCAGTATAATGAGCAACAGAATAATAATACAGTAGAACTCAGATAGAAGCAAAAATACTTCACACACACTAAATTATTAATCACAAATGGACATATAAGTAATACAATGCATGAGGATTCGAATTCCTAAGGTGGCAATTCGAATTAGCCTTCATGGAGTGATCAAAGGATCACTGGAGTGTCATCGGAGCACAACTTGTAGTTTATCTCATCATCGGTGGAGTCATCAATGCACAAGTAACTGTCAACCTTCAGTCAAACTGAGTCTAACTGAGTGTGGTAGGTGTAATTGAATGTAACTGGCACATGGAGACACTAACTGAATGAAGGAGGCTCAGTGGAGGGCGCATGAGGAGCTAACTAGAGTCAGAACATGTAGTCATGTCTCATCAGAGGTCAATCGGAGTGATAACAACAGTGAGGAGTCAGTCTGGCGTCAAATCAAGGAAAGAATGGTGGATAAATGAAGTAAAATGGACAGGTAGGTGAGAGAGGACGAGTGGCTTCCTTAAATAAAGGAAGAAGGGAGCACTAAGCTCTAGGAGGGCTCAAACTGATCTGAGAGAAGCTCTCGGGGGCTAGCTAACTGAGGGCTAGGTGCTGGACTAATGATTGGAATGCATGCAAACCCTAAAAGTGCATGCATGACTGAAAATGTAAATGATCAAAATACTGGTGGGACTAGGATGGAGTATAGGAATATCCTAACACACTTATCTCAATGAATGATTTTTTAGTGGTCATGTTCATCAAATTATAAAACTTGCAGTCTTATGAATATCCAAAAAAGAGACATGGTTGGATTTGGGGCTGCAAGTCCCTCCTCTTCTCAAGTGGAATTCTAGCCCAAGCCATGGAGCCAAAAATCCTGAAATTACAGACATCAGGTTTGTGCCCAGTCCAAGCTTCAAAATTAGTGATTCCTTTGAATGATTTATGAGGAACTATGTTCTGTATGTAGACTACACAGTTGATAGCTTCAACCCAAAGTCTTAGAGACAAAGACTTAGACTCAAGCATGCATGTAGCCATCTCTTTGAGAGATCTATTCTTCCTCTCAGCAACACCATTATGCTGAGGTGTGTAGGGAACAATGTGTTGCATCTAAATACCATCAAAAGCATAGAATTGTTGAAAATCAGATTTGATGTACTCCCCACCATTATCATATCTAAGCACCTTGATATATCTTCCAGACTGGTTCTCAACTGAGGCTTTGAAAAGATTGAAACAACTAAAAACTTCAGACTTTAATTGGAGGAAAAAGATCCAACAGTATCTGAAAAAGTTATCTATGAATGTTAGGATGTATTTTGCATTGTTCAAAGGCACATGTATAAATGGAACTGATATGTCACTGTGAATGAGCTCAAGGGGTGCAGAGGTTTTCTCAGACTTGGCTCTCTCAAAATTATGCTCAGGGTGTTTTTCTAGGATACAACTTTGATAGACTCCTTTAGAAAACTTGATGTTGGGAAGCCCTATGACCATATTCTTCTCATGAAGTTGAGACAGGTATTTGTAATTAAGGTGACCAAATCTCTCATGCCATAATTTGCTTGACTCATTGGCATGATCGAGGAAAGAAGAAGGTGAAGAGAAAGGAACAAAGTGTGAAAACCTATAGACTTTTGATCTATGATCAACAGTACCTAAAACAACAATTCTTCCTGTAGAAATTTATGAAATTTTCCACACCATTAGGTGTGAAGACAACCTTCATGGGAGACCCAGTGTGAGTCATCTGATATATTGACAAGAGTTTTGCATCACGACTAGGACATACAATACATTAGTGAAAGAACCATCCTCAAGATCAATACTGCCTTTACCTTTGAAAGTAGTTTTAGAGTCATCACCCAACACAATAGTTGGACCATTAGAAGAATCAAGAGAGGAGAAAGACTCTCTTGTGGACACCATGTGCCTTGAAGCTCCGGAATCAATGACAAAAGAGGTAGACTTGGATGTGCTTTCCATCAAAGCATGTACTCTCTCCTTGTATTCAAAATTGGAGCCTCCTTCCTTCTTTCTCGCGCTCTCGAGAAGATGAATGTTAGCTTTCTCAAGGAGTTGAGGCATTTTATCAATGGTCCTTTTCATGCATGATTTCTCATGATGAAAGATCCTGTTGTAGTATGCACACTTAGACTTCTTCTTTTGAGAATTCTTTTTGTAATTGGGGGAGTGTTCTTGAGCTTTTTGCTTGTCTTTCTTCTGATCAGGTGGTTTCTTGGGATTGGCCTTCTTCTTGATTTTTGAATTATTTGAATCACTAGCAGCCAAAGCATGGTCCTTGGATGGATTCTTGATTTTTCCCATAAATAAAAACTTATGTTTACCCTGAGTGAGTGATTCCATGATTTATGTTAGTGAAGGAATCTTCCATCTTCGAACAAGTGAGTTTTGTAGCATGGAAGGTGGAAACAAAGATTGAGTAATCAAGGCCAAGCTTTGAGAGGATGGCCAATATCAATTGTTCATATTTATTATCAATTACACACTACTTCAATGGAAGAACAAGAGCTTTAAACTTTGAGAAAAAGTCTTTTAAGGTCTCAAAATTGCTTGGAATCAGTGAAACTAATTCATTCTTTAGTTGGTGGCCCCTCAATTCATCAGTCTTGCCAAATAAATTTTGGAGCTTGACCCAAACCTCATTAGGAGTGGTAATACCATCTAGATGGAAAATAATATCCTTGGATGTGTTGAGATACAAGATACCATAAGCCTCATCTCCTCTGTTATGCCACTTTGCCTTCTCAATGAGAGCAGTAGGCTCAGTTTCAGTTTCCATAGTCACCCTGTAGAGGCCTTTACTCTTCAACAAGATCTACATATGCGTCTTCCAGACACTGTAATTAAATTTATTGAAAAATATTTGTTGTGACTGATCCACAGGAACTCTGAATTGTGCCCTAGTGTAGCTTGGTTGTGCCCCTGAGATGCAAAATTGCGCCCTCTAGGTGACTAAATTGTGCCCTTTCTCTGACTGTTTCAATCCTGCAAGATGAAAGAAGGAGAATAGAATATATTCATTGCTTTGATACCATGTGAAAATATTATTCACACCAAGATCTACTCAAGCAATCACACAATCTCACAAATTACCTTGCAAAAACTAGTCATAGAACACATAAAACAATCATGAATATGATGCAAACAGTATAACTCTATTGAATAAGTCTACATCAGACAAAAGGAAATGTAATGGCTATCCAAATACATAATTACATCAGAGATTTGAAATCCAAAGAAGGCATTCGAAATCCTAAAAAAAGAAGGCTTACTAAAAAGATGAAAAACCCCCCTAGGTGAAAAAAGCGCTTTCCAAATCATCTCTAAGGCTCACGCATTGGTAAAATCATAGTTGTATGGAGATGTAGGATGGAAAAGAATCCTAAGGAAATATTTTAGAAAGAGGAAACATCATCGAGGACAAGTTGGCCAAAAACCTACTAAAGCTAAGTCAACTAGCTTTTACATTTTCACCAAAATAAGTAAAAAGCCGTAAAAAGCAGGATAATGCCCTTCTAATCCAGGAATGGAATAAAATCTAACAGAATCTCAGGAAATACTATCCAGAATCTCCAGAAGTGTGCTCTAGTGACTCAGGATGGCTTGTGGTCCACACACGAACAAAATAATGATAAACTAACTAGACAATACCTAGGAATTAATAAAAATGACTAATAATATATCTCCTAAGTATGGAATGGGTATGAATGGGTTTTTAATATTATAACATATACACAGAGTGGTTATATATGAATATACATTTCAATTCTCCTTTTGTTCATGGTTTGGATTAATCCTTATTAACTTGCTATTGTAGAATATATATATATATATATATATATATATATATATATATATATATATATGAAAGAGAACCTCATCTGTGCTTGTAGCATAGATATACATACATTAGATGTAGTTGGAACAATGGTCACTATTTGTCTATATATTAAATATATGTAAAGTTAATCCCATTTCATATTTTATTTTTATGCATACTTTCCTTCGATTTAATGATACTACAAGATCTTGGTTGCGTGCAGGTTGTGATTGGAAAACTGAAAAAGGAACGCAGAGAGAGATAGATAGATAGATAGAGAGATAGAGAGAGAGAGAGAGAGAGAGAGAGAGAGAGAGAGAGAGAGAGAGAGAGAGAGAGAGGATTTTTCTCCCTCTTTCGACCTTGGATGTCTCCTTAAGGACTTTGATCCACACAAAATTTGTGGCACTATTACCAATGTAACATTACTTTTTCAAACATGCACTTATTTTATTGGATGCAAAGAGAGAGAGAGAGAGAGAGAGAGAGAGAGAGAGAGAGAGAGAGAGAGAGGATTTTGCTCCCTCTTTCGACCTTGGATGTCTCCTTAAGGACTTTGATCCACACAAAATTTGTAGCACTATTACCAATGTAACATTACTTTTTCAAACATGCACTTATTTTATTGGATGCAAAATCATTATTTCAAGGACCTTTGTCTACTCATAAATTGGCGATACAAGTTGTGTTCAAATTATATGATACATTGGATGGATAGCATTTTGAGGGTATCAAGCTATTTGACTATTTCAATGCTCAAGTGAAGTTAAAATGTAAGTTTTTTAGCTATTTCTGCTTTTTGAAATCACACCATTAATACATTCTATCCTTAACTTTTAGTTATTCTATGCTTATCGTTGAGGCTAACCTTTTGACATATTGCCTACATAAAAGAGAATCGATCAATAGACCCCAAGCTCTCACAGTTGAATCCACACCGTTCTAATGTAGAGGTGGTTCTACTTCTAGGATTATACTGAGTCAATATCAAGAGTTAGAGAGTAGGTATCTATTTAATCTTCTCAAGGACTTTTAAACCATTATAATCATGTATTATAGACCACTTTTTCATGGTTAGGGGAGGTCCTTACTCTTAATCAAATAGTTAATAGGTTAATTGTTAGATATTTAACTATATGATTCATTCCCCAATTACAACAGGATCTGATTGTATTTCCATGGTATGGTAGTGATAGGTAATTATTTGCTTCATGTCATGCATTAATAAAAGTATTAGGTGGTATGTTTGCTTGATGATACATTTTACTCGAGCGGAGTGAGCTTGCCTAATTCAACAATAATTACGACAATGCGTAGGATGACATTGACTTTGATCATGCTGAGTGACCACTCTATATGTGGTAAGTTAGAAGAACAACCCCATGTACATCTCACCATAATGCCATGGCTCTTGGGGCCTGATAACACCCTACGTGGGGGAGAAAATATTTTTGGTTGATAGACGATCAAGCTTCCTTGAGGTTTGGAGATTGGAAAAAATACAAACTATTCTTGAGATCATTTTGATTCATGTCAACTCCTATATTGGCTAGTTTGTTAGCCAACTTATTAGCGTCATTTCGATCATGGTGAGGGATGATGGCCATATTTTTGTTCAAAATTGCTATAATTCTCTCCATTTTAGATGCAAGTTACCATCTTGGACCAATATTGCATACCAATGATCCATTAAGAAATATGGAAAGGATGCTGATCATTAATTTAGAGTCTCCTTCCAACACTAGCTTATTGTACCCCTCCTTGACTGCAATCGTGATTCCTCAATTCATTGCATAGAGATCTAGAGACTTATTGATATCCTTCCCCATTGAACCCCCAAAGATGTGAAGAATAAGTCCCAAGGCATCCATAAACATGCCACCATACCCCGTAGGCCCTGGGTTACCCTTTCTTACCCTATCAAAATTGAGCTTGATAAAACCAGGGTCTAGAGGAGAGCACAAGGTGGATCTATTGGAGAGTCTCCCATATCCTGCGGGGGAGAGAGCATTTTGAGGTGGTGAGAGACCATAGGTCTGAATGATGCTCATGTATACCTTCTTTCCTTTCCAATCTTGTGCACGCCATTGTTTAAGAAGAACTATTTCATGAATATCCGTGACAATATTTTTCCAAACTAGAGGAGATTGGAGAGAGGAGTATTTGAAGATTCTCATATTCCTTTCCTTCCATTTTTACCACAATAGGAAACCCGGGAAGAATTTCCAAATGAAGTTTACAATAGATTTGTCGGTAATCTGATATCTCTAGCTGGCAATGGTCTCTTTGATCTTGCCCCTATTTTGATCTTTTAGTTGTTAGTTTTTCATCATTTAATTCAATATGATATAGGATCTTAACTGAGAAAACAACATGTACAACATATCAAACACAAGAGACAAGAGACACAAAGCATTTCACCGGGGAAAACCAAGAAGGTGAAAAACCCCGCAACTTTCTCAGAGATAGAATGAGCACCAATACAAAGATCACAATGATCAAACCCCAAAAGATAGATATCTTCAGCATCTAATCCTCCTCCACTTGTGTGCACTCCTCTCTCTCAACTATGCGAGTTGGATGAGTGAGTGAATGAATAGAATGAGAGAGTCACACTCTCTATTTATACAATGACTTGACTCGCCTTTTACTCTAACTGGGAAAACCTCCCTTAGGAGAGTCTAATAACCCATTACCATTACCACTTGTCACTGGGCCGACCCCAGTAGGGTGGTCTAATAACCATTTAACCCACATGACTCATACAGGGCCAACCCCACACCGGTGGTCTAATAACCCATCAGATATAAGTTACGACACTAACAATATAACTTGTGACACTTGCAAATACAAATGACGACACTTCCAATCGGAGGAATAATACATCTCCATTGGGTATACAATAAAGTAAAAATTTAACACATACAATATACAAGTGAATATCTTCCGAAGTTACAAATACATCAACACTCCCTCTTAATTAGGAAGGTATTCTCTTGACACTGGTCAACAATACATATAGGCACAAGTCTTCAATACTGGAGCTGGATCATGTTAAATTTTCAGAATTTACTTCAATCTGATCTAGGATCTTAACTGAGAGAACAACATGTACAACATATCTACAGCATATCAATCATGGAGACAATAATGCAAGCACACAAGAGACACAAAGATTTACTTGGGGAAAACCATAAAGGTGAAAAAACCCCAATAACTTCCTCAGAGATAGATAGAGCAATGATACAACCAACCAAGAGAGATAGCCATAACCTAGCAGCAGATCCTCCTCCTCCATAAGTGCGCCACTTCTCCTTGAGTGCATGTGTGAGAAGTGAGTGAACAAAGAGAGTGCCTCCCGCACTCTATTTATACTTGACTTGACTTGCCTTTTTACCTAACTCATGTAGGCTCGAACTTTACCACATAACATAATGCTGAGTGGGCCGACCCCCAATAGGGTGGTCTAATAACCCTTTGACCCACATGGCCGACCCCCAATAGGGTGGTCTAATAACCCTTTGACCCACATGACTTATACAGGGCCGACCCCAAATAAGGTGGTCTAATAACCCATCAAGTATAAGTTACGACACTTACAATATAAATGACGACACTTCCTTATAGAGGAATAATACCATCTCTATAGGAATACAATATACATATATGTGAAATACATTCCGAAGTTACATATACATCAACACTCCCTCTTAACTAGGAAGGTATTTCTCAGCACAGTTCTTCTAGCACAAGTCATCTTCTCTGGATCATCGTCACTAGATAATCGTCATCGAGTCATCATCATCGTCACTGCTGCTGCTATCTCAATCAATCTATGAATCTACTCATCATAGGAAGTTCTACAGAGCCAGTCCTTTTTCATACTGGATGTAGGCCCACCACCTGTAGGTCTTCATCATCACTGGCCATACTGTGGAATCTTCAGGACTTATTACGTGCGTCACAAAACCTGGCTGCAGCATCCCAGGCTATTACGAGCACACAGATCTACCTGTAGGATCTCCCAGGAGCACATTACATGTGACCCATCACAAAACCTGGCTGAAGCATCCCAGGCTGTTACGAGCACGCGGCTCTACCTGTCGGATCTCCCAGGAGCACATTACATGTGATCTCACCACAAAACCTGGCTGAAGCATCTGAGGCCTTTTTCATCCTGTCCAGATCTCCCAGGAGCAAATTACATGTGGTCATGGCAAAACCTGGCTGAAGCATCTGAGGCCTTTTTCATCCTGTCCAGATCTCCCAAGAGCAAATTACATGCCATAGGACAAAACCTCGCAAGAGCATCTCAGGATGTTACGGGTACACAACTCCGACCTGAAATCTCCCAGGGCACAAATTACATGTCCTCCCAAGCAAAACATCGCAAGAGCATTTGCCAGATGTCCCAGGGCACCGAATTACATGCCATAGGAAAAACCTCGAAAGACCATCTGCAAATCTCCCAGGGCACAAATTACATGCTTTCCTGCACAACCTGATCCACGGCCACAAAGTATCATCTGATACTCATCAAACATCATCCTGATGTACACATGATCATCCTGATCATCATCACTGCAACATCCTGCTGCATGTCATCTGGAGAAGCTCGTCATCCACGATCATCCTGATCATACAATGCATCCATCTGATGCACACATAGATACATGATCCACACAATGTATCCATCAATCATACATGATCTACCTGATCATACAAAGATACATGATCCACACAATGTATCCATCAACATCCATGATCTACTTGATCATACAAAGATACATGATCCACACAATGTATCCAACATCATCCATGATCTACCTGATCATACAAAGATACATGATCCACACAATGTATCCAACAACATCCAACATGATGCGTTCATACAAAATACATACACATGATCCAACCGATCATATCCAGCATCCAACATGATGCGTACATACATAAATGATCCAACTGATCATATCTAGCATCCAACATGATGCGTACATACATAAATGATCCAACTGATCATATCCAGCATCCAACATGATGCGTACATACATAAATGATCCAACTGATCATATCCAAGCAGAAACCAGAACATCATCCTGATGCCCATTATCTAGCGCTTACATCCACAGCCATGTGAAGGATCCTCCTTCCAACATGCTTGGAATGGATTCAGCAAATGTGTCCATCACTTCTTCCTCGAAGTGTCCTCGATCTGAAGAACGCCAAGCCTCTCTCTGAAGTACTCGAACTTCACTCTGGCTAGCAGCTTCGTCAGCACATCTGTAATCTGCTCGTCTGTCGCAACATATAGGAGCTTCACAGCTCCTGTCTGCACCATATCCCTGATATAGTGATATTTGATCTCTATGTGTTTCGACCTGTCATGAAACACTGGGTTCTCGGACAGCTTCACACAACTCTGGTTATCACAGAAGATACCAGTAGCCTCCAATGGGAGATCAAATAACCCAGACAGTAGCTTCCGTAGCCATACTGTCTCACAACTAGCTGAACAGGCTGCAACATACTCTGCCTCAGCTGTACTCAGTGCTACGCAGGACTGCTTCCTGCTAAACCAAGAGATCACACCTGATCCCATACTGAAGCAACACCCAGATGTGCTCTTCCTGTCTGCAGCACTGCCAGCCCAATCTGAATTAACATAACCCTGCAGGTTAAACTTTTGATTCTCCTCATACCTGAGCCCATAATCCACTGTACCCTTCAGGTACCTCAGAACATGCTTTACAGCAACCAGGTGAACACTCCTCGGATCCGTCATGAACTGGCTCAATGTGTTCACAGCAAAGCAAATGTTTGGTCTCGTGTTCGTCAGGTACATCAAAGACCCAATCATCTGACGATACAAAGAGACATCAACCGGCTCAGATGAAGCATCACATAGAAGCTTCAGATTTGATGCCATAGGTGTGGCCATATCCTTGCATTCCATCATCCCGAACCTCTTCAGGATCTCTACTACATACTTCCCTTGTCCAAGGAAGATTCCATATGCACTCTGCCACACCTCCATGCCAAAAACAAATAGTGCATCATCCCCAAGTTCTTCATATCGAACTTGGAAGAAAGCTTCCGCTGCGTGTCGGCAATCAATCTATCTTTACCATACCAAGTTCTGCACATATATGATTTCCTATCATGTGTCTCAGAACCAAGTGGCTGCTCTACATACACTTCTTCTTCAACTACACCATTCAAGGAAGCTGTCTTGAATCCATCTGGTGTATATTCTATTTCATCACTTTTATATTTCTCAATGCTGCCATCTTCAACATGCTTGATCTAATAGTTCCATTTGGAAGTCATAGAAAACTTCCCTTCATGTCTTGGGATTACATCCCAAACATCATTCTTCATGATCGACGGATCATGGCATTTCATTTCTTCATCCCAGATCCTGGGAACTTCAATATCTTCAATATCTTCAATAGATATCTTTGTTTCTAGAACAAATGTTGTAGTTCTTCTTTTGTAGGAGATGGCATACGATCTTTCCTACAAAACAGGTTAAATTGCATGATTAGAAACATATCATAGTTTTAAGAACAAATTCTTACACATAAAGAAATATGTCATACAGTCATGCAATTATCTTAGCCAATACAACATTTATCCATATCCCGTAACTTTCTAGATGCCTTCCAATCTCTACCAGAACATTGTTAAGAGTGTGCACAACTCCCAACATGTCAGCAAAGAGGTTTCATTCTCGATAAGTAGTAATGGAATGTTGTCCGGTGCCATAGGCCACTTACCCATGTATATTAGTAGTATACGGTTCATCAATGCAACTATTCTAATATGCACAATACATATCCTAAGTCTAGGAACATGAGCATATACATCATTGAACAATTTTATTTAAACAAACACATATGCAAGAAATGATAATTAAAATACTTATCTTTGTTTCTTCGTTGGGTGGACTCCCTCTGAGTCTTCGCTTTCTTGCAGGAGCTACTGGAGTCCTAATTTGCAGTAGCTTCTTCTACACCTTTCTGTTGTGGAATGTAGAGAGATGGTCAACTCCCTCTGAATATCTGCATCCTTTCATAAACCACTGGAGTGTACTCCCTCTTGATCTTTGCTTCCTAGATTACCTGTTCTTTAACTCATATTCATCCTTGGTCCCTATGTATGCTTATTAGTATCATGATTGAGTTATCCTTGTGATCTCATATAAAATCATACATTCATTAGTATACTATTAAAACACAATAATCTCAAGCATGTATAGTCATGATCATTTCAAACAGAAATAATAAGCATTAGCATTCAAGGTTTAGGTAGGATTCTTAAGGTTAGTCAAATCATAAGAAACATAACATGTCTAAACCTGTAATTACTCAAACCTATGACTCTTCAGGTTAGTTGAATCATCAAACAAGATAAGAGATATATTATGCATAAAACATGTGATTATTCAAACCTATACCTTCATGATTCTTCTGGTTAGTCATATCATCAATTATGGTAAGAAACATAATATGCATACAACCATGATTATTCAAACCTATGACTTCATGAATAATCATTATCAACAACAGTATAAGATCCTAACACAAGGTAGGATTCTAGCTTGATATAGGAAAAACATACCTGGATTAGCATGCTAGCTATTTATGTCTAACATACTCACATGATGTCTTCTTGTTCTTCTTCAATGACTTGTGCTAGTAACCTGTATATCTCATAGGTTAACTATTACAAAATCAAGTTATACATACCTCGTAAATGGATCTTCTATGAGATCCATGACAATGGATGATTCTTTGTCCTCATGTTATCATGATCATATGTTCTTGGACCAGAACATGATTTGTCTTTCTTGGTGTACCTTTCATGTTAGTAGACAACATAAACCTCATACAACACCATAATGCATTAGTACAATCATAAGTGTCAACACCCTAACCAGTGAATATCTTCTATCATGCATTCATAATTTTGTTAAGGTTATACGACAAATCTAAAATCAAAATTGTACTAACCGTAATAACATGAAGACAAACATACCATAAACTTAATCATGGACAAATATCGAAACATACCTTGATGAGTCATACCTGTCGAGATCACTTGTAATCTTCTTATGTAAGGCCTTATCCTCATCTCCCTCTGAGACAGGAACTCCTTCACTTATGCAGGTGACCAATCCATCTTCTTCTAGGATTAACCCTATCCACTTGATTTGCAAGAACTGGACCTGGAGTTGGATATGGGTTTGACAGAGAAACCCCAAAAATTCAAACTTTGAATTTCAAACTTCCGAAAGGATAGAAATATGCGCCTTGATGAGTTGATCAAACTGGTATATTCAGAATTTGAAAACCGCAAAGTTTCACTCCTCAATTTTGCCTTTGAGACTTCTGGATTGACTGGACGTGACCCTGAACTGGGGTTTGATGAAGCCCACTCTTCTGCCCAATCAAAAGGTTTGATCCAAAGCTCTAAGCTTCTATTTTTCTAAGGAGCTTCCAGCCGTGGTCACAGATTTCAAAAATTCCCATTTTCACAGAAGCCCTAATTTTCCACTTTTCTGATCAAAGTCCCGAACTAGGGTCTAGTCAAGCCCGGCCTTCTGCCCAACCAAAAATTCTGATCTTGGTCTCTAAATTTCTATTTTGATGAGTAGCATCCATCCGTGGTCTCGGATTACAAAAATTCCAACTTTCTACGAAGCCCTAAATTCCGGAAGCCATGAATGAAGGTACTCAAAAATAATTCTGTTTTGACAGAAATATGTACCTTATTGTTTCTGGTGTAACTCCAAAATTTTTGATCCACAGGGTCTGAAAACGTTTCCTGAGATAGCCTGACCTGTTATCTTTCCATCCTGACAGGTCTGACCTCAATTGGATTCTCTGAGAGAGAGTTATGTCAAATGTCGCAACGTGACCTGTTTTGGGATAAAACAGGAGAGCGAACTTGTACGGTGTGCCACGTGTCACTGTTTTAACTTCGGCCTCTAAAAACGTTTCCTAAGATATCTCTTCCTGTTACCTTTCCATCCTGACAAGTCTGACCTCAATTGGACTCTCTGAGAGAGAGTTATGTCAAATGTCGCAACATGACCTTTTTATGGGATAATACAGGAGAGCGCACTTGTACGGAGTGCCACGTGTCACTGGTTCAACTTCGGCCTCTGAAAACGTTTTCTGAGATAGTACAGTCTGTGTACTACCTGTCACATTTCACGAAATTTCATTTGGAGCTTCCTAGCCCAAATTATGACCTTTTTCTCAAGGTCACCTGATTTTAACTCAGATCTGGAAGAGGCATAAACCCTATATTGCACAGATCATAAATCACAAAGTACAATTAATTAGAGGTTTTCCTTTGGACACAAGGTACCTGGAGATCTTAGCTTCGTCCTGTAACAATTTCAGATCCGAAAAAGTTGCGAAAACAGATTTATAGCGAATGTGCTACGATGACTGGTTTTTGCTATATCAACCCCTAGCATCGTAAGTGCAACAAGTGTCATACATGCCATATCATGCCTTCTTTCAGGCTAGCTCTGATACCATGTTAAATTTTCAGAATTTACTTCAATCTGATCTAGGATCTTAACTGAGAGAACAACATGTACATCATATCTACAGCATATCAATCATGGAGACAATAATGCAAGCACACAAGAGACACAAAGATTTACTTGGGGAAAACCATAAAGGTGAAAAAACCCCAATAACTTCCTCAGAGATAGATAGAGCAATGATACAACCAAACAAGAGAGATAGCCATAACCTAGCAGCAGATCCTCCTCCTCCATAAGTGCGCCACTTCTCCTTGAGTGCATGTGTGAGAAGTGAGTGAACAAAGAGAGTGCCTCCCGCACTCTATTTATACTTGACTTGACTTGCCTTTTTACCTAACTCATGTAGGCTCGAACTTTACCACATAACATAATGCTGAGTGGGCCGACCCCCAATAGGGTGGTCTAATAACCCTTTGACCCACATGGCCGACCCCCAATAGGGTGGTCTAATAACCCTTTGACCCACATGACTTATACAGGGCCGACCCCAAATAAGGTGGTCTAATAACCCATCAAGTATAAGTTACGACACTTACAATATAAATGACGACACTTCCTTATAGAGGAATAATACCATCTCTATAGGAATACAATATACATATATGTGAAATACATTCCGAAGTTACATATACATCAACAGATCATCGTCACTGGATCATGGAGAATCATCGTCACTGGTTCTATCTCTCACTTCTTCTCGTCGTGGGAAGTTCTACAGAGCTAGCCCTTTTTCATGATGGATGTAGGCCTAGCCTCCTGTAGGTCTTCATCATCTCTGCAAACTAGCCATCCTATGGAATCCTCAGGGATGATTACGTGCGTCAACAAAACCTCGAAAGAGAATCCCAGGACTAATTACGATCTTACTGCTCAACCTATTGGATCTCCCAGGACTTTTACATGTGACCTTCACAGAACCTTAAAAGAGTGTCTTGCGACCTGCAAGATTTCTAAAGAGCATCCGAGGACTTTTATGTGCCTAGCACAACATGTTTAGATCTCCAAGACTGATTACATGTGATCTCCACAAAACCTTAAAAGAGTGTCTTGCCCTGCAAGACCTCTAAAGAGCATCCGAGGAATTTTACGTGCCTAGCAAAACCTGTCCGAATCTCCAAGACTTATTACATGTGGTCCCCACAAAACCTTAAAAGAGTGTCTTTCCCAGCAATATATCTAAAGAGCATCTGAGGAATTTTATGTACCTAGCACAACCTGTCCGGATCTCCAGGACTTATTACACATGGTCTAGAAAAACCTTAAAAGAGTTTCTTTCCCTGCAATATCTCTAAAGAGCATCCGAGCACTTTTACGTGCCTAGCACAACCTGTCCTGATCTCCAGGACTTATTACATGCTACCCTCGCACAATATGTCCACGGTCACGGAGTACCATCCTAATACTCATGATCATACTGATCATCATCATGCAGTACATCATCCTAATGTATATCATCTGGAGCATCGTCCTGATGCTCATCACACATGATCATCCTGATCATCATCATAGCATCATCCTGATGCATATCATCTGGAGCATCGTCCTAATGCTCATCACACATGATCATCCTAATCATCATCATACATAGGATCATCTGGAGCATCGTCCCGATGCTCATCACACAGCACTTACATCCACATCCATGGGAAGGATCCTCCTACCACCATGCTTGTAATGGCTCCTACAAATGTGTCCCATCACTTCCTCCTCGAAGTATCTTCTATCTGAAGAACACCAAGCCTCTCTATGAAGTACTCGAACTTCACTCTGGCTAGTGGTTTGGTCAACACATCTGCAATCTACTCTTTTGTCGCAACATACAGGAGCTTCACTACTCCTCTCTGCACCATATCCCTGATATAGTGATATTTGATCTCGATGTGCTTCGACTTGTCATGGAACACTGGGTTCTCTGGAAACTTCACACAACTTTGGTTGTTGCAATAGATGCAAGTAGCATCCAACTAGAGATAAAATAAATCAGACAGTAGCTTCCTTAGCCATACTTCCTCACAACTAGCCGAACAAGCTGTGACATACTCTGCTTTGACTGTACTCAGTGCTACTCAGGATTGCTTCCTGCTAAACCAAAAGATCACACCTGATCCCATACTAAAGCAACACCCCAAAGTGCTCTTCCTATCTGCAGCACTGCATGCCCAATTTGAATCGACATAACCTTCTAGGTTAAAATTTTGATTCGCATCATACTTGAGCCCATAATCAACCGTACCCTTCATGTACCTCAGAATATGCTTTACAACAATCAGGTGAACATGTCGAGCACCCGTCAGGAACTGGCTCAAGGTATTCCATGCAAATCAAATATCTGGTCTCGTGTTCGTCAGGTACATCAAGGACCCAATCATCTGACGATACATCGTGGCATCAACCGACTCTAATGAAGCATCACTCAATAGCTTCAACTTCGATGCCATAGGTGTGGCCATGGCCTTGTAGTCCATAATCCCGAACCGCTTCAGGATCTCTACTCCATACTTCCCTTGTGCATGGAAGATTCCATATGCACTTTGCCACACCTGATCCATACCTAGAAAGTATTGCATCATACCCAAGTCCTTCAACTTGAACTCGACAGTAAGCTTCCTCTTCGTGTCGGCAATCAACCTATCCTCACCTGTCAAAAACAGGTCATCCACATACAGTAGGTGTTGATGTATATGTAAATTCGGAATTTATTTCACATATATGTATATTGTATTCCTATAGAGATGGTATTATTCCTCTATAAGGAAGTGTCGTCATTTATATTGTAAGTGTCGTAACTTATACTTGATGGGTTATTAGACCACCTTATTTGGGGTTGGCCCTGTATAAGTCATGTGGGTCAAAGGGTTATTAGACCACCCTATTGGGGGTAGGCAATGTGGGTCAAAGGGTTATTAGACCACCCTATTGGGGGTTGGCCCACTCAGCATTATGTTATGTGGTAAAGTTCGAGCCTACATGAGTTAGGTAAAAAGGCAAGTCAAGTCAAGTATAAATAGAGTGCGGGAGGCACTCTATTTACTCACTCACTTCTCACACATGCACTCAAGGAGGAGTGGCGCACTTATGGAGGAGGAGGATCTGTTGCTAGGTTATGGCTATCTCTCTTGGTTGGTTGTATCATTGCTCTATCTATCTCTGAGGAAGTTATTGGGGTTTTTCACCTTTATGGTTTTCCCCAAGTAAATCTTTGTGTCTCTTGTGTGCTTGCATTATTGTCTCCATGATTGATATGCTGTAGATATGCTGTACATGTTGTTCTCTCAGTTAAGATCCTAGATCAGATTGAAGTAAATTCTGAAAATTTAACATGGAATCAGAGCTAGCCTGAAAGAAGGCATGATATGGCATGTATGACACTTGTTGCACTCACGATGCTAGGGCTTGATAAAGCAAAAACCAGTCATCGTAGAACTTTCGCTATAAATCTGTTTTGGAGAAGTTTTAGGATCTGACATTGTTACAGGACGAAGATTAAATCTCCAGGTACCTTGTGTCCAACGGACAACCTCTATCTCGTTGTACTTTTTGATTTATGATCTGTACAATATAGGGTTTCTGCCTCTTCCAGATCTGAGTCAAAATCAGGTGACCTTGGGAAAAAGGTCATATCTTGGGCTAGGAAGCTCCAAATGACATTTAGTAAAAAGTGACAGGTATTACACAGTCTGTACTATCTCAGAAAACGTTTTCAGAGGCCGAAGTTGAACCCGTGACACGTGTCACGCCGTACAAGTTCTCTCTCTTGTATTATCCCATAAACAGGTCATGTTGCGACACTTGGCATAACTCTCTCTCAGAGAGTCCAATTGCGGTCATACCTATCAGGATGGAAAGATAACAGGCCGAACTATCTCAAGAAATGTTTTCAGAGGCCGAAGTTCAAACAGTGACATGTGGCACGCCGTACAAGTTTGCTCTTCGGTTTTATACCAAAACAGGTAACGTTGCGACATTTGACATAACTCTCTCTTAGAGAATCCAATTGAGGTCAGACCTGTCAGGATGGAAAGATAACAGTTCAGGCTATCTCAAAAAACTTTTTCAGCCCTGTGGATTGAAAATTTTGGAGGTACACCAGAAACAATCAAGTACATATTTCTGTCAAAACAGAATTATTTTTGAGTATCTTCATTCATGGCTTCCAGAATTTAGGGCTTTGAAGAAAGTTGGAATTTTTGTAATCGGAGACCAAGGATGAATGCTACTCATCAAAATAGAAATTTAGAGACCAAGATCAGAATTTTTGGTTGGGCAAAAGGCCGGGCTTGATCAAACCCTAGTTCGGGACTTTGATTAGAAAAGTGGAAAACTAGGGCTTCTGTAAAAATGGGAATTTTTGCAATCTGTGACCATGGCTGGAAGCTCCTCAGAAAAATAGAAGCTTAGAGCTTTGGATCAAACCTTTTGATGGGGAAAAAGAGTGGGCTTCATCAAACCCCAGTTCAGGGTCACGTTCAGTGAATACGAAAGTTTCAAAGGCAAAATTGAGGAGTGAAACTTTGCAGTTTTCAAATTCTGAATATACCAGTTTGATCAGCTCATCAAGGCGCATATTTCTATCCTTTCAGAAGTTTGAAATTAAAAGTTTGAATTTTTGGGGTTTCTCTGACAAACCCGTATCCAGCTCCAGGTCCAGTTCTTGCAAATCAAGTGGATTGGGTTAATCCTAGAAGAAGATGGATTGATCATCTGCAGGAGTGAAGAAGTTCCTGTTTCAGAGGGAGATGAGGCTAAGGCCTTACATAAGAAGATTACAAGCGATCTCGACAGGTATGACTCATCGAGGTATGTTTCGATATTTTTCCATGATTAAGTTTATGGTATGTTTGTCTTCATGTTATTATGGTTAGTACAATTTTGATTTTAGATTTGTCGTATCACCTTAACAAAATTATGAATGCATGATAGAAGATATTCATTGGTTAGGGTGTTGGCACTTATGATTGTACTAATGCATTATGGTGTTGTATGAGGTTTATGTTGTCTACTAACATGAAAGGTACACCAAGAAAGACAAATCATGTTCTGGTCCAAGAACATATGATCATGATAACATGAGGACAAAGATTCATTCATTGTCATGGATCTCATAGAAAATCCATTTACGAGGTATGTATAACTTGGTTTTGTAATAGTTAACCTATGAGATATACAGGCTACTAGCACAAGTCATTGAAGAAGAAAAAGAAGACATCATGTGAGTATGTTAGACATAAATAGCTAGCATGCTAATCCAGGTATGTTTTTCCTATATCAAGATAGAATCCTACCTTGTGTTAGGATCTTATACTGTTGTTAATAATGATTATTCATGAAGTCATAGGTTTGAATAATCATGATTGTATGCATATTATGTTTCTTACCATAATTGATGATATGACTAACTAGAAGAATCATGATGGTATAGGTTTGAATAATCACAGGTTTTATGCATTTTATATCTCTTATCTTGATTGATGATTCAACTAACCTGAAGAGTCATAGGTTTGAGTAATTACAGGTTTAGACATGTTATGTTTCTTATGATTTGACTAACCATAAGAATCCTTGAATGCTAATGCTTATTATTTCTGTTTGAAATGATCATGCCTATACATGATTGAGATTATTGTGTTTTAATAGTATACTAATGAATGTATGATTTTATATGAGATCAAAAGGATAACACATTCATGATACTAATAAGCATGCATAGGGACCAAGGATGAATATGAGATTCAAGAACAGGTAATCCAGGAAGCAAAGATCAAGAGGGAGTACACTCTAGTGGTTTATGCAAGGATGCAGATATTCAGAGGGAGTTGACCATCTCTCTACATCCCACAACAAAAAGGTGTAGAAGAAGCTACTTCAGATTAGGACTCCAGCAGCTCCTGCAAGGAAGCGAAGACTCAAAGGGAGTCCACCCAACGAACAAACAAAGATAAGTATTTGAATTGTCATTTCTTAAATAATATTGTTCAATAATGTATATACTGATGTTCCTAGAATTAGGTTGTGTATTATGCATATTAGAATAATTGCATTGATGAACAGTATACTCCTAATATGCATGGGTAAGTGGCCTATGGCACTGTACAACATTCCATTGCTACTTATCTAGAATGAAACCTCTTTGCTGACATGTTGGGAGTTGTGCACACTCTTAACAATGTTCTGGTAGAGATTGGAAGGCATCTAGAAAGTTACGGAATATGGATAAATTTTGTATTGAAGCATTGGCTAAGATAATTGCATGACTGTATGGCATATTTATTTATGTGTAAGAATTTGTTCTGAAAACTATGAGATGTTTTCTAATCATGCAATTTAACTTGTTTTGTAGGAAAGATCGTATGCCATCTCCTACAAAAGAAGAACTACAACATTTTGTTCCAGCAACAAAGATATCTATTGAAGATATTGAAGATATTGAAGTTCCCAGGATCTGGGATGAAGAAATGAAATTCCATGATCCGTCGATCATGAAGAATGATGTTTGGGATGTAATCCCAAGACATGAAGGGAAGTTTTCTATGACTTCCAATTGGAACTATCAGATCAAGCATGTTGCAGATGGCAGCATTGAGAAATATAAAAGTGATGAAATAGAAGATACACCAGATGGATTCAAGACAACTTCCTTGAATGGTTTAGTTGAAGAAGAAGTGTATGTAGAGCAGCCACTTGGTTCTGAGACACATGATAGGAAATCATATATGTGCAGAACTTGGTATGGTGAAGATAGATTGATTGCCGACACGCAGCGGAAGCTTACTACCGAGTTCGAGATGAAGAACTTGGGGATGATGCACTATTTGTTTTTGGCATGGAGGTGTGGCAGAGTGCAGATAGAATCTTCCTTGGACAAGGGAAGTATGCAGTAGAGATCCCAAAGAGGTTCGGGATGATGGATTGCAAGGCCATGGCCACACCTATGGCACCAAATCTGAAGCTTCTATGTGATGCTTCATCTGAGCCGATTGATGTCTCTATGTATCGCCAGATGATTGGGTCCTTGATGTACCTGACGAACACGAGACCAAACATTTGCTTTACTGTGAACACATTGAGCCAGTTCCTGACGGATCCGAGGAGTGTTCACCTGGTTGCTATAAAGCATATTCTGAGGTACCTGAAGGGTACAGTGGATTATGGGCTTAGGTATGAGGTGAATCAAAAGTTTAACCTGCAGGGTTATGTTGATTCAGATTGGGCTGGCAGTGCTGCAGATAGGAAGATCACATCTGGGTGTTGCTTCAGTATGGGATTAGGTGTGATCTCTTGGTTTAGCAGGAAGCAGTCCTGTGTAGCACTGAATACAGCTGAGGCAGAGTATGTTGCAGTCTGCTCAGCTAGTTGTGAGGCAGTATGGCTACGAAAGCTACTGTCTGAGTTATTTGAGGCTACTGGTATCTTCTGTGATAACCAGAGTTGTGTGAAGCTGTCCGAGAACCCAGTGTTTCATGACAGGTCGAAACACATAGAGATCAAATATCACTATATCAGGGATATGGTGCAGAGAGGAGCTGTGAAGCTCCTGTATGTTGCGACGGACGACCAGATTGCAGATGTGCTGACGAAGCCACTAGCCAGAGTGAAGTTCGAGTACTTCAGAGAGAGGCTTGGCGTTCTTCAGATCGAGGACACTTCGAGGAAGAAGTGATGGACACATTTGCTGAAGCCATTCCAAGCATGTTGGAAGGAGGATCCTTCACATGGCTGTGGATGTAAGCGCTGGATGATGAGCATCAAGATGATGTTCTGGTTTCTGCTTGATATGATCAGTTGGATCATTTTTATGTATGTATGTACGCATCATGTTGGATGCTGGATATGATTAGTTGGATCATTTATGTATGTATGCATCATGTTAGATGCTGGTATGATCAGTTGGATCATTTATGTATGTATGCATCATGTTAGATGCTGGATATGATCAGTTGGATCATTTATGTATGTATGCATCATGTTAGATGCT
This sequence comes from Larix kaempferi, assembly GCA_027924585.1. Taxonomy (NCBI): domain Eukaryota; kingdom Viridiplantae; phylum Streptophyta; class Pinopsida; order Pinales; family Pinaceae; genus Larix; species Larix kaempferi. The sequence goes on along the minus strand of BSBM01000338.1, from coordinate 20,323,601 downwards.
GGATATGATCAGTTGGATCATGTGTATGTATTTCGTATATGCATCCTGTTGGATGCCTTGACCATGTATCTGTATATGTATCAGGTGGATACATTGTATGATCAGGTGGATCATGTATGATGATATGTATCATGTATTTGTATTTGTATCAGGTGGATACATTGATGATCAGGAGGATCATGTATGATGATATGTATCAGGTAGATACTTGGTATGCATCAGGTAGATGCATTGATGATCAGGAGGATCATGTATGATGATATGTATCAGGTAGATACTTGGTATGCATCAGGAAGATGCATTGATGATCATAGATGACGAGCTTCAGGATGTTGCTCCAGATGACATGCAGCAGGATGTTGCAGTGATGATCAGGATGATCATAGATGACGAGCTTCAGGATGTTGCTCCAGATGACATGCAGCAGGATGTTGCAGTGATGATCAGGATGATCATAGATGACGAGCTTCAGGATGTTGCTCCAGATGACATGCAGCAGCACGTTGCAGTGATGATGATCAGGATGATCATGGATACATCAGGATGATGTATAGTGAGTATCAGGGTGATACTCTGTGGCCGTGGATCAGGTTGTGCAGATGAGCATGTAATCCAGTGCCCTGGGAGATTTGCAGATGGTCTTTTGAGGTTTTGCCTATGGCATGTAATATCGGTGCCCTGGGACATCTGGAAAATGCTCTTTCGAGGTTTTGCTCTGGGAGGACATGTAATTCGGTGCCCTGGGAGATCTGTAGATAGTCTTTTGAGGTTTTTCCTATGGCATCTAATAGTGCCCTGGGATATCTGGCAGATGCTCTTGCGAGGTTTTTTCCTATGGCATGTAATAGCGCCCTGGGAGATCCGATAGGTTGGGTTGTGTGCCCGTAATCAGTCCTAGGATGCTCTTGCGAGGTTTTGCCATGACCACATATAATAGCACCCCGGGAGATCCTACAGGTCGGAGTTGTGTACCCGTAACATCCTGGGATGCTCTTTCGAGGTTTTGTGGTGAGGTCACATGTAATAGCACCCTGGGAGATCCTATAGGTAGAGTTGTGTGCTCGTAACAGCCTGGGATGCTCTTTCGAGGTTTTGTGATGCACGTAATAAGTCCTGAGGATTCCACAGTATGGCCAGTGATGACGAAGACCTGCAGGTGGTGGGCCTACATCCAGCATGAAAAAGGACTGGCTTTGTAGAACTTCCTATGACGAGTAGATTCAGAGATTGATTGAGATAGCAGCAGCAGTAACGATGATGATGACTCGATGACGATTATCTAGTGACGATGATCCAGAGAAGATGACTTGTGCTAAAAGAACTGTGCTGAAAAATAACTTCCTAGTTAAGAGGGAGTGTTGATGTATATGTAACTTCGGAATGTATTTCACATATATGTATATTGTATTCCTATAGAGATGGTATTATTCCTCTATAAGGAAGTGTCGTCATTTATATTGTAAGTGTCGTAACTTATACTTGATGGGTTATTAGACCACCTTATTTAGGGTCGGCCCTGTATAAGTCATGTGGGTCAAAGGGTTGTTAGACCACCCTATTGGGGGTAGGCCATGTGGGTCAAAGGGTTATTAGACCACCCTATTGGGGTTCGTCCCACTCAACATTATGTTATGTGGTAAAGTTTGAGCCTACATGAGTTAGGTAAAAAGGCAAGTCAAGTCAAGTATAAATAGAGTGCGGGAGGCACTCTATTTACTCACTCACTTCTCACACATGCACTCAAGGAGGAGTGGCGCACTTATGGAGGAGGAGGATCTGCTGCTAGGTTATGGCTATCTCTCTTGGTTGGTTGTATCATTGCTCTATCTATCTCTGAGGAAGTTATTGGGGTTTTTCACCTTTATGGTTTTCCCCAAGTAAATCTTTGTGTCTCTTGTGTGCTTGCATTATGGTGTCCATGATTGATATGATGTAGATATGTTGTACATGTTTTTCTCTCAGTTAAGATCCTAGATCAGATTGAAGTAAATTCTGAAAATTTAACAGTAGGAGTATCACTGGATTTCCTTCCTCAACCTTGTAGTAAAGGTTGGAATCTGCTTTACTCTTGGTAAAGCCAAAACTGGTCAGGAATTTGTCTATCATGTCGTACCACGTCCTGGGTGCTTGCTTCAAGCCATACAAGGCTTTCTTTAATTTGCACACATGTGACTCCCTGTCACGTGTCTCAAATCCGAGTGGCTGCTCCACATATGCTTCCTCTTCGACTACACCATTCAATAAAGTTGTCTTGACATCCATCTGGTGTACTTCCACTTCATCACTGCGGCAAGAGAAAGTACTGTTCTGATGGAAGTGTATCTAGCTATAGGTGCACAAGTTTCTTCATAATCTATCCCTTCTTTCTGGGAGAAGCCACGAGCCACAAACCTTGCCTTGTATTTCTCTATGCTGCCATCTGCAGCATGCTTGATCTTGTAGATCCACTTGGAAGTCACAACAAACTTTTCTTCTGGTCTTGGGACCACATTCCAAACATCATTCTTCATGATCGAATGGTATTCCTTGACTATGGCATCCTTCCATTCTTGCATCCCGGATCCTGGGAACTTTAGATTCTTCAATATCTTCAATAGGTAGTTTTCTTGAACTTCATTGCTGGAACAAATGTCATTGTCCTTCTTTTGTAGGTGATTGTACACGATCTTTCCTACAAGTCAAATTCAATTGCATGATTAGAAACATCTCATAGTTTTCATAACAAAATCTTACACATAAGGACATATGTCACGCAGTCATGCAATTATCTTATCCAATGCTTCAATACAACATTTATCCATATCTTGTAACTTTCTAGATGCCTTCCATCTCTACCAGAACAATGTTAAGAGTGTGCACAACTCCCAATATGTCAGCAAAGAGGTTTCATTCTAGATAAGTAGCAATGGAATGTTGTACAGTACCATAGGCCACTTACCCATTACTTGCATATTAATAGTATCTTGTTCATTAATGCAACTTTTCTAAAATACATCCTAAATCTAGGAACATATGTACATGACTAAACAACATCATTTAAGTAATCATATATATTGGAAATAACAATTCAAATACTTATCTTTGTTTGGTTGTTGGGTGGAATCCCTCTCAATCTTTGCTTCCTTGTAGGAACTACTGGATTCTCTGATAGTGTTATGTTCTGTACATATACAGATGTCCTTGTTTCTTCTGCCCATAGATGTATAGGAAAATCTTGATCATGAAGCATTTCCTAGGCTGCTTCCATGATTTTCTTATTCTACCTTTCTGCAACCCCATTATGTTCTGGATTGTAAGGAGTGGTCAACTCCCTCTTAATCCCTGAGTCATTGCATAACTTCTTGAAGTGTGCTGAAGTGAATTCTCTACCATTGTCAGATCCACTCAGAGAACTACTGGAGTGTGCTCTCTCTTGATCTTGATTCCTTGATTATCTGTCTTTGAACTTATATCCATCCTGGACCACTATGCATGCTTAAGTGTGCACTAATGTCATCATTGTGTCATCCTCAGGATCTCATACATAATCATACATTCATTAATATAATCTCAATGCTATCAAAACATTATGATTCTAAATATGTAAGGTCATGATCATTTCATACACAGTTAATTTATCACGAGCATTAGTATTCAAGGTTTCAGGGAGTACTTCTTTTACTCATGCATATTCTTATTTGACCATAGGACTCTTATAGTTTGTCATACCATTAATCAAACTAAGAAGCATAATATGCATAAACCCATGATTATTCAAACCTATAACTTCATGAATAATCATTATCAATCATACGCAAGTATACTAATATGAGACCCTAACACAAGGTAGGATTCTAACTTGATATAATAAAAACATACCTGGATTATCATGTTTGCCAGTTACGTCTAACATACCCAAACAATGTCTTCTTTGTTATCTTCAATGCATTAGAGACCTTGTGCTAGTAACCTGCATATCTCATAAGTTAAGCATTGTAGAACCAAATTATACATACCTCATAAGTAGATCTTCTATGTGATCAATGGCTCTGGATGAGTCTTTGTCTTCATGTCACCATGGTCATATGTTCTCGATCTAGAACTTTATTTGTCTTTCTTGATGTACCTTTCATGTTAGCGGACAACATCATCCTCATACAACACCACAAGTGCATTAGTACAATCATAAGTGTCATAACCCTAATCAATAAATGTCTTCTATCATTCACATGCATTCATACTTTTACTAAGGTGATAAGACAAGTCTAAAATTAATCAAGATTGTACTAACCTCAATAATATGAAGACAAATTTAATCATGAACATTATTCAAAACAAACATGTATCTCCTCAAGTCATACCTGTCGAGATTGCTTGTAATATTATTTTGTAATGCCTTAGCCTCATCTACCTCTGGAATTGGAATCTCTTCACTTATGTAGGTTTCCAATTCATTCTCTTATAGGATTAACCCAATCCACTTGATTTGTTGAATCTGGATCTGGAGCTGGCCAGGGTTTGTTGGAGAAACCCTAAAAATACAAACTTGGAATTTCAAACTTCTATTTGGATATGGAGATGCAAATGATTGAGGCAAGTAAGCTGGTGTGCTCAAATTTTGAAAACTCCAAGAATTGACCCCTCAAAATTGACCTGCGAGTTCCGGATCTGTAGCTTCTGTCAAATTTTGGTTTTCTTGTCAAAATCCCGAACTAGGGTTTGATAGAGCCCGGGGTTCTACCTAACCAAAATATTCAATATTGGTCTCTTAATTTCGATTTTGATGAGGAACATCTAGCCGTGGTCTCAGATTCCAAAAATTTCAACTTTTGCAGAAACCCTAATTCCCCGCAGGAGTGACGAGCAAAAAATGAAAGTGCTCAGAATCTAATTCAGTTTGGATAGAAATATATGCCATATTGTTTCTGATGTATCTCTGAAATTTCAGATCCACAGGGTTTGAAACTTCGGCCTGTGGTAGAATGACCTGTCATCTTTCCAACCCCACAGATCTGAGCTCTAATGGATTCTCCATGAGAGAAATATGTTAAGTGTCGCAGCATGACCTGTTTATGGGATGAAACAACATAGAGAACTTGTACGGAGTTCCATGTGTCACTGTTTAAACTTCAGCCTCTGAAACGTGTACCTATGAGACTACATTCCATTCCCTAACTGTCACTTTTTACATAATTCCATTTGGATCTTCCTATCCCGAGATATGACCTTTGTTCCTAGGTCACTTGTTTAGGGATGTATTCTGAAAGAGGCAGAAACCCTAACTTTTACGAATCATATCGCACAAAGTACAACAAATCTGAGGCTGACCTTCAGACACAAGGTACATGAACATTTCATCTTCGGCTTGTACACATTTCAGATCCTGAACCTTCTACAAAACTGATTTATAACAAAAGTTCCACGATGACTGGTTTTTACTATACCAAGCCCTAGCTTCCAATTTGTCGCAAGTGCAACGAGTGTCGTAAATGCCATACAATGCCTTCCTTTAGGCTAGCTCTGATACCATGCTAGTTTTTCATCATTTAATTCAATGTGATCTAGGATCTTAACTGAGAGAACAACATGTACAACATATCAAACACAAGAGACAAGAGATACAAAGCATTTCATCGGGGAAAACCAAGAAGGTGAAAAACCCAGCAACTTCCTCAGAGATAGAATGAGAACCAATACAAAGATCACAATGATCAAACCCCAAAAGATAGATGTATTCATCAGCTACTCCTCCACTTGTGTGCACTCCTCTCTCTCAATTATGCGAGTTGGATGAGTGAGTGAATGAATAGAATCAGAGAGTCACACTCAATGACTTGACTTTCCTTTTACTCTAACTGGGCCAACCTCCCTTAGGAGAGTCTAATAACCATTACCACTTGTCACTGGTCCGACCCCACTAGGGTGGTATAATAACCCTTTAACCCACATGACTCATATAGGGTCGACCCCACACCGGTGGTCTAATAACCCATCAAATATAAGTTACGACACTTACACTATAACTTGCGACACTTGCAAATACAAACGACGACACTTCCAATCGGAGGAATAATACATCTCTGTTGGGGATACAATAAAGTACAAATGTAGCACATACAATATACAAGTGAATATCTTCCGAAGTTACAAATACATCAACAGTTGTATGAATATGAAAGACCCCTTGTCCCAGAGAGAGTTAACAAAGCCACAATAATTGAAGAGATATTCAAGGTATTTAGAGTAGTTACCACAGATAACACATATGGAGGGTCATTCAAATCCTCTGGATGTGAAGTGGTCCGAAGTGAGGACTTTATCGTGAGCCACTAACCATAGAAATGTGAGACCTTCGGCCGAAATTTTTGAGTACAGTTTCTATTCAAAGTACAGTCACCTATATCTATATTGTGATCGACCGGAATGGAATAAGCTTCTTTGAGAGTAAATGTGCCTCAATTCTAATATCCCCAATGAAGAATGTCCTGCCCAAAGTGAAATAAGATTCTGTAGTTTTGAATATTCTTCCAGAAGTCATCCTAAGGGAATCCTTGGGGAGGATTGCGACAAAGAGGTTTATCCACCCAGGTTCGTCATTGACTGTTATTTTCTGGGAGGCTCCAAAACTAGGATACTGAATTTCCATGAGTGTTGAGAGTGGCCAAGATCAAGAGTTTGCTTTGAGGATAGTTAGTGAGTTCAGGGTATTGTTTCCAGGCATCTTCCTAGAAGAGGGTCGTATGTCCATTCCAAATTCCCAAAAGGCATGCTACTAAATTAGAGATTTTTTTTCAAGGATGCATTCCAAATTATAGATCCCAAAATGCTTTCTTGGCTCTGAATGAGGTCTTTTTGTTCCATATTTGGTACATATTTCCTTGACCAAATTTGAGTTCAAAAGGAATAAGGATTACTAATCCATTGCCACCAATTTTTGGTCATTTGGGATTTATTGTCTATTTTGGGATCTCTAACTCCCATACCCACTTTCAATTTAGGAAGACATACTTTGTTTCATCCAACTAGAGCCCACTTTTGGCTCTTCCCTTTAGATTCCCCCACATAAAAAAGTGTTTGAGGCTCCAAATTTTATTGAGAATATATTTTGGGGAAAAAAAGATAGACAAGAGGAAGGTGCTCACATTGTGAAGGATGGATTTAAGGAGAGTTAGGAGACCAGCCATATTCAAGGATCTAAATTGCCAATTAGGGAGGCGATTTTCCATTTTTGCCAAAAGATTGGCCCAAGTCGGGTGATGGATAACAGAGTCAATGAGAGGCACACCCAAGTATTTGGATGGGATGGGGCTATGGTGGAAGTGAAAAAGACTAGATATACGAAACTGGAGGGAAATGGGAGCGGTGAAAAAGAAAATACTAGGTTTATCCAGGTTAAGGGAGATCCCTGAAGCTTCAAGGAAGGTATGACATACAACTTTGATGTTTTTGGATTCTCGAATGGTAGATTATCTTGAAGAGGCTTAATAATGCATTATACCATTATAAAAATTTAACTCTTACAACTATCCAAGATCTTAATTGTGACCAGAACCTTGTTGTTATGCGAATTCATTACTTTAACTAAGTTCATTTAATGATGCCTCTTCTAACTTGTACTTTCAATCTACTTTATGAAACAAATTCACCATGAAGATAATGAGACAATGAAAATGAAAGCATAAACACACAAAACATTTGATGATGAAGTTCACCAGGATTCCTGGCTACATATCCGGGCCCGCTTCAAATAGCAAGACCACTCAATTAATCTTCAATTCCAAACAAATACAATAATAAATGACTTACAATAGGTGAATTGAAGACCCCCTTCATTTCTGTATCTCAAAAGAAGAAACATAGGTAAAAAATGGATTCCTCTCGAAAAACTATGAAATTGGAGTATAAACTTGACTACTTTCTATGCTAGAGATCACAGACCCCCTATAACATGCAAAACAAGGTGATACTCAGCATTGTACAAACCTCGCCTCGAGATTCGTACCAAGCCTCTCACGAAGACCTCACCCGAACTCTCTTCAAGAACTTCACTTCAAAATTCAATGACCCAATAGTGTGGATGCATCCCCTTTTGTAGTTTCCAAAGGGCACCTTTTGGTTACAACCATTTTACTCATTAACTACTCTCAATATTCATTATTAGTTTTAAAGAAAAAAAAGTAAAGTAATTTTTGGGAATCTGTTTGATTATATGATTATTATATGGTTAAAACCATCATTTGATGGTAAAATGTTTTTTAAATTGCAATCCAATCTTGAAATATGGGATTTAAAAGCCAAATATTAACCATCTCATATTTACATTATTTTGAAATTAATTTAGCAAGGTGGGCATTTCCCTCTCAAGTAGGATTAGTGATTAGACATTTTTGTAAATTAAAAAAACTATGTACCTCAAGAGATTTGATCCTTCTTGGGTACTTGGTAGAGCCATAGTTAATATGAATCTATACTAATATAAAATCAAATCTATAAACAATAATATAAACAAAATGACAAGCAAAAGATTTTAATCCTAAGATAACATTTAGAAATTTTGTTTCATTCTAAATCTATTTAAATATAAGTTGTATTTAGAATTTTAATTTGAAAAGTAAACATTGGATGTGGTGTCTATAAAAACAACAAAATAGATAATTAAAAAAAAAAAACTAAACTCTATCGTAAAGTATCATCATGTGTTTGTGTAGTGAAACTGATTTGTTTGAACGGTTTGAGTTGATTTGCATGCACTCCTTACCTGCGTTTCTCACACTCGTTATCTCTCATCTTTCATTTCATTCAAGGTTGTTGGTCGTACCTATCTAAGCACTAAATGGTTTTCCCTTCACCTATGGAAAATCATTTGATATGTCTTATGTAGTATTTTAGTAGTTGGTAGTGGGTCCTTGTGTAAAAAGAATGAATTGTAACTCGTTTGTCGAGAAAAGTCTCATGAGATGCTTGAGGAGTCATATGGGAAACATCGTATTTATATTTAACTTTCATTTGAAAAAATGTAGTTTAATGTTATAGGAATTTTATGGTTACCATAATCTAACTCTCATTACTTATTTTTTTTATCATATTACCATTTGTTTGTTATTAAAACTGTATTTTTTTATAGATAAATGGATTAAAGATCCTCAAATATCCATATTTCATATGGATTGTATAATCTCAACAATTCATATTTGTGTTTCCAATAAGTCTTCTACAATTTTAGCCCTATTTCAAGTAAAAATGATAAACAAAATGTGACAGAAAAATATTCAAATTGTATAATATTTAAATTACTTAAAAAAAAAATTGCTATAAAGTCATTGTGCATGAAATTCCTACTTAAAACCCTTGGGATTATAAAAATAGTTTCATAGTATTTTATACTTTCAATCAACCAAACTACAAAGTTTCCTTGTTCGTGAAAGTGAATTTCCTTGCCCTTTTCATGCAACTTTTGTTGTTTCTAAAGTGTGTATGTGTTCTTGTCGATACTTTATTTGTCATGAGCCCTCACGAAATTGTAAGCATAGGATAACATTGGATGTTCTAATAATAAACTTATCTAGCTTGAAAGTATTTTTTGTCATCATGATTAGAGAGGAGAGAGTGTTGAAGAGAGTAATTAAGCATATAAACTTTCCCGACACTTGCTACTACTATCAAAGTTCATATCACAAAATGTGTAGTTGTTCATTATTGGCTTAGTCTAATTGTTGGGTTTTTCTAGATTCTCAATATACCGAGGTACAAAACAATTATGAAGATAATGTTGATAACGATAATGAGTGGACTTGTGATATATTAAAAATAAACCAATACAAAAGGATTTATGTCCTCCAAAGACGACTTAGTCTAATTGCTAGGTTTTTCTAGATTTTCAATATATGAAGGCACAAAACAATTATAAAAATAATGTTGATAATGATAATGAGTTGACTTGTGATATATAAGAAATAAACTAATACAAAAAGATTTATGTCCTCCAAAGGATTTTTGAAGATAATGTTGATAATGATAATGAGAGGACTTTGATATATAAAAAATAAACCAATACAAAAGGGCTTATGTCCTCCACAGGACTTTTGAAAATAATGTTGATAATGATTATGAGTAGAATTGTAATATATATGAGCCTAATCAAATCAACATACATCTTGTTTTTTTTAAGAACATTTGTTTGTTGTATATTGGTAAGTAGTGAGATGATTCTTTTTTTCTGATGGAAAAAAAATACTAAAATGATTGGACTTAATGTTCAAATCCCTTCTATTTTTTCTATTTCTTATGTCAACTAGTAGTTTTTTTTATTTCTTTTGTTTCTACTTCTTATATCTATTATAATATATTTTTACTTCTTTATTTTATTTCTTATATTTCTACTTTTTATGTCAACTATAATATTTTTTACTTCTTTATCTTTTAAGCATTGTTGAAATCAATGCAACCATGTTTTTTTATTAAGGTTCAATTCCCTTCTATTTTTTCTATTTTTTATGTCGGCTTAAGTAATTTTTTTTATTTCTATTTCTTATGTCTACTATAATAAATTTTTTACTTCTGTATTTTATTCTTATATTTCTACTTTTTTTTTATGTCAACTCTAATATTTTTTACTTCTTTATCTTTTATGCATTGTTGAAATCAATGCAACCATGTTTTTTTATTAAGGTTCAAATCACTTCTATTTTTTCTATTTTTTATGTCGAATATAGTAATTTATTTTTATTTCTTTTGTTTCTACTTCTTATGTCTACTATAATATATTATTTACTTCTTTATATTATTACTTATATTTCTACTTTTTATGTTAATTATAATATTTTTTACTTCTTTATCTTTTAAGCATTGCTGAAATCAATGCAACCATGTTTTTTTATTATGTTTAAATCCCTTCTATTTTTTCTATTTATTATGTCGGTATAGTATTTTTTTTATTTCTTTTGTTTCTACTTCTTATGTCTAATATAATATATTTTTTAATTCTTTATTTTATTTCTTATATTTCTACTTTTTATGTCAACTATAATATTTTTTACTTCTTTATCTTTTACGAATTGTTGAAATCAATGCAACCATGTTTTTTTATTAAGGTTCAAATCCCTTCTATTTTTTTTATTTTATTTCTTATGTCCGCTATAGTATTTATTTTAATTCTTTTGTTTCTACTTCTTATGTCTACTATAACATATTTTTTACTTCTTTATTTTATTTCTTATATATTTCTATTTTTTATGTTAATTATAGTATTTTTTACCTTTTTTTATCTTTTACGCATTGTTGAAATCAATGCAACCTTCTTTTGTTATCAAGATCTCCTTCATATTTACTTTTTACTTTGTATTATTCTTTTTTGTTTATGGCCGACATAGTATTTATTATTTTTACTTTGTATTATTATTTTTGTTTATGGTTGACAATATCGACAAACTCGACAAACGTTACAAGATCTCCCTCATATTTACTTTTTACTTTGTATTATTCCTTTTTGTTTATGGCCGGCATAATATTCAATACTTTTTACTTTGTATTATTCCTTTTTATTTATTCTCTTTTGTTTATGGCCGACAATATCCACAAACACTCAACACACGTTACAAGATCTCCCTAATACGAGGTTGTAGAGTACATCTCGACGCAATAAAATAAACCAATTCAAAAATACTTATATCCTCCAAAAGGTTTATGTCATCCAAAAGATTGGAAACCCATGTTTGCATTTATTATTTACAAAGTCATCCTACTAAATAATGGACTTAGTAATCGTGAGTGCCCCGTGTTGAGAAGGCCAAGGAAAGAATGCGTCGACTCACCCTACCATGGACTTGTTTTGTGAGGTGGTGAAAAAGGACATTAATCTCCCCTAATTAACCTCATACGATTTGTTTTCATATGTAACAAACATAAATTATATTATATATTATAAAACAATATAGAAATTTTATATAATAAAATTATAGTATTAATAATAAATATATACTTATACACAATGTTACATGCCATCTTCAATAATACCCCTCAATAGGTATAATAATGTGAATGATTTGATTGGTTTTCATACGTAACAAACATAAATTATATATAATAAAAGAATACATAAATTTTATAGTAAAATAATAATATTAATAATAAATGTATATTTATACACAATGATATATGTTATCTTAATTATAAGTGTTCATGGTATTTAAAAGTACTTTCTATAATTCAATATTAGAGAAGCTCATAATTTTATATTAAATATGAAGATAATACTTTAATAAAATAATAAATTATTAATTAAAATAATATTTATAGTGATGAAAATAATATATATATATATATATATATATATATATATATATTAAAAGTAAAAACATAATGAAATTTAAATATTTATTGTATTATCTAATTTACTAATTGTATGTTTGGCTATGTTTAATTAATTACATGATATGGATATTATAGAAATGATCTATTTTTTCACTTTTCGAGTTTACATTTTTTTAATTACCAGCAGAGATCCATTTTAACTCCAATTCCCATAGGGATAAAATCCCTTGAGGTACAAACTTTTTCTCAGGTTTTAACACTAAAAAAGGTCTTCATCTCAAGGTATTTGATCTCTGTAGGTGCATGATAAATTTGTAGTTAAGATGGATCTAGGCTAGTTTTATATAGAGAGAGATTATTTTATGTTGTCCTTCTTATGTTGAAATTAAAATATAAGAAAACCCAAGTCTAGGAAATTATTTTTTAATCCATCCTTTGGTGATACACAATATTTTGAATTTCTTTATTTTTAATTATTTGATATAATCCAACCTTTAGCCACTTTAAAAATAAAATTCCCTTACTAAATCTTTATGTTGTTGTAATAAAAGAAGCATTGCTCACCGCATAAAGAAAAATATATGAATGCAACAAATAATAGTCAAATGAAATGAATTTGCGGATGAATAAAATGAGCGTCACACCGCACACCAAAGTTGCACAAAAGACAAATCGATTTGAAGAGCACTATAGAATAAGAAAAAATAAACCTATTTGATGTTACAGAGATGGTCAAGTATTCACTACAAATCCTACATCGAATTTGTGGTGGTTGAAAATAAAATAGATTGGTGTTCAAATCAAGCCTTTAATCATAAAAGGTTTTATCCTTGTGTCCCATAAAAGTTAACACACCCCCCTAATTTCCATCGGATTCTAAGGGGAATCATAACTAGCAAATCAGTGGACAATTCAAGAACATCACATGTCTATTTAAATATTAGCAGAGGATAAATATTTGGAAGATAGAAGGTTTCTTCGGGGAGTGGAACCTCAATTCACACAAAAGAAAAACATAGGTATAGATCCAAGTCAAAGTCATTATTGAACTAACCTCATAATTTTGAAAGGAAGCACATGTGCTGAATACTCTTCCTACACTAATCAATGAAAGAAGAATGTGGAAAAATCTAAATAAACATAATTGCATAAATGAAAAACACAAAAAAAACCATTAGACAAAAATTTCTTAGGGAAAACATTCCGGGACAAAAGCCCCACACTCCAAAGCAAACTCAATGTATCAATCATTAACTAACAATTATTACAATACATTCTTGAGTCTCAATGCTCTCAAAAGGAGTGTTTAATCGCATAAGGATCCTAGAGAAATTTTGACAACATAATAGTAAGTTAAAAACTCTCACACAATATTTTCTGTCAACCCTAGAACTAAATAAAATACGCATAACAAACCCCAAACCATTTATACCTTTCCAATTCTACATGTTGGAAACCACCAACAAATAACTGGCCAACTATTGCTACTTAGCATTCATTGCATGCTAGTGCTCTACATTTATTCAGTACCACTACTTAGAAACTATTCTCTGGTGCATCTTACAAATCATTATTTGCTCTATTACAGAACTAAAAAGTGTATGAAACACATGTCCCAACATTCTCCTACTTGTCATATACCTTGTAGGAGTATAAGGGAGAATACACTAATTTATAGGGGCCATAATGCCCATAGACTCACAACACCATGGAAAATTTTAGGGGCTAATCTTAGCCCACGTGTTATATTTAGGGGTTTTAAATTTTTATTGGGATATTTTTTATTAAACACCCATTAGGTATGATTAGCCCACATTTTATTGATTTATTTTTAATAAATAAAATGTTAGCCCCATAGAATATAAAAAGGGGAGGAAAGATAAAACAATTTCTCCCCTGTAATAATTGATTTAAACCTTTCTTCGCCCATAAAAAAACCCTACGGATCTCCCATTAGCCCCTGATTTCTAGAATCCCATTTGCATCTAGGAGAGTTCTGAATCCCATCACTTCAGATCCAAAGTTTCACCAAGAAACATGGGGATTGTGAACCATTACTATATATGGTTTTATACTTTATCAAAAAAATCACCAAGACTTATTTTATAATTTAGTGAAATATTTGCCAAGATTTTACAAGATTTTATAATTTAGTGAAAGTTTCGCCAAGATTTTACAAGGTTTTATAATTTAGTAAAAAATTCGCCGAGATTTTACAAGATTATATAATTCAATGGGAAATTCGCCAAAAAATTATATATACATAATATAATACTGATAAAATAACCTTCATATTTTCCTATATATCATGGGGATTAGCCCATTTATTATACATAGAAATTTAGGGGGGTTCTTAAATTTTTCCCTGCACAACACCATTTGAAATTATTTGTGCTCACTGATTTTTTCAATGCATTTCATACATTTTTCAATTTGTAAACATTTTCTAGTATCAAATTTTCATCCTCTCCCATGTCCTGAATTAAATGGTATTGGATATCACTATGCTTTATCTTCACATAAATGATTGGATTCTTAGCTAGACAAATGGCACTGTCACTATCACATTGAATTGTAATAACTCTCCAACTTAGCCCTACATTTGAACATAGTTCCATTAACCAGATGGTCTCCTTATAGGCATGAGTAGCTACCATATACCTTACCTCTATAGTGGACAAAGAGGCGACAACCTATATTGTCTTCTCACCCAACTCAATGCTCCACCAAATAGTAGAAAGGCATATCCAATTGTAAATCTCTTATCTAGATATCCTCCCAATCAAAGTCCACTTAACCATCTATGTCCACGTAGTGTGGGTCACATAAGACATTACTATGATAACAAATGGATTATTCAAACTTTACCTCTCAAATACCTAAAGACCTTCAACACAACCCAATGTTGATGTCCAAGAATAGCTATTAAACTGTTTAGTCTAGTATAGAATATGGCATACATCAAAATACCAACTACAATAACATAAGGAACATAAGCCATATCCTCCATCTCTATGGCTGTTATAGGAAATTATTCAACTAAAATTTTAGTTCCGACATAAAACAAAATATTCAATGATTTACAATATTCCACTTGAAAATGGTGTAGCATAGAGTTCAAGTACTTAATCTAGGTTAACCAAATATTTATGTTCTTTCTATCCCTTGTGATTTCCATTTCTAACATATATTTTATATTATTCTAAGTCCTTCATGTCAAATTGTGTTGAAATTTTGGACTTCAAATCATAAATCACATTGTTATTGTTATAAGAAAAATGTTATGTAGATGTACATAGTTATAACAAGAAAATGACAACCATCATGTTTGTACTACACATAATGATCATATATGTGTCATATATTTTGATCCCAACACAAAAGGAATCAAACTTTTTCTATCGTTATCAAGCAACTTGTATTTTCCCTTATCGGATGATCCTATCTAGGATGGTGGAGGAACCAGACAATTAGAGAGGTGACCTAAGAGGACCTCGATCCCCGGATGGATCAGTTGTCATGCCAATTGAGGCACTCTTCGCTTTATGCCACCAAATCCCAAGGTAGAAAAGGGGGATACCCTGATCAAATCCCGAGAGGAAAGATATAAAACCAATCACGAGATCAAACTATAAGGCTAGAGTACATAAGGTGATGGATATATGAAACCCTAGATCTAAGGGATGAAGCCACTATAGAGTTTATGCTTGGATTGAGAGGCTTAAGATAAATGAAATGACAACCCAATGTGTTTGATTAAAGTGACTTAGGAATTTAAGTATGGATCAAGGATGTAGGTGCTAGCACAAATGATCAAATCTTGCTACCTTGGGAAATGTGACTTAGATCTTGAGAAAAAGGCCAAGTTAGTAGATCTAGAAGAACTTAGGGATTTCTAGCACCTATATTATGTAGCTTGATGATTAATATGACTATGTCTACACACAGAAGAAAAAACTGGACCACAAACTAACCAGAAAGATGACAAATTACAAGAGGGTGAATTGGTTGAAGAGCAGTGCCTTGGGAAATGGGAAGATGGAGTCCTCCAAGGGTGATGCCCTAGGGAACCCACCTTGGTCTAAGACTTGAGATAAAAAAAAATGGAAAGAAATTTCCAAAGTTTTGAGTTATGTGACCGAGATAAATTTGTATAGTTACGGAGTTAGAGTTTGAGCAGTTAAATTATATGACTAGTGGATTAGAAATTTAAAACAAGAGATATAGAGTATATCTTACCCCGGAAATCTTATAGATTCCTTGCAAGTGATGATCTATCCCTTCTCGATCAATTTGAGTTGATTTGGAAGTATCGCCAAGTGAAATTGATTTGACCAAAGGACGTAGTGGGGCCCTCTTACCTACAGAAGCAAACTACACACTTAAGATTTGATGCACACGAAATAAGAATTGTAGATGCAAAATAAAAATAGAGAGCATATCAAAGATCAAAGATGCTATTGAAAACCCCCTTATTACGAAACGTATTCAAGTGAAATGATATGGGGAGGCCCACAAAAACATCCAAGTGAAGTCGCCCTCCTACATGCAAACACTATCTTCCACAAAAATTTTGGATCCATAAACAATATCTCAAATACTAAGATCAATTGACTTTCCAATCAAGTACAAGGACATCCCACAAAGAAGATCCAAGAATTTATGCAAAAGAATCTCTTTATTCCAATTTTCCAAAAGCCAAAAGTCACTTTAGAATGAGGGGGTCCTCTATTTTAAATAGATCCGAGAGAGACCAAAACCCTAACCACTTTTTGAACGAGTGGTTGAGATTAAAAGATACATCATAGATCATCAATGATGGAGATATTTTTAATTTTTTATTACATGGATCAATGACTAATTCATGTGAGGGGGGCACACTTTTTCCCAAGGACGCCCTAAGAGGGGTCAAAATGATACAAAATCATAATAAAACATGGGAAAACATCATAAAGGGGTCATTAAGGGCATAAATCACCCGAGGACTCAACATTTTACAAAGACACAATATAATAGCGTGATAATACAAATTATCAACTCATGAAGTGCGCCCCATAGGGAGAAGATGTCCTCTCTAAGACAATATATCATCATAAACAAAACATCCCAGACAAAGCAAAGCCATGTAATATGAATCTAGAGCCATAACATATCATCATCAATCATCCCCATGCCATTTCCTTTCCCACAATAGCCAAATCGATTTTCCTATTACAACCATGGTCATTTTTTCTGAATAAAAACTATCAGTATAATCATCCTAGAGAAATAAAAATTCCCATAACTCACTTCCAAGTGTCTGGGGCACCAAACTAATTGCAAAAATGAATATGGATACATAGGAATATGGTAAATATAACTACTCATACCCCCAATATGTCCTGTATTGTGCTAGGTGAAAAAAGGACATCACTGTTGAAGATAATAAAATGGCCACTTCAGTAAAAATAATAATAATCTATTTATCTAACAAATTGTGACCATTTGTTGCAAACTGAAGTTGGAGGGAGTATGTTGTAGTGCTTGGAACAAAAAAATCAATCTAGAGTTCTGTAGTCACTACCTCAGGAAACGAGTTGACCAAGTAAAAGCACCCAAACTGAAGGTAGATGAATACTCTGGAAGATCTTCTATGCATGTTAGATGAGCAATCCTGACAAGTTTATGTTAGAAACTAGACTAAAACATGAAATACATAACAGTGGCTAATATAATCAAATAAAATATATACCTGTGTGAGATAAACCTTTAAGTCTTTCATGAAACTCCCTACATATGCTTGCTCACGGACTTAGGTAGACGAGGTAGAAAACCACGAAAAGATAATGGGAAGGAATTGTAAATTTAACACTGTAATCTCTTAGAAATGGGGAACATAGGGAAACCAATTAGACATTTGTCAGCTAGAAAACAATCAGGGAATGGCGGTGCCTCACAAATGGGTAGAGTGCTTGGAATGCTTCTTGTATACTCTAGACAATCAACCTTTTGCATTTAATTTATTATCATCTTTGTACTTTCACATTTAACATTTACATTTAACATTTCACATATGATCATATTTCACTAGCCATCCTTCAAAGGCATGTTCCATGAATAGCCTTGCGGGCCTCAATTAATGACTCTGTCTTACCACCATTTCCTGCCATCGTCCATAGGTGAGATAGAGTTACTACCATGTTTCCTTGTAGGGGAAAATGAACTTACATCATACAGAGGATGAGTGCTCGTCCTTTGGAAACTGACTAGCTACAGAAAATATATTATTTATTTTCTTTTAGTGTTTAGCAATATTGTCTTGGATGATTTTGCATCTGTTTAGATAGAGCATTTATGCGTTCTGATGCTTATATAGGAGTACTTGATTTCAAGAACTACAAGATAACATCACGATGACAAAATCCACACACTCCAAAACCAAGACACAAGGTAAAAATGGATTCTATCTGACAAATAGTTCTAAGTGGGGGGAGTCCTCGATATCACTAGTCAAAGTACAAGTCGAAATCAAACCACTAAACAAAAAAGATGGATGAGTGGATAAAATGAGAAGTGATGAAATCAAAGCAAAGGTAAGGCTAATTCCATGAAAGGTAGTATATACTAGCAAGCATATGTAATGACCTTACACTAGGGATTCTCTAACCACTTACGACACAGGTTTCAAACCATGAATCTCAGAATGCAATTGTCAGTAAACATGCATAGTCATAGTAACTAAAATAAACTATAGAGCAAATTAAACATCTAAATGAAATATAAATGTATACCTCTTCTCAACCATATACTTGACTCTGGAACATCTGCAATTGACCTTTGGCAAAGGACATCACCTACAAAGTGCTCTACACTGGATGAACCATGACTACACTAGAATCATCTCAATGGGTCATGTAGGCTCAGTCATGACAAGGGGGGATATTGTTGTTGTTGGCTCGGAAATATAAATCACCGCTAAAAAATAGGCTCATCTCAACCACAATACTGTCTCAATGGATTGGAAAAATCAGGTCTGGATCATGGTAGCTCCAACTACAATGTATGTGATAACATCTGGCTCTAGCTGGGACAAGTTCTCTACTGAAAAGAGAGCTTGAGAACCTCAGAAATATCTGTTCTACAACACTCTGCTAATCAAATCCTCGAACATGCACTCAAGCATCTACATCTTCATCAAATATGTACCTATTACCTCCATCCTTCCAATGCTCGACCAATCTCCGCAGACCCAATATTAGTCAAGTCATGAAAATAAAAGCACAAATAATAATGCATAAAAATAACCATTACTGAAATGAAACTTGTTATTCTACTAACTAAAAATAAAATTTTGTTTTATTTTTTTGGAGGAACAAAGAAAGAAAAAGAAAGGCACTCAAGGAATCAAATTGCTAGACACAATGGCGAAGAAAAATACTAAACACTGATGGTGCTTATTCGGTTTCCTACCTACCCTACTCTAGCCCACTCAGACAAGTACTAAGTGAAAGCATAGATCCAGTGCAACCATTCATCAAATTGATTAATGATTCTTCCTTGATGTTTTTTAACAAAACAAGGCAATATTGAATTAAAGGTTAAGGAGTTTAATACCATGATCTTCTTAACTTGTTCAAAATTTAAAAAAGTATTGGAATGGTGCAAAATCAAATCATGCCAAGGAGGAGATTGACTGATGAAAACACCCTCCATCAAGATATTTATAGGATCGTGGAAATTATTCAATTTATTGTTCAAAATACATGGAGGGAAGAGATGTGACAAAAAATTTAACTCCCCTTGACTCAAATTGTTTTCCTCGTCTACCCAACTGGGACACTAAATTCGGTTCACTCCAAGAATGATGGACCAACCAAGTGGGGATGAATTGTAATGTAATAAAATTGAGATTGAGCTTATCCCCACTTGTTGTTCAAAAATGGAGAAGCGATGAAATTGATCTTTTACACCTTTTCCAGCCACGAACAAGAAGGATTGACAAGTTGAAGGATATTATTCATCAAATACGACTGAAAAGGGAAATGAAACACCTTATCCCCAATCACGCGACAATGCTTAGACCCGTGACTGAAAATATCAAAGGTAAAATTTTGACTAGAATGCAAAACCATGAAAGAAGATTCAAAAAGCCGGGATGAGAGGGTTGGTTGAAAACATACAATTTCTCCCATATGGCTTGGAATGAATGACCTCAGAATTTGGTAAGAGGGAGAAGTTTTGAACTCAATGATACTTTTAATTCCGCGAAGACTTTCAAATTTCATATCAAGTTCAATAGTCGTTCAATGAGGACATGACTTACTACGACCACCGAACCCAAAGAATTGAATCAAGTTAACCTGATCAAAGATGGACTGGGGAGAAATATCAACATTAGATGAGTTTAGTGAAGGATTGTATGCAAACTTCCCATAATCAGTTAGAAATTGATTTGATTATTCTTTTAAGTAAATATATTTATTAGTTTGATTCAGTAACTCATACTCATCACGAGAGTGCTTTTTAATTGGTTTATCATTAAATTCACATGATGATAATTAATTAGGGAACGTATCCATAAACTCATTAGAAACCACCTGATCATTTTCATAATATTGATCTTTAAACTCACAATGATCATATGAATATTTTTCAAAAGAAATTTGGCTATTGTCCCCATTTTCTTATTCTTTAGTAACATGATTAGAAATATCGTCAATTACACAAGGATTGTGAACAGGCATCTCAAGAGGGTCTTCCAAGGATTCATTGATGGAAAACTCAATCGTGGATTCTTATTGATGGAAATCATTGGGATCATCCTCTTCATCTATGACTTCTTCGGGTAATGATGACAATATTTTAATAAGTTCCCCTCTTATGTCAATATTGAGGTCATAAACCTTAGGGGTTGAAATTTGCTCATTGTCACACATTAGTTTCTCATGAGACTCTTCAAGTATGCTTTTCAAATATTCTGTGGCATTTTTATGGACTGAAGGATCAGTAGAAGAGGAATCAAATTGATAAGGACAATCGTCAGTTATTTCATTATTAGTATCCTGATCATCTTCATTAAGTTGATTTTCATCAAGACAATCATCATCTGACTGCTCTTCCATGGATTCATCAATGTTTTCACCCCACTTATTTATTAAAAAATCCATGAACATGTCATACCCAGTGATGGATCCTGGGTCCAATTGATCAAATTGTAACTGAGCATCCCCATCTAGGGACACAGCAAGGGCTCACATATAAACATCTTCATCAGTTGCACCCGTGATTTCCATATAATTCTAGAGAGCATCCAAATGAATTTCAATGGATATGTCATTACTTCCATTAAAACGAGGTAGCCTCCTGATGTACTCATTTGGCATCGGATGGGGTGCCCCATGTATGCCAGAAAAGTAAAAAACGAGATGGTTTGGCTTCCTAACAACCTTTCTTTCTTGAGTTTGATGTTTAACTATATTACAATAATTATTCACCCAAAGCCTTGGTTGGGTTTGATGCTCATTAACCAGATTATTCGGGGTGGTTGGGGAGGATATTTTATTAGACGACTGAGGAAAATGGCAAGCATCACACAATTTTTTATATGCAGGTTTATACCCATAGATATATTCATAATCATCCTCATACCTAAATCGTGAATTCCTTTCATAAATGGCTAAATGTTTCTTATTATATTCTATTAATTCTTTTAGGGCTTGCGAAAATTCTAGGTCCATTATGATTTATAGTTTTAAGATTCCCTAGTGGAATCTCTATACAGGTTCTCTAGTGGAGTTGTGTTGTGAAGTCGCCAGGTAAATTATTGATCTCATTTATCGAAACATATGTCGATATGATAGCAGGGAGAGATGAGTGAAAAAATTTGATGGTTTAATATAATTAGGAAATGGGAAATATAACCACCAGTGTTTAAAACCAAATGTGATATGATATGAAATAATGCACGGAAACTAGTAGACACTGAAGGTAAGCCTCTACCTCCCCAACAACGACACCAAAAAATGTTATCATGCAACTTGTAGTTTCCCCTATCAGATGATCCTATCTAGGATGGTAGAGGAACTAGGAAACAAAAGAGGTGTGTTGGGCCTAGGTTGAGTTAAAGTTTTAGAAGAACCTTTTTGAGGCAAGCAGGGAAAGCTGAGCTGAGCGTAGCTCAGAAACACAATTTTGGCTAAGTATTGAAAATGCTGCGAAGTTGCGCGCAGCATCCAACTTTTGGAGAAGACTGCAGAGTTGCGCGTAACGTCGAAGTTTTGGCCGTGATGCGAAGACCAGTACTGCGCAGAAGCAATGCTGCGGAGTTAGGAGGCCACGTGGAGCAAACAAAGCGGTGTGCTGGACAAGTATCAAGTGTAGCTACCGGCTTGACTGGTAGCAGCCAATTTTGGAAAGATATTTCAGGATTGCCGAGTGGTGGACGTAGGCAAAACAGGAAGGCGGCCACACGTGGGTTGTTAAGGAAAGCGATGTTTGGCACGCTTAGAAGGTGAAAAAGTTAGAGAGAAATGGTTCGGCAGAAGCAGCCTGTAGGCACACGTGCGATAGGAAGGCCGATAGCGACAGAATGGGGACGTGGAGATCCACCATGATCAAGCAGACGCTACTAGGAGCCAGCAAGCCAGTTTGGAAAACCGACGCAGTTTTGGAAACCCTTAGGGTTTTGGGTTTTAGGTCTTCGGCATTGTACAAACATGACCTTCAGGCATGATCTATTTAAGAAGACATTTTGTATGGGATGGGGGTTCGCTTTGTGGGTTGTTCTCTTTTTGTATTATTGTTATTCTTTTGTTGTCACTGACTACTTAAGGAGATAACCTTTTTGTATTGTAAAATCTCTCCAGGCTGAGAATATTGTAAAGGCTCTGCAGCTGTGTGCGCAGAGACCTAGCCGAGAGAAAGGAGAGTCTGCAGCTGAGTGCGCAGACTAAGAACGGTTGCCCCATCCCCTTTTGAAAGAAATATATTACCAACCGTTCTTATGGACGTAGCTTTCCATCCGGGGAAGTGAACCACGTTAAATCCTGCGTTATGAGATGGTGTTTATGAATGAATGACTGTATGTATTTTCTATAGAATGAATGCTTGAATGTTTCCTTGCATGCTATAATATGAGAACTTTGATATGCATTTACTAATAGGAGAAGTTTGGGAATGATATGCTAGGTTCCACGGAAGCAGGTGAATGGCAAACATTTCAATTCTATGTTAAGGTCGTGAAATAGTCATTTAAGTTTAAAAACTTTCTTAAACACAGTGAAGGAACGCAGCACAGTTAATCATGTTATCATTTCGGTTCACATTGTAATAATCCAAGTTCTTGACGAATGCTAGAAAGATAGCCAGTAAGTGCCTGAATGAATGGATGAGTGATATTCATTTCAGTGCCTTAACGTTTCCGAGATTTTCCAAGTGAAGGCTAATTGTGGGTGATTCGCAGTTCTAGTAGAAGATTCGTAACAGTAAGAAACCTTTGGTGCGACCCGCAGTGTTGCCCGCACCGCGTAGTACTGCTCACAGCATAGATCCTGCTGCGTACCGCATCATTCTGTCTGCAGCGCCATCCTTATGTCCTGCGCTGCACAGCTTGTTCTGATAAACAACTCATCATTTACTGTGGAAACCTAATTCCGCAGTACCCCATAAAGATACACCTCGGGTGAGACCTCAACCTGCTTGCAGGTTGTTGCCGAAAGGGCCGGTGCAAAGGGGTTTTGTTGGTCAAAGGGAGAACCGCAAAGAACATCGGTCTAGTTGAAAACCTCTAGGTCAGTTTAATCCAACAAGGTGACCTAAGAGAACCTCAATCCCTAGATGGATCGGTTGTCACGCCAATGAACGCACTCTTTTCTTTATGCCACCAAATCCCAAGGTAGCAAAGGGGGAGACCCTGATCTAATCCTGACGGGAAAGATCTAAAACCAATCGCGAGATCAAACTATAATTCTAGAGTGTGTAAGGTGATGGATATGTGAAACCCTAGATCTAAGGGATGAAGCCACTATAGAGGTTATGCTTGGATTGAGAGGCTTAAGATAAATT
Organism: Larix kaempferi; assembly: GCA_027924585.1. Lineage (NCBI taxonomy): Eukaryota > Viridiplantae > Streptophyta > Pinopsida > Pinales > Pinaceae > Larix > Larix kaempferi. Next base: position 20,299,271 of record BSBM01000338.1, on the reverse strand, counting down.
AAATGACAACCTAATGTGTTTGATTAAAGTGACTTAGTAATTCAAGTATAGATCTAGGATCTATGTGCTAGCACAAATGATCAAACCTTGCTACATTGGGGAATGTGACTTACATCTTGTGAAAAAGGACAAGGTATTAGATCTAGAAGAACTTAGGGATTTCTAGCACCTATATGATGTAGCTTGATGATTTATATAACAATGTCTACACACAAAAGCGAAAACCAGATCACAAACTAACCAAAAAGATGACAAATTCCAAGAGGGTGAATTGGTTGAAGAGAAGTGCCTTACAAAATGGGCAGATGGAGTCCTCCAAGGGTGATGCCCTAGGGAACCCACCTTCGGATAATCCATTAGATAAAAACACAGAAAGGAATCGGCAAAATTTTGAGTTATGTGACCCAGATAAATTTTGATAGTTACGGAGTTAAGGTTTGAGCAGTTAAATTGTATGACTAATGGATTATAAATTTAAAACAAGAGATCTAGAGTAGATCTTACCCATAAAATATTGTAGATGCATTGCAAGTGGTGATCTATCCATTCTCGATCAATTTGAGCTTATTTGGAAGTGTCCCCAAGTGAAATTGGTTTTCCCCAAGGAGGTAGCGTGGCCCTCCTCCTTACACAAGCAAACTACACACGTAAGATTTGATGCACAAGAAATATGAATTGTAGATTCAAAAGAATAATAAATATCATATCAAATATCAAAATTGCTATTGAAAAAAGGGTATTTTTTAACAATTATAAAAGTATACTTAAGTATAGTATTATAGGCGATTATTTTTAGATTGAAAAAAACATATATATAGATTGGTAGTCAAGTATTAAATGTGAAACATAAAATTTACTACCAAGACTCGTAAATTTTGCCAAATATTATGATAAAAAACACATTTTATGTAAATATAGGCGATATTACACACAAAAAATGACCAAATAGTGAATTTATTTTTTGAAAAAAGGATAAAAAAATAGCCAATTGGCTAAATTTCACCCCTAAAAATTTCCATGTTCCAGAGCCGAGACACAAGGTAAACATGGAGTCTATCCGACAAAGAGTAAGTGGGGGGAGTCCTCGATATCACTAGTCAAAGTACAATTCACGATGAAACCAGTAAACAAAATAGATGAATGAGTGGAGAAAATGAGAAGTGATGCCATCAAAGCAAAGGTAAGGCTAAGTCCATGTAAGGTAGGAGATACTAGCAAGCATATGTAATGACCTTACACTAGGGACTCTCTAACCACTCACGACACAAGTTTCAAACCATGAAGCTCATAATTCCACTGTCAATAAACATGCATAGTAACAATAACTAAAATAAACTATAGAGCAATTGAAACATCTAAATGAAATATAAATGTATACATCTGCTCAACCATATACCTTCCTTTGGAACATCTGCAACTGACAATGGGAAAAGGACATCACCAACAAACTTCTTTGCACTGGATGAACCATGACTAAACCAGAATCATCTCAATGGGTCATGTAGGCTCAGTCATGGCAAGGGGGCATATTCCTGATGTTGGCTTGAAAATATACATCACCGCTAAAAACTAGTCTCATCTCAACCACAGGATTGGCTCAATGGATTGGAAAAATCAGGTCTGCAACATGGCATCTCCAACTACAATGTATGTGATAATAGGTACCACATTTTGGGAGATTGATTGATACAAGATGTAGACTTTTTAAATTTTCAAAACAATGACACTTTTCTTTTTTCAATGTAGCACTCTAGTTTTGTCCTATAGATCTCCTCCTTCAAGTTTCCGTGTAGGATTATGGTTTTCATATCCATTAGTTCTATGTATAAATTTTTTTTTTCTATAGATATGAAAATCCAATAGATGTTAACTTTGCAACCGGGGATATAATCTCACCAAAGTCTATCCCCTCAACCTAGGAATATCGTTTTGCAACCAACATTGCCTTGTGCTTTTCAACGTCGCCATCTAAATTTATCTTCATTTTTGGCACCCATTTACAACCCATGGGTTTATATTCATTTGTAAATGGTACCAAGACCCATATATCATTCATTTTAAGTGAAACCATATCCTCATACATGGAATATCTCTAGGAGTGATTATCATCCATCTCCATTACCTATTTCATAGTTCTAGCTTCATCAGTGTTAGTGGTAAACAAAACAAACATTGGAAATCAAATGGACTATAATTATACCTATTTGATTTCCTTCTTTTCCTAGTAGACCTTCTTAATGTTTTAGGTGGCATTTCTTCCTCCTCATAGTCAAACTCTCTGATCTATCCTCGTCATTAGGTCCATCATGAACTTGTTCATTTTTAAGTTCAAATTTATAGGTGGTAGCTAAACAACTACCTTATTCTCACCGTCTTCTAATTGCACCTCTATGGGAGAATACTTCTTTTCTAAAAATAACATTTTTACTATACAAAGTTTCCCAACCATAAGATCCCAAATCTTGACCCTTTCATAAAAATGTCATCAACTGTGAAGATACATTCCAGTACCTTGTTAACCAACTTTGACAACTTCTCCTTAGACACATGAGCATATGCATCACAACCATAAATAGAAGAGGTTTAATTGAGAGTCTCTTTCCCATCCAAGCCTCTATAGGGGTCCTATCCACAAGAGATGATGTGGGAGACCTATTGATTAGGTAGCATATAGTAGCAATTACTTCCACCCAAAACTTCGTCTCTAAATGAACTCCGCTAAGCATACTCCCAACTCTCTCCATAAACATCATATTAATCCATTGTGCCACTCTAGTTTGTTGAGGGATTTTAAGTTGTCTTATTCTTTCATTTCAATTCTCCTTATAAAACATATCACACTCTGCATATCAAAATTCATTGCTATTATCAGTTCTCAACAACTTAGTCTTCCTACCAATGTGATTTTCCAAAATATCTTTAAACTCCTTAAACTAAAAAAATATAGATTTAGTTCCAAGAAAAGATAAACATGTCCTTCTAACCACTTTAAAAATAAATTCCCTTACTAAATCTTTATGTTGTTGTAATAAAAGAAGCAGTGCTCACCGCATAAACAAAAATAGAGGAATGCAACAAATAATAGTCAAATGAAATGAATTTGTGGATGAATAAAATGAGCGTCACACCGCACACCAAAATTGTACAAAAGACAAATTGATTTGAAGAGCAATATAGAATAAGAAAAAATGAACCTATTTGATGTTACAGAGATGGTTAAGTGTTCACTACAAATCCTACATTGAATTTGTGGTGGCTGAAAAATAAAATAGATTGGTGTTCAAATTAAGCCTTTAATCATAAAAGGTTTTATCCTTGTGTCCCATAAAAATTAACACACACCCCTAATTTCCATCGGATTCTAAGGGGAATCATAACTAGCAAATAAGGGGACAATTCAAGAACATCACATGTCGATTTAAATATTAGCAGGGGATAAATATTAGGATGACAAAAGGTTTCTTAGGGGAGTGGAACCTCAATTCACACAAAATGAAAACATAGGTATAGATCCAAGTCAAAGTCATTATTGAACTAACCTCATAATTTTGAAAGGAAGCAAATGTGCAGAATACTCTTCCTACACTAATCAATGAGAGAAGAATGTGGAAAAATCTAAATAAACATAATTGCATAAATGAAAAACACAAAAAATAAAACCATTAGACAAAAATTTCCCAGGGAAAACATTCCAGGACAAAATCCCCACACTCCAAAGCAAACTCAATGTATCAATCATTAACTAACAATTATTACAATACATTCGAGTCTCAATGCTCTCAAAAGGAGTGTTTAATCGCATAAGGATCCTAGAGAAATTTTGACAACATAATAGTATTGAAGCAATTTGGAAACCTGTGTAAGAGAGTTAAAATTTTGACGTTTCGGGCTAAATAGCGTAGCCCATCCTTAGCAATTTGAAAACATAATAGTAAGTTAAAAACTCTCACACAGTATTTTCCGCCAACCCTAGAACTAAATAAAATACACATAAAAAAATCTCAAACCATTTATAGTTTTCCAATTCTACATGTTGGAAACCACCAACAAATAACTCGCCAACTATTTCTACTTAGCATTCATTGCATGCTAGTGCTCTACATTTATTCCGTACCACTACTTAGAAACTATTCTCTGGTGCATCTTACAAATCATTATTTGCTATATTACAAGACTAAAAACTGTATGACACACATGTCCCAACATTCTCTTACTTGTCATATACCTTATAGGAGTATACGGGAGAATACACTAATTTATAGGGGCTGATGAGTCAAGTTTTCAGGTATTTGATAACCTTTTTTCCAGCAGCCAAACTCAAGCAATGGTGATAAAACATACTCATTTGTGGGGGAAAATGTTTTACTTTAATTATTTAATGGAATTTTTTTATGATTATTCTTGGATGTTAGAATGCGTATCAAATAAACTAATTATATGGAAACCAAGCGTGATTGAGTAGGTTCAGGGCCATTCAAGGATGGATGTGTAGAAGACTAAAGGATCACCAAGCTTGGCGCCCTGTTTCCTGATTGATAGAGGACGCATTCCCACTTTCAAGAAGAATCGGCATTCTGACAATCAGTTAGGATCAACATTAAATCATATAAATATGGACCTCTCGGGTAGCGAGAGGCCCCTCCTGTTATTTTGAGAAAAACATTGTTTTAACGTTTTCTTCCCTATCGATACTGCGAAGTACAGACCTTTGTTTTGACATGGATTCTATATTTTAATTAAGAGATTGATGATTAATTCTAGCCAGCGTTTCTAAGTTTTTATTCTCTCCTGAGTACGGGTTGGGGAGGGCCCCTCCAACACGTAGGTCAGGAGATTCCTACTTGCAAGTATTTTTCCAATTATGCGTTTTACATTGATGAACAATTATATTGCATGTGGAAGCGCTTGAATGATTCATTGTTTCTGTAGTAGTTTATAATACATTCTGTAGTAGTTTATAATACATTATGTAGTACAGTAGAACAGTTTCAGTTGTCCTGTAGGTTCTTTCTTTCAACGCATATTTGAATTAAACGATTGCATGTGTATTAGCTTTGCTTTCAATACCATGGTTTATTTATGAGGTTTTTGACTGTTTCTCATCATGATCAATTTATTTATTAGTAGATTGATAGCTTGAAACGATTGCACTTCAATTCCAGTCTTGGGATTTAAAATGGTTTAGATCAGAATTCTAGTTTTAGGCATAAAATAACGACAGACCTTGTTTTCCCCAATCTTAGAATAGATCTGTTATGGCATGTTCATTTTTAGATTTATTATTCTGCATTAAGTAATTTTATAAGATCATTCCCTTTACTCTCAGTATTTTAATTATTTAAGATACATTTACTGCTTTATGTCTTAGAACAGATTTACTGCTTCTGGCATCGTTATTTCTTAGAACAAGTTTACTGCTTTCAACACTTTAATTCTTTTAATTAGATTTATTGCTTTCTCGTATTTCATTCATAGCATAACCACTTTTCATATTTAGTATACAAGCTTTAGAACATCGATATCGACATCCAATTGTGACAAGAGATTATCCTATAAGAGCACAGATAGTGCATGCATCTCTAAAGTTTGTACGTTCCCAAGGTTGACATTTAAAGTAGGCTCTTGGTATAGCTGCCCTCATTAGGCATCCACATTGGGAGCTCACCAGGGGCCATAATGCCCATAGACTCACAACACCATGGAAAACTTTAGGGGCTAATCTTAGCCCATGGGCTATATATAGGGGTTTTAAATTTTTAATTGGATATTTTGTATTAAACACCCATTAGGTATGATTAGCCCACATTTTATTTATTTATTTTTAATAAATAAAATGTTAGCCCCGTAGAATATAAAAAGGGGAGGAAAGATAAAACAATTTCTCCCCTCTAAAAATTGATTTAAACCTTTGTTCGCCCACGAAAATCGCTAGGGAGCTCCCATTAGCCCTTGATTTCTAGAAATGGTAGTTTCTAAGGTCTCTTTCCCCTTCTATCGATAATGGAAATCGAATTTGGAGTTACATTCGTCCCAATTTTATGGGAATCTCTTTTTATAAGTTTCTTAATGTCCACACGAGAAGGGCAATTGATATTTACTATTAGGACTTATAGTGACCCTTTTGCATCTAGGAGAGTTCTGAATCCCATCACTTGAGATCCAAAGTTTCCCCAAGAAACATGGGGATTTTGAACCATTACTATATATGGTTTTATACTTTATCAAAAAAATCACCAAGACTTATTTTATAATTTAGTAAAATATTTGCCAAGACTTTACAAGATTTTATAATTTAGTGAAAGTTTCGCCAATATTTTACAAGGTTTTATAATTTAGTAAAAGATACGCCAAGATTTTACAAGATTATATAATTCAACGAGAAATTCGTCAAAAAATTATATATACATAATATAACATTGATAAAATGGCATTCATATTTTCCTATATATCATGGGGATTAGCCCATTTATTATACATAGAAATTTAGGGGGGGTTCTTAAATTTTTCCCTGCACAACACCATTTGAACTTACCTGTGCTCACTGATTTTGTCAATGCATTTGATACATTTTTCAATTTGTAAACATTTTCTAGTATCAAATTTTAATCCTCTCCCATTTTGTGAATTAAATGGTATTGGATATCACTATGCTTTATCTTCACAGAAATGATCGGATTCTTAGCTAGACAAATGGCACTGTCACTATCACATTGAATTGTAATAACTCTTCGACTTAGCCCTACATTTGAACATAGTTCCATTAACCAAATGGCCTCCTTATAAGCTTGAGTAGCTACCATATACCTTACCTCTATAGTGGACAAAGCGTCGACAAACTATTTTTTTCTCACCCAACTCACTGCCCCACCAAATAGTAGAAAGGCATATCCAATTGTAAATATCTTATCTACATATCTTCCCAATCAAATTCCACTTAACAATCTATGTCCACGTAGTATGGGTCACATAAGACATTACTATGATAACAAATGGATTATTCAAACTTTACCTCACAAATACCTAAAGACCTTCAACACGACCTAATGTTGATTTCCAAGAATAGCTATTGAATTGTTTAGTCTAGTATAGAATATGACATACATCAAACTACCAACTTCAATAACATAAGGAACATAAGCCATATCCTCCATCTCTATGGGTGTTGTAGGACATTATTCAACTAAAATTTTAGTTCCCACATAAAACAAAATATTCAATGGTCTACAATATTCCACTTGAAAATGGTGTAAAATAGATTTCAAGTACTTAATCTAGGTTAACCAAATCTTTAAGTTATTTCTATCCCTTGTGATTTCCATTCCTAACATATATTTTATATTATTCTAAGTCCTTCATGTCAAATTGTGTTCAAATTTTGGACTTCAAATCATAAATCACATTGTTAATGTTATAAAAAAAATGTTATGTACATGTACATAGTGATAACAAGCAAATGACAACCATCATGTTTGTACTACACATAGTGATCATATATGTGTCTCATAAATTTTGATCCCAATACAAAAGGAATCAAACTTTTGGTATTGTTATCAAGCAACTTGTATTTTACTCTATTGGATGATCCTATCTAGGATGGGGGAGGAACCGGGCAATTAGAGAGGTGACCTAAAAGGGCCTCAATCCTCGGATGGATGAGTTTTCATGCCAATAGAATCACTCTTTGCTTTATGCCACCAAATCCCAAGGTAGAAAAGGGGGATATCCTGATCTAATCCCGACAGTTAATATATAAAACCAATCACCATATCAAACTATAAGGCTAGAGTAAATAAGGTGATAGATATATGAAACCCTAGATCTAAGGGATGAAGCCACTATAGAGGTTATGCTTGGATGGAGAGTCTTAAGATAAATGAAATGACAACCCAATGTGTTTGATTAAAGTGACTTAGGAATTCAAGTATAGATCAAGATGTAGGTGCTAGCACAAATGATCAAATCTTGCTACCTTGGGAAATGTGACTTAGATCTTGAGAAAAAAGAATAGGTAGTAGATCTAGAAGAACTTAGGGATTTCTAGCACCTATATGATGTAGCTTGATGATTGATATGACAATGTCTACACACAGAAGCAAAAATTGGACCACAAACTAACCAGAAAGATGACAAATTCCAAGAGGGCGAATTGGTTGAAGAGCAATGCCTTGGGAAATGGGAAGATGGAGTCCTCCAAGGGTGACGCCCTAGGGAGCCCACCTTGGGCTAAGACTTGAGATAAACAAATGGAAATGAATTGCCAAAATTTTGAGTTATGTGACCCAGATAAATTTTTATAGTTACGGAGTTAGAGTTTGAGCAGTTAAATTATATGACTAGTGGATTAGAAATTTAAAACAAGAGATCTAGAGTATATCTTACATGGAAAATATTTTAGATTCCTTTCAAGTGATGATCTATCCCTTCTCGATCAATTTGAGTTGATTTGGAAGTATCCCCAAGTGAAATCCATTTGACCAAAGGAGGTAGTGCGGCCCTCTTCCCTACACAAGCAAACTACACACTTAAAATTTTATGCACGCGAAATAAGAATTGTAGAGGCAAAATAATAATAGAGAGCATATCAAAGATCAAATATGCTATTGAAAACCCCCTGATTATGAAACGTCTTCAAGTTAAATGATATGGGGAGGCCCATAAAAACACCCAAGTGAAGTCGCCCTCCTACATGCAAACACTATTTTCCACAAAATATTTGGATCCATAAACAATATCTCAAATACTAAGAGAAATTGACTTTCTAATCACGTACAAGAACATCCCACAAAGAAGATCCAATAATTTCTGCAAAAGAATCTCTTTATTCCAATTTTCAAAAAGCCAAAACTCCCTTTAGAATGAGGGGATCCTCTATTTTAAATAGATCCGAGAGAGACCAAAACCCTAACCACTTTTTGAATGAGTGGTTGACATTAAAAGATACATCATAGATCATCAATGATGGAGATATTTTTAATTTTTTATTACATGGATCAATGACTATTTCATATGAGGGGGGCACACGTGTTCCCAAGGACGCCCTAAGAGGGGTCAAAATGATATAAAATCATGATAAAACATGGGACAACATCATAAATGGGTCATTAGGGGAATAAATCACCCTATGACTCAACCTTTTACAAAGACACAATATAATAGTGTGATAATACAAATGATCAACTCATGAAGTGTGCTCCATAGGGACAAGACGTCCTCTTTAGGACTATATATCATCATGAAGAAAACATCCCAGACGAAGCAAATCCATGTAATATGACTCTAGAGCCATAACATATCATCATCAATCATCCCCATGCCATTTCCTTTCCCATGATAGCCAAATCAATTTTCCTATTACAACCATGGTCATTTTTTCTGAATAAAAACTATCAGTATAATCATCCTAGAGAAATAAAAATTCCCATAACTCACTTCCAAGTGTTACGGGCACCAAACTAATTGCAAAAATGAATATGGAGACATAGTAATATGGTAATGATGACTACTCATACCCCCAATATGTCTTGTAGTGCCCTAGGAGAAAATAGGACATCACTGCTGAAGATAATAAAATGGCCACTTCAGTAAAAATAATAATAATCTATGTATCTAACAAGTTGTGACCATATGTTGAAAACTGAAGCTGGAGGGAGTATGTTGTAGTGTCTGGAACAAAAATAATCAATCTAGAGTTTTGTAGTCACTACCTCGGGAAATGAGTTGACCAAGTTAAAGCACCCAAACTGAAGTTAGAGGAATACTCGGGAAGATCCTCTATGCATGTTAGATGAACAATCCTCACAAGTTTATGTTAGAAACTAGACTAAAACATGAAATACATAACAGTGGCTAATATAATCAAATCAAATATATACCTGTGTGAGAGAAACGATTAAGTCTTTCATGAAACTCCCTACATATGCTTACTCACAGACTTAGGTAGACTACTAGGATAGGTGAGGTGGAAAACCACGAAAAGATAAAGGGAAGGACTTGTAAATTTAACACTGTAATCTCTTAGACATGGGGAACAAAGGGAAACCACTTAGACATATGTCAGATAGAAAACAATCAGGGAACGGTGGTGCCTCACAAATGGGTAGAGTGCTTGGAATGATCCTTGTAGACTCTAGACAAGCAACCTTTTGCATTTAATTTATTGTCATCTTTGTACTTTCACATTTAACATTTACATTTAACATTTCACATATGATCATATTTCACTAGCCATCATCCAAAGGCATGAGCCATGAATAACCTTGTGGGCCTCATATAATGACTCGGTCTTACCACCATTGCCTGCCATCGTCCATAGGTGAGATGGATTTACTACCATGTTGCATTGTAGGGGAAAATTATCTTACATCATACAAATGATGAGTGCTCATCCTTTCGCAACTGACTAGCTATGAAAAACATTTTATTTATTTGCTTTTAGTGTTTAGCAACATTGTTTTGGATGATTTTGCATCCGTTTAGATAGATCATTTATGCGTTCTAATGATTATATAGGAGTACTTCATTTCAAGGACTACAAGGTAACATCATGGTGAAAACATCCACACACTCCATAACCAAGACACAAGGTAAAAATGGAGTTTATCCGACAAATAGGTCTAAGTGGGGGGAGTACTCGATATCACTAGTCAAATTACAAGTCGAAATCAAAACAGTAAACATAAAAGATGGATGAGTGGATAAAATGAGAAGTGATGGAATCAAAGAAAAGGTAAGGCTAATTCCATGAAAGGTAGTATATACTAGCAATCATATGTAATGACCTTATACTAGGGACTCTCTAACCACTTACGACACAAGTTTCAAACCACGAAGCTCGGAATGCCACTGTCAGTAAACATGCATTGTCATAGTAACTGAAATAAACTATAGAGCAACTGAAACATCTAAATGAAATATAAATGTATACCTCTTCTCAACCATATACTTGCATCTGGAACATCTGCAACTGACCATTGGCAAAGTACATCACCTGCAAACTGCTCTACACTATATGAACCATGACTACACTAGAATCATCTCAATGGGTCATGTAGGCTCAGTCATGACAAGGGGGCATACTGTTGCTGCTCGCTCGGAAATATACATCACCGATAAAAAATAGGCTCATCTCAACCACAAAACTAGCGCAATGGACTGTAAAAAATAGGTCTGGATCATGGTAGCTCCAACTAAATTGTATGTGATAACATCTGGCTCCAGCTAGGATAAGTGCTCCGCTGAAAAGAGCACTTGAGAACCTCAGAAATATTTGGTCTACAACACTCTGCTAATCAAATCCTCGAACATGCACTCAAGCGTCTGCATCTTCATCAATTATGTACCTATTATTTGCATCATTTCAACGCTTGACCAATCTCCGCAGACCCAATACTAGTCAAGTCATGAAAATAAAAGCACAAATAATAATGCATAAAAATAACCATTACTGAAAAGAAACATGTTATTCTACTAAATAAAAATAAAATTTTGTTTTATTGTTTTTGAGGAACAAAGAAAGAAAAAGAAAGGCACTCAAGGAATAAAACTGCTACACACAATGGCGAATAAAAATAGTAAATACTGAGTGAGCTTATTCTATTTCCTACCTACCCTACTATCTCACTCAGACAAGTACTAAGTGAAAGCATAGATCCAGTGCAACCATTCATCACATTGATTAATGATTCTTCCTTGATGTTTTTTAACAAAACAAGGCAAGATTGAATTAAAGATTAAGGAGTTTAATACCATGATCTTCTTGACTTGTTCAAAATTTGAAAAAGTATTGGAATGGTGCAAAATCAAATCATACCAAGGAGGAGATTGACTGATGCAAACACCCTCCATCAAGATATCGATAGGATCATAGAAATTATTAAATTTATTGTTCAAAATGAATGGAGGGAAGAGATGGGACAAAAAAATTTAACTCCCCTTGACTCAAACTGTTTTCCTCGTCTACCCAATTGGGACACTAAATTTTGTTCACTCCAAGAATGATGGACCAACCAAGTGGGGATAGATTGTAATGTAATAAAATTGAGATTTAGCTGAGCCCCACTTGTTGTTCAAAAATGGAGAAGTGATGAAATTGATCTTTTACACCTTTTCCAGCCACGAACAAAAAGGGTTGACAAGTTGAAGGATATTATTCATCAAATATGAATGAGAAGGAAAATGAAACACCTTATCGCCAATCACGCGACAATGCTTAGACCCCTGAATGAAAATCTCAAAGGTAAAATTTTGACTAGAACACAAAACCTTGAAAGAAGAGTCAAAAAGGTGGGATGAGAGGGTTGATTGAAAACATATAATTTCTCCCATATGGCTTGGAATGAATGACCTCGGAATTTGGTAAGAGGAAAAATTTGTGAACTCAATGATATTTTAATTCCGCGAAGACTTTCAAAGTTCATATCAAGTTCAATAGTTGTTCTATGAGTACATGACTTACTGTGACCACCCAACCCAAAGAATTGAATCAAGTTAACCTGATCAAAGATGGACATGGGAGAAATATCAACATTAGATGAGTTAAGTGAAGGATTGTTTGCAAGCTTCCCATAATCAGTTAGACATTGATTTGAGTATCCATTTAAGTAAAGATCTTGATCAGTTTGATTCAATAACTCATACTCATCATGTGAGATTGATTTTTAATTGGTTTATCATTAAATTCACATGATGATAATTGATTAGGGAATGTATCCATAAACTCATTAGCAACCACCTGATCATTTTCATAATATTGATCTATAAACTCAGAATGATCATATGAATATTTTTCAAAAGAAATTTGGATATTGTCCCCATTTTCTTCTTCTTTAGTAACATGATTAGAAATATTGTCAATTGCACAAGGATTGTGAACAAGCATCTCAAGAGGATCTTCAAAGGATTCACTGATGGAAAACTCAATACTGGATTCTTATTGATGGAAATCATTGGTATCGTCCTCTTCATCTATGAATTCTTCGGGTAACGATGACAATATTTTAATAACTTCCCGTCTTATGTCAAATATAACCACCAATGTTTAAAACCAGATGCGATATGATATGAAATAATGCACAGACACTTGTAGACACCGAAGGTAAGCCTCTACCTCCCCGACAACGGCACCAAAAAATGTTATCACGCAACTTGTATTTTTTCCCCTATCGGATTATCATATCTACGATAGTAGAGGAACCAGGAAACTAAAGAGGTGACCTAAGAGAACCTCAGTCCCTGGATTGATCGGTTGTCACGCCAATCAAGGCACTGTTTGCTTTATGCCACCAAATCCCAAGGTAGCAAAGGGGGATGCCCTGATCTAATCCCGACATGAAAGATCTAAAACCAATCGCCAGATCAAACTATAAGGATATAGTGTGTAAGGTGATGGATATATGAAACCCTATATCTAAGTGATGAAGCCACTATATAGGTGATTCCTGGATTCAGAGGCTTAAGATAAATGAAATGACAATCCAATGTGTTTGATTAAAGTGACTTAGGAATTCAAGTATAGATCTAGGATATATGTGCTAGCACAAATGATCAAATTTTGCTACGTTGGGGAATGTGACTTAGATCTTGTGAAAAATGACAAGGTAGTAGATCAAGCAGAACTTAGGTCTTTCTAGCACCTATATGATGTAGCTTGATGATTTATATAACAATGTCTACACACACATGTGAAAACCAGATTACAAACTAACCAGAAAGATGAAAAATTCCAAGAGGGTGAATTGGTTGAAGAGAAGTGCCTTAGGAAATGGGAAGATGGAGTCCTTCAAGGGTGACGCCCTAGGGAACCCACCTTGGGCTAAGCCCTTAGATAAAACCCAGAAAGGAATCGTAAAAAAATTGAGTTATGTGACCTAGATAGATTTTGATAGTTATGGAGTTAAGGTTTGAGAGATTAAATTGTATGACTAATGAATTCGAAATTTAAAACATCTAGAGTAGATATTACCAAAAACATCTTGAAGATTCCTTGCAAGTGATTATCTATCCCTTCTCGATCAATTTGAGCTTATTTCGAAGTGTCCCCAAGTGAAATCGATTTTCCAAAAGGAGGTAGTGCAGCCCTCTTCCTTAGACAAGCAAAGTACACATGTAAGATTTGATGCACAAGAAATATGAACTGTAGATTCAAAAGAATAATAAATATCAAAGATTCTATTGAAAACCCCCTGATTACGAAGCATCTTCAAGTGAAACGAGTTGGGGAGTCCCACAAAAACGCCCAAGTGAAGTCGCCCTCCTGCATGCAAACACTATCTTCTACAAAATATTTGGATCCACAAACAATATATCAAATGATAAGAGCAATAGACTTTCTAATCTAGTACAAGAACACCACACAAATAAGATCCAATATATTTTGCAAAAGAATCTATTTATTCCAATTTTCCTAGAACCAAAAGTCCCTTTATAATGATGGGGTCCTCTCTCTTAAATAGATGTAAGAGAGACCAAAACCCTAACAAATTTTTGAACAAGTGGTTTAGATTAAAATATACATCATAGATCATCAACGATGGAGATCTTTTTAATTTTTTATTACATGGATCAGTGGCTAAGACATAAGAGGGAGGGACACTTTTTCCCAAGGACACCGTAAGAGGGGTCAAAATGATATAACATCATTATACAACATGGGATAACATCATAAAGGGGTCACTAGGGGCATAAATCACCCTAGGACACAACCTTTTACAAAGACACATTATAATAGTGTGATAATACAAATGATCAACTCATGAAGTGCGCTCTAGAGGGAGAAGACGTCCTCTCTAGGACAAGATATCATCGTGGATGAAGCAAAGCTATGTAATATTCCTTTAGAGACATAAAATATCTTCATGAATCATTCCCATTACATTTCCTTTCGCACAATAGCCAAATCAATTTTCCTAGTACAAACATGGTCATTTTTTCTAAATAAAAATTGTCGGTATAATCATCCTGGAGAAATAAAAATGCCCATAACTCACTTCCAAGTGTCTGGGGAAACCAAATGAGTTCCAAAAATGAAACCAGAGACAAAGGAATATGGTAATGATGACTAGTCGTACCCCCAATATGTCCTGTACCGCCCTAGGAGAAAACAAGACATTACTGCTAAAGATAATAAAATGGCCACTGCAGTAAAAATAATAATAATCTTTGTATCTCACAAATTGTGACCATTTGCTGCAAATTGAAGCTGGTGGGAGTATGTTGTAGTGTCTCGAACACAAATAATCAATCTAGAGCTTTGTAGTCACTTCCTTCTAAAACGTGTTGACCAAGTCAAAGCACCCAAACTAAAGGCAGAGCAATACTCTAGAAGATCACGTATGCACGCTAGATGAATAATGCTCACAAGTTTATGTTAGAAACCAAACTACAACATGAAATACATAACGATGGATAATATATCAAATCAAATATATGTCTGTGCGAGAGAAACCATTAAGTCTTTCACGAAGCTCCCTACATATGCTTGCTCACAGACTTAGGAATATTGCTAGGATGGGTGAGGTTGAACACCAGGAAAAGATAATGGGAAAGACTTGTAACTTTAACACCGTAATCTCTTAGACATGGCGAACAAAGGGAAACCAATTAGACATATGTCAGATCGAAAACAATCAGGGAATGGTGGTGCCTCACAAATGGGTAAAATGCTTGGAATGCTTCCTATAGACTCTAGACAAGCAAACTTTTGCATTTAATTTATTTTCAGCTTTGCACTTTCACATTTGACATTTATATTTATCATTTCACATATGATCATCTTTCACTAGCCATCATCCAAAGGCATGTGCCCTTAATAGCCTTGCGGGCCTTAGATAATGACTCGGTCTTACCACCATTTCCCGCCACTATCCATAGGTGCAATGGAGTTACCACCATGTTTCTCAGTAGGGGAAAACGTCCTTGCATCATACAAAGGATGAGTGCTCTTCCTTTGGCAACTTACTAGCTATGGAAGACATTTTATTTATTTGCTTTTAGTGCTTAGCAACATTGTTTTGGATTACTTTTGCATCCGTTTAGATAGAGAATTTATGCATTACGATGCTTATATATGAGTACTTGATTTCGATGACTACAATAGAACATCCCAGTGATAAAAGCCACACACTCCAGAGCAAGGTATTTTTTAAGGATTAGAAAGGTATACTTAAGTATAGTATTCTAGGCGATTATTTTTCAATTGAAAAAAACATACATATAGATTGGTAGTCAAATATTAAATATGAAACATCAAATTTACTACCAAGAATCGTAAATTTTGGCAAATATTATGATAAAAAACACATTTTATGTAAATATAGGCGATATTACAGACAAAAAATGACCAAATAGTGAGTTTATTTTTTGAAAAAAGGATAAAAAAATAGCCAATTGGCTAAATTTCGCCCCTAAAAATTTCCATGTTCCAAATCCGAGACACAAGGTAAACATGGAGTCTATCCGACAAAGAGTCAGTGGGGGGAGTCTTTGATATCACTAGTCAAAGTACAATTCAGGATCAAACCAGTAAACACACGAGATGAATGAGTGGAGAAAATGAGAAGTGATGCCATCAAAGCAAAGGTAAGGATAAGTCCATGTAAGGTAGTAGATACTAGCAAGCATATGTAATGACCTTACACTAGGGACTCTCTAACCACTCACGACACAAGTTTCAAACCATGAAGCTCAGAATTCCACTATCAATAAACATGCATAGTAACAATAATTAAAATAAACTATAGAGAAACTGAAACATCTAAATGCAATATAAATGTATACATCTGCTCAACCATATACCTTCCTTTAGAACATATGCAACTGACAATGGGAAAAGGACATCACCAACAAACTACTTTGCACTGGATGAACCATGACTAAACCAGAATCATCTCAATGGGTCATGTAGGCTCAGTCATGACAAGGGGGCATATTCCTGATGTTGGCTCGGAAATATACATCACCGCTAAAAACTTGTCTCATCTCAACCACAGGACTGGCTCAATGGATTGGAAAAATCAGGTCTGCAACATGGCATCTCCAACTACATTATATGTGATAATAGGTACAACATTTTGGGAGATTAATTGATACCAGATGTAGACTTTTTAAATTTTCAAACCAATGACACTTTTCTTTTTTCAATGTAGCACTCTAGTTTTGTCTTATAGATCTCCTCCTTCAGGTTTCTGTGTAGGATTGTGGTTTTCATATCCATTAGTTCTATCTATAAATAGAAGTTTTTTCTATAGATATGAAAATCCAATAGATGTTAACTTTGAAACCAGGGGTTATAATCTCACCAAAGTCTATCCCCTCAACCTAGGAATATCCTTTTGCAACCAACATTGCCTTGTGCTTTTCAACGCCGCCATCTAAATTGATCTTCATTTTTGGCACCCATTTACAACCCATGGGTTTATATTCATTTGGAAATGGTACCAAGACCCATATATCATTCATTTTAAGTGAAACCATATCCTCATCCATGGAAAATCACTACGACTCATTATCATCCATCTCCATTACCTATTTCATAGTTCTAGGTTCATTAGTGTTAGTGGTAAAAAAAACAAACATTTGAAATCAAATGGACTATAATTATACCTATTTGATTTCCTTATTTGCCTAGTAGACCTCCTTAATGTTTTAGGTGGCATTTCATCCTCCTCTTAGTCAAACTCTCCGATCCATCCTCGTCATTAGGTACATCATGAACTTGTTCATTTTTCAGTTCAAATTTCTAGTTGGTAGCTAAACAACTACCTTATTCTCACCCTCTTCTAATTGCACCTCTATGGGAGAATACTTCTTTTCTAAAAATAACATTTTTACTATACAAACTTTCCCAACCACAAGATACCAAATCTTGACCCTTTCATAAAAGTGTCATCAACTATGAAGATACAGTCAAGTACCTTGTTAATCAACTTTTACAACTTCTCCTTAGACACATGAGCATATGCATCACAACCATAAATAGAAGAGGTTGAATTGAGAATCTCTTTCCCGTCCAAGCCTCTATAAGAGTACTATCCACAAGAGATGATGTGGGAGACCTATTGATTAGGTAGCATGTAGTAGCAATTACTTCTACCCAAAACTTCATCTCCAAATGAACTCCACTAAGCATCCTCCCAACTCTCTCCATCAACATCATATTCATCCATTGTGCAACTCTAGTTTGTTGAGGGATTTTAAGTTGTCTTATTGTTTCATTTCAATTTTCCTTATACAACATATCGAAATATGCATATTATCAGTTCTCGACAACTTAGTCTTCCTACCAATGTGATTTTCCAAAATATCTTTAAACTCCTTAAACCAAAAAAAGATAGATTTAGTTCCAAGAAAAGATACAAATTTACTTCTAGAATAATAATCAATGAAAGATCCATAATAGAAAGCCTTGGAAATTCAAGGGGGCTTTAAAATACCAAATACATTAAAATGGACTATGTCCAAAAAACCAAAAGAGTTGTGAGAACTAGCATCAAATTGAACATGTGATGTTTTATATGTATGTACTCCTCACAAAAATCAAATTCAAGAGGACAATAACTCAATTGGTCAACAATGCTTTTAATTTTCTAGGCCTATAATCCATTCTCACCTATGTTGCATGATCTCTACTACAATAGAGCTATCTTCTCTTTAGGTAAGTTGATTTCTAAATAAAGTGCTTGCTTAGGTACCCAAAAATCATGACCATCAGAATTGGATACAAATTGTGATTGTGAGAGTGTAGATTCTACAGATCTCTTCACTGTAGAAACTGAAGTACTATTACATTGAACATTAATTGCATTAGTATTGAATGGATTGTCCACACTAACACCGTTATCAAGAACCATATCTCCTTAGACAATCTTGCACCCTTTGTGAGAGAGGACAACCTACAAATCTTCATCATTAAGTTTTCTTATTAATAGCATATTACACACCAAACTTGAAATTCAAAACACTTAATTGATCCCTTTCGCTCTACCATTGAAATAGAATAAAAACTCTATCACAACCAACTATGTTGAGAGGAGAGTGATAATCAAGGTATACCATCCCAACATCTTTTTTTGCATACGTTGAAAACTAATTTTTGATGGGGATTGATATGGAAGCGAGCTATGGAGCCTGTCACCCATGCAGTATGGATTCCATGGGTTACCAAAGATTCAATAAAGATATTTGCACCACCCTCCTAAGAATATTTTTTATCCTCATCATCTATATCATTCTTTACCTTTTTATTCTTAATTTTCTCTTCCTTGCAATATCTTTTGTAATGCTTAACCTTGTAATATTTCCAACATTTTCCCTTGGAATTTATAAAAGACTTAGGTCTCCCTCAAGATCTAGATATTCCATTTTCCCCCATCTTGACTTTCTCCTTTGGTATTCCATGAACGTCTTGGTTGATTCAAAATATTTATGCCTTACATTCTCCAAGAGTAAAGCAATAACGACATCATCAAGAACCAATTTCTTTACATTGCTTCTAAATTCCATTACAAGGTTGTCCCACAAATTTGGAAAATAACACAAAAGGGTCATACAATAATCCTCCTCATACATATTCAATCCAAATGAGATGAACTTGTTAAAAATAGTATTAAAGAAATTATGATGCTTGGAAAAAAAATCACCATCACCCATTCCCAATGAAAACAACATTTTCAAACTTAGAAAAAAGTTTATTAACAAGGGATTTAGACTGGTACATATCCCCAAGGTCTTCCAAATAGTTACTACAATTTCCTCTTTTCAAACATTCAATAAAACTGACTCAACCAAACAAATCTTGACAAGGCTTCTCTCCTTTATCTCTAACAACTCCCATTCTTCATCTTTCACACGAATGGGTTTAATTCAAGATACTACAACCATAGATCTTGATTTATGAGAAAATCCTTCATCTTAAGCTTCCATAGATCAAATTTAGTGCCATAAACTTCTCCATTTCTACTTTATATGTGCTTTCCATATTCCTTCAACAAAATTTCCTTTTATGCAAAAACCCTCTCAAACCAAAATTAAATACCAAAAAACTTGTCCCTAACAACATGGCTTTGAGATGATCAAGCTTTGATACGAAATGAAAGGAAGGAGATGTGTGTAATTTGATTCCTACACTAATCAAAGAGAGAAGAATATGCATAAATATAAATAAACAAAATCGCATAAATGAACAACATAGAAAGATACAAGCATTAGGAAATGACTTCATGGGAAAATCCTTCTAGGAGAAAAACCCTACACTATAAAAACACTCAATGTATTAGTTAGAAACTAACATATGGTTACAATACATTACAAAGTCTCCATGCTCTCAACAAGAGTGTTCAACAACATAAGAATATCACCCATTCCTAATGAAAACAACATTTTAAAACTTAGAAAAAAGTTTATTAACAAGGGATTTAGACTGGTACGTATCCCCAATGTCTTCCAAATAGTTACTACAATTTCCTCTTTTCAAACATTCAATAAAACTGAGTCAACCAAACAAATCTTGACAAGGCTTCTCTCCTTTATCCCTAACAACTCCCATTCTTCATCTTTCACACCAATGGGTTTAATTCAAGATACTACAACCATAGATCTTGATCTATGAGAAAATCCTTCATCTTAAGCTTCCATAGATCAAATTTAGCGCCATAAACTTCTCCATTTCTACTCTAGATGTGCTTTCCATTTTCCTTCAACAAAATTTCCTTTTATGCAAAAACCTTCTCAAACCAAAATTAAATACCAAAAAACTTGTCCCTAACAACATGGCTTTGAGATGATCAAGCTTTGATACGAAATGAAAGGAAGGAGAGGTGTGTAATTTGATTCCTACACTAATCAAAGAGAGAAGAATGTGCATAAATATAAATAAACAAAATCGCATAAATGAACAACATAGAAAGATACAAGCATTAGGAAATGACTTCATGGGAAAATCCTTCTAGAAGAAAAACCCTACACTATAAAAGCACTCAATGTATTAGTTAGAAACTAGCATATGGTTACAATACATTACAAAGTCTCCATGCTCTCAACAAGAGTGTTCAATGACATAATAATTCTAAAGAAATTTTGAAATTTACATATATTAATCTCCTCCAACCTTAGTAACCAATAAATTGTCATAGAAAAATAGTAAACCATAAACCACCAATTATTAATTAACCAATAAACCATAAAACATAAACCATACACTATAAACCATAAACCATAAATAAGCTAGAGATAAATATCTCATGGGATCACTTAAGGTATTTAAGGAGAGATATTGTGGGAGGCAGTTTTCCACATGCTTGAATAGAAAATCATATTGTGGCATGTTTATTATGGTCACTTATTGTCATATAAAGGGACATCATTCTACTCTATTGTGATGTGAGAAATTTATTACTATTATAAAATCAATATAATGTGATGTTCAAGGATATTTTGCCAGCACTGTTCTTTTCCCAAGAAATGATATCAAAGCTAGAGAAACAAAGAATGTTAATAGACAACCCTCGAAGTGGATTTTCGTGTTAAATCTAATATTTCTTATTTGTTGCAAGGAAAGATGATATGTTTGAGTATGTTGAGTGCTACTATATAATGCGATTATATCACAAGAAGCTAAAGCATCTTGATCGCCTTGGTGATAGAACTAGAGTGCTGAATAAATACCAACATACAATTTTGTTAGGCAGGTTCCACTGTAGCAAAGGGAGAACAACTACCAGTCTATGCTTCTAGCTTTGCAAAGTAGATGTTGATCTCCATTGAACATCTGAGTATTATAAAAAAAAGTACATTAGAAAAGCTTGCTTGAAGAGCATTGAAGAACATTTGAATTTACAAATTATATGTTTATGTTAAAGAAAACTAAAGTCTTAATACTTATCAATATAGTTAAAAACAAAAAAAAACATGGCATATGGATTTATTATAAAATATATTGGTAAAACCATTAATTGAAAGAAATGAGATTCCTATTTGTGTATGAGTGTTTTATCTACTAAATAGTATTGCTCATAGCACTAAAAAGTGCATTTATTTTTTGAACATAATTCAAAAATAGAAAAATATTAAAAAACATGTTGATAATATATTTAAATTTAAAAAAAACATAAATTTCTTCAAGTAAGAATATCGATAATTAATGTTCATAAGAAGGTGATTTTATACATCACAGATCTTATAATAATTTGAATCTCTACTTCACTCGCCGCATGCTTCCAAGTCCAATTGTAGATGTTGTCGAAAACCAATCATGCTCATGTTGGAGATCAACACACTAGACAATAAATGAATTATAAAAAATAAGATTATTTGAACTGATATTAAAAATAGAAATAGAAAAAATAAAATATCAAAATAATTATTCAAAATTCAAAAATAGTTATTCTCAATTGTTTTAGCCTTTAAATTATGTTCCGATAATTTATTAAAACTTAAAAAAAAAGCATTATATATAATCAGATATTACTACATTTATATATAATTGATCTACATCAATAAATAATTTACTTTGAATTTATATAAAATTAAACCTATAAACAATAAAATAAATAAAATGACAAGCAAAAAGATTCCAATATTAAGATAACATTTTTAAAAATCTTGTTGCATCCTAAAGCTATCCAATTACCAATTAGATTCCAATCCAAAGATAATATTTAAAAATCAAGTTGCATTCTAAATCTATCCAATTATCAATTAGATTTCAATATTAAAATAACATTTAAAAACCTTGTTGCATTCTAAATCTATCATTTAAAAACCTTCTTGCATTCTAAATCTATCAAGTACTTTTTGTGTTTAGATTTTCAATTTGAACAGTAATCATGGATCGGGTGTTGTTTAATATACATGGTATATACAAACCAACAAAATAAAGAATTTTAAAAAAAAAATCTATCTTAAAGCATCATCAAGTGTTTGCGTAATGAAATTGATTTGTTTGAAGGGTTTGAGATGATTTGCATGCACTCCTTCCCTATGCCTCACACTTGTTATCTCTCATCTTGCATTTCATTCAAGGTTGATGGTCGTAAATATATGCGCACTAAATGGTTTCCCTTCACTTAATATGGAAGCTAGTTTGATATGTCTCTCATAGCAGTTGGTAGTGGGATTTTACACTAAATGGTATGGAAATTCATTTGATATGTCTTATGTAGTAGTTTATAGTTGGTAGTGGGATTTTTGTGTAAAAAGAATGAATGGTAATTCGTTTGTTCAAAAATAATTATGAGATGTTTTAGGAGTTATATGGGAAACATCGTATTTATATTTGAGTTTTTGTTGAAATTGCATTTTTTAATAGATAAACGGATTCAAGACCCTCAAATGTCCATATTTCACATGGATTGTTAATCTCAACAATTCATATTTGTGTTTCCAACAAGTCTTCTATAATTTTAGCCATATTTCAAACAAAAATGTTAACAAAATGTAACATGAAAATGTCCAAATCATATAACATTTAAACTACTTGAAAAAAATTGATATGAAGTCAATGTGCATGAAATTCCTACTTAAAACCCTTGGGATTATAAAAATAGTTTGATAGTATTTTATACATTGAATGAGATGCTTTTAATCAACCAAACTACAAAGTTTCCTTGTTAATGAAAGTGAATTTCCTTGGCCTTGGCGTTTTCATGCAACTTTTGTTGTTTCTAAAATGTGTATATGTTCTTGTCAATAATGTATTTGTCATGAGCTCTAATGAATTTGTAAGCATAGGCTAACATTGCATGCTCTAATAATAAACTTATCTCACAACTTGAAAGTATTTGTTTTCATCATGATTAGAGAGGAGATAGCCTTGAAAATGGTAGTTAAGCACATCAACTTTTCCGATACTTGATATCGCTATCTAAATTCATACCAAAAAATTTGTAATTGTTCACTAAAATAATGAGGCACAAAACAAATATGAAAATAATATTGATAATGAGTGGACTTGTGATATATAAAAAATAAACCAATAAAAAAAACTTATGTCTTCTAAAGGCTTTTTAAGATAATGTTGATAATGATAATGAATGGACTTGTAATATATATAAAATAAACCAATAAAAAAAACTTATGTTCACAAAAGGCCTTTTGAAAATAAGGTTGATAATGATAACGAGTGGATTTATGATAATGATTATAAGTGGAATTGTGATATAAAAAATAAACAAATATCCTCCAAAAGGCTTATGTCCTCTAAAGCAATTTTGAAGATAATGTTGATAATGAGAGGATGTATGACATATAAAAACAAAACCAATACAACAAGGTTTATGCCTTTTGAAGATAATGTTGATAATGATAATGACTGGACTTGTGACATATAAAAGCTAAACCAATACAACAAGGTTTATGTCGTCCAAAGGAATGGAAGGCCATGTCTGCAAAGTCATCCTCCTAAATAATGGACTTAGTAATCCTCATTGCCCCGTATTGAGAAGGCAAGAATGCGTCGACTCACCCTATCACGGACTTGTTTTGTGAGGTGGTGGACAAGGACCCTACTCCCCTAATTAACTTCCTATTAGGATGTCCCTATAATACCCTCGTGAATAGGTCCGCGTCCATTACTTTGGATGATTTGATTTGTTTTTTATACGTAACAAACAAAAATTATATAAATAAAACAATAGTATAAATAATAAATGTATATTTATACACAACATTATGTGTTATCCTAATCATCCTAATCACATGTATTTATTGTACAGGTTATTTTTACAACTCAGAATTAAGGAGAAGTTTATAATTCCATACTCAACATGGAGTTGACAGGTGACACTTTAATATATTAATACATATATATAATTTCCACCAACCCTAGAACTAAATAAATTAAGTGTAACAAAACACCAAATCATTTATGGTTTTCTAATTCTAAGTGTTGGAAACCACCAGCAAATAATTGGCCAACTATTGCTACTTAGCATTCATTTCCTGCTAGTGCTCTACATTTATTCTATACCACTACTTAGAAACTATTCTCTGGTGTATCTTACAAATCATTACTTTCTTTACTACGGGACTAAAAGGTGTATGACACACCTGTCCCAACATTCTCCTACTTGTCATATACCTTGTAGGAGTATACAGGATAATACACTAATTTCAAGGGGCCACAAGGCCCATAGACTCACAACACCATTTGAATTTACTTGTGCTCACTAAATTTTTCAATGCATTTGGTACATTTTGCAAAGTTTAAACATTTTCTAGTATCACATTTTCATCCTCTCCTATGTCTTGAATGAAATGGTCTTGGATATCACTATGCTTTGTCTTCACAAAAAAGATCGGATTGGAAAAATGGCACTATCACTATCACATTGAATTGTAATACTCTTTGACTTAGGCCTACATTTGAACATAGTTCCATTAACCAAATGGCCTCCTTATAGGCATGAGTAGCTACCTCTTTGACTTAGCCCTACATTTGAACATAGTTCAATTAACCAAATGGCCTCCTTATAGGCATGAGTAGCTACCATATACCCTGCCTGTATAGTGGACAAAGTGGAGACAATCTATTGTTTCCTTACCCAACTGACTACTCCGCCAAATAGTAGAAACACATATCCATTGGTAAATCTCCTTCTATCTACCTATCTTCCCAATCAAAGTCCACATAACCATTTATGTCGAGGAAGTGTGGTTCACCTAAGACATTACTATGATAACAAATGGATTATTCAAAAGTACCTCATAAATACATAAAGACCTTCAACACAACCCAATGTTTATAGAATAGCCATTAAAATGTCTAGTCTAGTATAAACTATGACAACATCAAACTACCAACTTTAATATCATAAGGAACATAAGACATATCCTCCATCTCTATGGGTATTGCAGGACATTATTCAACTAAAATTATAGTTCCCACATAAAACAAAATATTGAATGGTTTACAATCTTCCACTTGAAAATGATGTAGCATAGAGTTCATGTACTTAATCTAGGTTAACCAAAGCTTTATGTTCTTTCTATCCCTCATGATTTCCATTCCTAATATATATTTTCTTTTAAGTTCTTCATGTCAAATTGTGTTGAAAGTTTAGACTTGAAATCATAAATCACATCGTTATTGTTAACAAAGAAACATGTTATGTGCATGTACATAGTGATAATAAGAAAATGACCACCATCATGTTTGTAATACACATAGTGATCATATTTGTGTCTCATAAATTTTGATCCCAACACAAAGAAATCAAAATTTTGGTAACACACTCTGGGAGATTGATTGAGACTATATAGAGACTTTTTAAATTTTCAAACCAATGTCTCTTCACTTTTTTCAATGTAGTGCTATGGTTTTGTCCTATAGATATCCTCCTTTAGGGTTCCATGTAGGAATAGATAAAAGTTGTTTCTATAGATATGAAATTCCAATAGATGTTAACTTTGCAATTGGGAAAAAAATCTCACCAAATTCTATCCCTCAACCTGAGAACGTCGTTTTGCAACCAACATTTCCTTGTGCTTTTCAACACCGCCATCTAAATTGATCTTCCTTTTTGGCACTCATTTACAATCCACGGGTTTCTATTTTTTTGGAAATGGTACCAAATCCCACATATCATTCATTTTAAGTGAAACCATATCCTCATCCATGGAAAATCTCTAGGACTCCTTATCATCCATCCCTGTTACCTCTTTCATAGCTCTAGGTTTAGCAGTGTTAGTAGTAAAGAAAAAAAAACATTTGAAATCAAATGGACTATAATTATACCTATTTGACTTATTTGCATAGCAGACCTCCATAATGTTTTAGGTGGCATTTCTTCCTCCTCTCTCAAACTCTCTGGTCCATCCTCCTCATTAGGTCTATCATGAACTTGTTCATTTTCCTGTTCAAATTTCTGGGTGGTAGCTAAACAACTATCTTCTTCTCATCCTATTATAACTGCACTCTATGGGAGAATACTTCTTTTCTAAAAATAACATTCTTACTATACAAACTTTCCCAACCACATGATCCCAAATCTTGTACCCTTTCATACAAGTGTCATCATTTGTGAAGATAAATTTCAGTACCTTGTTAACCAACTTTGACCACTTCTCCTTAGACACATGAGAATATGCATCACAACCATAAATAGAATAGGTTGAAGTGAGCGTTTATTGCCCCTACAAGCCTCTCAACAAGAGGGTTCAACAACATATGAATCCTGAAGAAATTTAGAAACTTACACATATTATTCTCCTCCAACTTTAGTAATCAATAATTGGCATAGAAAAACCCTAAACCCTAAACCATACACTCTAAACCATAAATCACCAATTATCAATTAAAGAGTTGTTGTTTTTTTAGTATTCTCCACTTATGCATAGTATATTTAAGGATTAACTCCTACTTATGATATTTGATGGTGACATTATAAATATGTAATAATGAATATCATGCACAAATGTCTATAAACACAATTAAGAATGAAAATAAAGAAATAAGTTAGAGATGAAGATCTCATGGGATCTTTTAGGAGAGATATTAAGAAATATATTTATGCAGATGGTTGAATAGAAAATCATATTATGTTAGATGGTTGAATATAAAATCATGTTATGCTATGTTTGCTATCCTATTATCATATAAAAGGACATCATTCTACTATATTTTGATGAGAGAAATTTATTATTGTGAAAAATCAATATAATGTGATGTTTCTGTATATTTTGTCATAGTGCAAATTTTGCATGAATGTTTGTATAGGTTGCAATGCTCTTCTCCCAACAAATGATGTCAGAGCTAGAGAAACATAGAATGTTATATCCTTATCATTAATGACATGGAGGAGATACATGCTCGATCTTCGAAAAGAGAGACAACCCTTGAAGTCGATTGTTGTGCCAGATCTAATATCTTTAATTGGTTGCCAGGAAAGATGATATGCTTGAGTATGTTGAGAGCTATTAGATAACGTGACTGATATGTTTGAGTATGTTGGGAGCTACTAGATAATGCGACTATAGAAGTTTTAAGCATCTTGATCGCCTTGCTGATAAAACTAGAATGTTGAATGAATACCAACAGACAATTTTGTTAGGCATGTTGCTCCATTGTAACAAAGGGAGAACAACTGCCATCCTATGCTTCCAGCTTAGCAAAGGAGATGTTGATCTCAATTGAACATCTGAGTATTACAAGCAAAAGTACATTGGAAAATCTTGCTTGAAGAACATTTTCATGTGGTTGGAATGTTTTTTTGGTGCACTTTTCTATACAGAGGTATGGTGTTGTTATATAGTTCAATAAATGAAGTATTTTATTATCATAAGATTTTATAAATTTATAGATAAAACAGTTAGATGACTTATAATAGATTGCATTTTATCAGTAATTATATCAGTAGGTGTTTATATTTTAGAATTTGGGGTGGGTTAGTATCTATGTTTTTCTAGATTGTATAATGATGAAACAAGTGGATTCTCTATATTGATTTTATGGCAGTAGTTCCAAATTCGAAATAAATGATAAAAGAAAAACCTATAGCTGATGCATGGATAACAAATCACAAATTTGTGGCACTTAACTTATGGCCTATCGATGTTCATCAATCACAAGTTAAATAGATCTATAAAAAATCACAAAAAAACAATCAAATAATAATGTGAACAAAATTGATAGATGAGAGATCCGAAATCTACACTGCTACTTAATTGATAGATGAGAGATCCGAAATCTATTATTTCTTATTTGTTGCAAGGAAAGATAATACGTTTGAGTATGTTGAGTGCTACTAGATAATGCGACTATATCACAACAAGCTAAAGCATCTTGATCGCCTTGGTGATAGAGCTAGAGTGTTGAATGAATACCAACATACAATTTTGGTAGGCATGTTGTTTCACTGTAGCAAAGGGATAACAACTACCAGTCTATGCTTCTAGCTTTGCAAAGTAGATGTTGATCTCCATTGAACATCTGAGTATTATAAAAAAAAAGTACATTAGAAAAGCTTGCTTGAAGAGCATTGAAGAACATTTGATTTTACAGATTATATGTTATGTTAAAGAAAACTAAAGTCTTAATACTTATCAATATAGTTAAAAACAAAAAAAACATGGCATATGGATTTATTATAAAATATATTGGTAAAACCATTAATCATAAGAAATGAGATTCCTATTTGTGTATGAGTGTTTTATCTACTAAATAGTATTGCTCATAGCACTAAAAAGTGCATTTATTTTTTGAACATAATTTAAAAATAGAAAAATATTAAAAAACATGTTCATAATATATTTAAATTAAAAAAAAAAACATAAATTTATTCAAGTAAGAATATCGATAATTAGTGTTCATAAGAAGGTGATTCTATACATCACAGATCTTATAATAATTTGAATCTCTACTTCACTCGCCGCATGCTTCCAAGTCCAATTGTAGGTGTTGTCAAAACCCAATCATGCTCATGTTGGAGATCAACACACTAGACAATAAATGAATTATAAAAAATAAGATTATTTAAAATGATATTAAAAATAGAAATAGAAAAAATAAAATATAAAAATAATTATTCTAAATTGTTTTAGCCTTTAAATTATGTTCCGATAATTTATTAAAACTTAAAAAAAAGCATTATATATAATCAAATATTACTACATTTATATATAATTGATCTACATCAATAAATAATTTACTTTGAATTTATATAAAATTAAATCTATAAACAATAAAATAAACAAAATGACAAGCAAAAAGATTCCAATATTAAGATAACATTTTTAAAAATCTTGTTGCATCCTAAATCTATCCAATTACCAATTAGATTCCAATCCTAAGATAATATTTAAAAATCAAGTTGCATTCTAAATCTATCCAATTATCAATTAGATTTCAATCTTAAATAACATTTAAAAACCTTGTTGCATTCTAAATCTATCATTTAAAAACCTTGTTGCATTCTAAATATATCATTTAAAAACCTTCTTGCATTCTAAATCTATGAAGTACTATTTGTGTTTAGATTTTCAATTTCAACAGTAATCATGGATCGGGTGTTGTTTAATATACATGTTCTATACAAAACAACAAAATAAAGAATTTTAAAAAAAATTCTATCTTAAAGCATCATCAAGTGTTTGCGTAATGAAATTGATTTGGTTGAAGGGTTTGAGATGATTTGCATGCACTCCTTCCCGATGCCTCACACTTGTTATCTCTCATCTTGCATTTCATTCAAGGTTGATGGTCGTAATATGGAAAATAGTTTTCCCTTCACTTAATATGGAAGATAGTTTGATATGTCTCTTGTAGCAGTTGGTAGTGGGATTTTACACTAAATGGTATGGAAATTCATTTGATATGTTTTATGTAGTAGTTTATAGTTGGTAGTGGGATTTTTGTGTAAAAAGAATGAATGGTAATTCGTTTGTTCAAAAATAATTATGAGATGTTTTAGGAGTTATATGGGCAACATCGTATTTATATTTGAGTTTTGTTTAAAAAGCTGTAGTTTTATTTGATAGGAATTGGATTTTTCTGAATATCATAACTTAAATCTTATTACATAATTTTTGGTCATATTGTCATTTTTGTTGTTGTTGAAATTGCATTTTTTAATAGATAGATGGATTCAAGACCCTCAAATGTCCATATTTCATATGGATTGTTAATCTCAACAATTCATATTTGTGTTTCCAACAAGTCTTCTATAATTTTAGCCATATTTCAAACAAAAATGTTAACAAAATGTAACATGAAAATGTCCAAATCATATAACATTTAAACTATTTTAAAAAAATTGCTATGAAATCAATGTGCATGAAATTCCTACTTAAAACCCTTGGGATTGTAAAAATAGTTTGATAGTATTTTATACATTGAATGAGATGCTTTCAATCAACCAAACTACAAAGTTTCCTTGTTAATGAAAGTGAATTTCCTTGGCCTTGGTGTTTTCATGCAACTTTTGTTGTTTCTAAAATGTGTATATGTTCTTGTCAATAATGTATTTGTCATGAGCACAAAACAAATATGAAATTAATGTTGATAATGAGTGGACGTGATATAGAAAAAATAAACCAATACAAAAAGACTTATGTCCTCTAAAAGCTTTTTAAGATAATGTTGATAATGATAATGAGTGGACTTGTAATATATAAAAAATAAACAAATAAAAAAAACTTATGTTCACAAAAAGCCTTTTGAAGATAATGTTGATAATAATAACGAGTGGATTTATGATAATGATAATGTTGATAATGATTATAAGTGGAATTGTGATATATAAAAAATAAACAAATATCCTCCAAAAGGCTTATGTCCTCTAAAGGCTTTTTGAAGATAATGTTGATAATGAGAGGACGTGTGATATATAAAAACAAAACTAATACAACAAGGTTTATGCCTTTTGAAGATAATGTTGATAATGATAATGACTGGACTTGTGACATATAAAAACTAAACCAATACAACAAGGTTTATGTCGTCCAAAGGAATGGAAGCCCATGTCTGCAAAGTCATCCTCCTAAATAATGGACTTAGTAATCCTCATTGCCCCGTATTGAGAAGGCAAGAATGCGTCGACTCACCCTATCACGGACTTTTTTTGTGAGGTGGTGGACAAGGACCCTACTCCCCTAATTAACTTCCTATTAGGATGTCCCTATAATACCCTCGTGAATAGGTCCGCGTCCATTACTTTGGATGATTTGATTTGTTTTTTATACGTAACAAACATAAATTATATAAATAAAACAATAGTATAAATAATAAATGTATATTTATACACAACACTACATGTTATCTTAATCACATGTATTTATTGTATAGGTTATTTTTACAACTCAGAATTAAGGAGAAGTTTATAATTCCATACTCAACATGGAGTTGACAGGTGATACTTTAATATATTAATACATATATATAATTTCCACCAACCCTAGAACTAAATAAAATAAGTATAACAAAACACTAAATCATTTATGGTTTTCTAATTCTACCTGTTGGAAACCACCAACAAATAATTGGCCAACTATTGCTACTTAGCATTCATTTCCTGCTAGTGCTCTACATTTATTCTATACCACTACTTAGAAACTATTCTCTGGTGCATCTTACAAATCATTACTTTCTCTACTACGGGACTAAAAGGTGTATGACACACCTATCCCAACATTCTCCTACTTGTCATATACCTTGTAGGAGTATAAGGGATAATACACTAATTTCAAGGGGCCATAAGGCCCATAGACTCACAACACCATTTGAATTTACTTGTGCTCACTAATTTTTTCAATGCATTTGATACATTTTGCAAAGTTTAAACATTTTCTAGTATCACATTTTCATCCTCTCCTATGTCCTGAATGAAATGGTCTTGGATATCACTATGCTTTGTCTTCACAAAAAAGATCGGATTGGAAAAATGGCACTATCACTATCACATTGAATTGTAATATTCTCTGACTTAGGCCTACATTTGAACATAGTTCCATTAATCAAATGGCCTCCTTATAGGCATGAGTAGCTACCTCTTTGACTTAGCCCTACATTTGAACATAGTTCCATTAACCAAATGGCCTCCTTATAGGCATGAGTAGCTACCATATACCCTACCTATATAGTGGACAAAGTGGAGACAATCTATTGTTTCCTCACCCAACTGACTACTCCGCCAAATAGTAGAAACACATATCCATTGGTAAATCTCCTTCTATCTACCTATCTTCCCAATCAAAGTCCACATAACCATTTATGTTGAGGAAGTGTGGTTCACCTAAGACATTACTATGATAATAAATGGATTATTCAAAAGTACCTCATAAATACATAAAGACCTTCAACACAACCCAATGTTGATATCCAAGAATAGCCATTAAAATGTCTAGTCTAGTATAAACTATGACAACATCAAACTACCAACTTTAATATCATAAGGAACATAAGACATATCCTCCATCTCTATGGGTGTTGCAAGACATTATTCAACTAAAATTATAGTTCCCACATTAAACAAAATATTGAATGGTTTACAATCTTTCACTTGAAAATGATGTAGCATAGAGTTCATGTACTTAATCTAGGTTAACCAAAGCTTTATGTTCTTTCTATCCCTCATGATTTCCATTCCTAAGATATATTTTCTTTAAAGTTCTTCATGTCAAATTGTGTTGAAAGTTTAGACTTGAAATCATAAATCACATCGTTATTGTTACCAAAGAAACATGTTATGTGCATGTGCATAGTGATAATAGGCAAATGACCACCATCATGTTTGTAATACACATAGTGATCATATTTGTGTCTCATAAATTTTGATCCCAACACAAAGGAATCAAAATTTTGGTAACACATTCTGGGAGATTGATTGAGACTATATAGAAACTTTCTAAATTTTCAAACCAATGACTCTTCACTTTTTTCAATGTAGTGCTATGGTTTTGTCCTATAGATATCCTCCTTTAGGGTTCCATGTAGGAATAGATAAACGGTGTTGCTATAGATATGAAATTCCAATAGATGTTAACTTTGCAATTGGGAAAAAAATCTCACTAAATTCTATCCCTCAAACTGAGAACATCCTTTTGCAACCAACATTTCCTTGTGCTTTTCAACACTGCCATCTAAACTGATCTTCCTTTTTGGCACTCATTTACAACCCACGAGTTTCTATTTTTTGGAAATGGTACCAAATCCCATATATCATTCATTTTAAGTGAAACCATATCCTCATCCATGGAAAATCTCTAGGACTCCTTATCATCCATCCCTGTTACCTCTTTCATAGCTCTAGGTTTAGCAGTGTTAGTAGTAAAGAAAAAAAACATTTGAAATCAAATGGACTATAATTATACCTATTTGACTTACTTATTTGAATAGCAGACCTCCATAATGTTTTAGGTGGCATTTCTTCCTCCTCTCTCAAACTCTCTGGTCATCCTCCTCATTAGGTCCATCATGAACTTGTTCATTTTCCTGTTCAAATTTTTGGGTGGTAGCTAAACAACTATCTTCTTCTCATCCTATTCTAACTGCACTCTATGGGAGAATACTTCTTTTCTAAAAATAACATTCTTACTATACAAACTTTCCCAACCACATGATCCCAAATCTTGTACCCTTTCATACAAGTGTCATCACTTGTGAAGATAAATTTCAGTACCTTGTTAACCAACTTTGACCACTTCTCCTTAGACACATGAGCATATGTATCACAACCATAAATAGAATAGGTTGAAGTGAGAGTTTATTTCCCATACAAGCCTCTCAACAAGAGGGTTCAACAACATATGAATCCTGAAGAAATTTAGAAACTTACACATATTATTATCCTCCAACTTTAGTAATCAATAATTAGCATAGAAAAACCCTAAACCCTAAACCATACCCCCTAAACCATAAACCACCAATTATCAATTAAAGAGTTGTTGTTTTTTTAGTATACTCCACTTATGCATAGTATATTTAAGGATTAACTCCTACTTATGATATTTGATGGCGACATTATAAATATGTAATAATGAATATCATGCACAAATGTCTATAAACACAATTAAGAATGAAAATAAAGAAATAAGTTAGAGATAAAGATTTCATGGGATCTTTTAGGAGAGATATTAAGAAAGATATTTATCCAGATTTATGAATAGAAAATCATATTATGATAGATGGTTGAATAGAAAATCATATTATGCTATGTTTGTTATCCTATTATCATATAAAAGGACATCATTCTACTCTATTTTGATGAGAGAAATTTATTATTGTGAAAAATCAATATAATGTGATGTTTCTGTATATTTTGTCATAGTGCAAATTGTGCATGAATGTTTGTATAGGTTGCAATGCTCTTCTCCCAACAAATGATGTCAGAGCTAGAGAAACATAGAATGTTATATCCTTATCATTAATGACATGGAGGAGATACATGCTCGATCTTCGAAAAGAGAGACAACCTTGAAGTCGATTGTTGTGCCAGATCTAATATCTTTAATTGGTTGCCAGGAAAGATGATATGCTTGAGTATGTTGAGAGCTACTAGATAACGCGACTGATATGTTTGAGTATGTTGGGAGCTACTAGATAATGCGACTATAGTGCAAGAAGTTTTAAGCATCTTGATCGCCTTGCTGATAAAACTAGAATGTTGAATGAATACCAACAGACAATTTTGTTAGGCATGTTGTTCCATTGTAACAAAGGGAGAACAACTGCCATCCTATGCTTCCAGCTTAGTAAAGGAGATGTTATGCTTCCAGCTTAGCAAAGGAGATGTTGATCTCGATTGAACATCTGAGTATTACAAGCAAAGGTACATTGGAAAAACTTGTTGAAGAACATTTTCATGTGGTTGGAATGCTTTCTTGGTGCACTTTTCTATACAGAGGTATGGTGTTGTTATATAGTTCAATAATAATATGTTGAATGAAGTATTTTATTATCATAAGATTTTATAAATTTATAAATAAATCAGTTAAATGATTTATAATAGATTGCATTTTATCAGCAATTATATCTGTAGGTGTTTATATCTTAGAATTTGGGGTGGGTTAGTATTTATGTTTTTCCTAGATTGCATAATGATGAAATAAGTGGATTCTCTATATTGATTTTATGGCAGTAGTTCCAAATTCGAAATAAATGATAAAAAAAACTATAGTTGGTACATGGATAACAAATCACAAATCTGTGGCACTTAACTTGTGGCCTATCGATATTCATCAACCACAAGTTAAATAAATCGATAAAAAATCACAAAAAAACAATCAAATAATGATGTGAACAAAATTGTACAACAAAGACACTGCTACTTAATTGATAGATGAGAGATCCGAAATCTACACCGCTACTTAATTGATCGATGCGAGATCCGAAATCTATAACGTGAACAATAGATCGCATAGTTAATCGCCCAATCGAGATTATTGTTGTTGTTATGATGTGAGGGTGTGTGAGGGTAGCGTATAGGATTTGAGCATGTTATTTCGTGGCCTGTAGTAATAGGGGATTCTGAATTCCGAGTTCGATCCTGAGACGTGGCATTGAAATAGCTGCAAAAAAAAGGATAGGACGACTAAAGAAGGTAGACACTTCAAATTTGTTTAGCATTAGAGCTTGTCTTTATAGGATATTTGCAACCGAATCGTAATTCAAATGGAAACCCATTTATGTTGTACTCATAAAAGAGTTGTATAAAAAGCATTGGAAACAGTGATATTTGGGGTACCATATATATTTATCATTTTGTTATTTTTAGGAGTTAAAGAACACTTTTAACTCGTAAGATTATTGGTATTGAGAAGTTTTTTATCATTTTGTTATTTTAAGGAGTAAAATTTATCATTTTTATTTATTTTAAGGAGTTAAAGAACACTTTTAACTCGTAAGATTATTGGTATTGAGAATTTTTTTTATCTTCTTTTTAAAGGATAGTTAATCACATCAAGTGAAATTGAATCAAAAGCAAGTTGAAATAGAGGTCGAAGTCGAAGTCGAAGTCTAAGTTTAAAACTTAGGCAAGTTAAGTGAGTCAATGTTATTGAAAATATCAAAATTAAGCCAAGTGTGAGTCAAAATATCTTAGCTATGTAATAAAGTCTTTGTAAAGTCATTGTAAGAATTGAAGTTAATGAGGCATTGTTAAAGTCAAAAGCAAGTAAAGATCAAGTCATTCAAAGGTCTAATTGAAATTGAAGTTGAAGTCAAGCTTAAGAGATCTATTTGTTGGAATGATGATTTGGTTTTGCATTGTAAAAGGGATTATTCCTTGTATTCAAATTAATAAAAATTTTGGTTGTAATTGAGTCTTCATTTGAGGACAAGGTTTCAAGTGTTGAAGTTGTAAAACACTTGGTGTGCAAGCTCGATGGTACTCTTATCACAAATATTGTAGCTACCACTAAGGGTATCCTATCTAGGACAGTAGAGGTGGGGCAGCTAAACCTCTGACACTACAAGGGCCTCGTTCACCACTTCATTGAGTGGTTGTCACACCGAATGGGTTCTTGTCGCTTTAGATTGAGCTAGGGGCAAGATCAAGGGGGAGACCCTACCCAGTCAATGAAGGCTAGTGAACCAACACAAGACACACACCAATGATATGAATGAGACTAGACAATGAAGCCTTGAGTTGATTGATCTTGATATAGGAAATGAATGTGGGATAGAGAGTTTAAGGAACGGTTGAGAGACTTTAGAGGTATGAGAAATGTTCAACCCGAAAGATTTATCCCCACAATGAGGTTTATGAAGTGGATCTAGTGCCAATGAAGAATGCCCAAATTGCTCCACTTAGGGTTTGGGCAATAAAATGTACGATGGCCACAAATGGGCGATTTAAGCGGTAAGTGGCACTTAGATTGGTTGCTTGGGGTTAGATCTAAGCTTTGAAAGAGAATCAATCAACACCCAAAATATAGATCGAGGAAACTGATCAACTTCACGAGGAGGGCGAATTGCCCCAAAGAGGACCAATGCTGGATCAGGGAAAATCGAGTAGGTTTAAACTCTAACTTGGTCTGTAACGGTTTATGAGGATTTCCAACTTGGGTTTTGAATGACAATCCCAAATAATCACCTGATCTACTACTTGTATGAAACGAGGGTTTTAAACTTTTAATTTTAAATGACTACTGGAATAGAAATTTGAAAACAAGAGAAAACTTCAAAGATCTTACTTGTAAATCTTGCCGTTGCTAAGTGCATTGATGATCCTTTCACCTAGGTACAATTTCGAGCTAGATCCAAGGGTTCCCAGCTAGATCAATTTGCTCAAGTGGTGGAAGTGCACCCCCCTCTTCCCTGCAAATGCAAACAACAAATGTTAGATTTGAACTACAAGTAAAAGAGAGAAATAATGCAAGACATCTCAATAAAATAAATCAATGGAACAAATCACAACTGGATACTCCCTGAGATGAAGAAACTTGGGAGAAGGAGAGATGGAGATCCCTCACAATTTCGCCCTCAATCAAATTGCACCCCTGCATAAACAATTTGGCCTCCACAAATTTTGTCTTAAAACCACAACGATTTTGCTCAAAAAACCACAACGATTTTGCTCAAATGTCTAAGAAAGAGGCTTTACAATCATGCACAAGAACATTCATCAAATATTTGCAAGAGTTTCTTCAAAAAATTTCCTTTATTGCCAAAGATCCAAGAGCCAAAAGTCCATTACAATGAGTGAGAGATCAAATAAATAGATCTTCACAATACAAAAACCCTAAACCCAAAAGTATGGAGGGCTAGAATCAAAAGATAATACATCAAGATCAACAGCTAATGATGTGCCAGACACTATACATGAGATCACTCAAAGAGGGGGACGCACTCTCCTCAATGATGCCTAGGAGGTAGACATAACATAAGATATGAGTCATATGACATGGTAGAAAATAACAACATAATAGATCTCATGAGGGCCAAACATCACTACACTAACACCCCCTAGTACATTAATATAAGATACAACATGTGATCGTCAAGGTACAACTAGTAAATGCGCCCCCTCTATAGAAAATGACGCCCCCAAGGAGTGAGATAAAATTGTGTTGACCCCAAAAACTAATGTAGACCATGCCTAAAGGTGTCTAAAGCACCAATAATATCCATCAAACAAGTTTCATGCCATTTCCTTTCCCTGTTAAGCCAAATCCATTTCCTTGCTAACCATTTTCACTTTTTTTATGTTATTTTTCCATGGTACTCTGGTGCTGGAAAAAAAATTGGCCATATCATCAAGTACTTATGCCCGGAATTGATATCTGAGTGCACTAATGGACTTAGAATGCCCAAATACACTAAGAATGAGTACTCATACACCATATTCCCATCACAAAATGCATCTTGAAGCTCATCCATGCCAGAATAATAATAAAAAAACAAGCCACCATGGGAAATCACTATCTGGAGCATGGAACCATCTAATGAACATCAAAGGGCCGTGAATAACCAAGATTGAACTCTATCGGCCAAACTCATCCTAGACCCTGTTGTTGACTTGGTCAAACTAGTTTGACTAGGTCACAAATGATCAAAATAATGACCCAAACTGGAAATCACTGATCCTGCATGTACAAACGGATGAAATAAGCTCCTTTATCTATATTAGTAGCAATACTAAATCATTAAGTGGCATTTTAATGGATATCATGAATAAAAATCATAAACAGTAAGTCTAGATCAAAGCAATAAATCACTCCACGTAAAAGCCTCAAGTGTATACTCATTTACGGACTTCACCATTTTGCTAGCTACGGGTGAAGTGGATGAATCAAGGTTAGGATAAGGGGATTTGACTAGACAACCTCAACATTGTGATCTCTTGGACATGAGTGAAGGGGAAACAACTTATACATATGTTGGATAGAAGACACTAGGGAATGATAGTGTCTCACAAATGGGTAGAGTGCTTAGAATGCTTCCCATAGACTCTAGGCAAGGAATCCTTTTTGAATTTGACTTAGTGTCATCTTTTTGCACATTTAAACTTTAAAATTTAACATTTAATACTCGATCAACTTTCACTAGCCAACCTCCAAGATCTGGTGCCCTGAATAGCCTTGCTGGCCTCAGATAATGACTTGGTCTTAACACCATTGCCCACCACGATCCATAGGTGCAGTGGAATTACCACCATGTTTCCGTCTAGGGGAAAATGGCCTTACATCATAGAAGGGATGAGTGCTCGTCCCTTGGCCACTGACTAGCTACGGAAGACTTTTTATTTATTTGCTTAGTGTTTAAAAAAACTTTTACTTCTCACCTTTTGCATCCATTTAGATATAACGTTTATGCGATCTGATGCTTTTATGAGAGTACTTGTTTTCAAGGACTAAGGGAAAACATTCCGGTGACACTAGCCACAAAACCGATCCACTTGGCATCGTACAAGTAGAATAGAAGGAAGTATGCCACACACTCTAGAGCCGAGACACAAGTAAACATGGAGTCTATCCAAAATAGAGGTATAAGTGGGGGAATCCCTATATATAACTAGTTAAAGTGAAAGTTGGGATGAAATCAAAGACGGAAGATAACGGATGGATGGAGATAGTGAAAAGTGATGCCATGACTAGCAAAGACACTAGGGGAATGAACAAGTTTGTACTATGACAAGGGAAAAACCATTGAGTATACACAAGAACCTATCACCTAAAGAGAATCAACACTTCTATTTTAAACCATCAATAAGGAGCAAATATAGGAGATCACCAATGCACAACCACTATATACCTAGTCTAGCTACTAAGATAAGTAAATGAACAAAATAAACATCCAAGTACAATAACCATATACTTGTTGGGCCATATACCTGTAATTGCATCTGTAGATATCTAAAAGACTTTGGGACACTGTTATTGTGTGAAACCTGGGACACCATCATCATCCATATATGATCTGTTCAACTAAAAAATGGCTAACTCAGTCACCGACCTGGAGTCATGGGGATTGGTCCTGACATAAAACTAACTGTGTACATGCTCTGGTCACACTGAATAGAGGAGTGATCATCATCAAAATGCTCATCATCTACTGATCTCGTGCATATTATAACATAGGATTGGCTCAAGAATAGGCTGAAAACTGGTATGCAATCACGGTAGATCCTTCCTACTATGGATGTGACAATAGGTACTTGCTGTCCCACAACTGTTGTGGTTTACTTACATTTGCATGATTGGTTGTACACAATAACCTATACCTGTTGTGTTGATTATTTAACAAGCGAGTGTGATCATCCGATACTTTAAAATGGGAAAAAGAAGAAAAGTGATACAAAATACTAATCAGGAAATGGAACTACTTCAACAAGATCTTGGCGATGCTCTCCAGGAAATTGATACCAAGTACATAAACAAAATGCACAAAATACATAAATAATGGGAAGATTCTTTAAACTTAGAGCATGTGATAAAGAGGCCTATCAAGAATTTGTTGGTTGCACTACAAAACACATAAGTGATCTAGAAGAAACGTTGGCATAACTGAACCAATGGGTAAATGAATTTTTAAAACATCAAGATAAGAAATATCAAATGATTCAATCATTGTAGCAAGAGTTGTTGGCAAAAGAAAATGTGCTGTTAGAATTGAAAATGAAGTGATAAAAGTGAACCAAGTAAAACTAATGTGATGCAATTTGTGACACAAGCATGGAAAATTTTAGGGGTGAAATTTAGCCCATGAGCTAATTTTTTACCGTAAAACGAAATTAGTTAATCTCCATTCTTTTTCAATTTATTCCCAAAGTCCATGGCATTAACTTTTTTTACTCTAAAAACACCAAAATTGTCGAGAAACTATATAAAATCCTTAGAAATTTTAATATTTTTACAAAATATTGCCCAACATTTTATGTATTCCATAGTATTTTGGATTTTTACTACGTGAAGAATTTGAAACTGACGTTTCGAGCAGAAACCCTGCTCATCTTCAGGGAAGCAGAAACTTAATATTATTTATGCTTCCCTGAAACTGAGCAGGGTTTCTGCTCAAAATGTCGGTTTCAAATTCTTCACGCAGTAAAAATCCAAAAGAACGTGGAATATTTAGACAACTACAAAATCTTGAATCATCTTACAACATTGTATGGTTGGAAATTGAAGAATTAGTAAGTTTCGCCAAGCTTTCTACACTTCAATAAAATTATGGATCCTTTAGATTTTCTTTAGATACAAGTGATTTGCTTCAAAAGATTGAAAGTTCTTGTGATGACAATAATATAATTAATGTTATTAGTGATGATGCACTATGTCTCTCTCATGCTATGAGACTGCTAATGATGGTCTTCATGATATTTTTCAATGTGAACCTCACATTGAAGATGATGAAATTGGTTGTGTTGAAAGACATACAAAACTGTAATGTCACTCAAAATACACCGTAAATTATTTTTATAAGGGCCCCTGAAACTATCGTAACAACACATGTCTATTTAACTTAACTTCAGCACTAAGAAGTATTCCGTATCCTCCCACATGATTTAATAAATTAACTTCAACACTTAGAGGTTAACGACAATTTACTTGTTTGCCTCTTTAAGATTTTGCTTGTTCTCTTACAAATGTTGTGAAGATTGAAATGTCGTCATTTAGTTTACTTGGATTAGTCTTCATATATGAATATGGTCCTTTTAATGCCTTAGCATTCCGATGCATGTGTATTAGTGTTTAAAGCCTATGTTAGGCTGTCTATCTCATTTATTGATTATGTATGTCATCTAGATATATTTGATTTGCTCAATAGACAATATGATCTCATGGACTGTTTGTCTTACCAACTAAGAACTAGTTCATATTTGACCATATTTATTCTATCCATTGTATTTGTTTCTTTTGTGAATCATTTACTTCATAGGTCGATTTACTAGAACCGGAAAGTCTTCAATTTTTTGTTCTTTCTATTTCTCCAAGTTGTGAATGTTAACTACATAAAGTTTGCAGCCTTTCCTTACACACTTTTAGCTTGTAAGGCTGATATATGTCTGACAGTGACCTTCTTAGTATTGAAAAGTTGACTCTAGGGGTCCTCCCATATTTTTGGTGTGGGTGTGATGAGGAGGACCAGAAAGTTTTGTCCTTTATGTATTTATGTAACAAAGTGACATTTATGTAAATAAAGTGAATGTGTTTTTATACTTTAGAAAAGTGGGTCA
This sequence comes from Larix kaempferi, assembly GCA_027924585.1. Lineage (NCBI taxonomy): Eukaryota > Viridiplantae > Streptophyta > Pinopsida > Pinales > Pinaceae > Larix > Larix kaempferi. The sequence continues at coordinate 20,256,672 of BSBM01000338.1, read as the reverse complement.
CACTTAAGTGATGTATTTAATAATTAATGTTTTTAATTATCAAAAAGTGAATTAAATGTTGACCCTTTATTTTGTAATTGAATCTCAACCACTAGAATAGGTAATTGATGGAGTTAGTTACAAAATACAAGTATAAAACAAAGTGAGAGAGACAATTGATACACTCACCATCAAAGAGAGGAGAAGAGAGATTAAAGACCAAGAAGAGTTTCCCAACTAAAGAAGGGCACAAATTTCAAGGTAGAGAAGCAGCATGCTTCGCAAGGAGAAGTACACAGTTTGCAGCAGCCATACAACAACATTAATGATAGTCGCACATGTGGACTCGGATCTCTAGATAACTGGCTTAAATCCCAAGAAAATTGTTGTGCATTAAATGCAGTTCATACAACAATAAAGACATACTCGTGTGGGCCCAAAAATCGAGGCAATACTGTAGCAATCCGTAAAACAGTCGTACAACAGGCCGTACAACAAATTTTGGCACAGTTTTTTAGGTCAAAGCAGTTTTCAAGGTTGACTGAAATTTTCTAGATTAGTTTTCTATTTATGAAAATTTGCCAATGAGGGAAGAAAGAAAAGTTATGTACATTGAATTTTCAGCACTCTTCTTAATGACAAATCTTTCTTAGGGTTTTCACCAAGTTGTGGGGTTTTTCCCGGTCATTGACCAAAATAATTGTGCTGATTTGCTTGAATCTTGTTTCAGTATTTGGCAGTATTTTTTGAAGTACATTTTCGAAGTGTGGTTTTACTTTCGGAAATTAAAGTTAAAACCCTAGTTTCTGCAAGTGTTTGACAGAATGTGTAAATGAGCCATTTCATATTTTAAGTCAATTTTCTTCATGGTATCAGAGCTGATGGTATCAGATCTCAGTTTAACACAACCATACTGAAAAAGATAGTAAGCAAGTGTTCTTTGAAGTTTCAGAAGAGTATTAAAGTTGTCTTTCAGTTATTTTTGGTTGCAAGTTATTTTCCATGATGAGCATTAGGTATGAGGATCGGTTGGATGGAGTATCCAACTACATCCCATGGAAAGTAAGAATCACTGTTGTATTGAAGGAACTTAGAGTTTGGGGTTTCACTAACAGTGTCATGACTAAGCCAACGGATAAATATGAGCTTGTGGAGTTTAAAGCTCTTGAAGACAGATCCCAGAGAGTCATACTGGATGGGGTTAAAGACCATCTCATTCCACACTTAGCAAAAAAGAAAATTGCTAAAGATATGTGGGACACATTGACCAAGTTGTTCGAAGCAAAGAACTAGAACCAGAAGATGTCCCTAAAAGACAAGCTACAGTGTATCAAAATGAACAAAGATGAGGGTGTATCCTCCTACTTGACTCGTGTCACACAAGTCAAGGACGCGTTGGCAGCAGTGGGAGAGACTATTCCTGATTCAGAGTTGGTGAGAATAGCCCCGAAGGGCTTCACCAAGAAGTGGGAGGTCTTTGTGAAATGTATTATGGGAAGAGAAAAACTTCCTAGTTGGTCCATATTATGGGATGAGTTTACCCAAGAGGAAATCCGGGATGGGTGACAGATTGGCCAAACTAGTGAGGATAATGAGCAAGATGTGGCACTTGTAGCCAAATCGAAGAACAAGAAGAAGAAAGATTTGAGTCAGATCAAATGATATCATTGTGGTCAGTTAGGACACTATGCCATGAAATGTCCTGAGAAGAAGAAAGGAAAGTCAGAGAAAGATTCAACAGCTACTGCAATGGAAGAATTTGCAGATGAGTTTGTAGGTGAATTTTCTCTAGCCTTGTTTGACTCTAGTGTAAGTAGCTCAGTTTTAGAGCATGTTTGGATAGTTGACAGTGGGTCAACAAGACATATGACTGGATTGTATGATGCATTCCAGATTATCATGGAGTTGGGACCAGGACACTACATTTAGACAGATATTGACAATCAACAGATAGTTATTCGAGGGGTTGGAACAGTCAGGTTCCAACTAGACCTTGGAGAGGTCTTGGAGGTACACAGAGTCCTCTTTGTACCTAGGATGAGAGTTAGAAAACTCTGAGTGTCATCTCTTGAATATGATGGTTATGGGATATTGGTCAGGCACAGTCATATCGAAGAGATGATCTTGTCAGAACCACTATCTTGCTTAGTGATCGTAGATACAGATTATATATCTTGAGAGGACATGTTATACTTCCATGGACAGGTGCATGGTTGTCAGAGTTAGAGGATGGGGCTGAAGATACAGTTTATCAACATGTTGTTTACATTCCTTCTAATGAGGAGAGTGAGAGTCTCCATAGAACTGACAGAAGACTCAGCCAGACAGGTGATGGTGATGAGCAGGTTGATGAGGTTCAAGTTGCATATCGGGAATCAGAGTTTTATTTCAGTGGTGGGAACTTTTCTCCCAGAGACATTCCAGAGCAGGACGGAGCTGCATCAGGAGTGAGAGGGAGAGATTTGGATGGTGTCAGAAGGACCTCCCTCATTAGGAGGGAGTGTTGAAAAGTTAACTCTGGAGGTCCTCCCATATTTTTGGTGTGGGTGTGATGAGAAGGACCAGAAAGTTTTGTCCTTTATGTATTTATGTAACAAAGTGACATTTATGTAAATAAAGTGAATGTGTTTTTATACTTTAGAAAAGTGGGTCACACTTAAGTGATATATTTAATAATTAATGTTTTTAATTATTAAAAAGTGAATTAAATGTTGACCCTTTATTTCGTAATTGAATCTCAACCATTAGATTGGGTAGTTGATGGAGTTAGTTACAAAAGACAAGTATAAAACAAAGCGAGAGAGACAATTGATACACTCACCATCAAAGATAAGAGAAGAGATTAAAGACCAAGAACAGTTTCCCAACTAAAGAAGGGCACAAATTTCAAGGAAGAGAAGCAGCATGCTTCCCAAGGAGAAGTACGCAGTTTGCAGTAGTCGTACAACAACATTAATGACAATCGCACGTGTGCACTTGGATCTCTAGATAACTGGTTCAAATCCCAAGAAAATTATTGTGCATTAAATGCAGTCCATACAACAGTAAATACAGACTTGTGTGGGCCCAGAAATCGAGGCAATACTGTAGAAATATATGAAGTAGACATATAGCAGGTACAATAGACCGTACAACAAATTTTGGCACAGTTTCCGAGGTCAGCACAGTTTTCAAGGTTGACTGAAATTTTCTAGGTTAGTTTTATGTTTATGACATTTCGCCAATGAGGGAAGAAAGAAAAGTTTTGTACATTGAATTTTCAACACTCTTCTAAATGAAAAATCTTTCTTAGGGTTTTCCCCAAGTTGTGGGGTTTTGCCCGGTCTTTGACCAAAATAATTGTGTTCATTTGCTTAAAGATAGTTTCAATATTTCGTAGTATTTTTTGAAGTACATTTTAGAAGTGTGGTTTTACTATCAGAAATTAAAGTTAAAACCCTAGTTTCTGCAAGTGTTTGACATAATGTGTAAATAATCCATTTCATATTTTAATTCAATTTTCTTCACTTAGGTATCCCTTGTACCTTTCTATGATTTCCTTGCTTATCCATGAACATGAAAGATTTATTCAAGCAATCAAGCATGATATGGTGTTGTTCTAGACAATCCATCCCTATCAGTAAGTCATATGATCCTAAAGGTAGGATATTTAAGTTTGCTTCTGTCTCGAAGCCATTCATATCAATCTTGCAATCCTTAACGAGTTCATAAATATTTCTCTCTGTGCCAATGGCTAACTGTACCAACCACGACTTACTATGCTTCTCTTTGTTTAATCTACAAGTTTCAACAATTTTGTGGGAAACATAGCTATGACAAGCTCCTGGATCAATTAAAATTGAAATTGGTGTGTTTGAGATTTTACCTTCTATCTCGACCATGGTAGATTGATGGTCTGCATGTCTGCCTTCAAGAGTAGTGTTGGCACTAGTTTTTGTCCTGGATGAAGTGGGAGGTTCGATCTCTGAAAGGAATGAAGAAGGCCTCGGTGGTCTGAGCAAATAGCCCATGAGAATGCTAAATGGAATTTTCTGGGTAGGTATTCATGGCGTAAAGAGTGAAGTGATCAAATCCCAAGCCCGAAACTTTGCAAAGAGAATTAAAATTGCAAAGATCCGCCTGCAGTTATATATCTACGTGAATGAAGGGTCTATATTTGAGCTGGTGAAGATCTATGGTCACTAGCGTACGTCGCAAAATGACTTGGAGGCGTTGTAAGCGTGGGCTAGGGTGCTATCCGACGACCTCTTTAGAATTCATATCAACGGTTGATGGTGCGGATCGATGGTCGGGGATCACTTCTCCTATATAAGATGCACAAGGAAAACATATTTCCGGATCCGCAAACTTTTGGTAGGACGCCACGGGTTTGGACGGCGCAGATCTGACGAGGGCGAGATCTGCAGCCAATATTTTGTTCATGAATCTGACTTGCATGAAACATCAACGAAATCCAAATGCGCGAAGTTGGTAAAAGTCATACTGTTCGACGGCTAGGATTCGTGCAAGACCGAGATCAACAGTGGGCGACTTTTTCATGGTTTTAAGTGGTAGGAAAGGCGACAGGTTGTGGGACTTGAGGCCATGGAGGATCGTAGGGTTAGAAGGCAGCAGAGATCTACGACCTAGAATAGATCAGGATAATGGATGGCCCGGGAAGCTTCCACGCCTCCAGGAGATGCAGGGATGATAGTGGAAGAAAAATAATATAAAAAACTCGCCTGCACGGAGAGTTGGATCCCATCTGTCCTATGTGCATCGGAAAGCAACGGGAGCAAGTGTAATGTCACAAAAATAGCGAAAATTTAAAATTTTTCGTACTTGCAATAGTCATTAATTTACAGTAGACAGCTTTACAAATTAAATCTAATATTATTAAATACATCCCTACTTGCAGGAAACAAATGTAATCCTAAGACTTTCGTTTTACATGGTTTCTTCTATGCGTGAGTTTGAAATTTGCGGAAGCGATGTGGAATATAATATGATGGCATGTTTTAATTTTAATTGCAAATACTAGTGCAAGGTAGAAAAACACTCCTTAGTGTCTTAAGAAATCATGTGATTAAATCTTGAATGTCTAATGTCACCTTCAGGTGATGAGCTCCTTTGATGTCGGTATGTTGTTCACGTGGTGGTACTATTCTACTCCAAGGTAGGTAATTACATACCTTGGCAGGGTGCCGGGAGGTATGGGTGAATATAGTGGTTGCCGGACTTACTTAGCATAATGCTAATGCCATTCCATACTTCTGTGTTTGCAGGTATATTCAATCTGAGAGTACTATCTCTAAAGCGTTGGTTCCTATGTTACTATTGGTCCTATTTCACCAGGGTGAATGATAAGTTATTAAAAGGTGGGTATCCCATTACAATGGGAGTTCACAACATGAATGTTTTCCCAATGTGAGGTTCACGACTAAAAGCTTATTGTAATATAAACAAATGTGGTTCGGGTCATAATTTTGCTACAGACTTTGTACAAAAATCGAGCCCTTTGTAATTTAAAACAAGGGTGGTTGACTCCACGACTTCACTATAGACTTGCAAAAAGAATTCAACCTCCACTAGAGTGAGGCTGGTGTACCCTTTAATGCGCTTTTAATGAGTATGGGGAATAGCCTGGCAAGAGGGTTTGGATATTGATTTGGGGTTTTCTGTCAGTTATCCCTATATTCGACTTGTTCTTCATTTCTGGCTCTGCACTTCGTTCTATGGTGATGGTGTGGTGTATTGACCCAAGCTCTGCTCGTGGTCAGCACACTTGGTAACTGTTGCTTTTGGCTATGGCGTAAGGTGGCCATGCTTCTTACAGGTGAGGAAATAATCTCTATCTACAATTGACATTTTTATCTTCTTCGATTTGAAAACACATGTTTGAACTAACTTATATTGTATGTCGCTTATGACAGGTGATAAATGCTTTGGTATGGGAGCTGCGAAGATTCATGGTGTTGTAGGCATGGCTAGGGTAATGGTAAGTCTGGCTTACCCACTCTTGCCCTATCTCGAACACCTCTAGTGTTGTATGTATGTGTTTGGCCTGGTTTTAGAATGAGGCTCTCATAAGCCCATGGCTTACTGATTCACCTTGGGGAGTCTATTAGTCGTCTACTGGCTAGGCCAAAGGAATGATGTTTCAACGTAAATTTAATAGTTGAATAGTACTGGGACTGTAATGTAAACAACTTGTGGCAGCTGGGTCTTACTTGTTACTCGACTCTACGAATTCTTATAAAAATCAAATGCTATTTCGTTTTGGATATGACTCCTGTATAGTTGTGCCTATAACAATGTATGAGAAAATACTGTGGGCTACGTCCATCCTGGGTTAATTTATTTCTTTTAGCTTCTATGTAATGTGATGTGTGATTTGGTAGAAAGAATAGACTTAAACGTTCTTCCATGTATCCTTGTCTTTTAACGTAGTTAGCACTTGGGTATTGGTTTCATCTTTGTTTACTTCCTGAGTTTGCTAGTACCATAATGCTTCTAGATACTTAAATAAATGCTTGTGAAAACATAGGAGATTAATATGGGGTTTTCTGTACTTCTATTATGGTAACGCTGCTAGGGTTTGAATGGACAAATCTCAATTTTATGTGTTGTATGTGTCAAATGAATGGGCATTGTTTTGATGGAAGATTTGTTTCGAAATGTTGGCCATACGTGAGTCTTGTAGGAGACCACTATGAGTTTTGATTTAAGGGAGTCCATGGGGTTCGATCCTCGGCCTCTGCCTTCAATGGCGTTTGCGTTTGTAACTTCCCAGCATTTAAATCGCTGTATAGTTGTACGGCACACTCAATGGTATTAAATTCTTGACTTGTAGAATACTAGGGGCCTGGGAATGGTAACGATAGCTAAATGATGGGTGTTCTTTTTATTGGGAAGTGGGTATGAATATGTAATCGTAAAAGCACAGTGTATGCGATCTCTATTCTACCTGCTGTCTTCGTTTCAATTATGGTATGTACGGTCTTGAAAAAGAAAGCTAAGATAGACCGGGAAAAATGGACAATATATCAGTCTTGAGTTTAGAATTGGAGTATATGGGAAATACTTACAAAATAATGTCTGCGTTTTTGCTATAGTTTGTATAATTGGGCTTTCGAATGGTTTTACATGATGTTTAACGATTTCTGTTAAAGGTTTGATTTCAGTAGCTAAGTGATTTTGTTTGGAATTTAAAACAAGGGTTTAGGTAAGAGAGATTAAATACTATATATTTTGCTAAGTTAAAATCAACGATTTGCCTGTTCTAACAGTTTAAGCAATACAAATGACTAGCAAAGACTAGCTGGCTAGTCCTGCTGGCAATGCCATTCGATTCTGAGAAAACTTGATTTAAAAACTGATACTGACGACATTGCTATTTTAACATTGCATTTATAAAAGAGATATAAATCGTAGGAGGGTTTTATAAACAATTCGTACCTGTTGATCCCTGTAGCTTGTCCTGTTGATGATGACCTGCTGATCTCGGTAGCTTGTTCTTGCTGATACTGGCCTGCACACTCAGCCAACTAGTTAGGGAAACTACTGACTCTTAGCTGACCTGATAATTGATCTTGGATTGGATGACTTTGGGACTACCACGTTCCTCCCAACCATGAATCTAAAACCGTTCCTGGTTCAATAAGAATCCCCCCGAGCCGGTTCTGACATGCAAACTGAGAAGTAGAGGCCCTAGATGTGGAGCCGGTTCATAAATTTATTGCTAGAGTTCACTTCCTGGAACAGAGAGTTCTTCTTGGCATAATAATACCAAAAGAAAAAGATCCCCCAAACTTTGGGGTCTGTCCTCCTTAAGTAGGACAAATCTTGAATTAGGACTGTTGGAATTTACTGGTATCTTTAAAATTATTTAAATTATAAAAATAATATTTGTTTACTTAACTGCTAGTTATTTTGGAACTAGGACTTCTCACTTTGTTTGATCAAAGTGTTTTTGATATTTAATCTCTGTATAATAATAATAATATAAAAATTACAATCATGTCTAAATATTAATAACTAATATGTAATAAGTGGCAGCCCACTTATGTATAAGTATACATGTAATAAATAACAATATTATGTATTGAAACTCCTAAATAATAATACTTAGCTTTGTGGTCCTTAGCATTTTGTTTCACATGATGCTTCTTTTAATTCTTTTTAAGGAAAGGGTCCACTTCTTTGGACGGTTTCGATAAGCTGGCAAAGGCACCTCTAGTCTCTCCCTTTGCATGTCAGATTCCCTCGTTTTAGCATGGCAGTTCCCACAGTATTTGATGATAATAAGATTTATTTAATCAAGTCGAATAGTTGTGATAAAACACATAGGTGTTATTCAGAGTCTTCCTGACTCAACACTTGAGATGTAGTAACCTTGAGTGCTCTTCAAAGCCTTTTAACTCAACACTCTCACATGGGTGTTACGCTAGTGCAATTTCGGAGTCTCCGCTCAACACTACAGCTAGAATGTGGTTGTGAGGCACATCTAGGATATTTACGTGGCCTTGGATCCGGTAATCATTTCTTTCAAGCTTGGAGTGCTCCAGGGCTTATGCCCAACACTCAATGTACCTCGGGGCTTAAGCCTAGTACGTAATAAGAGTCCTCTAGATACATCGGGGCTTAGGTCCAGTATATAGGCCATTCGTGTGTTTCTGACTACAAAATCAGCCATATGAATCATGTTCTGCACAGTATAATGTAACAAAAGCGGAAAGCTCAATATATCATAATTTGTAACAAATTCTCATAATACAACATAGTTTATTCGTTCGGGCTTTCCTGTCGAGTATATATATCCAACAATGAAACGATCAGGGTCCATGCCCAATATATCAACTCATGAAAGCATAAATCAAAACATACTAATGTTATGCGAAAATAATAAATCACATATGCTGGGGCCATGGCCCGATATAACCTCATAACATAGTTATTCAAAAAGTTGGGATATTACAGCAAGCTGTGCAGAAACGGACAAGTCAACCAAGTTCCCAAGCCAAGTGTCAACTAATCAGGTAGGTTCTCTGCTCTACACTAAACTATTTAATGGCTAAATTTAGTGAAAGGGAACCCCCTGGTTTTGAGCTTCAAAGCATAGAGACACTGTTAATAGACAGAGACGCAGAGGTCTATGATACTATGATGACCCATGACCCCATGGAGACTGTAAAAAACAAGTTGAAGTTGGTTAGGGAGCAAGGTTTAGACGTGCACAAAGTCCACTAGTCCTATTTCCATCTATTTATAGTCCGCCAAACCCTAGGTTTTCTCGAATTTGTTGAATGGTGCGCCTCTAACTACTAGTCTACCGAGAGGGAGGTCATGGACGCTGCCAAGTCCAAAATCTTTTGCAGAATTGATCCCCAAACCATTAGAAAAACCTTGTCAGTCCCGGAAGAGTTCTTCCAGAGAGCTATTGGGTATACAGACGTATACCTAATCCGGTTTTTTCGACAATCCCCCGTTGAAGTGAAGTAGAATTTGTATAGGTCCTTTCTGAATGCTACTGTCCAAATACAAGAGCAGGATTTTACGGCTGAAGCCAGACTATTCACAGAAGAATCCAAAGCTGTTATCGCCATGCTGAGCCAATTCCTAGGTCTAGACTGTGATATGTATGTCCCAGACCCTTTAATGAGTTTGCTTTTTGTCCTAGGCATTTTCCCCCTGGAATCAGATGACCCAAGCCAGTCTACCCAATGCGCATGCCTCAGGTTTGATGAAGTTTTGGCTGAAAGTATACACTCCCAGATAAAGGATTTCCAGGAGGCAAGGATTTTTAGATTTCAGTCCTACTTACTAAAAATGTCCTTGGCATTCAATGAGGAAAACTTGCAAATGATTGAGGTACTACTTAGGAGATGTACATTGATTACACCAAGTTCCATGATGAGCTCATGTTTGAGGTTTATCAGGTCATTTTTCAAAAGAGGATGTCTAGAGTATTGCCAGAAATGTAGGAATTACTAAAGCTTTCTCCTGAGAAGAGGGTAGGAGACTGGTTCCTTTCAGAGCATGGCACAATCATCAAGGTTTATGGGTTTGCTCAAGCACCACATGTGCTACACGTTTTCCTGACCCCTAGATTGTTTGCATTAGAGTTCATCCGACAAAAATTGAAGGTGGAAGCTGAGCACTTTCTGGATCATAGAAAGGGCTCTGATATTGTGTTTCCATGGACCGTAGGCCCATTCTTAATAAAAAATAAAGGAGCTCTTATAGCCATTGAATGCAAGATAAAGGAGTTGGGGTTCAAAACAGAAGCACCCTAAAACTATGAGCCCCACCACATCATTTCCAACAGAAGGAAGGAGAGCAACATGAAGGCCTTTGTGCATTTCGAAATTCCACGCATGGCAAAAGCTACAAATTTATTAGAATTTCCTAGTAGAAGCCAGATGGAAATAGACACACCTGAGAGCTCCTCCCTATTGACATAAGGGAGCACACCCCCAGTGCTTGGCTCTTCTAGCCTAGCCCTGACAGTGTCAGCAGCTATGCCTATGGCCATCAATTTAATATAGTCTAGCAAGGAAGATGATAGTGTCCCTATGGACACAAAAGGGGAAGCTGAAAGAGCCCCAAAAAGGAAGAAAACTGAGGAGTCTGAGCAGCAACTAGTACCTATGGTGACTGGTAAAGGAAAAAAGAAACAAGTGGATCAACTACCACTGAGCCTGCTTCCTTAAGCAAGACTAGAGATGAATTGATAAATGAGTACAAGTTGGACTTAGGGGCAGCCTCAAAGGATTCCAAGTTATATACAGAAGTAAGGCAAATTTCAAGCAAGGTGGTGTATCTAGTGACTAGCAGGAGCCTCTTGTATCTAGTGACTAGCAGGACCCTCGTGTATCTAGTGTATCTAGAGGACATCCTTGTCCCAGATGTAATAAACCTGCAGAAAGAAACCAGGGATGTCATTTATACCAAACTTTTGAGGACAGCTTTGGAGCTATCAAAGTTGCAGGTCAGTAAGAGTAAGGTTGCCAGCTAGCTCAAGCATGAAAAGATGGAAAACAAAGCTCATAAGGCACAGATCAAGAAGTTGCAGGGAGAGATAGTGGCCACTGAGGGCCAGGATGACAAAAGAGCCAGCATTCAAAACTTTCTCAACAAAAAGGACAAGATCATCCAATCTCTGAAAAAGGGGTTGAAAATCCCCTCTACCCAGTTAGTAGTAGTCTCTAAGCTAATAGAACTGGAGGAAAAGAAGGAGAAGTTGTAGACTGATTTGATAGACTGCAGGGCCAAATTTTTGAACTTTGAAGAAAAAGAGAAAAGATGGCAGATAGATATAGCCATTGTGGTGGCAAGTGAGAAGATCTTAAAGGCCAAAGTCGAAGAGCTTGAGAAGAAACTGCAGGAGAAAGAGCAAGAAATAGGAAGCATAGCCACACCCCCTATAGAAAGTGGTGATTTTTCTCTTGTAGGGGCCATAACCCAAGCTAGTCTAGAGGACATGGGAACAACAAACCCTGATGGATAAAGCAAAGAAATACAAGGAGGCTTGGGAAACCAAGTACCAGGAGTTGTAGGGTAAACATGAGGAAGTGGAAAGACAAGCTACAGTGTAGAATTTCTTACTAGAGGCCAGACAAGTCATTTGGGATGACATTATTGAAGAAGCAAGAAAATTGATTTTGTCTTAGACAAAGAAGCAGTGATAAAATTGGCCAAGAACAGTGTGATAGCAGCCAATGAGAAATTGAACAAAAAACCTATATAGTATACTGAGAATGTCATCGAATTCCTGAATGGCTTATCTGAGGAGCAGGTTAAGACAACTGGTGTAACAGAAAGGGTGTCCATCATCATTGGGGCCAAAAAAGTGATGCACAAACACCAGCAAGTAAAGGCTCTTCAAGCTAAAATATATGTCATGGCACAACAGATCAGGTATTTCAGAGACATGTTTGACCCTTTGTTCAAGAAAGGGTTACCTCTCTTTTGGGAGGAGGATGCAACAATGCTCACAAAGAAAGAATATCAGAACAAATTGGCAAGATGTAAAATGGATTTCACAGATTTTGCAGGTATGGATCAGTTGCTATCAGGGAAGGCAGTGGTGGAGAAAATGGCAAAGGATTTCAAATTAAGCATGATGTTAAACGAGGCTAGTGCACATCTGCGGAGCTACTCTTATAGGGACCACACCGAGATCTGAGTCTTAATGAAGGAGGTGGCCACTTCAGAGCTACCAGCTGCTGAGCTATGGAAGTTCGTTGAGAAATATGGGAAGAGAAAACTGATATTGAACCCTTGAAGATTCGATGATCATGGAGTAGCAGCATGGAGGAAATATTCGCTAAAGCATTTTGTTTATTTTGTTAGAGTCTGTTGTCTTTAAGTAAAAATGCTTAGTAATTTTGTAAAAGGCAATTGAGCCAGTTTTGTCAGCATTTTCATTTTTGTGTAACAAATTCCTGAGGGTGGCGAACCTGTTTGAGTAGGTGTCACCTATATTGTAACAAATTCATGTTAAGGCAGCTCGAGCCTGAAGCCTCAAAGCATCTACATAAGCAATGTAATAGGAGAAGAAAGGGTTGGAATTTTTTGTTGGACCCGTGAGTTTTATGTGTCAAGCACTCTGAGATATATTTTAATAAAATCAGATATTCCTGTGTTATTCGTCTTACAGTTTGTTTATTTCCTATTTTATGTGAATGTTTCTCTCATTGTATAATCCATACTGTTATGCTTTTTCATGCTTGTATAATTGTTGTATTGGGACAGAATTCATAAGTATTATGCTCTGTTTCTTTCATTTCAGGCATCCATAATTATTTTCTACTAAAACCGATATAGAATTCATTATCATATGCTCTATATTGGTGGACTATTTTCCTATCTTCTTTTTTAATCATCAAACATAATCTCTTTGACTGTGAGCGGGTGGCTATCCTTCCCCTCTGTAGTTTTCTTTGCAAAGCACTGCCATATTAAATCATATGTGTATGTTTTGACTCCACTGCCCAATAGATGTTCATTTTGCTTTAAACCGAACAACTTTTCATCACAACATTCATCAGTATGTATCTGGCCTTGTGTAAATTTCTGTGAGAGATTCCTCTCTGGAGTGGAAGAAGCCAACTTACCTTTCCTTAAGTGGTTTTGTGGTTACCCCAGCTTGGCCTTTTCTGCAAACTTAAGGTATGAATTGGGTGCTAACAAGCAACACAAATCCCGGGTGTTCTTGCCATATCTTCCACAACTGCTTCTTCTTGTAAGTTGTTTGGGACTCCATTCATTTTGTTTGGGCAGTATCTGTAGTAGTGGGATCCCTGACATTTCTAGAACTTAACTAGTAACGGAGCTGCTTTAGCTCCTCTATCCATTGTTGGTTTATTGACACCCGGTGTTGGCATATTTGATTGTGTCCCATATTTGTTAAAATTTCGGTTAGGAGGAAAGCTGTTGTTTTTCTTTCGGTAAGGAGACGGTCTAAACCCTCTCCTTTTGTTGTCTGAAAAGATTCTAAAATTTTCTCTATTCATGTTCATGCTCGTAGCATAGTCTCTCCTTGTGTAAGGGTATATCCAAAGTCTTTGGTATATCAAATTCATTTTTCTCTCGGAAAATGGAACGAAGACATCCCTAGAACTATTGTATCTTTAATTTCTCGTCCTTAATATAAGGCACATAGTGTAACAATTATAAGAATCTGCAGATAAAAACATCCATAGTTAAGGAACCCATTTTAGCTCGTGCAATTATTTTATTTCTTGTCGAAAAATCTTTCCGACATATACTTTTCTTGAAACAATCTTCTAAAGGTACTCCACTCGAGACTCTTCTCCCTCTGTTTCTTAGTGTCTTTCGGATCTCACCACCATTAAGCAGCTTTGCCATTTAAATTATAGATGGCCAGACAGGCTTTCATCTTGCTTGAATAGTTATGTACCCGGAAGTACTTGGTCATCCCTAAAAGCCATTCCTCAGTTTTCTCTCATGTATCCATCTCTCCCTTGTAAGTTGGAGCTTTAATCTTCCTGAATTCTCCTTGTAAGCTATCATCACTCTTGTGTTTCTTTCTACGAGGAGATGATGAATAGTCATTGGAAGAACTTCCATAATCATCATCGATGGTATTGGATGACTCTTAATGTTCTTTATGCTTCTTAAATTTTGGATTGTTGGTCCTTTTCTTATAATGATATTTACTCATATATTTATTTGCTAAGTGAGTGGTTTGTCTTTGGGGTCTTGCTGTTGTCAAGTTCTAGAGTAATGCTTCATTCATTGCATGTTGTTCTCATCTTTCATTTACGTTGTCATCTTTAAAACTCCAAAATTCAATGTGCAGACTCTACACTATTTTCATTAGTTCATAAGTCTTGGCTATCCTGAGGTTGTCATTCAATTCTACCACTAGTTCCTCTTGTCGAGGTGGTGAATCCAAGTTCCCATGCCAACTACTATTTCTTTCAGTATTCATGATGTTTCGTTCAGTTCTAAAAACAAATTAGGCAACGTACAACAAACAAAATCTTATTAGTTCCACTAAATTTAAATTTCTACAGCAGTTTAAGTAGTAAGCACAAAGGTCTCGAGTATTTGAATTTGGGCTCTGATACCACTTGTAATGTCCCTAAAATTACACCTTATTTTTTTTTATAAATGATCTTTAACTATCGTAAAAGCACATGATTCTTTAAATTAACTTCAGTACTAAGAAGTAATATAGTATAATCTACTTGTTTCCAACCTGACTAATTTTTTTGTTTCTTTTGTCAAGGAGTGATATGGTCTTTTATCTTTGTTATGTATTATAATAATAATTGCTCATATTTCAGTTTAAAGGATGATTGTAAACTTATGGCCAGTCTCTATTTAACTATGATGTGTCAATAATATGTATGTATATTATTGTAGGACGCTTTCTCTATGGGTGAAAACATGAACTATTAGGAGCCTGAGTTTTTACTTAGCTGTAACAAGCTAATGTTATTTATTTACATATTATTCTTGCAGGTAATGGAGTACTCAACCCATGTTTTTAAGACCTTTGTTTAACGCAGGCCCCAAGTGCTAAACAAGAACATGCTTTTATAAGCAAAAATCCAAGTAAAAACTTACCAATCAAAAATGTTTAAGGGAGGCTTGAGTCTTTAGCAAAGTCGTATGATTTCCTATGTAAAATGAAGATTCTTAGTATTAAACTTTATTAAATCAAGAATTTTAAGGTGGGACTAAGTTATATGCTAGTTCATGCCAAGCTTTCCACATGACGAAGGTCTTTGATAATGTTTATAGTAAAGTCGTCGATCCTTGGTAGCATTGGGCAATGCACTTAAAGTGGAGGTAGATAGATGTTTATGATAGTCCATGTGATGGACAATGGGGAAGTGAATAGCTAGTCTCCACACTGGCATCTCATTTAAGATTCCAGTTGTGAGGTAGGGTTTACTCGTTAATGTCTCTTCGGGAAGTTTCTCAAGGTCAATTGTCTTTGTTGAATCAGAGGGAAGCAAAGGGCTTCCTCTGTATGTTATCTCTGCAAATTAATGTACAGATACAGAGCTTAGCTCTTGTCTCTGAAGTGAAAGTCGTTTAACCTTCTAATGGAGGCATTGCTGGTGTCAACGAAACTCAATTTAAAACATGTATGGTTTAAAATTGTGTTTTGGCGTGAACTCTGTTTCTAAAGAATGGCTCTATATTTTTCTATTTTAATGGCTTACCTAATCATTTGATTTCGCTGGTTGTTGTGAGGTCTATGTGTAGGAAGACTAACGACTTGGAATTGTCCTGCTTGTGTTTCAAGAAACGGCTCTATTCTCCGAGTAAGCTCATGGTTCTCTAAGGATTTGCTTTCCTCCATGGAGAAACATCTTTGGAGAGGTCTCGGTTTGTTGTTTATGTGGTTTTTTCATTTCTGGTTTGACTACACCTTTTGTGGAGAGACAAGGCATTTGGGCGAGTTATAAACTTCTTAGCATTGTTTTGCCTTGTTCCCTTTTTAATGACATAACTCTCCTTTTATGGGGGTTCATGACCCAGAAGGATGAAATACAATATTTGTTTAAGGTTTTCAGACCACCTATTTTGCGGTCAAATAGAATGGTCTCAATCCTGTTAAGGCGTACTCTATATGCTAACGTTGTATTATGTATGACTCTGTTGACTTATAAAGGGACAAAACGTTTTCTATTTCGATCCTGTGTTTTATCACGAGTTTGTCTCTACTTTCTCTGGATTCTTTTATATAAATCATGACTTTTGTAGATTTGAAGAATCATGGCTCTCTCTCTCGCACAGGAATCTTCATTATAACTATTACTCTGTTTAGATGCATATGTATGCACTCTGTTTTATTTTTATAGAAAGAATGTATGTGAATTGAGCCGAATGACTACAGTCCGGATTCGATCCCTTTAATATGACTATGTTATGTTTTACCTTTTTGATGCTTGTCAGAGAGCAAGATGGGCTTGGAACAGCGAAGCTTTCGCTTCCTTTCGATCTATTCGTTGATCCTTAAAAGGATTTCATCCCTGACGGTATCTTTTGTGATCCTGAGGGCTCTTGTTTGTAACTGAGTGTTTCGTCTACAACTTCCTTAAGTCGTTACATCTAGTTCTCAAGATGAGAGCTTTTAACTTTTGGTTAAGGTTGAGACCCTTGGTTTGATGTATAAAAACATATGTGTTTAAATAATGTATACATTATTATAGAGATCAACTCTATGTTTGGACAGGCAGTCACGAAAATCGTGAGCCTTTGTTATTCTTGCCTTGACCTTTTTACTAAGAATGTTTTATATATTTAAGTTTAAATGTTCTATATGGATTTGGATGAGAAAAATAACAGTTATCCTCTATTTGTTTATGTGTGGTATGTTTATGATATAAAACAGCTTGGTTTGATAGGTTTATGTTTTTCTATAACAGTTTGATAAAATGATACCTAGTTTATTTAATATATATATTAAATAATCTAGATAGGTTTAAAGGGAGATTTATCCTTAGGTCTGAGTAGCTTATAATGAGTAATTACAAATCGAAATTGAACCAATGCTGAAAAATGATAAGACTTAAAATCCATATGTCATGATTAATAATTACGTTGATGACCATATTCAGAATATAAATAGCTATTGCATCATAGTAAAATAGAACTGCATATCGAACTTGGAAGTATAATATTTTATCTGAATTTAACTCAGTGGTAATAAATCTATCAATTTAATTCTTAAATCAGATTTTCAATGAACCGTATTAATGTATCTATGCATAAAAATCACTACCTCTAGATTTTCTATTAATATAAAAACTTATATAAAGAAAATCAGAATATAAAAAGGATCAAATCAGATCTATAAAAATAAGTTGTGAATTAATAATCACAACATTAAAATACTTATCAGTCCTTTTTCCGCTTTCTGATTGACTTTAGAACTGCCACGTTCCTCCCAACCGTAGATCTCGAAGCGTTCCTGGTTTGTTTAAAAGATCATCCCCGAGCCGAATCGAGCATGCCAAGAGACTAAAAGGCCTAGGGAAAATTTGTAATGTTTCTTACTCAAGGAATCAATATGGAAAATTCCGTACTCAGGATTTATGAATTGGATCCTCCCAATGATATTCTTACACTTGTCCATTATACGGTCCTCCTGTTTATAAGTTTTTCAATGCGGAAAAGGCTCCTAGGGATTTTAATTTTAGATCACTTAGACAGTTTGTTTTCTTCATCTTATCTTTATTTAACTATTTTTTTATTCAAAAACTCTGAAAGTTTATTTGATCTTTTATTAATAATTAAATCTATTTTTAAACTCTCACTGTTAATTTTATCTTTTAATAATTAAATCTATTTTTAAACTCTTAGTGTTTATTTTATCCTTGAATTAAATAATATAATTTATATTTTAAACTCTTAGAGTTTAATATAGGATTTCTTTTACTTATCCTATCATCTAGTTGATTTTTAGTTATCAGCTACTCCGTCATTCTAATCTCTTGCATGCTCGAGTCCTCTTTGAGTGGCAACCCTACTCAGTTTTAGAAAGGATAAAAGAAGATGATTCATTTTTTTTGTTAACAATATCAAAAAGAACGATTACGGATGATCTAAAGTTTTTAGCTCAACATCAGTAATACAATGAGTTTAAGTGCTTCTAGAGCTTATGCTCAACACAAATGTAGAATAGTTCTAGAGCTCTCCCAGAGCTTATGTTCAACACTAGACTAGGTGTCATAAAAGCCACACCTAGAGACAATGATCAAAGTCCTGGTGATCCAGAGCTTATGCTCAACACATAACAAAGTAGTCCATGTGAGCCAGAGCTTATGCTCAACATATAACAAAGTAGTCCATGTAATCCTATGCTTATGCTCAATACATAACAAAGTAGTCCATGTCTCAGTATATTACAACAAAGCAGCACATGGATAGCTTCCCTAAAGGTATGTCTCAAAGGGCACATGCACCTCTAGAACTTATTCATAATGATATCTGTGGTCCAATCCAAGTCCTCAGTGAATTGGTGGAAGCTATTATTTTCTTACATTCATTGATGATTTCAGTAGAAAAACATGGGTATATTTTCTTCGTCAGAAGTCTGAAACTTTTGGAAAGTTCAAGGAATTTAATGCTCTAGTTGAAAAATAGAGTCATCATCAACTCAAAGTATTGATATCGGATGGAGGGGGAAAGTATGACTAAAATGAATTTCATGATTACTGCAAATATCGTGGAATCAAGAGGCAATTCACTACAAGGTATACACCTCACCAAAACGGTGTTGGAGAACGCAAGAACATAACCATCATGAATATGGAAAGAAGCATGTTGAAAGGAAGAAACTTGTCCCCTGAATTTTGGGGAGACGCAGTGGCTTGCACTGTTCATGTGTTGAACAGATCCCCACCAAAATTGTGAAGAACAGAGTACCAGAGGAAGCATGGACATGTATGATTTGTAATGTTTCTCATTTCAAAATATTTGGTTGCTTTGCTTATGCTCATGTTTCTAAACAACTACTAAAAAAGCTATATGACAGGAGTGAGAAATGTATCTTTCTTGGATACGGTGAAGAATCTAAAGCCTACAAACTGTATAACCCTATTACAAAAAATGTTATCATTAGCAGAGATGTTTTGTTCAAGGAGGAAGAGTCATGCGATGAAACCATAGACAAGGTTGTGGGAGCTGCAATACCTCAACCATAAGATGAAGAATAAGAAGAGTTGATTGGACAACATGGACCAATAGAAAATAATCCAGCAAGGACGCCTAGAAACTCAGTTCGAGGTGAAGCATCAAGTTCAATAGATCGATATACTCCTAGTCCACAATCAAGTAATGAATCTGATCACAGTAATAGAAAGACTAGAAGATTAAAATATATTTATGATGAATTGGATGCAAATACCAATTTTGATTTTATTGCTAGTCAAAATGTGTTTTATGAAGAGGTAGTAAAAAAAGAGCATTGGGTAAAATCTATGGACGAAGAGATAGATTCCATTGAGAGAAATGGTACATGGGATCTAGTTGACCTACCAAAAGATAAGAAACCTATTGGTGTGAAGTGGGTCTACAAGACAAAAATCAATGAAAAATGTGAGATTTATAGGTATAAGGCCAGGTTAGTAGCAAAATGTTTCTCGCAACAACCGAGAATTGATTCTGGGGAAACGTTCGCACCACTGGCCACATTGGACATAGTGAGAGCAGTCCTAGCAATAGCAGCCCAAAACAAATGGAACGTGTATAAGATGGATTTCAAGTCGACATTCTTGAATATAATTCTTGAAGAAGAAATTTATGAGGAGCGGCCACAAGGGTATGAAATCAAAGAACATGAAGAGAAAGTTTACAAGTTGAAGAAAGCTCTATATGCGCTCAAGAAAGCTCCAAGAGCTTTGTACAACAGAATTGATTCTTATCTAATCGACAAGGGTTTTAGCAAAAGTAACAATGAACCAACTCTTTACACAAAGGTAAATCAACATGAAAAAATTTTATTTGTTTGTTTATATGTTGATGATATGATTTTTACAGGTGGCCTGTCAGTAGATGAGTTCAAAGAAGATATGAAGAAAGAGTTCGAGATGACAGACCTTGGATTAATGAAGTTCTTTCTTAGCTTAGAGGTAGAATACTCAGAAAAAAGGTATATTTATCTGCTAAAGTAAATATGGTAATGAAGTGCTTAAGCAATTCATAATGCTTAATTGCAAACCGACGCCTAATTAGTGGCAATAGGTACAAAGTTGAGCAAAGAAGATGGCAGTCCCAAACTAGATCCAACACTATTTAAGAGACTTGTAGGAAGTCTCATGTATATCACAGCTACGAGACCAGATATTATTTATGTTGTCAGCCTGATTTCTAGGTTCATGGAGTCTCCCAAAAACTCGCATTGGAAAGTTGGCAAAAGAATCTTACGATATGTTGCAAGGACTTAAAGCTATGGAAGTTTATACTCAAAGCACTGAGTATGATGTTTTGACGACAACGATTTTGCAGGAAGTTTAGATGACAGGAACAACACATCCGGTCATGTTTTTCATCTTGGATTAGGGGAGATTTCATGGGCATCAAAAAGAAGCAACCTGTTGTGAGTATTTCATCAACAGAAGTAGAGTATGTATAAGCAACATCAGCACCATGTCAGGCAGTCTGGTTACGCAGAGTTTTGGAAGGTCTTCAACAGAAACAAGAGGGACCAACAACAATCTATTATGACAACAATTCAGCGATCACCCTATCCAAGAACCATGTATTTCACCAAGAAGAGCAAGCACATTGATAAAAGATATCACTTCATAAGAGAACTTGTGAACAATGGTGAAGTTCATGTTGAACATTATAATTCGATTGATTAATTGGCTGACATATTCACAAAGCCATTGACAAAATAAAATTTTGAAACTCGTATAAATAATTTAAGCATTGTAAAAGATGGAGTAGTCAATTGTGAGCAGTAGTAATTAAGAGGGAGTGTTAGAAAGCTTTAATTTTATTTTGGAAGTTCAATTCAATTGAGTTAATAAAGCATGCAAGAGCATAAAGCATGTATGCAAAAGCTAGGTTAGGTTTTTAGGTTTTCAATAAGTGTTTAAATACACCTTTAGTCTCTCATTGTAATTGCTAATTAGATCTTCATGCTGGTTGTGGAGCCTGAACTCCTAGATTCAGAGATATTATTATTCAGCCGTGTTTGTACCCGAGCTTTATATGATATGCAAAAGGACTGTACACTCACCCCAACGGGGAGGGTGGAGGAGGGGGGCAAAGCCTCCCCTCACTGAGGTCGGGTAACCCGTGGTATTTTCCCATTGTATCTCGCGGATGTGTTGCAGATTGTATCCCTTCACTTTGCTGGATTGTATAATAATAAGCACTGACAATTTCAGTGTGGACGTAGCCCATCTTGGGTGAACCACGATATATTGGTGTCTCTCTTGTAATGTATCTGTGTAGTTTATATTTGTATATTTTTTATTGTTATTGCTCTGCGTACCTGTTTTTCTAACACTTCATTTTATCAATAGAGATTGAAGAGCCATAGCTCGTTGTGCTATGCTGGTATGTCATTTCTAATCGAACAGATCACCACTTATTGGATCATTCTAGGAAGATGTAATCTCCATTCCAATGGTATGGATTGCAAATGGCCACTTGGCAATATCCGATGGCACAACATCAGAATCCCTCGCATAAATAAACTTCAAATGCAAAACGTGAACTTTCACTAGCCGGTAAATTCAATCTCATATCCTTTTGTAACGGACCCAAATGATACAGATTCGGGTGTGCAGTAATCGTCTAGCCGATCTATTGAACGAAGTATTTTGATATCAAGTTCTTTTGGCTAACTGAGTTAAAGATAGTTGTAACTACAAGCTTCTTGGCATGCAGTTTAACTTGTAACAACTCTCTCATTGCATCAGTAACATTTTATTGGCGTTGTTACGAAAACCTCTATTTTCAGATTTTGGTTTATCCGTTGAAGAAAACAGGTCATCCGCATCTAATGTTGCTGTAATATCTTGGTTTTCAGAACTTTGAGGAGCATTTTACCAACCTTTCGGCGTGCAATTCCAAATAATGATCCTTGTCATGGCCACTTTCTTACAATGCTAAAAATTAAGGTTCTTCTGCTACATGGAATTAGCAAGCATTCTGCTGCGTGGAATTAACAAAGCTTCTGCTATCCTACCCTTGCTGACTTTTTCGTTCAATAAATGATTCTACTTTTTTTTATTAGTAGTAATATTGCATTTCCAGTAGAGGTGCAGGTGCTTTACAGCTATGCAAATGTTGTAATGTTATGTAACATCATCTAATTATTAAAAAAAAATTTAAAAAAATTAAAAATTCAGATAAAAAATAAAAAAAATTAATATAGATCAATCTTAAACTTAGATATTGCCTAATTTTATTTATAAATAATGTAAGGTTAAAAAATTACATGCAAATTTAAAATAAATCTCTATTAATTATAATATAAGTACAATGATTCTTGATATATTTTACCTCTAAGACATAACCTCCTTACATACTTAATCAATAGATTTCACCTTCTAAAGGATGAAGATTTCACCTTCCAAAGGATGACATGAAGTTATATCTGAAATTCAGTTGTATACTCCAGAGTCTAAAGTCCTTGTCATTGTCGCTACATTTAAATTCCTTCTCTTCAGCATAACCTAATGGATAGAACTGGATTTTGACAAGAGTCTTAAATTCTTGACGGTATAGATTATTGCTTTCGATGAGTAAGAAGACTTTGTTAACACAAGAGGTTCAACCATATAAATTCATAACCTTCTATCTTAATCTAGAAAAGTATAATTTCTTTGCAAATCCATAAAAGTATAATTCTTTGCAAATTCATAAAAGTTTGGAATCAAGTTTAACCTTCTATTAGTTATTTAAAATTTTAATTTATATTTGTCAATCATAAAAGGAGATGCTCTACAGTTTAGTATGGGGAGAAGCATTCTTAAGATTATGTAATAAAAAATATTAAATTAAAAAAATAACATATAACTAATCTAAACAGTTAACGCCCATAACAATCTCCAAGATGTTGTTCGCACGATACTCCATCTCATGAAAAAGGTTTGTTCCTAATTTATCCATTATGTTCATTGCCAATAACAATGGCTTTTCGCTCCCATTTTAATCAATTTGGTTATTCACCATACAATATTGGATCATGTATCAAAGAACAATAAGGATAGAGACTAGTTTGATGTGTCTCACTGGGAGACTTTAAGATCTTCCAATATCATTAATTGCATGATTCTTTAAATTTTTATTATTATTAATCAACCGTTTCTGCAAATGTATGTAGTCCTCAAGCTAACTCAATAATCTTCCCCAAGGCACACAAGAGGACAAAGAACTCACAGTGGTCACTATAAGTAAATCAATCAGCATGATTTCAGTTTATAATAGGTAACTAAGTGTTAAATAAGAAGGACTAGTTAACTAAAGTGTTTTCACTTTAGTTAAACTAAAAGACGACATTTCGGTAAATCAAGGAGAACTCGAATTGATCACTACAGTGATGTTATCAAGAAAGAATCAATTAAAGAGAGTTAACTAAGTGACACCAAAGAATATCTAGTTAACTAAGTCTTATGCATGACGACACTTATGTTAAACTAAAAAACGACACTTGAGTTGCGACACTTGCATGATGACACTTAAGTTAGACACATTTGCTATCTCCTCAAGAACCAGTAGAATTGATTGAGAGGTCACCTGATGAACCTCTTTCTAAAAGAAGATCTTCTAGGTTCTGAGATATCTTACAAAATGTAGAGAAACATGCAGCACCAATAGGCTCATCCAAAGAGCACAAGCAACTTGACAGATATTCATGGTATGTTGAATTGATGAGTC
This sequence comes from Larix kaempferi, assembly GCA_027924585.1. Lineage (NCBI taxonomy): Eukaryota > Viridiplantae > Streptophyta > Pinopsida > Pinales > Pinaceae > Larix > Larix kaempferi. The sequence goes on along the minus strand of BSBM01000338.1, from coordinate 20,232,828 downwards.
ACATCAGTGATTCAGAACCATCCTAATATGAAGAAGCTGCAAAGCAACAAGTTTGGAAAGATGCCTTAATAGAAGAGTACAACTCTATAATGAAGAATGATTTTTGGGAGGTTGTTCCCAAACCTGATGGGAAGTCCATTGTGACTTCCAGATGGCTTTACAAGATAAAGCATGCTGCAGATGGTAGAATTGAGAAGTATAAAGCTGGATTCGTTGCCAAAGTTTTCTCTCAGAAAGAAGGCATCAATTATGATGAGACATTTTCCCTTGTGGCAAGGTACACCACAATCCGAGCAATGATTGCACTTGCATATGTTCTAGGATGGAAACTTCACCAGATGGATGTGAAGAGAGCCTTCCTAAATGGTGAGGTTGAGGAAGAGGTTTATATTCAGTAGCATGAAGGATTTGTGGTGCATGGGAAGGAGTCCCATATTTGCAAGCTAAAGAAAGCTCTATATGGGCTTAAACAACCCCACAGGGCTTGGTACTCCAAAATTGATTGCTACCTTCAGAAACTAGGTTTCTGTAAGAGTGAAGCTGATCCAAATTTGTAATTCAAAGTAGTGAAGAACCAACCGTTGATATTGGTTTTCTATGTCGTTGATTTGTTTCTCACTAGAGAGGAATATCTGATTGCTTGGTACAACAAGGATCTCACCTCAGAGTTCAAGATGAAATACTTAGGCCTTGAGATCTGACAAAAGAACATTAAATTTTTCTATCTCAAGGGAAGTACACTATGGATATATTGTGCAGGTTTGGCATGATATATTGAAAATCTATGACTACACCGATGGTTTCCAATTTGAAGAAACTTCATGAGTAAGGCTCTGGTTCAGATCTAGTAGATCCCACTTTGTATAGACAACTTATAGGATTGCTAATGTACTTGATACATTCGAGGCCTGATCTATGTTATGTCGTGAGCATTCTGAGTCAATTTATGTCTGATTCGAGACAAAGAGACTTGAAGCTGCTAAGCATGTGCTTAGGTACCTTCGAGGTACAATTTCATATCAACTCAAATATGCCTCTAATGGAGGAGTCATGTTACTTGGTTGTACAGACTCAGACTGCAGAGGAAGCATTGTAGACCGTAAGAGCAAATCCAGCTACTATTACAGCCTAGTATCCGCTATGATATCTTGGTCCAACAGGAAGGAGGGCTATGTAGCTCAGAGCACTATAGAAGCAGAATACATAGCTGCTAGTGTTGTCTGCCGAGAAGCATTGTGGATCAGAAAGCTACTTGCAGGGTTGTTCAGTAAAAAGCTTGAGCCTATAGTTATTAGGTGTGACAATCATAGTTGCATCAAGCTTTCCGAAAACCCAGTGTTTCATGACAAGTCGAAGCACATTGAAATGAAGTATCACTTCATCCGAGACATGGTCTAAAAAGATACAGTGAAACTTTAGTACATTGCCACTGATGAGAAGATTCCAGATGTGTTAACAAAACCTCTGTCAGTGACGAAGTTCAAGTACTTCTGATACAATCTTGGTATGGCAGAGAATGCCTCCCTCGCTGAGAGGGATTGTTAAATGTACAGCATAAGGAGACATTCTCCAAACCAATCTTATGCAACCAAGATTGATCCTCCCGTATAGAAGTGAACACTTTGATTGCCTTCTGTGTAAAGGTTATTCCTCCCGTATAGTGGTAATTGATCAAAGTTTGATGTTGTAAAGTCTTGTTGGACAAGGCTTCGGACTTGTGTGTCAAGTCATGATTCTCATGTGAACCTTCCATATAAAGGTATCCATGAGATGGACCTCCTGCTTAGAGGTGGACCTTTCGTATAAAGGTCATGCTTTACTTGTTAAAAGCACTTAATGTTGTGTGATGTATTATTAACCATGATCACTAGATTGCTATTAAGTCTCCTTTAGAGATTGATCATATCTAAAGTGAATTACCTTAGCATATGATCATTTGGTATGGAATAATACACTATAATCATAGCATCCGATAATTCTTCTTAGTATAATGTAATGTGATGGATAATTAAAGTTAGCACATATTGACCATGCAGTAAAAGATAAAGAGATAAAGATAAATGCATAGAGACAAAGAGAATTCAAATTGATCAGGAGATCACTAAGTGAACTGGAATTGTCAAGCTTCAGTTAAAGCCACAATGTATGTCTCAATTAACTAAATAACTGACAGTGGTCACTACAAGTAAATCAATAAGCATGATTTCAGTTAATAATAGTTAACTAAGTGTTAAATAAGAAGGAATAGTTAACTAAAGCGTTTTCACTTTAGTTAAATTAAAATATGACACTTAAGTAAATCAAGGAGAACTCGAATTGATCACTATAGTAATGTTATCAAGAAAGAATCAGTTAAAGAGAGTTAACTATGTGAAAACAAAGAAGATCTAGTTAACTAAGTGTTATTTCATGATGACACTTATGTTAAACTAAAAGACGACACTTCAGTTGCGACACTTGCATGACGAAACTTAATTTAGCCACCTAACTAAGTGGGAAAGCTTTGAGTTAAGAGGCGATTTCATCCTAAAATACAGTTTAGTGAGATAAAGCACTACATGAGAAGTGGGCCGCACTTCTTCATGAAAGATTGATACAACCATTCTGAGGGCGAGTTCATCCTGAAGTTAGAAGATGTCGGTGCATGAGAAGAATGTATAAATTTGTTATACGGGATTGATGAATTCAATGTGAAGCGATTTCTCTTCTCCATTGAAGGGAAGGCACTTCTCTTTGTGGAGGTTATTGTTCTTGCTTGTTATTGATGTGCTGGGAACATTGGAAAACACATTTAATTGATCTCTCTTCTCTATTGCTTCTGTATCTTCACCAAGAGTGTTTTGGTGATCTCTCATCTTCCGAAAGGAATTTGCGATGTTGTAAAAGAAAGCATTCTCTGCTATCCATTATATTATAATGAGAAGAATTGTTGGAATTTTTGTTCTCATAGTTTTGAGTATTTTCCCCAGGATATATCCCGTGTTATGGATGTATGAATTTCATGTGATTGAATTGTCTCATTGTTTCAAGTTTCTACATCTTAAAGAATTGAAGATCAAATCTCAACAAAATATTAACAATTGGTTGGATCAATAGACTTTGGAAGCCTAAATGGCATTAAGACCTCCATCTAGGCTCAAGGGATTATTTACTATTATATTTCATAACCTAGAGGACATGGATAATGTTTTTGATAATGGACCCTACTTCTTCAACTCGACAGTGTTATAGCTGTGCTAGTGGCTGGAGGTATTTTTCCCTAAGAAATAAGATTTTACTTATGCACCTAGTAAGGATCTGTTCTTTCCCTATTGAATTTTGGGATTCAGAAACCTTAGCAAGGATTAGATGTACCCTAGGTGATTTTTTCAATGTCTCTGTTGCAACCAACTCTGGTAGAGACACTACTTATGTCCGCCTATGCATTCATATGAACATTTCCCAAGCTCTTCCTAAGTCCATTTGTCTATGCCATCAAGAATTTGAATGGCTGCAATCAATAGATTATGGGCACATTCTTTTCGTTGCAGAAAGTGTCATGACCATGGTCACTTGTTCCCGGATTTCCCCCTCGCTGTCTCTACAGAGAAACCCAAAACGGTCACCTCTTAATATGCATAAGGATACACCAAAGTTGCACCAAAGAAATGCTAGACATGAAATCCAACCAACACCGAGACTACCAAATAAAAAAAATATCCCAATACCAGTAACAACTTTGAGGTGCTATCCACTGATCTAAGCAATGACATTCCTTCCAACACCAACATAACAGTGGAAGGGGAAGAAGTCGATATGATCCCAACACAGAGGCACTAATTTTAGACATCGACAATGAAAACTCGGAGGACCTAGAAGACATGGAAATAGGTGAGCTTAATCTATAAGGAATAGAAGAGGCATGCATCCGCAATGACCCTAATCTATCTCGGCACATTAGATACAATGATGAAAGTCAACTAAAACCCCCCTGCCAGGACACCCACAACAAACAACAACCCACCTTGGGACTTAAACTAGTCCAATTCAATGACCCCAGGAAATAGTTGGGAGCTAAGAATAGAAGAGGAACAAAGAGCAATAGGAAGTTAAACAAGGAACTGGGAAGCATTCTCATTGGATCAAGGAAATATGTGAACATATCGAATACCTATACGCCCAAATCTAGTTAGATGGTCTCATGGAACATTCGAGGCCTAAATATTCAGTCCAAGCACCAAATCCTCAAAAATATTCTCAATAAGGAACAAACAACAGTTGTATTGTTGGAGGAAACAACATGTGACGTGGAAATACTTAGAGACACTCTAAACCACTACTGGTCGGGTAGCCTTGTGCATGTGATTAATGGAGAGGGGAAAACCAGGGGCATTGCCCTCATCTAGGATCCCAGGGTCATCACCCTTTCAAACTTCTCAACAACCCCCTCATCCCTCACAACAAATTTAGGTCTAGTGGGGACCTTAGACGACTTAGTAATCAGGAATGTTTACGAGCCTCATATACATGGTAGAATACAACATCTTATGTCCTCTTTACAGGAAATGGGAATGATATTTACCTATAGCAAGCGGATATTAGGGGGGATTTCAAGCTAATCATCAATCTATTGGAAAAGTGTGAAGGGGTAAGAAGACTAGATAAGGATTTGAAGACTTTGCCAAAATGATTGTTGATCTTTGTTTAGTGCCGATATGAAACCGGCTAATGGAACCTTCACTTGGAACAAAAAAATGGGAGGTTCCAAGCAAGTGTCCTCTCACTTAGAGAGATTTCTAAACTTTGATTCCATATTCCTCATGGGTGTTTCCATATCACCCCTGACCCTACTAGCGACTGGTTCAGACCATTGGAAACTAAGTCTTGAGCTAGATATCACCAATACTCCTCGGCTAAAAGCCTTACAACAAAATATATCTACGTGGTGCGAGGAAGCCAATACAACAACAAGTTCCTCTATGTACTGTTTCCAATAGCGCTTAAAAAATATCAAAGGTAAACTTAAATCTTGGAGTAAATATGTGTTTGGCAATATTTTTGAAGAATGAAAGAAACTGGAAATGGACATGGAGTAACAACAACAACAAATTATCCACCAAAGATATTTAGAAGAAGGGGCCAATAAGTAACAAGTTTAGCCCATCAAATTGAGTCTCGCTCCAAACTGGAAGAAATATTATGGAGACATAAATCCCACATAAAGTGGCTCAAGGATGGGGACATGAACATCAAGTTGTTTCATCACAACAATCTCCAGAGGCACTAGCACACAAAACAACCAAGGGGAATGGTTGGTGAAACATCAAGACATAACAGATGAGCTCATTCAACATTGTAGCACTCCGTTTAATGAATCAGTGCAAGACAAATCTAAAGCTATCAACAAAGTAACTCAATACATCCCTAAAATGGTCACTAATGAGCAAAATAAGAGTCTACTTCAACCCATTTCCACGGAGGAGGTTTAAATGGATGTTAAATATATGATGGATGGAAAATCGCCAGGACCTGATGGATTCAAAACTGACTTCTTCCATTCCTGTTGGTCAATGGTAAAAGAGGATGTCTAGACAATTGTGGAAGAATCCATGCATGAGCCAAGAGTCTTAAAAGCCCTCAATGACACTTTTATAACCATCATCCAGAAGCAAGAAGATGCCCTCGATCCCAAAAACTTTAGAAATATTTCTCTTTGCAATGTCATATACAAAATCATCACCAAATTTATCGCCAACAAGCTCAATCCCCTCCTCCCCAACCTCATCTCACCCAACCATACTTGATATGTTGAAGGTCTTCAAATTCTTGATGGCATCATCCTTTCCCATGGAGTAATATACTCCACTAAAACCCAACGAAAAGCAGGAATTCTTTTAAAGCTAGATCTATCAAAAGACTTCGATAAGTTAAGCTAGGCCTTTATCTGTCGTGTTTTGTTAGATTTTGGTTTTTTTCAAGTCTGGTTAGAATTCATTATGTCCCTTACCTCTTCATCTTTAATCTCCATTTTTATCAATGGCACTCCTTCCCCTCCTGTATCCCCATCCCGAAGTATAAGGCAAGGGGACCCTCTCTCACCCTTCATATTCATTGTGATGGTGGAAAGGCTAGGAAGAAGCTTACAGGAATTCATAAGCAATGGCTCTCTCTCTCGACTAAAATTCATGATCATGACTATATGCACACTTACGTTTAGTTCATTGATGATACTATGTTGATGGGAACTCCAATGGTCAAGGAAGCAAGAGCAATAAATAAAATTCTCAAGGACATTGCAAATGTTTTAGGTACCTCCATTAATCATCTTAAGGCTCAAATATTTTTCTTTAACACTGCTCTCAGTGTTCAAGACATAATCATAAGAATTCTAGGATAACAAAGGAGCTCAATTCCATCCAAATATCTCAAATCCCCCCTCATTGACATTGTCCTCCTCAATTCTTCATGGGAGGAGCCATTGTCCAATATTAAAAATAAATTAGCGAGCGAGACCTTCAGGGATCTCAACCCCCCAATATGCATGGTCTTAGTCAAATAGGTGTTTCAGTCTATGCCACTTATCTCTTTTCTATAATGGTAGTTGTTAAATCAATTCCCAAAGAAAAAAAAACTTGTAATGCACCTTCCTTTGGGATGGAGCAACTATGGTTAGGAAATGGACTTTAGTAGCATGGGAAAAGGTTTACATACCCAAGATCAAAGGACGACTTGGTTTGAGAGACCCCGAGATTCTTAATGAAGTGTTGGGAGATAAAACCTAGTGACATTTCCTCGTGAACCCCCAAGGGACTTCACAACAATTATGGTGATGCAAATATGACCTAGTTCATCTTGAAGGATAACAAAATGGTTTTCTTATTTGGAATGCATATTGTGCATTCGTCATAGCATGAATTCATCATTCCCTCTTGGCTTCGATGGCTTCTCAGCCCTTATAGCTAAGGTTTGTATCCTAGGTTCGAAGAACTGGAGGTTAAGAAAAATGAGGATGGTTGTGGATAGGAAAGGCAGGGCGACTCATGCATAGTCGACCTCGGGTGATACTCATGTTTCCTACTAAGTCATACTTAGTTGGATGTCAAGTGAGTCGGCAAAGCCTGAACATGTCAAATTGTTCATTATTAGAGTTCAGAAGTCCATTAGGCCTTTTTGGCCCGTTATTATTTGTACCACATGTTAATCTCACCATCCCAGAGTGTTTTTTCCCTTGTTAATTATTTGTTGTTGAACAAACAACTAATGATTTTCGAGTTTTTCACTCATACATCAAAGTTGGGGCGGTCGGAGTGGTGTTTTGTCCTTAATAGGTTATTAAAGCCTGAGTACCAATGTATTAGACCATGCTAGACATTAAAATTGAGTCGTTTGGACATGTACTAGCCCCCCTGGGTTTTTTTTTTCTGTAAAATTAGACTTTTTTCAATAATTTAGTTCGAAAATTTGAAAATGTAATAAAAGTATGGTCGGGAGACGGATTTTTGCGTGGGAGTGCTCATTTACCCTTTACCCCAGAACCAACTTTTCCTATGTTTTGAGTGATTAAATCATCACTTGGAGCTTTTGTTTTCTTAAGGAGGCAACAAAATGACAAAAAATACTAAAAATGACACCAAATGTCAAAAATCTCAAAAAAACTAAATAATTGATCGTGTGCCCAAAGTGTGCCAAATGAGTTGGAAACTTATCCCATGTGAAAGGCGACCTCATGAAGTGATTAAAGCACATGGTTAAAGGGTCAAATCTATGAGATAACAAATACATCAATGAAGGGATGCTCATCCCTCTCATGTGGTTGTTCTTTGTGAGGTGGAGGTACTTCGTTACTTGGTGGAGAAACAAAGGGAGGCATGCGCCTACCTCTTGGGAAGTGGAACATCCTCCTTGGATGATTAACCTCCATCATATCAATCACACGGATATGTTTTGGATTCAATCCCTCAATCAAAGTGATGTGCTCCTCATTGTGAGTGCGACTCTCCCTCTTGGTTTTTTCTATATAAGGAAGGCAACCCTCTCATACCAAGCTAGTTAGAGTTGGATTGACAATAGGCTTGCCATTGTATTCTGGATATTATGTTTTGCATTGGTAATAAAAGAGAAGATTTGGAGGCTATCATGTGTGGTGCATTATTGCGTGCATCCAAATTGTGCCGGTGTTATTAAGGTAACTGTTTTTTATTGCTTTCTTGTTTTCTTCATGAATCTAGCCTTTGACAGACTAGTTTATTTTATGTGTGTATGTTTAGAGGCATAGATAGAACATGTTTTATAAGTTTATATGCTTGTTGTTCTAGTTTCTTTTTATATGCATGTCTGGATCTCAAAATATTTGGCAAGTTTGTGATTAGCCTTTTAGGAATCTCAGCTTGAAGGAGGCATGGAGCTATTTTGCTTGCTTTCGACTTTTGGGCATCTTGAAGACAATTTCCATCAGCATCCCACTTCAAGCCTCTTGGGTGAATCTTTCCGGCAACAAGTTTACTCACCTTTCTCTTTCTCTCTTCTAAAACAAATTTCATCTTGGTTACAGGTTCTTTAAAGTTTCAGATCTAGTTCCATCACCAAGCATATTTTCAAGAATAGATCTCATCTTTTTTGCTTAGATCTAAAGTCTTTTAAAATTGTTAAATCTTTTATTTGGATCTAGCTTTAGGAAGGTGCTTTCTGGGCAAGTTATTCAAGTAGATTTAAAGATTGTTTGAAAGGGTCTTTCTTTTGAATTATTTAAAAGTTAAATCAAGTAGTAAAGTGCCTTATTGGCGTCCCTTTAAAGGTTGTCCAAGATCCTAAGAAATTGGGTCTTACAAGCCCAAATTTCTTAGTTCCTTGTTGTAGTTAGATCTAGTTAACTTATCCTTTTTTTTAGTAATATTTTGGGTTGTCAACTATCACTTTCCAAGTGATTTTTGGGCATTTTAACCACTAATAAGCTTGCTAGTTTTGTTTGTTTTGAGGGCTGAAATTTCGATAATCTCAAGATCTCAAAAGCCTTTGGAAGCATTCCTTTTTTGCTATAACGTTTTTCCCTAGAAATTATAAGCTTCCTTTCTCCAAATTTATAAGGAGAATAAAGTATTTTTTCTTTTAGATATCATTGTAACCTTGTAGTAAAAGTTTTGAGTAGGCTCCTAAGAGCCCACTCCGCATCCCCCATGGGGGATCTACGTCGTTGTGCTTTTTTTTATTTGTTTTTAGTTTAGTTTTAATTTGATTAAAACATAACTTAGATTAATTAAAACTTACCGTCGTGGTCCAATCCAAATATTGGGCGATTGACTCACTTAGGACATAGGATTTTTATCTTGTTTTTGCAGACCGCATACTTTTTTTAATACAATTTGATTTATCTTTTAAAAAGTAATCGGATACTAACCCACTACCTCGTTAGTGTAGTAATTAGATAACCTTTTATTTCTTTAGTTTTTTTTCTTTACTTTTAATTTACCCGCTTGCTTTCTCGAGTACGGTTCTCAAACCTAAAAGAGACTCTTGGGGTTTTAATAAACAAGAAAACTCTCTTAAAAAATCCTCGACTGAGTTGATCATACCACAAAGGGACCTAGTTACTAGTAATTAGTCTTCACATCTTTTAATTAACCTCCCATAGACGAATATCCAGCGTCTCCATTTTGCTTCTGCGTGGGCAAATCTCACAGAGAAAGCGAGAACAACTAGATAGTGACCGTGGGGCCCCGTTAGACTACACCCTGATTTGGAGTAGTGTTGGACACACCCCCGTGACTCCGATCTAGCCCACATTTTCTCACGTGGAGCCACACTTAGCGAGTATGGACATATTTCCAGTAACTTCGTGGTATATCGGGAACCCCCCTCCCTAATAATCCACTCATCTTTCACAATAATCTAAAATTAATCAAGAGCATTTGCAAAACCTTGTATTCAACACAACACTATATTGAAATCCATTTTCAGCACTTGTCATTTACTATTTACTTTTTTACAAGCTTTATTTTTTCTCTCATGTATTAAGTGACTTTGTGATCTTTACAATATTTATGATGTTGTGACTACAAATTTATATTCCAATCTCTTATCTCAATTCATTTCATAAAAACTCCTATACAACTTACTCATTCACCAAAACTAATTAGCTTAATCAAGCCTTAGTAACCTTTAGGGTCCACCCCCTGTCTTCGTTAGGAGTTTGCCTAAACGAAGGAGTCAAGAATCAAGTGAAAGTACTTGACTCGAAGCTTTCCCCCAATGACACACTGAGTGGCTTGAATATTTTTGCCATGTAACCCACAGGTTTGTGAGAGGCGGCAACAACTCCTACTAAGGCTCCAAAGCTAACAAGGGAAATACAAAGAGCCATGGAAGAAGAAAATTTTTATCAGGAGCATACCTCTGTTGTGGAAAAGTGAGAGATAGAGGCATAAGAGAAAGTAATTCAGGCTCATCATGATTCCTTCGAGACTTACAAAGAGGAGGAGGCTTTGGTTGATTGGATTTTTAAACCTTGGGACAGTCGATCCTATATGGCACTTTACCATAGGGCTCTGCACTAGGAATGACAATGGTGCACTAGGAATGACAATGGTGGACAGAGAGATAGACTGGCTACCAAGATAAAGCTGGACATTGTTGCGAGGAACTTGGGAGTTGAGGTTGAGACCAAGCACCCTCATGTGAGCGGCACTTGTCAATTGCCCAAAATCATTGAAGAATGACCAGCTGGAGGTTCCTCCTCATTGACTTCCTAGTTTTTCTTTATGACTTTGACTATTATGTCGATGATTCAGTTTCTCTTTCTAGCATATCATAGGAACCGCTGTAGCACTATCTTTGTCAAGTTTTATTTTTCTTCTCAAAGACAAGCATCTAGACAATCTTATATCTCAGTGTTTAAAAGAGAAAGGATATGGACCTTCTGTTGAGATCTAGGATAAACATATATTTTTTTGCAAAGGCTCAAGTTTGGCCTGTTTTCCACTCCATGAAGGGCCAGCTTGAGCCTGTAATTGTATTTTATGTAAATTTCCAATAATAGATAGAACGACCTTCTTATTACGTTAAAAAAAGTTTAATGCTAGTTTTATTACTAAAATAGTAAATTTCTATCAATATAAAGTTAAAATCATGTCACTTTATAAATCAATGCTATTTTTAGTACTTGAATAAATTTATGTCATTTTATCTAAGTCAATATGACGTTAATATAAAGTTTAAATCATGTTAGTGTATAAATCAATGCTATTTTTACTAGTTGAATAAATTTATGTCATTTTCTCGATGTCAATATGATGTGAAGATGTCAATTTTAATACTTCATATCGGAAAATCTAAATGTTCATATAATAGACGGTATCGGAACATTTTGGTTTGAAAACTAAGGAAAGAGATAATATGATGTCAATATCTCTCATTTGATCTCGGTCGATATAATGTTGAAATGTCAATGTTAATTACTTGAAATCAGAACATGTAAATGTTTATATAATATAATATATCATACCATTTTGAAAACTAAGCAAATAGATTATTAAATATTCAGTTGTCAATGCCAAAATAGCTGACATCACGACATGAAAATGTTAAGATACACTAACAAAATCTGATATCATGGAGTGTTCATCTAAAATTTTAAAAAAGAGATAGTCATTGGTGAAACATATATAACATTAAATTATATTTAATTTAATATTTTTAGTGTCATAGATGCCATTGTGGCCAAAGTTATTAGATTATTCTAGACTATTGAACAATGGTTTGCGCTAAAATTGATGTTTTACAAGGAATAACTAAATTTCTAAAGCAAAGTGTGACTGTTGTTGATGGTAAAAAGGAGTTAAACAACTATCTTTGCCATGCCCATGGACAAATGTGGGCTATTTCATTTAAAAATACTTCACTTGCGAAGGCCAACACAACCTTTTGTTTGGATACCACTTCAGGATACTAACGCATATGTGGCATTAGAGGCTACTCAACATACCCTACTTCTTGTTTTATATTTAATTTAATATTTTTAGTGTCATAGAGGTCATTGTGGCCAAAGTTACTAGATTATCTGAGACTATTGAACAATGGTTTATGCTAAAATTGATGTTTTACAAGGAATAACCAAATTTCTAAAGCAAAGAGTGACTGTTGTTGATGGTAAAAAGGAGTTAAACGACTCTCTTTGCCATGCCCATGGACAAATGTGGGCTATTTCCTTTAAAAATACTTCACCTGCGAAGGCCAACACAACCTTTTGTTTGGATACCACTTCAGGATACTAACACATCTGTGGCATTAGAGGCTACTTATCATACCCTACTTCTTGTTGAAATCCTTACAATCTAGTCATCACAATTTTAGACACACGGGAATCCTATAAACATCTTAGGTCACCATGGCCTAATTAGATTGGTGTTAACTAATGCCCTATCTCAGTCTAACCAGGATTAGGAGGGATTCTTGCAAAGGCCTCTACTAGCATAGCATGAGGAAGTAGGGGAATGAGAAGAAGAGGAGCAACCAGAACATGTTAAAGAATGGGTGTCACAAAAAGAAGGACAATACCATGCAGTTGTATAAGTAGAGGTAAATGAAGCAGAACCACATATAGTTGTTGTAGAAGGTACCAAACAAACATATTCTATTGAAGATCCAAAACATGATAAGGTATAGAATCTATAGATTATAGAACCACCCACAAGTGGGGTTGGAATAATAGGGGTTCCTTGTTATTAATAATTACCATGGAAAACCCTAACCTAGGGATAAGACAACAAAGTGTTTCTTTATTATTCTTTTACTACAAATTCTAGCAGCAAGTTTAGCTTACCTTAGCTTTGGAAATCAACTTATAAAGAGCATCAACAACCTTCCAATCCATTGAAAACCACTGCGTTATCTTCCTCAATGATCTTGGTGGCAATTTAACAAGTAGTATGGAAAACCACTGACTGATCTTCCTCAATGATCTTGGTGGCAATCTAACAAGTTGTACGGATCTATACAATTTTGTACGATCTTACTGCTCCCTCTGATCTGTACAGAATTTGTACTGTACATAATTTCGTATTGTCCATACCGTACTTTACAGACATTCATACGGACGGTAAACAGTCCTCCCTAAAATCTGTACGGCCTAGCTTTGTCTTCTCCAATCTGTTCGACCTATTTTCTGCCCTCTACTAAAGATTATCTCCCTACAATTTCTCTCTCTTAGAATAATAGAATACCTCCCATTTTGGGTTAATCACTATCCCAAGACTTCTTGCTTGAGATTCTCACAATCTCAAGTCTTTTTTATCTTCCAATATCTCTCTCTTGCTCATCTTGAGAATAACCTTTTTCTCAAAAGTAAGAGCACTCTAGATCTGGGAAATGTATCAAAGAGCACTCTAGATCTGGGGAATGTATCAATTGTCTCTTTAGATATCCATTTATAACTTTACAATAAGAAAATACCATGGACACAATAGCATAGCCCCACAATACCATTGGCTCAATAAAAGGACTTTATAAAATAAAGTTAATGCCTATAGAGTATCTTTAGGATGAATTACATCTTCAATGTAGAAGTACTTATTTGAGCTACAAAAACTAACACTTGCCAAATTGTTGAAGAAACGTCTTCTTAAATAGAAGTTTTAGGGGACTCAAGGATGAAACAAAAGGCCAAATTCTCAAGAAAATCATTTACATTTCAAAAGTATTTGAGAAAAAGGAGGACAAAGTCCACTGTTTCTACTGAATTTGTTATGGAATCTAGCCTAAAAATCCCTGTAGTTGCTCCATAAGGACTAGCAACAAAAGGTTTTGCTACTATGACACATTGCTGAGCAACAAAACATGTACCAATTACTCCAGAAATTGTTTAGGACATTGATCTTGCTCCACAAGAACCGACATCTAAAAGCCTTGTTGTTTCTCCACATGAACCAGCAACAAGAATTGAGGCAGTAGAGTTGAGTTTTTTATTATCTAGGATCATGTTGAAGAAATTTTTCATTGGGAAAATATTTAGGGGAGATTCCACCCCCAACATTTTCAGGATGTTGTTAAAGAGGAAGTTGCTACAAAAGTGCCAAAGGTATTCAGAACAAAAACCAAGAAAAGAGTCAGTGTTGTCTCTAAAAAGCTACATCTAAGACCTTCCTACAATACCCTTTTGAAACTCAATCATAGCTTAAGAAAGTAGAACAAAAGGTTAAAACTGAAATTAGCTTTTGCCAAAAGGAAATTGCGAAAACCCACGCTTCAGGCAGAGATGAAAACACTTCAGCCAGGCCTTGAACATAGTGTTTGGTGACTTGGTCACCTTCTGCTACATATGAAGGTTACCATGTGAAAAATACGATTGCTATGGAAGCAATGGGCGAACCCATTGTTACGAAAGCAGAAGATGAAATTGTTGCCACTGAAGTAACAATTAAAATTGATAATGTTGCAACTACTGACATTGTCACTGTAATTGTTTTTGATAATCCTTCCAAGTTTATTTTTAAGATTGATGTTGTTGCTAAGATCGATGTTATTGATCATGTTGCTACTATACATGGGAATATTGAAAAAAAATAATACTAGTAAAATTGATGAGCAGAATATTTTTAAAATTGTAAATAAAATTATGAAAATTTTCATAGAACCATCTGCTACGTAAGCAATTAATGCGGAACCAATGGATTCACAGGAAACTGAATTACACATTGTTACAAAACATATTGTTCAGTCTATAGGCATTCAAACAAAAGAGGCAGAAAGGGTCAGTTTTATTGAGGTACAAAGATTAAGTGCAGATGCAGCTAGTTAGAAACATGTTGAAGAAGCATATGGCAAAGGTGTAGTGCAACTAGAAGAACATAAACACAGGATTAAAAATGTGCAGACACAATGGGATGAATTATATGCCAGTGATAAAATTAGATGGGCATAATTCAAGGAATGGAGAAAAATAATTCCTAAATTAGAAGCAGAGGTGAAAACACTAAAAGAAGAAAAGCTAAAAATGAAAAATGTAGCGCATGCTTTACTCGATTGTAGAGCACCTTCACCCATTTATGCTTCATTTTTGCAAGAGAAACACAAATTATTTCTACTTCAGGCCTTGGTCAAGGGAAAGCCATATGGGTTCACAACTATTGAGTTATTTTTGGAAGCCTTTGCAGCAAGTAACAATGTAGACAAAAACTTATAGTGTGTGTTGTATCAACATGACTTCGTACTGTTCTATGACAAGAAACGGAACCCTAACCTTTTTGTAGGTGACATACAGTTGAGTGCCTTCACTTCCTACATGAGAAACAAAGTTCAATGGGGTCATGTACAGAAAACCATGCAAAAGAAATAAGGATATATTAAACGATAGGTTCGAGGGGAATATGTTAAAAATTTGAAAATCCGTGTTCTAGATACAAGGTTACTCATGTCACTAGAAAAACAGTCCTTCCTTCTTGAACCTCAGTAAGAAGCTATTCTTCAGTGCAAACACATAATCAACCATTTAATATTCGAAGGCCTATTTTACTGTCATGACAAATGAGCACATCTAAAGAAAAAACAGAAAGAAAGGGCACCTTTTGGCCACCTAAATTTCCTAGAACCATTGAATAGGGTAGAAAAATATATACAGTGAATAACTAAGTGTGGTGAAAAATAGATAGGAATCTTATTTCAATATCCTCTGATTTGGTAACCTTAACCCAGATTTGGATATCTCTATAAATGGAAAAAGGATGAGGAAGGTAGGTTTTAGCAAAATATTGAGAGAAAACCAGGATACTATGAAGTAAGGGAACCTTTGACATCCCTTCTACAACCTCGCCAATCTACATTGGTCTACTGCAACCCTTGACTTAGATTGAGTATGCAAGTTGCACAAGGATGTGCAACACTTTCAGTTGGGGGAGATGATAGGCCTTAGTTTTTCCATCTTTTTAGCCAACCTTTTCTTCATTCCTGTAGCCCTTGTTGCTACCATTCACCTTCTTTTTCAATATATCCTCATCAATATTGACATTTATCACGAAGATACTCCTTTGTTTCATTTTATGGCATTTTATTGGAAACCGTTAATGTTTTAGGCAAAAATTGTGTATTCGTTTCTAACTCAGAGTCTAAGGCATGCCACAGGATAGGTCACTAGACATATGCTACAGGTCTTCTATTTTGTTCATGAACCAGTCGCTACAAATATGTAATACTCCATTTAACATATTATCATTTTCGTCAGAGCTGCAATTCACGATTGTTGCATATCCTCTGCTACTGGGTAGAGTCATTATTGTTGCATATCCACTCTAGGTGTTACGTTGTTGCTGGTATATTTGACATGAGTTATAGTTTTTGTGCATCCATTGCTACAGATGAGTTCCGGTAGTTCACTACAGAACCAGAGTAGTTCGTTATGGCATAGTTGGATACAAAACCAACAATCGAGCACGTGCCTTGGGAATATTCTGTTCAATTAATGGCTAGTATCAAATAGTTTTTCAGTTTGAGAGTCTCAATGAATATACTTCCACCTATCAAGTCATTTATGAGAAAACCAACTTCAGTTTCCCTGTCCTATTATTTCCTTTGCTATCATAGACTTTGCTTCGCAATCGATTGATAATCTTCCGTTCTTAAGCACATTGCCTTCAATTGTGTTTAATAGGAAGTTGCAGAATTGATCCCATAGGATGCATCACTTCTAGGAAGGGGCATGAAACTCTATTATGAATAAGGGTTTTTGATACACTATGATACTACCAGTTTATAAATAAACAAAGCCATTTTGTGTTTCAGATAATTTTTGTCTATGAATTCCAAAGTCATAAAGTGTTATTATGAGCTGAGAGTCTAGCTACTGAAGTTTCTCCAGCGATTTGCTCCACATAGGAAGGAGAAATCTTGTGTTTAATAGGAAGTTGCAGAATTGATCCTATAGGATGCATCACTTCTAGGAAGGGGCATGAAACTCTATTATGATTTAGGGTTTTTGATACACTGTCATACTACCAGTTTATAAATAAACAAAGCCATTTTGGGTTTAAGATCATTTTTGTCTATGAATTCCAAAGTTATAAAGTGTTATTATGAGCTGAGAGTCTAGCTACTGAAGTTTCTCCAACGACTTGCTCCACATAGGACGGAGAAATCTTAAGAGGCAGATGTTGTATTGTTGTTTTCCTATTTATTAGTAGATCGTTTATTTCTAATATCATTTATATTCTAGTTTTATTGTTGCATTACTTTAATTTTAGTTTCATTTTCAATTCAGTTAATGATTCAATTGTTACAGATCACAGTATGTACCAAGGAAAGTGTGTGGTATGGATCCTATAGTTGAAACTCAGAGTGTATTTGTATGTTCTTTGTTTTCATGATTAAATTTCTTCATTTTTTGTAATTTGATTCAATTTTACTTTATAGAAGTAGAATTGGATTTTTGGGTAGAAAGCAGATAACATGTTAATATTCAGTGTTTTAATTACTTAATATCACTTGCATATACTTTGCATGATCCCTCACAAGCATACAAATCCTAGGTTGATAATTAAATGCACTTTTAAGCTTAGTATCTTGTTAAAATTTATTTAAGGTATATAGCAAGCTTGTCACAATTATATCTTTGGTGTCCATTAATGCAGAAATGTACATGTGAAAAAACCTAATTAAGGAGGCATTCCAAACATGCATGAGGGTATGTTTTCTAAATAGAAATGAAAACCTATAGCGAGAATAGAATAAGAAGAAAGATGCATTTAAATAATTTCCAACAACAAAACACAAAGGAATCAAAGGGGAATGAACCACCAATTAGTTCTTCTAAATAGAAACAATACTACATTGAACTTAGTCAGCCTCAGAGCTACAACAGCCTTCCAGCAAGGCCAAACCATAAGACAAGGGTTCAAATATGTTCTTTTCTCTTTTTCTCCTACTCTATGAGTTATTGATGTGATGCACACTTCTCTTAGAATGCTCTTTCTTACTTAAAGGTGGCTGATGGGATGTTCTAGGGCTTAATTTTGCACATGCTAAAGGTTGATGCTAGACTCGTTGGAGGAAATCATGCACAAGTGTGACCTAAAGGATTTTCTTTGCTTACTTCTTGTTGGATGTTGGTAAGTTATGCTCCTAGCTACGTTAAATGGTGTTTTTATGGTGCATTTTTCTGAATTGTTAGGGATTTTTTTTAACATTCTGTCAACTTTGTATGAAGAGAACTTTGTCCCAAGGAGTTCTCTATTACTTATTAGGGCCTTGGACTTCTTCATTTTCCCTATTTAGGCTCTCCTACTAAACCCTAGAGGTTGCTAGGTGATGCCGTAACTTGCAAGTGCTGAAATACATTTCAAGAGAGGGAAGTTGATCATTGATCTCTCAATTCCCTAGGGATTCATATTCCCTTGCTTGTCATTTAATTTCTTTTCTTTTCATCCATTTATTTCTCTTTAGTTTGCTGCAATTTTATCTTAAAAACCCTAAAAATCATATATTGTCAAAAAAGCCCTAAAAATTCAAATAAATTCAAAACCCAAAAAATATTTGCAATTTGATAATTTTGGTCCACCCTAAAATTTTTCCCTAGTGGATTTATCCACACATCTCCGAGGGCTTCCTCATTAGATATTGAAAAAACCCTAAAAATATAATATTGTTAGAAAAACATTGAAAATCTAGAAAAATTCATAAAACCAAAATTATTTGGAATTTGATAATTCTGGCCCACCCTAAAATTCACCTTAGTGGATTTATCCAAAGATCTCTCAGGTCTCCCATTTTGACCTAGTGCATTGGAAAATCTGAAATTTCTCAAGCTAGGGTTTTTGTAGATCTTTTACACTGTTGTTTGGAGTAAAAAGTGAGCCCTAGGCCACTTGAAATCCTCCCCTTCATAACACACTTTTATGAGGCATCGCCTTGGGAGGTGTGGATCCCTTGCCTAGGGATTCCTTAAGTATATTGAAAGTCATAATATTGATTGATAAACTCGATTAACTCCTTTCTTCTGATTTATGTGTCCATATTATTCATTATTGATTCCATATAGGGCACTGATTTGGTTAGAAGGTTGTAGAAAGGTATTGCATGTATCTTGTTGTTTGCAGGTATCTTTAAGAGCTATCCCACATGTTTAGTAGTTACCCAAAGAAGTTGAGAGGCTAGGCTATGATGACATTTGGGCCTAGACTTATCCCATATGCTTACCTATCACTAGCACTCGACCACACATAGTCTATTCTAAAAGGACTACTACTTCGAAGGGTAACATTTTCTGGCGTCGTTGTGAGGACACTTCAGGACACTTGAGGTGGTTGGCTCAGGCCATATTTTTCATATCCTTGGAAAAAACAACAACATTCATTAAGAAAATTGAGGTAAGACTTTGCTTGGTATTTTGAAAATATTATTGTCAAGGACTAATTGCAAATCTTACTTGGCCACTACACAAACAAGAAGCCTAGCAAGCAATACAAAATTTGGCACCATTGCTAAATCTATTCTCGATATTTCAGGAACATATGACGACTTTCGTGAAGTTGAGGTAAGTGCTTGTTTTTGTACATCCATAAGATTGTTGTTGAGTACTAACTTGGCATTTCTTATCTGGACAAGATTGTTGTTGAGTACTGACTTGGCATTTCTTATCTCGTGACTCATTTGAAGAAAATTAAATCAAGTGAGAGAGTAAGACACAATCCCTAAGTTATTGAAAAGAATCCATTAAGGAATTTCATGCAACATGACGAATGTTTATATGGACGATCCTTTGAATTTTTCAAATATTTAGGCTCCTTCCCATAAGTGAGGGTATCTCAACAATTCCCATGCCTCAAGCATATGTTTCTGCTCTGTTTATGTGGGGATCCAAGAGGATCCCCACACTTGTCACCCCTAAAATAAATATATAAATTAGTAAATAAAACATATTCCTAGATATATACAAAAATTCAAACTATACCAATTTCCAATTTAAGTCTGGAAGATAAACTATATAGAAATTTTTTACTAAGTAAACAAGTCTAATTAATGATAAGAAGTAGTATAGAGATGAAAAATATTCTTAAATAATATACTTATCCCCATAACACAAATTTTAATTTTATTAAATATATTTCAATTATAAAACATTTTAATTCATTAAACATATTTACATCCTACATTATCAAACATGTAATAATGCATTTTCAAATATTTTCTACCCAAAAAAGAAGCGAACGAATTATTAAGCTATGCATGTTACCTTTCTTTCAAGTTGTTGTATTTGACCATCCAATAAGTCATTCTGGTACATGCCAAAAAGTACATTTCTTTCAAGTTGTTGTATTTGACCCTCCAATAACTCAGTCTTGTACATGCCAAAAAGTAGATAACCAAAATAATATAGAATTTATCAACTGCAGAATTATTTTTATACAATTAAACCAGTTAAAAATCCATGATAGTTTTTATACAATTAAAAAAATTACTAAAAATTAAAAATCCATTAAAAATTATTTTTTAACATTTCCAAAACACGCACTAAAATTATTTTTTACATCTACCTTTCGTGCTCGTATAAGGCTTAATCCTCGTTCGGCTTGGCTCTCCAAGTGAATCAATTCCTTCAATGAACATGATTCCAAACACTCCCCCAACATCTTTCTGCCATAAATTTGAAATATAAAAATATATTGATAAGATACAATATTAAACTCCATTGCATTAAGATATATTGATAAGATACAATATTAGAATCAATTCCTTCAATGAACATGATTCCAAACACTCCCCCAACATCTTTCTGCCATAAATTTGAAATATAAAAATGTATTGATAAGATACAATATTAAACTCCATTGCATAAAGATATATTGATAAGATACAATATTAAACTCCATGGAATGGAATAAATTTGAAAGTTATATCACCTTTGTGATGATTCTAGAATATTAATTGTTTCTTTCATATTTGTAATTTCTCCATTTAGATACTGCACACATAAATATAATCATTAAAACTTGTTAGTAATTAAATATTTAAAGCTAGACCAAATCTATATGGACTTTTTCAATTTAAATACTGCACACAGAAATATAATCATAAAACTGGTTAGTAATTGAATATTTAAAGCTAGAACAAATCCATATCAATGGTTAAGTATAATTCTCAATTGTAATCGTCTATATGATAATGAAAATGAAAATGAGGTTTTGTAAAATCAATATCTATAATTTTACTATATTGATATTATTTAAAGATCTATAAGTGAATGCAATTTTAAAATTCATATTGCTATTCACCAGTATTTGTTGAATAAATGTATATGAAATGACACCAAGAGAGCATATATGGAGTAAATCTACATGTAATAAGGTTGGCCTAATAAAGGAGCTACATGTGCAATGAATTGGAATACACACATGCACACTAGTGCACCCACAGATATGAATATATGAATGTGTTGATGTATTTGGAAGAGCTTATCATTTTCTTGAATGATTTATTGTGTAACTCGTCTCACTTATCTATTTTTTAGTTGTACCCAGTGTTCACCATTTTTGTAGATGGTGTGTATTCTGGTTTATTGTGATATTTTAAGGAATACATGCATAACATTTTTTACAAAAGCATATGGTCTTTAGCTTGTCTACTTGAAAACAAGTTATATTTCCATTTTTCCTATAAATATTTTTCTTGAAAGTTTGGGACAACAAAATTAGTCTAAAACTAACAAGAAACAACAAAGTTCCTATGAAAAAAATTTCAAATTTTTTTCATGTTATGTCATATTTTGTGGGCATATTTTTGAACTTATTTTTAATTCAGCATGAGGATGTACACCATATTATTGTGGCTCATTTCTGATTTTTGTTGGGCCTTCTATATGATTCAAGCGATTTGATGATCATGTTTATATGCCATTTTCTGCTGCTATACCATGCCAATGATGTAAAATGATGATATATTATTTGATGGTGTACTTCATATTGTTGATGCTACATGATGTATTGGTTGTTTGATGAGTATAATTAGCAGTACCACAAGCACGTTAACGAAGGTAAAGGATTCTTGATTTACTTGCATACCATTGAATTAGGACGGGCCTTGGTCTTTACAAGGATTCTTACCCCCTCCTTTGGATCCATCTCTAGCCACTCACATCCCTTCATATTTTGATCTGCATCCCAAGGGTTTGAATTTGATAAACTAACTCTTGCTCTCCCCCTTTGTAACTCTTTCACCATGTGTGCCTCCATATTTTCCCTAAGCCTTGGGTTTTTTGTGTTGTAGTGAATCCTTAGTAGATGACGCTTTCTAGTAGATCCCTTTGGCCAATTGTCAATAGTCAGGAAGAACTATAATTGTACAATGCATTCGCCTTAGATCCAAAAAAATTACCTACTAATAAAATGGTTAGTGGTTGGAAGGATAGGTAATCCATGTTAGGGATATAGCCTCTTGATTCGTAGCAGGGCAATGCCTATTTGCATTATGTGCTTTGTTGAGGTAACTTTGTTAGGACTATGTACACTTGTTGGAAATGGAGCTAAGGTTGTGTCATCATTGGTATACCAGAAGGTTTAAAACCATGGCTGGTACCTTTCAATCCACTAATCCCATTAAAAATTATAGGAAAATGTTACTAACCAGATCAAAGGGGAAAGGTACCTCATAACACACTCATGTGTTAAGACAATTCCTTATTATCTGCACTACTAATGAAACTTCCAATGGAATATTTTATCCTTCATCCTGAGTCAGTCAATCCATTAAATCCCACCTCACTTGCCCAAAACTTGATCGAGCCATTTATAGCCACCCGAAAGAAGACAATAGTCCTTGTAAATATTTGATGTTGTTATGTTACCAGTTTGTTTGTAAATCATCTATCTCATGAATCTGTTTGAAAAGATATATGACAATGATGGTTAACATCCACTGAGACAAACTTTGGTGTATTAGACCTTAAGTGTAAAGAAAGGAATTAATTGGTTTTTTGAAAAAAAATATCCGGATGCTCAAAAAGCTTAGAAAGAAGTGTTCCTAGGTATCCATAGTTTTGACATGATAGAAGGTTAGGGAGGTATGTATTGTAGAAAAGATTATGAAACTATGATTTGATGTGGGTATACATAGGGCACTCTAAGATAAAGCCACTTTCATCTAAACGCTCATAGTCTCATAGAGATGACAAACCCTTTCCACCCATGGTGTTTTAGGAATGTCAAGATCTATGTTTCAGTATGAAGCTCATGTAAGTTTGTTCCTATTTTGGATATTTTTAATTCTCTTCTTTGAACTAGATAAAATAGAGAGAGAATTTTGAAATTCTAGATTAGGGTTAATGACCTCCTTATAGTATCTTAATTTTCTATTACGCTCTAAATCTTCTGACCCACATTTTCTCTGTAAACTTAGAAGTAATAATATTTTTAATGCTATTGATATTTTGCAAAGTAGCATTTTCATCAATCCCCCAAAGGTGTATCCAAGCCATGGAATCTTTATACCAACCTCTCTTGAGGCGTAGGTGGTCTTTGAGTAGATTTTAAAGCAATTTTATGAAGTCTCTAATCTCCCATGCTATTTATCTTCTATTTTTGCATCACGTACCTAGTCATGGTGATGCTCTTGATGGGGGGAAGACCCACTTCTAATAGGAGGATAGAATAAGGGATATTGCTTTTAATTTTGAGGTTATAGTTTATAATTTAACACTTTTGGATTTGTTCTATCTTTCTCTAAGGTTCTCTAGAGATGATGCAACACCAAAATTCACAACCATACAAGATAATGGGAGTGACTAGAGTTTCAAAAAGGAACTTATTTTTATCCCACATCACAAGCTTTACTAATTTACAATTGTTTTCAAGAGCAAGACAAACTTTCCACCCTCCATCAATTGTTTTCTTAATGCTATAGCTCAGATTGAGCTTCTATGGATATCAAACCGAGATATTTGTACAAAGACAATTCCTCTAAGTTGTTATTGTCATATACAAAGTTAGCGTAAGTGACCTTCTTGGACTTGATATCATAACAAAGGGACTAATATCATATTTTTTTTGTAGATGGGATACATGCATCCTGAGAGCATATTTGGATACCCATTTGGCCACTTATTTAGGTACATTCCATCATATTCATCACTATTGCGAGAGATCAATCATTTCTAAAGAGCGGTACCTATAATGCTCAATGTTCTATAATCTTGATTTTCATGAACATGCATGGATTTGATATACTCAATATTTACTAGATATACTAATGGATTTGGATACGACTTGTCCCTACTTTCAGTCTAAATGGTTTCAAGTTAGAACGCTCCTTTAGTTCAGTCAGATATGTAGTGGTATTTCAGATAATATCATCAATCAACCTAGAGATTTCATGGATGTGCATGGTTTTGATCCAGCCTCCAAATGCACAACTTGGTCTTTTTGGGAACCCATTTGGATCTTCTATCCAACCATACCCTTATATTGCCTAATGACCTCCTATTTCAATGATTTTAAGCCAGTAGAGGGGGTTTAGAAGCTTAGATGCATATTTAAGCAGGTCAGTAGAGTATTACATGATATTAGTATGGGTTTTATAATTTATTTGTCTATGTTGAGCTACTATTATCAATAGAAACTATCTAAGTGCACTTTATGTTATATTTTGATGTTGAGGTGCACTTTACTATTTTCTTGGGGACTACTACATTACTACTATAGAGGTCGATTTACCTATGTGGCACTTTGGCACACAAATGTTGAGGCACTTTTGGATGATTTGGAACTGTTATCACATATATAGTAGCCGAGCTACCATACATTATTTTTCTGATTCCAGTACACTATTCAGCCAGTTCCCTTACATTTGAGATGCTGAGATGAGCATCTATATTGGATCACTATCAGATTGTGGACAGCAGTATGTATTCCCCATGCCATGACTGAGTCTCAGGACACTCAGAGAGATGACCGATGTAGCCATTATACCATAGGTACAGAGCAGTCAGTAGTGCCCAGAGTTACAGCAGCAATTTCAGAGGACAGATGATGGTACAGGTTGATGAGCAGTCAGGTATATGACTCAGCAGGTATATCATTGTGTCATGGTTATATTGCTTTTATATTTATTCTTATAGCATGTCTTAGCACTTAGTGTCATGATCTGGCGATCATATAGATATGTGGACCTGGTTGATCTTATTATATATATTATATTGTCCCTACTCAGACTTAGAAGTTCACTATTCATACTCATTGGTTTTACCCTCCTTAGGGAGAATAGAGGTGATCATTCCACCATACCTTGGCTTGCTAGTGTTGGATCCATCATTCATTGTCTTCATCCATCCATTGCCTACCTTTTAGTTTATCACCCTGACTTACTACTTGACTAGTGACATGGAGGATCTTCTCCCCACTGTAGCCTCTGTATTGGATGAGCTTCCTTGTTTATTGTGTCTCGGCTCTGAGTTGGTGACAAAACTTGCCTATGGTAAGTCGGAGTTCCTTGTGAATTCCCCCTAGTCACTAAAGTTGTGTTGGCTAAACCTGAAACTTTTAGTGCTGCCATGAATACAAAATCTGGAAAAATGAAATGCTATATCTTGTATGAAAAGCCCATTCATGCAATGTGTTTCTAAACACACATGAATGAAAGGCATGCCAAATGAAAATGGCCATGAAAATAAAATGTTATATCTTTTGGAAAAATAAATACCTAGGTAAACAAGCTGTCCATGACACACCTAGAAGTGCTCAGGTAAACAAGTGCCTTAAAAACACACCTGCAGGAGAAAGCCTAAAAAAAAATGTAAATCTATGCAATGTGTTTGTAAACACACATAGATCAAGGCTATGGAAACTTCAGGCCCAAAAAGCAATGGAACTTAAATGCTATATCTAAACAATTGCTGGCCTTATTTGTATTATGGATTGTGCGCATCTGTGAAGGTGAATAAACCCTCTTTAAACAACTCATCCATTTGTGAGACACCGCCATTCCCTGTGTTATTGCTCATTCAGTATATACTATGGTGTGTATTCCCTTTCCTTTGCCAAAGTGTCACAAAGTTAAGTCAGTCAAGTCATCCCTTAGCCTAGCCAGTTAATTTAGCCTTCACCCTTCACTAGCAAATTGATCACAGCTATGAAGTGAGTATGATCCTGAAAGTCTAGTCTGAGTAATAATAATAATTAACGACACTATATATTTGGATTTAGATCGCCAGTTATGATTACTCTTTGTTATAATTGTTATTTGAATAAGTTGTAGAGCATGTATTGACCTTGACACTTTGCAGTAGCCTTGGATGATGGTCTGAGTTATATTTGGTCATGGTCAAACCCAGTTTGACCATGGAGGACCACGGGACATGAGATGTTAGACCTTATGATGATATGGATATATGATATATGGTCTATGTATACATAGATGATGATTCTATGCAGCAGCTACAGGGTTATGATGATGATCCTTGGGTTACAGCAGTGTTTGGTCATTTACAGATCATTATTATTGGCCTTGTTCCGATATATTGGATATTTATTTTGATCATGCAAAGACTCATATGGTGTATGAGTACACATCTTGGATAGATTTGGACCTTCTGAGCTCAATGGGACAGTTTGTTTTCAGTTCCGGGCACTTACAGTGATGATTGAGCCTCAGTAGGCTGTCCCAGTGCAGTTTTGGTCTGTCAGAGGCCCTGTCGGAGCAGATGTGATTTTTATCCGGTTGACCTAGGGCGCTGATGATGGAGGGGGTGGTCCAGCCACTTGTTTTTACCATATTACCCCCCTCCCGGACACACTGGTGCCCTCACCTTGACAGTGCAGGCACTCCAGGAGGCTTTTTGGGGCAGTTTCACGCTTCCCGAGGCATTTCAGGATTGGTAGAAATGGCTATTGAGGAAATCGATTTGGGCTACTGAGGCAAACTTATGGCATGGGATGATCAGTTATGATAGATCGCGGTCTTCCATACCTTCTCCAGCAGTTTCAGCTTCATCGGGGCCCGCATCCATCACTTATGGCACTTTCTATGGATTTCTGAGGTCTTTTTGAGACCCACGACTTGACCATGGAGGCACGATTTGGTACTTTACTGATTATTTTATATGTATTGTGCTATGGGGATTGACCAAGGAGGGATAAAATTACCCCTTGGACCCACCATAAGCCTCTTATGATATTTTGTCATCATGATTTGGTGGGATTCCCCTCTTATAGGGCGATTTTGTCCACTTACATTATATTTTATTAGTGATCCATGTATTTTATTGTTGAGTTCATCTCAACCATTGATTAGACATTTGTATCTTTTAATCTTAGCCACTCATTCAAAAAGTGGTTAGGGTTTTGGTGCCTCTCCTTCCTATTTAAAGGAGAGAGCCTCTCATTGTAAAGGGGACTTTTGGCTCTGGATTATTGGAATAGAAAATTATTATTGCATCTATCTCCAGTGTTGTGGTGAATGTTTTTGGTGTTCGTTCGTTGGTTCTTCCTTTGCACTGAGTTATTGGAGATATTGTTTGCCATATATTTTGTACCACGATTTTGCATCTACAGGTGGAGGCCGATTTGCTTGGAGGAAGAGGTATTGGTAGGGGAAGACTCTCCCTACTTCTTCTTTGGAGCTCTTCGTTGGTAACAGGGAGTAGAACTGTCCCAGGACCTTCTATTTCATGTTACTATTGCATTTCTCTTGTATTTCTTCCATACTTGATCTTACTGATTGAATCTTCATTCCTTGGTTTGACAGGTAGAGGAAGGCGCACTTGTGGGCTAGGGCATCAATTCGGCAAGCAAAATCAACAATCTCTCATTTGATCTCTGCGGGAATCTTCCTCAACATCAAGGCATCTCATCCACATCACTCAGGTATGATCTCAAGGTAAGTTCTATCTCCATGATCTATCCAATTGTCTAAAATATTTTAAAACCCTAAATTAAATCAAAACCCCATTTTTACATTTTCTCAGATCTACTTAGATCTAGTGGGTTGTTGGGTATAATATTGAAAACCCACCTCTATAGCATCCACGGCATCCCGGATCTATAGTTTGGTGAGGATTGGCTTCCGTTTGACCCCTCTCCCATACCAACTTGGCTTCTCCCAAGTAAGGCGCACTTCACTGATTGAGCAAGTTGACCTAGATCTAAGTGGTGGGTGTTTGAGATTCCACTTGATTTGACATCTACACATCCAATAACATACACCCAGGTTGTCACTTTCCTGAAATTTACCTTGTGGGCCCTATTCCACATTTTAAGGGATTTAATCCCCATTTTGGACCACTTGGAACACTTAAACTCAGATCTACTAAGATCTAACCGTTGGATTGCCACGAAATTACAGATCCATACTCCTACCTGACCGATCTGCCCGGATCTAAAGTTTGGATGCCATCCGACTTGTTTTGACCCACCTAACCCCACTTTTAAGCCTCCTTGGGCAAAGTCGCACCACCTTGGAGAAGTGAGTTGACTCACTTCCAGGAACTGGGTACTTGAGATTTTTGGAGATTTAGAACCGGAATAATTCAAAACCTAGGTCTAGACTGTCACTTTGTCAAATCTTGCCTTGGGGATTGCATTCCTTGTTTTAAGGGATTGTGGTCCACTTAGGTTAAGCCTAGATCTAGACACGTTCATCCATCAAGACCTCCATTGCCCACTTGTCCCAAGTACTAGGAGTCCTAAACCACAAGTCAAACCTACTTTGACTCCACTTCCCAATTCCCAAGGCACTGGTTTCTCTCCAGGTTAATTCAACTTTCCTAGATTGTTGGATTGACTTGTGGTTTGACCTATGCATGGTGAACCAAATCCTTGAAGCTGTCATGTATCATGGTCAAGCTTGTCGTCTGTACTAGTTAGCCCCAATACAATCCTTAACTACCCTGCATTGGACACAGTTCCCAAGGCAGTGGACTTTCCAACATTGAACTAGTACACTAGCCCTAGATCTCACTACAAACATTGTAAGTCACTTTCACATCAACCATGAACCAAAGCTATACCTATTGAACCCCTCACTTGGCTTGTGACTTCATCTTTAGGTCTAGGATAAACCATACACCTAACTTCACTTAGAAATACCCTGATTTGGTGTCTTGGTTTTGATCTCTCCTGTCAGGAGTAGATCGGGTCTCCCCCTTTGTTGTCTGGGCTAGATAACATAAAGCGAAGGTTGCCTTGACTGGCGTGACAACCATATACATATTGGAGGTCGAGGTGATCGTGGTTGCACCTTTTGAGTTTCCCTTCCCTATTGCCATCCATGACTGGATACATCCATAGGGGTAACTACAGTTTAGGTGATAACAGGAACCTCCATCTAGATCTAGATACATTCATCCATCAAGACCTCCATTGCCCACTTGTCCCAAGTACTAGGAGTCCTAAACCACAAGTCAACCCTACTTTGACTCCACTTCCCAATTCCTAAGGCACTGGTTTCTCTCCAAGTTAATTCGACTTTCCTAGATTGTTGGATTGACTTGTGGATTGACCTATGCATGGTGAACTAAACCCTTGAAGCTATCATGTATCATGGTCAAGCTTGTCATCTGTACTAGTTAGCCCCAATACAACCCTTAACTACCCTGCATTGGACACTGTTCCCAAGGCAATGGATCTTCTGACAATGAACTAGTACACTAGCCCTAGATCTCACTACAAACATTATAAGTCACTCTTACATCAACTATGAACCAAAGATACACCTATTGAACCCCTCACTTGGCTTGTGACTTCATCCTTAGGTCTAGGATAAACCATACACCTAACTTCACTTAGAAATACCCTGATTTGGTGTCTTGGTTTTGATCTCTCCTGTCGGGAGAAGATCGGGTCTCCCCCTTTGTTGTCTGGGCTAGATAACATAAAGCGAAGGTTGCCTCAACTGGCGTGACAACCATACATTGGAGGTCGAGGTGATCGTGGTTGCACCTTTTGAGTTGCCCTTCCCTATTGCCATCCATGACTGGATACATCCATAGGGGTAACTACAGTTTAGGTGATAACAGGAACCTTGGAACACATGTTGAGGCTTATTGGAATCATCATGCCTCTATCTCACTTGATGATTAGATCTCATCCCTTGATTACTACTTCTCAAATGGATTGACCCCACCTCATGCATGGATAATTTCACTCAACGATTTTGATAAAGGAGGCTTGTTTGACCAATGACTTGTCTTGGGATGATAGCTAATGGTATTCACATATGGTTTCATCTTTTCTCATGGTATTTAATCATGGTTTTAAGGAATCACATGGTATTTGGAATTAGTTTACTATTATTGGCATGGTCAAGAGAGATTTTCCCCTGACCAATGACTTGTCTTGGGATGATAGCTAATGGTATTCACATATGGTTTCATCTTTTCTCATGGTATTTAATCATGGTTTTAAGGAATCACATGGTATTTGGAATTAGTTTACTATTATTGGCATGGTCAAGAGAGATTTTCCCCTCTAAAGGAGGATGACTTGGCTTATTTCATAAATATTGTTGTAAAAGATGAAATTTAGACCACTAATCTAGCTTCTAATCCCATTGGGATCATCACATTATGCAACTACTTTTGATATCTTCCACTTTGGATAATTCACTCCCTTAGTCTATAAAAGGGAAGGTTGAATCCATTGCGGGGGTAGAAATGATTGGGAATAATATCACTATTTGATTTTGCTCTAGTGTTCTTTTTGTCTCAATTTTTGTTCATATGAGTGGGATTTTCCCTCTTGGTAGAAGGAGGATCTTCACAAGGGTCTAACGCAATATTAGTGTTTTAATGTTGATTAAATTTAAACAAGTAAAGAATTGTCTTGACCTTCTTGCTTGGATTAAATATTGTATGATATGTTTGTATTGCTTTGTTCTTCCTCCTTTTACATTTTGATTTAATCATATTTAGTCATTTACTAACCCGCTTGATGCATAGAAAGTATAGGATTTGGATTTCTTTGTCCTCCTTGTTCGTTTTAGGTTCTCATCAAGAGTTGGACTAAAGAGTTAGTTTTACCTTTGGCTAGAAAAGGAGGGAGATTTTCTTGACCTCCCACCTCCCTTGGAGACTACTTAGCCATTAATTGGGAGGCTTTCAACTCCATGCCCAATTTTTTATCTCATTGAGGCACTTGGTCTAATTATTGTTGTGTGTTATTCCAACTTTCTTCCATTATAATTTGTATTTCTAAATCTCTTAATGTTTAGGTAAATCGTAACCACAATTTACAAAACCCTACAAACCTATTTGGGAATCTATTATCTCTCCCTTCCTTGAGCAAATGTTAAGATTATTTTAACAAGAAAACAAACACATAACCACTCAAAGATCCTAATAATTAACACACCATAACTCATTGATATTGTGGTTATTTACTTCTGGGGTAATTTTGTTATTTGGTTTGCTTAACTACCTAGATGTTATCTCATTTCCACTAGACTTATTTTATGCCCTATTGGCTATTTTACTTGTTTTTATGTTCATTTAAATTGCAGATCTGATATAATAACAACTACTCATGAATTGAATGATCGAATGAACTTTTAACTAGCATTGTGTATTTGGGTATTTTCCATTCAAATGTTTTATGCATAAATGCATGTTCACTATTGCTAATAATGTAATATAATTCAACACCATAATTTTGCTAGCCTAGTGAAGAGGTCTTTGACCTTTAACAAACTTATATTTGCTCAAGTCCAAGCTATCTTGTCACAAGGAAAGAACCCTAATGAGAAACTACGGGGAGATCTTCTTCTAAGATCAACTTAACATGTACATGTACAATTTCACTTTCATATAAGTAAAATATTATTGGTTGATATTTCCATAACATAATTTTTCATAGTTCAATTATACTCATACAACATTGCTAATTAACAAATCCTTGGATATATCATATATGTTAATCTTATTTCATGATTGAAGTTCTATTTTCATA
Source organism: Larix kaempferi (assembly GCA_027924585.1). Classification (NCBI taxonomy): domain Eukaryota; kingdom Viridiplantae; phylum Streptophyta; class Pinopsida; order Pinales; family Pinaceae; genus Larix; species Larix kaempferi. The sequence goes on along the minus strand of BSBM01000338.1, from coordinate 20,200,945 downwards.
TGTTATGGTGATTTAATTTGCATGACATGTTGTTTAACTTGTTCATATAGCTCGATATTTCAAATACTTCGACTATATTTTGGGATATTTAGCACTGGGTGGAAGATGTGTACCAATGTCTATAAATAACAACAAGGATTTGTCATTATGCATGTAAATTTGGGCTTGCGGGATACCATTATTAACGACGAATATAATACATTCTTAAGTGTCCCTTGATTGGTCCATTGTTAGCCATGGATGTAGCTTCTGTTAATACCTCCTTCAAGTAGTATTGCATTAGATAGGACGTGAACACGCATTTATTTCCATGTACATGTCATCACATACATTGTAGCTGGGGCTACCATGATGCAGTCCTAATTTTATTCAGTGCATTGAGTCAGTCCTATGGTTGAGATGAGCTTATTTGCCAGTGGTGACCTATATTTTGGGCCAGCAGGAGTATGCCCCCTTTTCATGACTGAGTTTACATGACCTTGTTATCACATCCATAGTAGTCGGGGATCCCATGTATTCAAACCCGTTTCTAGTACTTTTCTAAGCCAGTCCTTTTGCTATGACATGCATCAGATCAGAGTTGATGAGCAACTTTTCTATGATCACTCATATTTTCAGCGGAACCCAAAGCATCCATTTTCAGCCTTTTGCCAGGACTGGGCCTCATGACCCCAAATTTGATGATTGAGGTAGCCATTTTCTTCCATAAAGAGAAGACATGATGATAGTGCCCATGGTTTATACAGCAATAGTGGTTCAGATGTTGGATACTGGTATATGATCCAACAGGTATATGGCTGTGCATTGGATACTTATATTGTGCTCTTTTACTTATATTGGTAGATTGATTGGGTATTTAGTGGTCATGCTATGGCGATATCTTTATGTGGTTATTGATTGATTGTTTTGATTAGAAGTGATTCAGTTGCTTGAAATTCTCATGTATACTCATTGGTCATTTTCCTATTATGGCTTGCTAGTCATGGAACAACCCATCACTTCCCCCATCCATCCGATGTCATTCGTATTTGGTTGTATCCCGACTTACACTTTAGCCTGTGATATTGATGGCTTCCCCACATATGCCTCTGTGTTGGATAGATTCCTTGTTATTATGTGTCTCGGCTCTGAGTTGTGCAACAGAACTTGTTGAAGCCTTCATCCTTCTGGGCCAGGAGAACCTGCTGGTGTTGGTTCTTGAGCTTAGGTGAGTTGGGATTCTGAAGCATTGACCTCTCTGGTCAATTGCCACCGATGTTTGGTCCTGATTGTGGATGATTCCCCCCTGGTTGTCTGAGTTGTGTCAGCTAAAACTTGAAGCAAATTGTACTACCATCATTACATGCATTTATATGATTCATTGTTATATCTTTTGAAATGCAATCCCATGGTAAAGTTGAAAGTAAACTATGCTTATAAGTACAACAATGAGGGCTATGAAATGAAATGTAAAGCACACTAGATAAAAGATGCAACTAGTTGTGTTTATAAGCACATGCAAAATCCGAAGGGTAATGGGCCATGTTATCACATTTATCGTAGCCAAGGCTATCATATCTTCAGACTATATTCTAGTACTTTTCTGAGCCGTTCCTTTACTATGAGATGCTTGAGATCGACAAACGATGAGCAACTATTTCAGGATCACTCACAGTTTTCAGCATCCTAGAGCAGACATTATAGCCTTATGGCATGATTGAGTCTCATGACCTCAGATTTGATGACTGGGGAGGCCTTTTTCTTCCATATAGATCAGTGTGATAGTGCCACGAGTTATGCAGCAGCAGTGTTCTAGTGGCAGTTGATGGTTCATAAGATAGATACAGGTATATGACCCAACATGTATATGGTTGTGCATGGACACTTTTATTTTTCTCGTTACTTATCTTGGTAGCTTGCCTAGGTATCTAGTAGTCATGATCTGGCGATATTATATATTGATATAGTTATTGATTGACTGTCTGGAATTAAGTGATCTAGTTACTTGGACTAAGAATTTCTTGTGTATACTTGTTCGTCTTACCCTCTTAAGTAGTATGGACTTGGTAATTCAAACCATTTATGGCTTGCTAGTTTTGGCATCACCTATCACTTTTCCCATCCATCTGTTCTCTTCCGTACTTTATTTCATCCCGACTTACACTTCACCCTGTCATGTGGAGGATTCCCCCACTTATGCCTCTATGTTGGATAGACTCCCTATTGTTTTTTGCCTCGGATCTGAGTTGTGAAACGGAACTTACCGAAGCCTTGATCCTTCTGGGCCAGGAGAACCCGCTGGTGTTGGTTCTTGAGCTTAGGTGGGTTGGATTTGAAGCCTTGACCTCTCTAGTCGGTTTCCCTCAATGTTTGGTCCTGATTGTGGATAATCCCCCCATTTTCCTAAGTTGTGTCGACTAAACTTGAAGCAAATTGTACAACCATCATTACATGCATATATGACTGATTGTTATATCTTATATGCAAGCCCATGATTATAAAATAAAATTGTGCTTTTAATCACAATGAAAGAGGGATATGAAATAAAGTGTAAAGAACCCTGGATAAAAAGCTGCAATTAGTTGTGCTTCTAAGCACATGCAAAATACAAAGGGTCATAAGGCCTAAAAACGCAGTGATTAAATGTATGCTAAATCTAAAGAACTACTGGCTATAATAAAATGTAATGATTAATTCCTCACGGAGCCTACGAGTTGGGATGTGATATGGAGTAAGGGACAACTAATTCTAATTCTCCCCTACAACCTCAAATTACGGTTAGTTGTGCACCCAGTCATGGTGGTTCTAGAAAAGATCCTCACAGAATTGGTTCAAGCTTGATTGTGAGTTGTAGACATTTGCTAAAAATGAACAGGCACTCCTCAAATCAACTTATTCCATTTGCGAGACATCGCCATTCCTTGTGTGCTTTCTGTCCAACATATGCTTAGGTGATTTTCCCTTTTCCCTTTATCCAAAGTGTAACTTTGTTGAAGTTTGTAAAATCATTCCCTTGTCCTAGCCTTGTCTTTTCCACCTTCACCCATTTCTAGCAAAATGTTCAAGTCCATAAATTGAGAATACACTTGAGGGTCTTTCTCTTAGTAATTGATTGTTTTTATCCAAACTAATACTGGATGTATTACTGCTTACTCGTCAGTGAAAATGCTACTTTGTACTTTAGTCTCGCTATTGAAACAATTAAAGGAGCATATCTTATCCATTTGCACTTGAAGCATCAACCAGTTTGAACTTGGGTCATTTTTTTATCAGTTTTGACCTGGTCAACCCAATTTGACCAAGTGAACCACAGGATCTGAGATGAGTTGGACCAATGATGTTTGAAATTGATTATTTGTGGTCCTATGATGCCCACTTGATGGTTCCATGTAGCAAACATATGTTTCATATGATGGTTTGATGGATTTTTAGCATTATTATTATTTACAGACCATTTTTTTTATTGTTTGGGCATGGTTTAGCTTACAGACGATTATCCAGGTGGCACATGGTGTATGAGTATTCATCTCTACTAAATTTGGGACTTCTGAGTCCATTGGCACACTCAAATATCATTTTCAAGCACTTTCAAATGAGTTTATGGTCATATTATCACTATATTGCATATTTGCCATATAAAATGCCCTGCCAACATATTTTGAGATTATTTTGGTTCACTTAGGGTGCTACATAGAGAGTATGCGGTCCAGCCACTTGTTATTACCATATTACCACGCTCCCAGACATTTTGGTGCAGTTAGATCTGTACTCGAGGCACCAGGAAGAGAGATACATGCATTTTATTATTTTACAGGTGATTTTCCGAGGATAAAAAATGGAAGAAATGACTATCGAGGAAATCGATTTGGGCAATTGAGGCAAAGAATTGGAATAAGGTTTGTTCGGAGGATTTTTGTGATGCATCCCACACCTTCCAGCACAACTTGTAGCATTCAGTGGGATCCACACACTCCGAGCTATTATTTGGGGATTTTATTTTCTCATTGAGGGGCCACGATTTGGTCATATGGACACAATATGATGTTATCATGAGTTATTATATGTTATTGTGCCATGGGGTCATGCTAGAGAAGGATATGTTACACCTCCTAGCCCCACCATGTGCTTATGTCATGAGTTCTTGTCACTTGTCATGCGGTGTGTCCCCCTAGGGCATCTTAGTGAGTGCGACCCCTCTATCTTTGAGTTGATCCATGTGTATTGTATTTGGGATCATATTAGCCATTGATTATCATTGATGTATCTTTTAATCTCAACCACTCATTTAAAAGGTGGTTAGGGTTTTGGTCTCTCTCATTCTTATTTAAGGAAGAGACCACCCTTATTGTATATGGACTTTCGCTCTTGGAACTTTCATAATAGAAGAATTTTGTAGAGACTCTTGGATTTTCTTTGTAGATTGTTCTTGAAGGGAGATAGTAAAGTTTATCTTTCCTAGCATTTGAGATATTTCTGTGGATCCAAAATATTTTTCGTGGAAACATTGTTTTATTGCAGGAGGGCGATTTCAACTTGGGCGTTTTTACAAGGGCTCCTCAACTCGCTCCACTTTACAGTGGATTTGTTTTAGGGGGTTTCAATTGTATCTATGATCATTCATATGCTTCTTGATATTTCTCTTGTTTTAATAGTCTTTATCTTCCGAGCATCAAATCTTACTTGTGTAATTTTCTTGTGCAGGAGAGAAGGGTGCATTGGCTTCCTTGGGAAAAACGATTTCACTTGGATACACTGTCAAATCATCTCAAATTGATCGGGTGGAGCTAAATCATCACCTTCAAGGTAATTACAAGACTTTTCGGGTAAGATCTACACTTGATCTCTTGTTTGAAGTTCTAAACCATTGGCCATTTAATTTTTCTGCTCAAACCCTAACTATAAAAAAATCTCTAGGCTTTGTTATTTGGTTTTTTGGCGACAAATTCTGGGTTTTCATCCTTAGGCCTAGCCTCAGGTGGGTTCTCAAGGGAATCTTGCTCTGTGAACTCCTTCCCATTTACCTAGGCACTGATCTCTCCATGCTTGCGCCCTCCTTGTTTGTTGGTCTTCTGAATGATCAAAACCTTGTTTGTTGAGCTTTCGACCTTGGATATTTCCAGATCTATGTGAAGAACGTGCAACAATTAATTGATAAAATGCACAATATATGAGATCACATAATATTTTATTGATTGCAGGCCACTTCGAGGGGGAAACCTCCTTTGAGCAAGCTCAATAAAAATCAAGGTTTTAAAAATCGGAATCGGACTCGGAATCGGTCGAGGGTCAACTCGGAATCGGAATCGGAATCGGTAATGAATCGGTAATAAATCGGTCGATTTGAATTTAATGAATCGGTTTGCTCAAAAATACATAAAATATTTAATTTTTTAAGAAAAACAATATTTTCAAGATTCTAATTCATGATTCTATAGCATTAGAAACAAAATATCCAATCTCTGCTCATGTATATACCATATAAGAGTCAATATATCAAAATGGCACAAAGTGTATTGTGCAATACATATCTAGGTGACTGGAACTGGAACAAAATAGTGAAAATACATAATCCATGATGCCTATAGGCTATATGGCCAGTAGAGTCCAAAAAATAGCATGATATATAGTCAACTACATCAATCGAACTGATCAAACTCATCACCACTGGCACTGCTACGGCAAGGTGTAGAAGTAGAACTAGAACCAAAAGAGCCCGAAGCTGAAGGACTAGCAAAGGCATCAACATCTGGCTCAATCTCAGGCTCCTCAGGCTCAGCAACACGGTCATCTACTACTGCAGTAGTAGTACTGGCTGAATGCCTACTCCTACGTCGTCGTCAGTTATAAGTAAGAGGTCCTGGTCCACTAGTGCCTGCTGTGGCTGGAATATCGGGATCCACACCTGTATGAACTGATGGCATCGGCAATAGAGGATCTGAATCTATATGAGGCTACAGCAAGTCCTCCAACTCAACATCCAGATCATCACCAAACTCTGCATCTGCGGTCTCCACTACCCAATCTGAGGTAGGATCTATATCATCTAACAGAATGGGATCCGTATCAAGTCTTTTGTTCATCAACTGGTTGCGTCTGAGTCGCAGGTTGTATTGCACGAAGACTAGATCATTTAACCGTTTCTGCTCTAAACGGTTTCTCTTCTTCGTGTGAATCCGCTCAAACAAAGACCAATTGCGCTCACACCCAGAAGCGCTGCAGGTTTGACTCAGGACCCGAATTGCAAACTTTTGCAATTGTTTTGTATGATTACCAAATGCCCTCCACCATTGTGCTGCAATTGAAAATGCGAAGGGTCAAGGCAATGAATTCAACAAATTAGATTGTAAATTTGGCTAAGAAATTAAGAATCCAGGTATTTACACTTTACAATTTAAACTTTAAACTTTAAAGTTAAACAACATAATTTAAAATTTTAATAAAACAATGGAATTGTTTACCTGGTTGGCCCTTCTCTATTGCATTTTTAGCCACACTTTTGCCGAAGAGACCTGTAGCCTCTCTAAAAGTATTGATCTGCATATGTATCTCCAATTGGGTCGCCTCACTTGGGACCATGCGCTCAAGGCAAGTATACAATCCATCCGCTATCTCCCCACTCGGATCAGCATCAATGTCATCTCTATATTGATACATCGGGTTCAGGAAATACCCAGCTGCATGTATAGGGCGACGGAGTTGATTGTTCCATCTCCTATCAATGATCTCCCAAATAGGCCCATACTTGGATACTCTATCTTTGTATGCTGCCCTTATTTGCTCCTTTGCCTGATCCATAGCTTCATAAATGTATCCCATGGCCAATTTTTCCCCATCCACCAACCGCAACACCTTAACAAGTGGCTCAGTAATTGCCACAACCTCTGCTGCTTTTTTCCAAAATGATGAGCTTTTAATTCTCCTCTTTGTGTCTCTTCCATCTTGGGTGCGAGCCCAACTAGATGAATTCCATTCATCACTTGAAAACATCTTCTCCAAGTTATGTGCTTGGGAAAGGAGAGATTGCAACGTTAGGAAGTGAGTTGCAAATCTAGTAACTGCGGGCCTAACAAGCTCCTTGCCCTGTGTGTGTCTCCTCATCAAGCTCAATACCCAACCATGGTTGTAGATGTACCTGGTGATATTTTTGGCCCAATCCACAGTGTACTTGATCCAATCCTGTTTGCATACATTCTCAAGCATGAGGTCTATGCAATGTGCTGCACATGGGGTCCAGAATATGGTTTTATGTTTTTCCTCTAACATCCTACCAGCAAGAACATAGTTAGAGGCATTATCGGTGATGACCTGCACAACATTATTTTCCCCCACCTCCTGAACAATCTCATCCAAAAGATGAAATAACAGATTTGCATCTTTCACCTGATCGGATGCATCACATGATCTCAAAAACATGGTTCCCCGTGGGCAAAATACAAGAAAGTTTATAAGGTGTCGCCCCCTCCTATCTTTCCATCCATCCGACATGATAGTGCATCCTGAATTTACCCATGAAGCTTTGAAATCCTTCAGGTATTCTTCTATGGAAACAATCTCTTTTTGCAAAAGAGATCCCCTCAAGTCATGCATACTAGGGCCTTTGAAGCCCTTACCAGTTGCTACAACTGAATCCCACATAGGTTGGTAATAAAAAGAGCGTGCAGCATTGAATGGGAGATCAGCATCATACCACCATCTGGCAATGTACTCATGGGCAACTTCTGTGTACCGCTTCTTCCAATGCTCATCTAAGGTGGGTTGAATTTCTGTTGGATGTTTCATATGAGAAGCATTCACACTGGCAGAAGTGGTGGGAGTTGTGAAATAGTCGTCAATGCTAACCCTCTTTTTGGCTTTGCCCTTATCTTCTGTAGTCTTGGATGGCGGAACAAACTGGAAAGGATCCCTAAGAGTGGTAGAAGGGATAGATGAATAGCCTTCATTTGAACCAGGGGCATAGGTCCCACCCATCATTTCAGCAAGCCTCCTCTTCTTCCCTACTTCTTCCTCTATCTCCTTTTGCTTCGTCTTTACCTCTTCAAACTTCCTGAACTGTTCTTGAATCTCAGCTCTAATCTGCCCAATAACATCCAGTGGAGCTTAACATGCGTTAACTTGGCCTTTGATGGCAGCCAAGTGCTGTTTAAGCCTGTAAATTCCCCCACCCTTAATCAACTTCTTGCAATACTTGCAATAAATGTCCCCCTGAACAATATCTGCATGGATCCATGCAGGATCTTTTGCTTTTGGGGCCATGATTCAATAGTGCAAAATTTCAAACATAACAAGAAATTAAAATCAAAACTATGTTACTATTATGAATTTATGTGTAATTCATAAATTTCAAACATAACAAGAGATTAAAATCAAAACTATGTTACCATTATGTGTAATTCATAAATGAAATTTTAATTTATGTTTAAATTTTTAAAATTAGAAGTTAAAACTATTATTTTTGTTTATCAAAAACATCAATAAATCTCTTTATCAAAAACATCAACATTGATTTGTAAATGTAGGAATTATGGCCCAAATGCCTCACCAACAAGGATTTCTGGGGAAACTATTTTGAAATGTGTACTCTATTAAATACCAACTGATAAGGTCCAACGCTATATCCTTGTTTAGTTGTGACTCAATCACAAGTGCAAATATTTTTATGAATTGGATCATCCTTTGGAGTTAGACTGTAGCAATTAACTATTGGAATGGGAAAGTAGAGACAATAAAGCTAAAGCCATTATCAGCCTTTCTCTATCATATTATGAATTGCATCATATAGACCTAGAAAAATCATCCAAGAATATCTGAGACAATTTGAATAAACTTTTTCGAGCACAAGCAGTTAATGCAAAATTTTCTTTGGAACTTCAACTATTTAGATTCAAAATGCCTACCAAGATCACTTGTCAAGTCACATAAATAATCTAAGATCTCTCATCAGACAATTAGCTAAGGTCAAAGTGATAGTAGAGGAAGATGATAACAAAGCCCTTCTGCTAAATAGTCTGACTTCTCAAGACAACAACTACATTCCAGGAAACAATGCAGTGACTCCAGAGTCACTCCAGAGTATGTCATGCATATACCTTGTACTCTGTTTGAAATATTATTGATGATCAAGAAATTTTATTTGCTATTTAGTGCAGACAGATTCATTTTTGTTTGGGAATGTTTTTACAGTTATTTTCGCACCCAAATGTTGACGGAAAAGAGTGATGTATATAGTTTTGGACTCTGGAGTCACTGAATTGTTTCCTAGGAAGAATGGAAGGATGACAGGTTTTTATTGGTTGCCCTAAATAGTGCAAACAAAAATGAGAAACTTGTAAAGCCCCTCATGCTGAAGAAACTTGTGTAATTGGATATATTTTTAAAATCAATGTGCAGTCACGACTGTTAATTCAGAATTTTTTTCAAATTTTTTTTTAAATGTTTTATTTCTGTTAAAAATTTAATTCAGAATTTTTTTAAATGTTTTGTTTCTGTTAAAAAATTTAAAAAAAAAAAATGTAAACTCTAAAGCTTACACTTAGTACTTACCTTGGATTCTGGAAATTATTTGTTGCAACCACTTGCAAATTTTAAAAATCGGCCACCCCACTCCACTACGGCCACCAACTCCACGGCCACCTCCACGGCCAGCTCCACCACGACCACCAACTCCACGCACACGGCCACCAACTCCTCCACGGCCACCCACTCCACCACGGCCACCCACTCCTCCACGGCCAACTCCAGCTCCACGAGAGACACCAACTCCACCACGGCCACCCACTCCAGCACGGCCAGCTCCAGCTCCACGAGGCACGAGATACACCTGCGGTTGCTCCACTTCCACGCTAATACAAAGTTCAAAGTTCAAACAAAGAAACGAGAGACACCAACCCACGGCCAGCTCCAACTCCACGAGACTCCGAGAGACACCTGCGGCTGCTCCAACGCTAATACAAACAATGAAATGACAATCGGCTGGGTGGGGATCGCGGAGGGTAGTGTAGGACCCGTAGAATAGGTCAACGATTAAAAAATTAAAAAATTAAAACCTAAAAAAAACTATCTTTTATGCCCGGGCCCACACGCAAATAATCGGCCGATTTATGTCGTGAATCGGCCGGCCGGACCGGTTCGGTACCGAACCGGTCCTCCGAGCCGATTTGGCAACCGGTTCGGACCGGCTAGGTATCAAATCGGCGAATCGACCGATTCCGATACTGATTCAACCGATTTTTAAAACGCAGATAAAAATAACTTCACGATGCCTTCATTGGCCTCAACGCACACTTATATACTAAGTCTAGGGGCCAATACTATGGGTCAAAACCATGGGCCAATACAAACTATGGGTCAACAAATACTACGGGTGATTTACAAAGCATATGCGCCCAACAACAATAACACAAACTATGGATCTACAAATACTACGGGACGTATTACAAAGCATATGCGTCCAACCACAATATACAAACAAAGTAAAGACATGGGTTCCTAACATCCGCTCTCCCTTAGAAAAAGCTTTGTCCTCAAAGCTTTAGATGTGGAAATAGACGCTAAATCTGAAGGAGTGGTGACCATGTAGTAGCCTTTGGTTGCATGTCGTTCCACTGAATGAATACCTCTATGATAGAGCGAGAGATAAGCGGACGCCCTTTGAGTGTCAGGGAGGATTGCTTGGAAGGTTCTAGACAAAGAAAAACCATATCAACTGATTGAAAAGTGCGCTCGGAACAGTGTTGATCAACTTGTTGTTTCGTTCGAATTCTGGCCATGTGAAGAGTGTCCTACAAAATGCGAAGAATTTGATCGTGGTTTCAGAGAACCATGTCAATTGCCTGAATTCGTGCATTGTTGAGAGTGTATGGAAGAAGAAATGGCGGTGCCTGACCATAGATTGCTTCATATGGAGTAATTTTAGATTCAGCAGGGTACCACCATTCAGCGAGAGGGAGCCACTTCACCCACGGAGGTTGTTGTTCGGAGGTGAAGCAACGAAGATTTGTTTCCAAACATTTATGGGTAATGTCAGCCTACCCTCCAAATTTAGAGAGCTCTTCAATAAATTCCAGAGACATATCCATCCAGATCCGTGAAAAGATGGGTACGGGTTCGAGCAATCCTGGAAGGAGCTGGAAGGTATCATATTCAACCACCATCTATTGAATTGTCCTTTTCATTCCCTACCAAAAGAAGGTATGTTGTGCCTACTCATACGTTTGGAGGAACCCGGAGTGCCTGAACAATGGAGATGCATGGAGTTCAGAGAAGACATCGCCATGTTGAACAGATTGAAACCAATTTGGAACAAGCAGAGAAATAACTAAAAGAGAAACTGGGGCATCAATTGTGCAAGATGCAGCATCTGCCACCAAATTGTCTTGACCCTTCATGTGAGTGATCTCATTGGCATAACCCAGGAGTTGGCGAATCCATTTCAGTTGTGCGGGTGAGGAGATCCGTTGTTCCAGGAAATATTTCAGACTCTCGTGAGCAGTCTTGATGCAGAAAGAATTCCCTAATAGGTATGGCTGCCACGTCTGCACTACATGCAAAATAGCCATCATTTCCTTCGCAGATGGAGAGGCGGCTAAATTCTTACCAGAAAGGTCTCGTGAAAACGGCAATCCCATTGGTTCAACAAAGGCACCGGCATATCTATCCAAAATTGGTTGGAGATCCGAGGCAGTAGTGGAGACCGTTGATGGGTGCATCTGAATGGAATGGAGCTGAGCGATGACACCATGTGAATTCTTCTTAAGGAGTTTTTCCAGGTGATGTGAACTGATGATGCGGAGAGACCCTGGTTGTAATCCTGTAATTTTGTGTTTTTTCCCATTGACTGAAAACTGCATCCAAAGTTCAGCAAAATCCCATAAGATGGGTCCAAGTGTGCGTAACCATTGAACACCCAAAACCACATCACATCCTCCTAAGGCCAAGGCAAACATGTCAGAACGCAAGTTATAATCTTCCATAGAGATAAGCACATTGTGACACTTCCCCTTGCAAGGCAAGGTGCCCCCATTGGCAACCATGACTTCAAAGTTGGAGCAAGGATGGATAAAACAATCAGCCTATTTGGCGATCCAAGGGTCAATGAGGTTATGAGTGCTACCAAAATCAATGAGTATGGTAAGAGGGATCTTCTTGAAGTAACCCCTGACCCGCATTGTTTGGGGGGTGGTAATTCCGACTAGAGCATGGAGAGATATCTCTGGGTGGTCTTCCTGAGACGGAGGGTCAATAGGCGGCTCCTGAATGTGGACGTCATCATCCATTGGATCTGGAGCTTCTTCACCAACTTCAGAGGCAAGCGGAGAATCCACATCCAAGAGATAGAGCTTTTGCTAAACACATCTATGTCCCCGCGTGAATTTCTCATTACAATTATAACAAAGCCCTTTTTCTCTCGATGCCTGCATCTCTGTTTCAGACAAACGCTTGATAGGAGTTGTTCGAGGAGCTGGCGGGATGGGAAGTCCTTGAGAACCCATATAATGAAAGGGAACAAAAGTGGGTTTGGAGCGCTATTGGGATGCAATCTTGTCTTCTGCCAACTTAGCCAACCCCAGGGCTTCCATCATTGTGTTGGGACAGGGCATTTTAACCTTTGAGCGGATTTCATCCTTAAGACCACTAATAAACAACTCCTATAGAATTCATCAGACAATCCTTCTATGTGATTGGCTAGTTTCTCAAATTCTGTCTGATACTCTCTCACAGTGCCAATTTAGCGAAGTTTAGTGAGGGATCATGTGAAGTTATCAAAAGCACTAGGACCAAATCGTTGCAATAGGAGCTAGCAAAAATCTGGCCATTTTGGCTCTTCATGAGCCTTGATGTACCAACGGTACCATTGAAGAGATTCTTGTTCCAAATGAAAGGATGCAAGTGGAACTTTGGTGACATCAAAAGTATTATGCACACTGAAATACTGTTCTGCACGATAGATCCAACCACTCGGATCAGTACCATTGAAGCGAGGAAAATCAAGCTTCGAACCACGGAAATTGCTGGAAGAAGAGAACCAATTGTTTGATGAAGACTCAGACTGTCGTTTGTTGTTCATGGATGAATGCGTAATGTCCCTTAAAAATAGCAAAAATTTCAAATTTTTTTCCGATACTAGATTAAACTGATAATGAGATATGATGAATACTAATCTTCAGTACTAACAAGTAATTACTGTACCGATATTTAAATGTTACTCTTTGAACTGTCTTAGCTTCAAGTATCATGGTTTGTTTATCATAAGGTTCTACAACTTTGCGGAAGTATTTCTAAAATGGTATAGATGTATAAACCGTCACATGTGTACCAATTTGTGAATGTTATAAAATGAATCTCCTTCTTATGGTTGTAAAGGTTTGAATGTATATGTATTAAAGTTTCACTGGTAATTCAGGTGACTTGGATCCTTTATTGGTGGCGCTTGATGCTCATGATGAGATACTTGGTCTTTTGAAATGGCGCGGTGCCCAAACAGGGCTGCCGAGAAGTAGGAGTACGAATTGGAGACTCCGGACTTACTTAGCATTATTGATAACGCATCTACTTGTTTCAGTTTTGCAGGTGTACTTATGAGGCATCTATCGAGAATGCATATTCCACCCTTCTAGCCACTATTTTAAGTTGCAAGTGAGATAGCTTTGAAGTTGATAGTTTTATTCTAGTCTCAACGGGGTTTGCGATACTTGTGTAACATCGCTACTTGTTTGACTTTGTAATTATTTAATGGCATTATGAAGTATTTGGAGTCATTGCTATGTTTAAATGTGAAATATAATGTTGGGAAATCGAATGGTCCAAATACTATAGAGTGTTGGGTCACTCTCGAATTGATGGTGGTTGGTAGAAGCATTGAATGTAACTCTGCGAATTCACATGGCCACACTGCCAGCTGTGATGGAGTCTTACCCTAGGGTTCTATACCAACGAAGAGCATTTTCGTGGTTCGTTTTTCTTGTTTGTTGTGGATGCGATGAGGGTTTCTCAGTCGACCTGAGCTGTGGCTCATGGTCAGCATTGATTGGAAGAAATAACGATGGCGACTGTAATTTTTGAAGGTAATTCCTCTCAAGTTCAAGTTCCATCTTCCTTCTCTTTACATAGTAGATGTTTTGTGACATAAAATTTAGAGTCCTGACTTGCATATCATGTTTGGAATACAGGTGTTGATGGGCGTTTCTCTTCTGCATGATCATTACACAACCGTCGTAATATTGGCCGTTGGTACGTCCAGAATTTGCCAACTCTTAGCTCCTCCTTTCTCCCCTGTGGAGGATTATTGTTAATGTATGTTTACTGGGAAATTGGTGAATTTCTTTGAGTTCAATGGGACAAGCTTCGAATCCCTGGAAGTCCCCTTTTGGCTGGACTGTGGTATGAATGTATCTATTGTTGTTTTTCCAGACCCTAGAGGTGATTAGTGTGGGGTTTGGCTTTCCGACCCTGTGTTTAACTTGGTTGAACTCTCGTTTATTTGGCAACGATGCCCAAGGATGAATTGGGATTTATATTTACAGTTTTAAGTGTTTAAAAATGTATTTGAATGCAACCTGAGATGCCCTGCTGTGTAATGTTTATGAGGGTTGATACTCTATTTACACTATGTGCTTTATATGGATATGGGGTTTGTGTACAGTCATAACACTATCTGCGTCCTCTATTTGGAGATGAATTTGTATTTAACCCAATGGAGGGGATGTCTATAATTCTGCGTTTTTAAGTTGTTGTTGCTCCACTGTGTGGTCTTCTTGATTTGATGGCTTCGTGTTTCTAAATGTGAGAGAGTAGAGTGCTATTTGTTGGAAAATGAATGATGGAGGGAAAAATGTAACCCTATAAATATTTTATCTATAAGTCTGAAGAGTTCTGGGTTCTCACTTCTGCGTTTTCTGTTTATTTGATAGAAAGACAAAAGGATCTTTAATGAGATGGATCCCTGTATCAATTGTTTGTGGGTTTCTATGTAGTATTGTGGATAGTTTGCTGTAGAGTGAGATCGGGATGGGAATCGATCCCTGTACCAATCGTTTCTGTATAAAGAAATATCGTAGAGTTTGTGGGGTTCGAATTCCCCACCTGTGAAATGTTCTGTTTAAAGAAATTGAATGTCGTGGACTGTTTGATTTCTGAAATGAAACGTATTGGGCTTTTAATCAAAAGTTTGGGTTATAGGAATGGAATGTCAGAGACTAAGTTTGCAAAATGTGAGACCTGGAAATTACTTGATGCATGTAAAATTGTAATGTCCCTTGTTAGGAATTTTATTAAAATGGCAATTTTCCACTTTTTTTTCCTAGTTCGACCTTTGACTAGTTTTGATCTCTAGGTCCCAAATTTGCCCCAAATGATCCCAAATCTTCTGAGAAGGTATATGAATGAGATTAGAACATAAATATGTGTTTTAGGGATTCCTTTGGACCTTTAAAATACTTCTGCAAATACTCTTTCAATTTTGGCCAATGTAGGGAACGTTACTAGTAATTTGCCTTTGACTAGTATTGGTCTCTAGGTCTCGAATTGACTCCAAATGCCTTCAAATCTTCACGGAAGGTGTATGAATAATATTAGGACTTGAATATGATGTTCATGGTTGATATATGGCCACCAAAATACCTTTGCAAACTCTCTTAAGATTCTGGACCAAGTATGCAATTTTACTAGTAATTTGGGGTTCAAATCCCCCTGGGGTAAGTACTGAAAATGGCTTCCCAAATGCCTCCAAAGCCACTCAAATTTATGAACAGAGGTAGGGAATGTATTAAGGATGTTATTAAGGTCTCATGTGCACCATTAATTGATTATTATATCTGTTCCAACCCTCTCCCATTCAACTGCAAAAATCACCAATTCGACCCTTGGGGAAATGGAACTATTTCTTCTCCTAATGCAATTAAACTGAGTAAAAATACTTCAAATGCTCAAGTAGAGTACATGAAACTTGTAAAATACATCCATGGCAGTCCATTAATCACAAATGCATCAGAGAATCATCCATTCATTCGAAATCATCATCAATACATTGGTTAACAACAAGGTAGTGGGGAAATGGCATTGTTCTTCCATTAAAAATGAGATTTATACATTTCTACTTGGAATTTCGACCTGAAACTTTCTGGAGATGAAGAAAAGAGTATTTACTTCATATTACAAAATAAATGGGGCATTGGAAGCTCCCCAAAAGAGTACAATAGCTCACCAAAAACACCCTCCCTCAAGGATCAAGAATATGCCATCAAAACTAGAAATGGTTGAAGGAGTGAGCTACAATAGAAGAAACCATGAGATTCCCTATAGCTTACACCTACAAATAAAGACTCCATTAAAGCTCCAAATGAAAGGTCTGAATGGCCTTTCTAATTACCAACATGGATGGGAATCTTTCACCCTCGAAATTGGCTAAGGCAAGAAACTAGTCATCCACTAGCTCTCCCTCTTCACAAATGCAATTGCAAATTCTACAAATGATCAAAATCTGGTTTCATTCTTTGTTATTGACATTTATAAACTTTTAATGTCCTCCATGGGTCGAATTCCTTCCAAGAGACTCATACCAACTCAAGTTGGGAAGAGATTCCAAAGAACGCCTCTTGTACAACAATTCCTAGTCTCCCACTTCCACCAGATCACATGTGGAAGCATCTTAGCTGTCCTAACACCCTTGAGCGCCCTCTTGGAGTCTATTTTTAGCCCCGACATGTCATATATGTCATATGTCAGCCTATAGGTCTGATTTGTGTCATAGGTGTCATAGCATCTTCATCATTGTTGTCATAGAGCTAGGGAATCTAGCCCAAGTGTCTCACTAGCTCCAAATTGCCTCTTCCTCTTCCATGGGAGTTACTCTTCCCCTATATTTCGACCTTGGATGAGTCATGCAATGAATAATACATTTTCGACTCCCCCAAGTATGTTACCATTCCCCTTGAATTCGAATTGGTGAGAGAATGATGCCAAGTGTAGTGGGGAAATCTAGCCATATGTGGGTCCCACTTCCTCCATGTGTCTTCATGATCAAATGCCACTTTGATTTTGACTTGTACATATTTATTTAGCTCCTTTATTAAATATTTATTCCATTCTAATGTTCAAACATCATTTATTATCCCCATTATTCCAAATCCCAAAGCTTCCACCCCAAACCTAGGAAACTAGTAATTTTCCTCCTTGGCAATTATTTGACCTTTAGCATCAATTTGAAAAACTCTAATGAATAGGGCCAATGTGATTAGGCCATTGTGACCCATGCCAAATTTGGGACATGACAAATCCTCCTTTCCCAATATTGCTTGTTCTCAAGCAATTTTAAACATGGGTGTTGAAAAACCTGCTTTCTGTATAATTCTTTGAAGTTGTCATTGAATTGCCCAACCTTGAGTCTTTGAGTTTCCATGAAGATTTTAGAGAGGAACCACCATGCTTGCTTCTGCACTACTCTGATAAAAATCACTTTATTAAGTGGGGAAATCCATCTCCCATACTGCTTGTTTCCCCAAAAAATTTGAAACCAATGAGATAAAAATTATTCCAGGGTCCCATTGCTTGTATTGCACCCCAATAATTAAGAGTGCTCTCCAACCCACACCATTAGTTAAGAGGATTCCTCGATCCCATTTTCTTGTATGCATCCTTCCAAACATCATTAGTACCAAATATATATCATCAAAGTACATAACAACATAATGAAAATGTACATCAAAGATATGCTTCATCAAAGAGTCATGAAAGTGCTTATACCTCCAAGCAAGTAGACCACCATTTTCCAAGTGCATACAAGCTTCAAATGACCAATCAAATCTGCTCCAATGACATAGGTGAGGAGCCCATGTCCTATAATGCTGCTCCAAAAGGATGTGATATGCATCAAAATATTCAACCATGTATTCTTTCATCCAAGAAGTGAATGAAGAATCTCCACTAAAATCTGAACCAGATAACGAGCAGAAAAAACAAGGAGACTTCAAATGACTCAAAGAAGTCTCACCCATACATCCCTGAATGTGAGAGTCATAAATATATAACAAAGTATGTGTCTTGCAACAAAATTGTTCTCCAATCATAAATATATTCACCCAAGTGTTGGATGTGTCTTGGAGCATAATAGTTTTCTTGGACTACCATAAGAGAATGATAATAACCAAGAATGATAGGTGATCCCCAAAACTTGGGATCTGCCCTCTTTAAATAGGGAAATCTTGTATTTGGACTGTTGAAGTAATTAGTTTCTTTAAATTCAATATTTAATAATTTAAAAGATTTATTTAATTAAATAACTTTGTCCTCTTGAACTAGGACTCTTCCAAGTGTTTGACTATAATCATTTTTTGTTTATGCTCTTAATAATAACAATAATTACACTAATAATTATTCTTCTATTAAATATATTTCACTTAACTTATTAATACATCATTTAAAATATTAAATAGTGCATAAATCAGATATACTAATTATATCCCATAATTAAATAATAACACCTATCACGTAGATGCCTGCGTTGGGAGTTTTGTGGTGGTGTGCTCGAGGAGAGCGCAGTACTCATTTTGAAGTCTATGTTTCGAACCCTAATCACGGTTCATCATCAGGACAATGAGTCAATGGTAAGGATAGCATTTCCAAGACATTAATATTCATTCAAGTTTTGTTGCTTTGTGAGAACTAAGAACCCAAGTGTCGGCTGAAAACCCTAACCATAAATGTAAATTATTCATTTTTATTTAATGTTATTTAGAAATTAAATGTTTAATTAAACTTTGATAATTAATTATTAATTTAATCAAATATTCATTATATGTTTATTATTGTTTAATGTTGCTATGTAGTGTAAATGATAGGAAGAATATGTTGAAAATTTTTAATTTTTTTATCTATTAAATTTAGATTTTAATGTTTTAATTTTAGTAATTATTGTTATTAATTAGAACATTATGCTTCTTATTATATAACACCTTTATTTACTTAGTTGAATACTTGAAGTAGAATAAATTAAACTTATTAAATTCTTGTTATTATTATAATTCAAATTTAATTTAAATATAATTATAATTTATTAGAATATTATTAATAACATATATTATACTGTGTTTGTGAGGGTTAATCTTTTATATTGATGACGGGAAGCCAAGCATTACTGATCTCAAGGCCACCATCTCTATTTAAGTTGTTAGGGTGCTTTGCTATTTCTAGGGCTTCTCTAATCTTACGGTTGAAATAATTGTTTTCTGTGGCAAGGATTTGAGTGTTTTCTAGGCATATGTGGTGTTTGGTTTTGATGGAGTGTTCAGCTAATGTAGAGGTGCGGGATCTCCCATTACGGATGTTTGCTTCATGTTCCTTAATCCTAACACTAAAAGAGAGTCCTGTCTCACCAATGTAGAAATCCTCACAAGAACAAGGAAATTTATAAACTCCTTGGCATTGATGTTGGTCTAAGGGATCTTTAACAGATCTGATTTTACTTCTAATGGTCATGGTTGGTTTAAATGAGGTTGAAATATTCTTTTTCTTTAGGACTCTTTTAATCTTGTCCGTGACTCCTTCGATGTACGGAAGGTAGGCTTTTAAGGTGTCTAGTTGATTGTGTGGTATAGATGAGTGTTCGGTCTTAGATGAGTGTTCTGCCTTAACTATAGCCCTTTTAATGTCTTTCTTCTTATAACCAATGTTTTGGAAGACATTAGAGAGCTGTTCTTTTTCTTGCTCAACATGTTCCTTGTCGAAGATTCTTATAGCCCTAGTTGCTAAAGTGTTGAGTATACCTAGTTTTTGGGAAGAGGGGATGATGTGAACTTGCATGAAGATAACTTTCTGTATGGGTTTTCTTCCTGTAGACTTGGTGTCCAAGAGTCCCGTCATCATTTCTGGAAATGAGGACACCAAGGAAAGGAATACTACCATTGTCTTCCAACTCCATTGTGAATTTGATCTCGCTAGACTGGTTGTTAAGATGTTCAAGGAATTTGTTGAGTTCATCCATGCCGTGTGGCCATCTTACGTTGGTGTCGTCAACAAATCTTTTCCATCTAGTTGGTTTTAGATGATATGATTCAAGGGCCCTCCTCTCAAAGTTCTCCATAAAGAGGTTGGCAACTATGGGGGAAAGAGGAGATCCCATCACTCTTAATAATAATAATAATAATACCTTGGAGACCTTTAATAAGGTTAGTCGGAGGCCTTTAATAAGGTTAGTCATAACAGACTACTGATAATTATCTTTTATTTAGTTATGTGTCATCACATGACACTCTTTTCTCTTTAACTTTTAGGGCACGGTCCACTTCTTTTGGACGGTCGTGGTCAGCTTGGTTAGGTACCTCTAGTCTCTCTCTTTGCATGTTGGATTCCCTCGTTTAACATGGTAGCTCCCGCAGTAGGTGATGATGGATAGAAAGATGAATCATTTAGTCAATTAAATAAATGTGATAAAAGTGCTCTTCAGAGTCTTTCCAACTCAACACTTTGAAACTCCGTAACCCCAAGTGCTCTTCAGAGCCATTCAACTCAACACTCTCACATGGGCGTTACTCTAGTGCAATTCCAGAGTCCTTGCTCAACACTAGTGCTAGAATGTGGTTGTGAGGCACATCTAGAATATTTAAGTTGCCTCGGATCCGGTATTCGTTTAATCAAGCTTGGAGTGCTCCAGGGCTTATGTCCAACACTCAATTTACATCAGGGCTTACTCCCAGTACATCATATTTCCTCTAGGTACATCGGGGCTTTTGCCCAATACGTAGGTAATTTGTGTGTTTCTGAGTCCACGCTCAACACACCATATAAGTCAATTATGTTATTCACATCACTGCACAGTATGTAAGAAAAGGTAATCTCAGTATATTAGGGTTTTGTACCCACATCAAAACATTGGGGCTTCCTTGCCCAATATATAATCAAATAATGAAATTCAGTCAGGGTCCATGCCCAATATGTCAGTCTACAAAAGAATAAATCATATGTACTAGGGCTCATGCCCAATAATCAGAATAAATCACATGTGCTAGGGACGTGGCCCAATATAACATCATAAAATGGTCAGTCCAAAATTTGGGATATTAAATCCCTCCCCGCTTAGAACAACACCATCCCGGTGTTTCTAGGGAATAGGAATGGGGTCATGAAACAAGGCGGGGTATGCCTCTTTCATGGTGGCCTCATTCTCCCAAGTAACCTCATCTGATCCAAAGTGCCTCCATTGCACTTTCAGCTGAGTAATGGTCCTCCTCCTAAGCTGGACCTCTCTCTTGTCGAAAATGTGGAGTGGTTCTGGTGTGAACTCCCCTTCGGGCTCCACCTGTAATAAGGACCAATCAATAACATGTTTAGTATCGTATACATATTTCTTTAATAGTGAAGCATGAAAAACATTATGAACTTTTATATGCGCTGGTAAGGCCAATTCGTAAGCCACTGGACCCTTCTTGGCCAGTATTTCAATATCTTGGGGCTAGTTTCCCACAACGTCCCAAGCTCAATGAGCTTCGTTTAGCTTTTATTTTTAGGAACACATGTTCACCGACTTGATAGTCCTTGTCCTTTCTTTTCTTGTCCGCATAACTCTTTCGGCGGTCTTGTGCTTCTTTTAAGCTTAGTTGCACCTTGGAGACTAGTTGTTCCAAGTCCTTTAATAGGTTGGGTCCTAACATAGGTCTGTCTACTGGACTGTCCCAAGTCACGGGAGTCCGACATTTCCTGCCGTAGAGTACTTCGAAAGGACTCAATTTGGTCGAGGTTTGATAGCAGTTGTTGTATGAGAACTCTGCTAGGTGCAAATAATCTTCCCACTTGGTGGGGTTATTCATGACATACATCCTCAACATGTCCTCGAGGATCTGGTTTACTCATTTGGTTTCTCCGTCAGTCTAGGGGTGGTAAGCGGTACTGAATTGTAACTAGGTTTCCAGACTGGAGAATAATGCTTTCCAGGAGTTGCTAGTGAACTTCGTGTCTCGATCGGAAATGATTGCTTTGGGTATCCCGTGCAATTGAAAGATCTCTTTTAAGAATATTTCTGCGATGTGAACTGCTTTGTAGGTAGATTTCACTGGTATAAAGTGGGCTGCTTTCGACAGCTTTTCTACCACTACTAAGATGGAGACATTCAGTTTCTTACTCTTGGGTAAGCCTGTAATGAAGTCCATACTTATTACCTCCCATTTCCATTCTAGGATGGGTAAAGGTTGAAGTAATCCGAAGGGGTGTTGGTGTTCTGCTTTGACCAATTGGCATTCTTGACATTTCGCGATGAACATTGTGATGTCAAATTTCAGCTTAGGCCAGAAGTAATGTTTCTTTACTGCCGATATCATCTTTTGATATCTGGGGTGTCCTGAATAAGGTTTCTAGTGAAACTCGGTGAGAATGTTTGATCTAATGTCTCCACTTTCTAGGACGAAAAGTCGGTGTTTTGACCACAGTAGTCCTGTTTCGTCTATCTTATATTCTTTATGCTGTTGGAAAAGTCTGTCTTCCTAGATCTTTGCAAGGATTTCTGTATAATAACGGTCACTCTTACATGCTGTTCGAATTCTATGGTGTAAGTCGGAGTCGGTTTGGCTTACTGTGACCTTGTAAAGCATATGTGCTCGACGGCTTAAGGCATCCTCAATCTTGTTTTCCTTTCCTTTTATACGCTTTAGTTCGAAATGGTACTCACTAAGGAAGGCTAGCCACCTGGCCTGCCTGGCATTTAGGTTGGGTTGGTCAAAAAGGTATTTCAAGCTCATGCTATCAGTCATCAATAGAAATTTCTTCCCCATGAGATAATGTCGCCACATCTTCAGAGCATGGATGATGGCGGCTAGTTCAAGGTCATGAGTAGGGTAGTTCTGTTCATGTTCTTTTAGTTTCCTCGATTCATAGCATATGGCAAAATTGTCTTGCATAAGGACTCCCCTGAGTCCTTCCTTGCTTGCATCCGTACAAACGACGAAGTCCCCATTGGGATCTGCAATACGTAGAATCGGTGCACTAATCAGTAGTTGTTTCAGCTTTTGAAAGCTCTCTTCGCACTTATCCGTCCAGATAAACTTGTTTACCTTTTTCTGTAAGGAGGTCATGGGACATGCGATCCGTGAAAAGTTCTCAATGAACTTTCGTTAGTAGCCGGCTAATCCTAAGAACGACCTTATGTCAAATACGCAAGTAGGTGTGGGCCATTCTTCGATAGCTTTGACCTTTTCGGGGTCAACGGCTATTCCCTTCTCGGAAATGATATGTCCTAAGTATTGAATCTGAGGTCTGTAGAAATCGCACTTACTAAACTTGGCGTAAAGCTCGTGTTCTCTTAGTATCCGTAAAACAATTCGGAGGTGCTCTTCATGTTCTATCTCGTTCTTTGAGTAGATCAAAATATCGTCAATAAAGACTAGAACGAATTTATCGAGGTATTTACCAAAAATACTGTTCATCATGCACATAAAGTTGGCCGATGCATTCGTCAACCCAAAGGGCATCATTACTAACTCGTAGTGGCCATAACGGGTTCGAAATGCAGTCTTGCTGATATCCTCATCACACATCCTTACCTAATGGTATCCGGATAGTAAGTCGATCTTCGAGAAAACCTTTGCCCCTCCGACTTGGTCAAACAAGTCGTCGATCCTAGGGAGTGGGTAGCGGTTCTTAATGGTCATCTTGTTGAGTTGGTAGTAATTGATGCACATCCGCATCGTGCTGTCTTTCTTCTTGATGAAGAGTATCGGTGCAACCCAAGGGGACACACTAGGTCGGATGTACCCTTTGTCAATTAGTTCTTGTAACTGAAGTTTGAGCTCCACCAATTCTAGTGTGCTCATGCGGTACAAGGATTTAGAAGCTGGTACTAACCCAGGTGTCAATTTGATAGAAAAGTCTAAGTCTCGTTTAGGCGGTAATCCTGGTATTTATTCGGGAAATAAATCCTTGAATTCTACGCGGACTGGAAATTCTTCGATCTTTTCTTCCCTATCAATTTCTATGTTTTGGATATTGACGGCAAAGAGTTTGCATCCCTTTCTGATACATTTCTTTGCTTGTAAGGCCGAGATCTGTCTTACCGACACTTTCTGAGGGATACCCTGAATTGTCTTCTGAATCCCTTGGTCATCCCTGCAAAGTAAGGATTTGTTTAAGCAGTCTAGGAGGACATGGTGTTCCTCCAACCAATCCATGCCGATGAGTACGTCGTACGACCCTAGGGGTAGAATGTTTAAATCTAACTTAGTTTGAAATCCGTTTAAGTTTATCTCACAAGTTTTAACTAACTCGGAGATCTTTCGTTTGGTACCAGTGGCTAGTTGTACCAGCCACGGTTTCTCGTGAGGTTCTCGGTTCAACTTACAAGTGTCCACTAACTTAGGGGAGATAAAAATTTGATAAGCACCGGGATCTATTAAAACTGAAACTATAGTGTCAAAGATCTTACCCTCTAATTCCAACATGGTGGCTTGGTGATCTGCTTATCGACCGTCGAGAGCGGCATAAACCCTTGGTGTCTTTGCCATGTCTCCTACGGTAGTCTCTGTTTGGATGTTGTGTAAAACTCCATCCATTTTGCTGGGAGAGTCTCTGTAGTAGTGGGGCCCCTGGCATTTCCAGCAAGAAACAGTTGGTGGGACAACTTTGGTCCCTTTGTTGAATGTTGGCCTGTTGACAGGTGGTGGGGGTGCACTTGGCCGTGTTTGCGGTCGGTTGAAGCCTCTGTTAGGCGGAAAACTATTGTTGTGTTTTCGGAAGGGTGCGGGTTTAAAACCCGGTCTGCGGTTGTCTAAGAAGGTTCTGAACCTATATCTATTTATGTTCATGTTGTCATTCCTTGGCTGTCCGTGTTCATAACACAACCTTGCTTTATGTAAGGTTATATCAAGGGTTTTGGGCATGTCGAACTCTATCTTCTCTCTAAAGTTTGGTGGTAGTCCTCCCAAGAACTGCTGAATTTTTACCTTCTTGTCTTTAATATAAGGCACATAGTGCAGTAAGTCTAAGAATCGGTTTATGAATGCTTCCATAGTCAGGGAGCCCATTTTTAATTCATGAAATTCTTTTATTTTCTTGTCAAAGAATCTTTCAGACATATACTCGTCTTGGAATATTCTGCTGAAGGTATCCCAGTTTATGTCTCTTAGCTCTTGCCCTTTGGCGTGTTTCAAGCCCCACCGCCATCTGGCATCTTTACGGTTTAGGTTATATATGTCTAGTCGGGATTGCATTTCACTGGAGTAATTGTGAACTTTGAAGTATTTATTCATCCCTAGCAACCACTCCTCAGCCTTCTCCCCAGAGTTAATCTCTCCGTCATAGGTTGGGGCTCTTATCTTTCGGAATTCCCCTTGCTGACTTTCGTCACTTTTTCTCCTTTTCTTGCAACAAGGTGGTGAACCTTTATCGATGGAAGAGCTCTTACCACCCTCTTCCATTGATTCCGGTATGTGCTCTCCCTGTTCTTCCCCTTTAGGGTTGGCAGTCCTTTTTGTGTGACTATTTCCCTTCTTGGGGGTGTTGACTGAGAGTGTGGGCTATCCGAGAGGGTTGGCCTTTGTTAAGGTGTGAAGCAATGCCTCATTTATGGCCTGTTGTTCTCTTCTTTCTTGCATGTTTTCATCTCGGAAGCTTCAGAACTCTGCCTGCAAATTTTGCATAGACTGTCTCCAATCTTAGTTTAGTTTGACCACCACCTCTTGCTCTCAGGGTGGTGAGTCCAGACTCCCATGAATGCTGCTGCCCTGTTCTACATTCATTTTTCAGACAGTGTATGTACCTAAAATGTTACATAAGTATAGAGAACAGAAAATTATGTTAGTTTATTCATAAAACAAAATAAAATGTAAATGTATGTTTCTGTTTATTGTGTATCTGCAGCGGATGTTTGTAATGAGCCCAATAGGTCACTTAGTTTTGTAACTGGGCTCTGATACCACTTGTAATGTCCCTTAAAAATAGCAAAAATTTCAAATTTTTTTTCAATACTAGATTAAATTGATAATGAGATATGATGAATACTAATCTTCAGTACTAACAAGTAATTACTGTACCGATATTTAAATATTACTCTTTGAACTGTCTTAGCTTCAAGTATCATGGTTTGCTAATCATAAGTTTCTACAACTTTGCGCAAGTATTTCTAAAATGGTTTAGATGTATAAACCGTCGCATGTGTACCAATTTGTGAATGCTATAAAATGAATCTCCTTCTTACGACTGTAAAGGTTTGAATGTATATGTATTAAAGTTTCACTGGTAATTCAGGTGACTTGGATCCTTTATTGGTGGCGGTTGATGCTCATGATGAGATACTTGGTCTTTTGAAATGGCAAGGTACCCTAACAAGGTTGCCGAGAGGTAGGAGTACGAATTGGAGACTCCGGACTTACTTAGCATTATTGCTAACGCATCTACTTGTTTCGGGTTTGTAGGTGTACTTATGAGGCATCTATCGAGAATGCCTATTCCACCCTTCTAGAAACTATTTTAAGTTGTAAGTGAGATAGCTTTGAAGTTGATACTTTTATTCTAGTCTCAACGGGGTTTGAGATACTTGTGTAACATCACTACTTGTTTGACTTTGTAATTATTTAATGGCATAATGATGTATTTGGAGTGATTGCAATGTCTAAATGTGAAATATAATGTTGGGAAATCGAATGGTCCAAATACTATAGAGTATTGGGTCACTCTCGAATTGATGGTGGTTGGTAGAAGCATTGAATGTAACTCTGCGAATTCACATGGCCACGCTGCCAGCTGTGATGGAGTCTTACCCTAGGATTCTATACCAACAAAGAGTATTTTCGTGGTTCGTTTTTCTTGTTTGCTGTGGATGCGATGATGGTTTCTTTGCTGACCTGAGCTGTGGCTCATGGTCAGCATTCCATTGGAAGAAATAACGATGGCGACTGCAATTTTTTAAGGTAATTCTCTCAAGTTCAAGTTCTACCTTCCTGCTCTTTACATAGTAGATGTTTTGTGACATAAAATTTAGAGTCCTGACTTGTATATCGTGTTTGGAATACAGGTGTTGACGGGCGTTTCTCTTCTGCATGATCATTACACAACCGTGGCGATATTGGACATTAGTAAGTCTAGAATTTCAGAACTCTTAGATCCTCCTTTCGCCCCTGTGGGGGATTACTGTTGATGTATGTTTAATGGGAAATTGGTGAACTTACTTGAGTTCAATGGGACAAGCTTCGAATCCCTGGAAGTGGCCTTTTGGTTGGACTGTGGTATGAATGTAGCTATTGTCGTTTTTGCAGACCCTAAAGGTGATTAGTGTGGGGTTTGGCTTTCTGACCCTGTGTTTAACTTGGCTGAACTCTCGTTTATTTGGCAACGATGCCCAAGGATGAATTGGGGTTTATATTTACAATTTTAAATGTTTAAAAATGTATTTGAATGGAACCTGAGATGCCCTGCTGTGTAATGTTTATGAGGGTTGATACTCTATTTACACTATGCGCTTTATATGGATATGGGGTTTGTGTACAGTCGTAACACTATCTGCGTCCTCTATTTGGAAATGAATTTATATTTAACCCAATGAAGGGGATGTCTATAATTCTGCGTTTTTAAGTTTTTGTTGCTACACTGTGTGGTCTTCTTGATTTGATGGCTTCGTGTTTCTAAATGTGAGAGAGTAGAGTGTTGCTTGTTGAAAAATGAATGATGGAGGGAAAAACGTAACCCTATAATTATTTTATCTATAAGTCTGAAGAGTTCTGGGTTCTCACTTCGACGTTTTCTGTTTATTTGATAGAAAGACAAAAGGATCTTTAATGAGATTGATCCCTATATCGATTGTTTGTGGGTTTCTCTGTAGTATTGTGGATAGTTTGCTGTAGAGTGAGATGGGGATGGGAATCGATCCCTGTACCAATCGTTTCTGTATAAAGAAATATCGTAGAGTTTGTGGGGTTCGAATTCCCGACCTATGAAATGTTGTGTTTAAAGAAATTGAATGTCAGAGACTAAGTTTGTAAAACGTGAGACCTGGAAATTACTTGATGCGTGTAAAATATTCATAATGCCTTGAATGTGTGCTATCGTTGTAGTGGTCGACTGACGTATTGATAAAGAAATGCCCTGGGAATGTGTTGTATTTGGTTTACTACTTGGTACTAATATTTAGATAATGGCTTTGGATCGTTGTTGGTCAAAATGATGATATGTGTGTTCTACGATTTGGTTGTGATAGGAGAAGGAAATATTTTTGTTTAACTCGAGCCTCTAAGACTGATGCAAAAGTTACTTGTTGCTTTCAATTCTGGAATTGTTTTCTCGTAGGGTTAGTAGTTTTGGAAAAATGATCTTAACCAGCTTTGAAATACGTTGATGCTTGAATCTGAGAGAGAGTTTTTTGCAGAAATAAATAAAAGCATTAAAGCGAGCAACATTTCTAAAATATTTAGGAGAATAAAACATAATAACCATACACTGTTTCTGAATTTAGAGAATATATGTGTAGGTATAATGGTTCTATCCTGGAGGGGCGATCTAGGTTCATTAAGTTCTCAGGAACAAATTTCTAGGTTGTGTATCTGCTAGAATGTCTAGCAAGGGATAGCGTAACTAGACCTGCTAGACAACCTGCAGATCAATAATCCTACTTAACAGTGGTTTCTTTTTATCCCTATCAGAAATCTATATTCAAATAATTCAAGGAAAAAGTAAAAAGGCCAAAGGTACTGGGGTAGCACCTTGTAATAATCACTTAACCTCTATTATAATTTGAAATGGAAGATCTAGGATTCATACCTGGTTACTTTGCAACTTTCTCCTTCCTGTAGTAACCTGCACACTCAAACAATGGTTAGTGTAGATACTTCTGAGCTTAGCTGACCTGTTAGAAGACTCTTAACTGGATCACTTTGGGGCTACCATATTCCTCTCAACCTTGACCCTTGAACC
Source organism: Larix kaempferi (assembly GCA_027924585.1). Classification (NCBI taxonomy): domain Eukaryota; kingdom Viridiplantae; phylum Streptophyta; class Pinopsida; order Pinales; family Pinaceae; genus Larix; species Larix kaempferi. The sequence goes on along the minus strand of BSBM01000338.1, from coordinate 20,172,091 downwards.
GTTTCCTGGTTCTATCTAGATCCCCCCGAGCTTGGTTCCAACATGCAATGAGAGGTAGAGGTCCTAGATCCACTTCTGGTTTAGTTCTGAGAATTTTTAGGTAAGGCTGCTTCAGCTTCTTGGAGCAGAATAGTTTTCTTGGACTACCATAAGAGAATGATAATAACCAAGAATGATAGGTGATCCCCAAAACTTGGGATCTGCCCTCTTTAAATAGGGAAACCTTGTAGTAGGACTGTTGAAGTAATTAGTTTCTTTAAATTCAATATTTAATAATTTAAAAGATATTGTTTGATTAAATAACTTTGTCCTCTTGAACTAGGACTCTTCCAACTGTTTGACTATAAGTCATTTTTTATTTATGCTCTTAATAATAACAATAATTACGCTAATAATTATTCTTATATTAAATATATTTCACTTAACTTATTAATACATCATTTAAAATATTAAATAGTGCATAAATCAGATATACTAATTATATCCCATAATTAAATAATAACACCTATTATTATTTAAAGCTCTTAATAATAATAATAATAATAATAATACCTTGAAGGCCTTTAATCAAGTTAGTCATAACAGACTACTGATAATTATCTTTTATTTAGTTATTTGTCACCGCATGACACTCTTTTCTCTTTAACTTTTAGGGCATGGTCCACTTCTTTTGGATGGTCGTGGTCAGCTTGGTTAGGTACCTCTAGTCTATCTCTTTGCATGTTGGATTCCCTCGTTTAACATGGTAGCTCCCGCAGTAGGTGATGATGGATAGAAAGATGAATCATTTAGTCAATTAAATAAATGTGATAAAATTGCTCTTCAGAGTCTTTCCGACTCAACACTTCGAAACTCCGTAACCCTGACTGCTCTTCAGAGCCATTCAACTCAACACTCTCACATGGGCGTTACTCTAGTGCAATTCCAGAGTCCTTGCTCAACACTAGTGCTAGAATGTGGTTGTGAGGAAGATCTAGAATATTTAAGTTGCCTCCGAACCGGTATTCGTTTAATCAAGCTTGGAGTGCTCCACGGCTTATGCCCAACACTCAATGTACATCAAGGCTTACTCCCAGTACGTCATATTTCCTCTGGGTACATCGGGGCTTTTGCCCAGTACGTAGGTAATTTGTGTGTTTCTGAGTCCACGCTCAACACACCATATAAGTCAATTATGTCATTCACATCACTGCACAGTATGTAAGAAAAGGTCATCTCAGTATATTAGGGTTTTGTACCCACATCAAAACATAATCAAAACATTGGGGCTTCTTTGCCCAGTATATAATCAAATAATGAAATTCAGTCAGGGTCCATGCCCAATATGTCAGTCTACAAAAGAAGAAATCATATGCACTAGGGATCATGCCCAATAATCAAAATAAATCACATGTGCTTGGTCCGTGGCCCAATATAACATCATAAAATGGTCAGTCCAAAATTCGGGATATTACAGAATGCTCAAGATAGAGGCCGAGAAATTTTTCATTTAGATCCTGGAGTTTGGTTTGGATGGCTTCAAGTGCTTCCTCCGTGGTTTTTGCTCCTGCGCGGGTGAAAACCATAACGGGGAGTTTTTTTTTTTTTGAATGGGTAGAAAAACACAAACAAAAGCTTATTTGGTAATGGGAAATTTGGATTTGGGAAAACCTTTGATGGGTAATTGGGGTTTGACTAGGTTTTCGACACTTTCGAATGGACAGGGAAGCAGGAAATGGGGATTTCAGAAGCGGGGTGAAAGGATGAGAAAATTTGTCAAAGATGGACAAAGAAGCAGAAATAGGAAATGAACACGGTGGCACAATTTGAAGGCGAGTGGGTTAAAATTAAAGAAGTTATGGGAAACCGTAAAAATAGACAAATGTGGGATTTCTAGCTTTGGGAAGTGGAATTTGGGATAGGGTCCTCAGGATGAAAGATGCAGAATGGGATGACGGGGGGTGTCAGGGAAGTTTCAAGGGAAATGGACTGAAAACAAGGGAGATATGCCGAAAAAACAGATTTATTTATTTATTTTCAGAATGGATCTGCTACGGCGCAGAAGGGATCCGAAACAGATGGATTTGAAACGGCACGGGAAGGATCAGCAACAGATGGATCCGAAACGACGCAGAAGGGATCGGCAACAGATAGATCTGAAACGATGCAGAAGTGATTGACAGCAGATAGATCTGAAACGGCGCGGAAGTGATCGACAACAGTTCCAGACAGAGGAAATCTGCGATTTATTAGCTGAAAATAGATATGGCCCCTGTATGTTCAACTTCCTAACGGTTCAGGGGATTCACTCGGTCACCATTGCTGTCTAACGGCTTGGTTATTGGGGCAGTACCCCTCACTCCATGGCTTAGGTAAAATTGATAACCGCTTTGTCATTAACGACAGCTCTTGGTTTATCTTACGGGTGGGAAATAGTCAATCAGGTAGGGGTCGTTGTCCTTTTCGCTGGCAGGTCCTCTCAATGGGCCAGCTACTTTGGGGTTCCTGTGGTACTCCCCACAACGAGTTTTAGGGATTATGCCCAAGTACTTCCCATAGTTAAGCGGATAGGGATTATTCCCAGATCCGAACCTACAACAGAAGCGAAAAAAAAAAAAATTTGACAAAAACTTCACCCAACGAGCCCGAGAAAGTGCTTTGATACCAGATGTGAAGAACCTGCAACAATTAATTGATAAAATGCACAATATATGAGATCACAGAATATATTATTGATTGCGGGCCACTTCGAGGGGCCAACCTCCTTTGAGAAGGCTCAATACAAATAACTTCACAGTGCCTTCATTGGCCTCAACGCACACTTATATACTAAGTCTAGGCGCCAATACTATGGGTCAAAACCATGGGCCAATACAAACTATGGGTCAACAAATATTACGGGCGACTTACAAAGCATATTCGCCCAACAACAATAACACAAACTATGGATCAACAAATACTACGGGACGTGTTACAAAGCATATGCGTCCAACCACAATATACTAACAAAGTAAAGACATGGGTTCCTAACAATCTATTGCTGAGCTTTGCTAGGAAGCCACCAACTTGTCTGATCTACTCTTTGGGACCATTTACCCTTTTCTAATTACATGTTTCCCAAGGCAATTTATTTTGACCATTTACCCTAGCATTCAAATCCTGGATCCTTCTCCAATCTATAAATCATTGTGTTTGATATACTCTAAGTCATATCTCATCCATTCTAAGCCTCCACAGTGATTTCATCCCGTAGATCTAGGATTCCTCACCCATTACATTACGTACCCTATTTTTATAGCTTGATCTGGTAATTGGGTAAGATCGCTCTTATCGGTAGTAGATCAGGGTCTCGCCCTTTGCTATCCGGGGCTTGGATAGAAAGAATCGAAGAGTGCCTCAGTTGGTGTGACAAACAATCCATCTTGGGAATCGAGGCCATCTTAGGTTACCTCTTTAGTTTCCTATATCCTCCACCGTCCTGTATAGGATCATCCTTTGGGGCAGCTACAAGTTCTGTCATAACACATCCTAATCTCCAAATGTAGTTGAAAGTATGGTAGAGTGAGTATTGTTTCCCTCATTTTGGCATCAATGACAAAATGTAGTGGGTCAAGGTTGTTCTATGTCGTTCTGGGAAAATCCTGGGTATGAAATAGTCCTGGAGGAAATATGGGCAGTGGAAGGAAAATGAACAATATTGGTAAGAAAGGATTCCATCATCATCAAGTATTGCTTAAACCAAGGCCAACTCAACATTCATCAACAACAACAGTCCTGGGTAGACCCACAATGACCATTATTAAAAGGGTATCCTTGAAATTGTCTCTCAGTAATGCTAATAGTCCAAGCAATAAGTCTCATGGTGAAGAAGGAGAGATTTCTTTTGCAGTGTTGGTACTAATATAACAACAACAATAAAACCCTTAAATCATCAACTGTCAGAATCAATCCATAGTAGAAAACTAAAATATTTTGCTATTTTCTATCTGGGAAATAAAGAGGCAGTGTGAAATTTGTTTTGGTGCAATGGGTGGTTAAGGTTGGCCCAAACTTTTGGAATATTTCAGATCTAAATTAAATGTGACCTTTTGTCGCTATGGAGAGGGTGATGCATTAGCAAGCACTGCAAGAATACTTAACATGCATTCAAGTGCGAGTTATCGACTTGGACATTGTAGGAATAATATGGCTAGTTTGGATGATGATGATAAGTTTTACTGCGTAAAATATCAATAAAATGATACCTGTAAAATCATTCTATAGGTTCACACTTTGACATCCTTAAATCTCACTTTCAGAATTGGGTTTATCAAGAACCAGTGGAACATATCCCAAAATTTACATGTCATTCTTGAGCCTTCTCCCCAACAAATTAAGTTACAATTCCAAGAGAAATCAATGAAATTGTGCCATCCATAAAGCGAGGGATCAACAAACAAAAGGATTTGATCATTGTTTTGTTGAAGCTACTAGATATCCGAAAGAAATTTACGAAGCTTATCTCGATGCATTTCTTTGTGAAGTATCCAAGAAATGTTTCTAGGCTAGTCAAGGATCTATGTCTTCACCAAATCCCTAGCATATCAAAGTGGATTGTTGGCCCTAAGGTATTTTGAACGATTTTTGGTATATTTTGATGTGAAAAGGGGTAGTGCGACGAAGCGGTCAAAGGGAGCATAGCCCGCAAAAGAAGGAAGGACCCTGACGTAGTGCCCGCAAAAGATGGAAAGAGGAGTGGTTTATCACGTTAACCGAGAAAGCGGTTAGAGGAGTTTAGGTTTTTGGGTCCAATTTGTGGCCCACGGGGCCTATGTTGATGGCTATAAGTATGTAATGGGATGGGTAGAATAGGTTGATGTTGGGATGATATGATGATAAGAGGATAATGTCATAGATCTCGTAGTTGATGCTAATTGAGTATTGTTGTAACTGAAAGGGGTTATTTAAGGGTTTAGGATATGCAAGTTGTCTGCACAGATCTAGATTGTATTGAGAGAGATGGATCTGCAGGTTGTGTGCACATATCTAGAATAAGCTCAAATAACACATGTTTCATTAAATTTGGAATTAAACAACCGATCTAGAATTCCAAAATAACCAAAAAACTCAATTTTTGGGTTATCCCTGTAATAAAATATTTCGAATTTTAATGAAATATGTGTTAAATGCTAGTTGTAATGAGGTCTATGAATGGCGAATCATTTCCGTGGTTTTTCCCATTCGGGTTTCCACGTAAAAATCTCTAGTGTACAATGAATGTTTATCTATGTGATTGTCGTGTTAGATTCAAAATAATAATGTCAATGATAATGATTTCAGTTATAATGATATTGTGCAGGTGATGTATGTATTATTATATTTCCCGTGGTTTAACTATTGTATGTCAAAGTCCTGTAGATGGGTTTCATGGTAGAATAGATTTCCTTCCCCTTCACTGCTACAGAAAATTAGTACCTGCAGTACCCATAGGTACTTCAGGTGAGACTTCACTTGGTTGTAGGTGATGCCCCACTTATGCCTCTGTTGGATAGACTCCATGTTTACCTTGTGTCTCAGATCTAGAGTGTGTGGCATATGTTGCTGGGATGTTATCCTTTAGTCCTTGAAAGCAATTATTCCTACAAAAAGGCATAAGAACGCATAAACGCTATATCTAATTGCATGCAAAAAGTTAGCAAAAAAAGTGTTTTTGAACACTAAAGAAAATAAATAAAATGTCTTTCGTAGCTAGTCAATGCGCAAGGGACGAGCACTCATCCCTTGTATGTTGCAAGGTTGTTTTCCCCTACAGGTCAACAAGGTGGTAACTCCATCGCACCTATGGGCGGTGATGGGCAATGGTGGTAAGACCGAGTCATATTTCATCCATTTGTACATGCAGGATCAGTTGTTTTAGTATGGGTCATTATTTTGATCATTTGTGACCTGGTCAAATCAGTTTGACCAATTCAACAGTAGGTTCCGAGATGAGTTTGGCCGACAGAATTTGATTTTCGTTTGTCATAGCCATTTGGTGTTCATTAGATGGTTCCATGATTCCAGATCTATTTCTTGATGGAGATATGATGTATGATTACTCATTCCTAGTGGATTTAGACATTTTGTGTTCATTGGTGCACTCAGATATCAGTTCCAGGAGTAGCTACTTGATCATATGACCAGTTTATCTTCCAGCGGCAGAGTACCATGGAAAAATAACATAAAAAAAGGTGAAAATGGCTAGCAAGGAAACCGATTTGGCGTAATGGGGCAAGGAAATGGCATGCCAATTGTTCGAGGCATATTATTTATGCTCTAGACACCTTTCGGCATGGTCTTCATCACTTGTTGGGGTCCACATGAATTTATCTATCTCCTTGCAAGCGTAACCTTCCATAGAGGGGGTGCACTTCCTAGTGCTACCTTGGTGATCACATGTTGTATCCTATATTGATGTATTAGGCGGTGTTAGTGGAGTGATGTTTGTACCTCCTAGCCCCCCTCTCTTAGGTTATTATGATGTACCTTGTCATATCATATGTCATATGTCTCTCCTAGGCGTCATTGATGAAAGTGCGTCCCCCTCTTTGATTGATCTCATGTTTATTGTATGACACATCATTAGCCATTGATTTTGACGTATTATCGTTTGATCCTAGCCCTCCATACTTTTGGTTTTAGGGATTTTGTATTGTGAGGATCTATTCGATCTCTCACTCGTTGTAAAGGGACTTTTGGCTCTTGGATCTTTGGCAATAAAGGAAACATTTTGAAGATATCTTGCAAAATCTTTGATGAATGTTCTTGTGCATGATTGGAATGCCTCTTTCTTAGACATTTGAGCGAAATCGTTGTGATTTTAAGAAAAAAATTGTGGAGGCCGAATTGTTTTTATGCATGGGTGCAATTTGGCTCGAGGGCATCATTGTGAGGGATCTCCATCTCTCCTTCTTGCAAATAATTTTATCTTAGCGAGTATCCAATTGTGATTTATTCCATTGGTTTATCTATGTGAGATGTCCTGCATTATTTCTCTCTTTTTCTTGCATTATTTGTCTCCTTTTCTTGTAGATCAGATCTAACAATTGTTGTTTGAATTTGCAAGGAAGAGAGGGCGCATTTCCTCCATTGGGCAAAATTGATCTAGCTTGGAATCCTTCCGTTCTAGCTCGAAATTGTAACCAGTTGAAAGGATCATCAATGCACTTGGCGGCCGTAAGATTTGCAAGTAAGATCTTTGAACTTTCTTTTCGTTTCAAATTTCTATTCCACTAGTCATAAAAAATACAAAGTTTAAAATCCTAGTTTCTTCGAAGTAGTGGATCGAGTGATCTTTTTGGTTTATCATTCAAAACCAAAGTTGGAAATAATTAAAAACCCCTGGAGACCAAGTTTGAACCAAAACCGACTCCATTTTCCCTTGATCTAGCACTGGTCCTCCTTGGGATAATTCACCCTCCTTGGGGAATTGATCATTTTCCCCAATCTACATTGTGGTTGTTGCTTGTTTGTCCTTCAAATCCTAGATCTAACCCCAAGCAACAAGTCTAGGTGTCATTTATTCCTTAAAATCCCCATTTGTGGCCATCTTGTAATTTATTTCCTAAAACCTAGGTGGATCAATTTGGGTACTTTTCATTGGCGCTAGGTCTATCTAGATCTACTTTGTAAACTTCATTGTGGTGAAAATTTTTTAAGGTTGAACACTTCTCATATATTTAAACCCTCTCAACCAGTCCCTAACTCCTTTATCCCACATTCATTTCCTAGATATAGATCACTCAACTCAAGATTTCATTGCTTTGTCTCATTCATATCATTTAGTGTGTCTTGTGTTGGTTCGCTTTCCCTCAGTGGTTTTGGCTAGGGTCTCCCCCTTGATCTTGCTCTGAGCTTGATCTAAAGCGAGTGTGACAACCATTCAATCAGTGGTGAATGAGGCCCTTGCAGGTGTCACAAGTTTAGATGCTTAGGTATGGTGTCTACAAATCATACAATATTGTGTTTCTCTTTTGATCATATCACATCCGGTTTTGATTTAGTGACTGTCTTTGTAATCATTTTAATTATACACGATCACTATGTTTTTATTTCACTTTCTATTTCCCCAACGACTTATCCTTTGGTGAATAGGAAATTTTATTTCACCTTGCAAATCCACTGAGAAGCAAACCCATCCCATAAACCATAATGAATTCATACCTTTTCCTCCCAATGTCGAGATACCTGAAAGAAATACATGAGAATCTATCTCAGTATAAAAGGAAATTGGAGGAAAGAAGTGAAAGTCGATCAACATATCAGTGTGGGGCTGATTATGAACATGATTATCGGTATGAACCTGCATATCAAAACTTTTATGATGCCCACCATTTCTCTCATCCATCTAATAAAATTTCTTCCCAAAACATCCCGAGTAAGCTGATTAGTAAACATCAAACTCATCCAAGGCCTGGCAACCGAAGCATTCGGTTAAATAATTATTGTAATCAAGTTAGACATCCAATTCAAATCCCTAGAAGAAAAGCCACAGTAGTTAGAACCCAAGCTAAGCCATCTCCTTTTGAATTCTATGAAATATATGGGGCACCTCATCCTATGCCAAATGATTACCTTGAAAGGTTGCCTAATTTCTATGGAAATTATATTGAATCAATTGAAAGTCATTTACAAATGCTTTGGGATTATATGGAAGTTATAGGTGCGGACGATCAAGATGTTTATACGAGGGCCTTAGGTTAATCCTCAGGTGGAAACGTCGGGTTATGACTTGATCATTTAGAACTAGGATCAATCACGACGTATGACATGTTCACTGAGTTATTAAAGAATGAATGGGGTAATAACATTGAATAATCCATAAAAGAGCCATCCAGCAATGATTGTGTAATTAAAGATCAATTTGATGAGGACAACCAAGATTGTGAAGATGAAACAATGGATGATTATCCTTACCAAATTGATCTCTCCTCTCCTGATCCAATGGTGAATGTTCCTTTGATTAATCTTTTAAGTGAACCTTCCATTCCTCAGAATGTCACACAGTACTTGAAGAGCATCCTTGATGAATCCCATAATAATGTATTGAGTGACAGTGAGCAAAATTCTGCACCTCATGATTTTGATCTTAATATTGATATAGAAGGGGAGCTTAGCAGAATCCTATGCAGCTCTTTGTCTTCATTACCTGAAAAAGGCACAGATATATAGTTAGATATTATTCATGAAAGGGAGCTCGCTGATCATCATAAAGAGGAATCTGAAGATGAGCCCTCAATTTATGAGTCTATCGAAAATCTTTCTCGAGAGCAAATCTATAATCATTGCATGGTTGGTGATAATTTGAGTCAATGGTCGAGTGATCTCAGTGATGTTCCGTTTTCCCATCATTTCACTAGAGAACAGGAATATCGAGACAAGGAGCAAATTTCATTCGAAGAATCCCTTATGAAAACGTGTGAGGATGATAATGAGTTTAAAAATGAACTTACCACTTTATTGACTTGCCAATTGAATGATAATGATTCGGTTGAGCATAATTGCAAATATAATGATGAGCAGTTACTCGATAATGATTTGGAGGTAAGTCATTCAGACCAGGATGGCTCTCTGTTGCAACCTTCAAGGTGTCTGATTGGCTATGAAGAGATTTCAAGGAGTAATTTGCCTGGTGTTGATACTCCCCCTCACTTAGTCCTTGATCGGGATGAGTTTGTACCCTATCATAATAAGTCTCTTCTTCATGAAGTGAACTTTGAGCCTATTATAAATTCTGAAATCATTACCGGAACTGAGAATTTTATTGATCTAAGAAACTTCGTCTCTCAAATTCCGAGGTCAATCATTATATAGGCTGTATGGGAGAGAATTCATACTTTCAATACGCTCACCCATCCCAACTTCTGAAGGCCTCCTGCATGGTTTTGGGTTCGAGTCGCGCTGTTTCTTTTAAGTTTGGAAGTCAGCAGTTTAAGAGGTGCCAAGGGGTCGATTGTGGAATATCTTATTATGTTATCCAATCATCTTTGGTTTATCCCATTCACTGCTTAATTGGGAAACTTTATAAGGATCAATTTCATCTTTTCTTGGTCCTTGGGCAACAATTGGTGTTAATCTTGATTTTCAGGTTATTAATTTCTAATTTGTCCCCAATTCGTTCAATCATTGGTCATAATTTGAACAGAATTAAATGTGCAAGGGTGGTGAATGAGGAAAGTAGTTCCAGTCAAGGCAATTTGAGTCATGTGTCATATCTTTTCCCTCCATCCATTTTGAAAAATAGTTTGCATGATTTTTATGATCCTATCAATTCTTTAATGGAGGATCTTTGCATAAGTTAGTTTAAATTTTTGAACAAGTCAGGACGATCATGGAATTAAGTTCATTACTTTTTAATCCAATATTGACTTGTTTCGTTAAATAACAACACGGAAGAGTCTTTAATCTGTTTGGTGAATGGTTGCACTAGATGTATGACTTCACTCAGTACTCGTCTTGAGTGGTCTAGTGTAGGGTAGGTAGGAAACCGAATAAGCTCACTTGAGTAGTAGTTAGTTTTGTTTTTACCCTTGATTATGGCGGTTTGCTTGTTTGTGCATTTCCATTTTCTGCAGTTAAATAATTTTTTTTACTTCATTAGAATAGTATTTCATTTGCAGCATTTTATTTCTAGTATGATTTTATTTATGTTATATGCAAGTTAGTGACGTCCAATCTGTCATATTGGTATAGCATTGGCACTGTGCATGTGACAGGTTTATATTTGAAGATGATGCAGAAGATCAAGTGTATGTTCGTGGATTGATGTGATGAGTGTTGTGGACCGGATATTTCTAAGGTTCTCAAGCACTCTCTCCCTTAGATCACTTGTCCCAGATGGAGCCAGATGTTGTCACATCCATAGTAGCAGGGAGATACCATGATTGCAGACCAGTTTTGAGCACATTTCTGAGCCAGTCCTATGCTATCCTATGCACAAGATCAGTGGCTGATCAGATTTTTGATGATGATCACTCTTATATTCAGTGGGGCCAGAGCATGTACACAATCAGTTTCATGTTAGGACTGAGCCCCGCAACCCCAGGTTGGTAACTGAGTTAGCCATTTTTCACCTTGATAGATCAATTATGATGATAGTGCCCCATTACGAACACAGTAGTAGTGTTCTAGTGTCCTCCATATGTTACAGATGCAACTGCAGGTATATGACCCAACAAGTATATGGTTATTGTACTTGGATGTTTATTTTCTTCATTTATTTCTCTTAGTAGATGGACTTGGTATATTGTGGCTATGCATCGGTGATCTTACATTTTTCTCTGTATTGATGGTTTAGACTTAGAGTAGAAGTGGTTAAGTTGCTTTAAGGGAGAGGTTCTTGTGTAAACTCATTGATCATTCCCTTGTTACAGTATGGACTTGGTCATTCCCCTTAGGTATTTGCTAGTCATGGCTTCACCTTGTCACTAACCCCATCCATTCTTTAACTTTTGTTTTTGTTTTGATCCCGACTTGCACTTTGACTAGTGATATCGAGGAACCCCCACCACTTATGCCTCTGTGTGGCATAGACTCCATGTTTACCTTGTGTCTCGGATCTGGAGTGTGTGGCCGGTGTCACCGAGATGTTATTCTTTAGTCATCGAAAGCAAGTATTCCTACAAAAAGGAATCATGTCGGATCAACGCTATATCAAAATGGATGCAAGAAGTTAGCAAAAAAAGTGTTTTTGAACACTAAAGCAAATAAATAAAATGTCTTATGTAGCTAGTCAGTTGCCAAGGGACGAGCACTCATCCCTTGTATGATGTAAGATCGTTTTCCCCTACAGGAAAACATGGTGGTAACTCCATCGCAAAGATGGATGGTGACGAGCAATGGTGGTAAAATCGAGTCATTATCTGAAGCCCTCAAGGCTATTCAGGGCACCTGTTCTTGGAGGTTGGCTAGTGAAAGTTGATCAAGTGTTAAATGTTAAATGTAAATCTTAAATTTGCAAAAGATGACAGTAAATCAAATGCAATAAAGGTTTCTTGTCTAGAATCTATTGGAAGCAATCTAAGCACTCTACCCATTCGTGAGGCACCGCCATTCCCTAGTGTCTTCTATATGGCATATGTATCGGAGGTTTCCCCTTTCCTTCATGTCGGAGAGATCACAGTGTTGAGGTTGTCAAGGAAAATACCCTTAGCCTAGCCTTGTTTCATCCACCTTCACCCATAGTTAGAAAAATGGTCAAGTCTGTAAATGAATATACACTTGAGGCTTTTATTTGGAGTGACTTATTGCTTTGATCTACACTTACAGTTACTATTGATAATTATTATTCATGACCGTCGTTATATTGCCACTTAATTCTTTAGTATTACTACTAATATAAATAGGAGATAATATTTCATCAATTTGTACATGTAGGATAGTTTGTTTTCAGTCCTGGTCATTATTTTGATCATTTGTTACATGGTCAAACGAGTTTGACCATGTCAACAGTGGGTTCCGGGATGTGTTAGGCCGAAAGAGTTCAATTTTGGTTTTTCATATCCATTTGGTGTTCATTAGATGGTTCCATGCTTCAGACAGTGAATTTTCATGGTAACTTGCATTATTTTTATTATTATCAGCGTTTACACGTCATATTTTTATTACTTTGGCATGGATGAGCTTCCAGATCTATTTCATGATGGACATATGGTGTATGAGTACTCATTCCTAGTGGATTTGGACATTTTGAGTTCATTGGTGCACTTAGATATCAGTTTCAAGCACATGTAATTGATGGTATGGCCAGTTTATCTTGCAGCAGCAGAGTACCATGGAAAAATAACATAAAAAAGGTGAAAATGGATAGAAAGGAAATAGATTTGGCTTAATGGGAAAGGAAATGGCATCAAAATTGTTCGAGGCATATTATTGATGCTATAGACAACTTCCATCATGGTCGTCATCACTTGTTGGGGTCCACACGATTTTATCTTTCTCCTTGGGGGTGTCATCTTCCATAGAGGGGGCGCACTTCCTAGATGTACCTTGGTGATCACATGTTGTATCTTATATTGATGTATTACGGGGTACTAGTGGAGTTATGTTTGTACCTCCTATTCCCCCTCTCTTTTGTTATTATGATGTACCTTGTCATATCTTATATCATACGCCCCGTAGGCGTCATTGAGGAAAGTGTGTCCCCCTCTTTGAGTGATCTCATGTATATTGTCCGACACATCATTAGCCATTGATCTTGATGTATTATCTATTGATCCTAGCCCTCCATAATTTTGGGTTTAGGGTTTTTGTATGCGAGGATCTATTTATTTGATCTCACTCATTGTAAAGGGACTTTTGGCTCTTGGATATTTGGTAATAAAGGAAATGTTTGAAGATCTCTTGCAAAATATTTGATGAATTTTCTTGTGCATGATTGGAATGCCTCTTTCATAGACATTCGAGCAAAATTGTTGTGGTTTTAAGACAAAAATTGTGGAGGACAAACTGTTTTTATGCAGGGGTACGATTTGGCTTGAGTGCGTCATTATGAGGGATCTCCATCTCTCCTTCTTGCAAATTGTTTCATCTTAGGGTGTATCCAATTGTGATTTATTCCATTTATTAATTTTCGTGACTTGTATTGCATTATTTGTCTCTTTTCTTGTAGATCAAATCTAACAGTTGTTGTTTGAATTTGCAGGGAAGAGAATGTGCATTTCCTCCATTGGAGCAAATCAATCTAGCTTGGAACCCTTCGGATCTAGCTCGAAATTGTAACTAGGTGGAAGGATCATCAATGAACTTGTAGGCCACAAGATTTACAAGTAAGATCTTTGAAGTTTTCTTTCGTTTCAAATTTCATTTCCACTAGTCATAAAAAATCCATAGTTTAAAACCGTAGTTTCTTAGAAGTAGTATATGGGGCAAAAAATTTGGTTTATCATTGAAGACTCAATTTGGAAATAATTAAAAACCCCTAGAGACCAAGTTTGAACCAAAACCAACTCCATTTTCCCTTGATCTAGCATTGGTCCTCCTTGGGGCAATTCGCCTTCCTTGGGGAATTGATCATCTACCCCGATCTACATTGTGGGTGTTGCTTGTTTGTCCTTCAAATCTTAGATCTAACCCCAATAAACAAGTCTAGTTTTCATTTATTCCTTAAAACCCCCATTTGTGTCCATCTTGTATTTTATTGCCTAAACCCTAGGTGGATCAATTTGGGTATTTTTCATTGGCACCAGATCTACTTCGTGTTACCAGCTAAGTTGTACTTAGTTGGACTATCAAGTGAGCGAGAAAAGTTGAACATGTTACATGTTCATTTTCAGTGATTTGATGTCCATCGGGCCTTATAAGGACCCCTTTTTTTAATTTTTTCTTCACATGTCCATGCCCTGCGGGGTTTGTAATAAAATGTGCTAGAATGGTATTTTATGTAAAGGACTTGGTTCCCTAGGACCTTTTGATCAAGTCAGGTATTCCAAGGAGTTTTTTCACTTATTAATTATGTATTGCATTTTTTGCATAACATAATTTTTGAGTTTTCTCCTACTCCTCCAAAGTTGGAATGCCTGGTGAGATTAACGGACCTTAGGGGGTTCTTAATTTCCATGGGTCAATGTATATGAACATGCTAGGCATTAATTTTGAGTCATATGGACATATGCTAGGTCCCCCTGGGTTTTTGATTAATTTCGCTGAAAAAGGTTTTTCCGTAAATCTAAGCCATTTTTTAATGGTTTAATTAAAAAAAACAAAAATGGTGTAAAAGTGTGGTCTAGGGGTCTTTTTTGTCATGGGCGTGCTCGTTTTCTAGTTTAGAGCACCCACCATATCCCAAAACCCATTTTCCACAGTCTTAGAGTCATTTATTTTTCACTTATGCTCAAAATTCCAAAAAAAGTGAAATTGGTGAAAAAATAAAAAATAAAAGCCAAAAATGTGAAAAATTAAACTCCACAAATTTTGGGATTTGGAGTTAATTTTATGATCAAATATGTAAGAGGATGTAAGAGGCTGATTTTAGGAACTATTTGGGGCAGCTAGGAAGGTGGAATGACTCCCCACTTAAAGGGGGTACATTCCCGCATGAGGGAAGGCGCATTCCCCAAGTGGAGGAGCCCACGGGTTAAGTAGGTTGCATCACTTGTTGTGGCTGGTTTAGTGCTGCATATTGGCCGCCATTTAGGAGGAGTTTGCAGCCCCTATCTTGCCATTTTCACTCCTCCACTAATTCTCCCACCCTCTCCTCAACTAATGCACCTACCTCTCCTTGTTCTTCCTATATATACATGGCTGCCCACTCCATTTTCCTCTAGTTTCCTACCACTATTGTACTATTGTACTTGTACTTGTCAAAATAGGCTCAAACTCCTAGGGGACCTAGTGCATGTACATACAACTTATTATTGATGGCTAGCATGTAAAAATACATAGACACCTAGGCTTTAATAACCTCCCAAGGTTTGATTGCCAAGGAAAATACTCCAGCTTTGGAGGTGAGTGAAAAACTCAGAAATTATACGTCACTGAAGTGCAACGCATAATTCCTAACGAAAAAACACTCTAGAGTATCCCTTTGACAGATAAACCTAAGGTAAGCCAAGCCTGTTACAAAAATACCATGCTTAGACCAAATTATTACAATTCCCCATGGGGGTATGGGCATGCAAACTTTTTGAAAAAAGGGCCAAAAATTGGGCTGGTGGATCATGGAACACTGATGATGAACAATTTGATTGTTCAAGTCTTTGAGGATTCACTCGGAATCCACTAAGTGCAATTTAGTGGATAACAAGGTGAAAGTGGGAATAAAAGGGCAAATCGACCTATTCTCTCATTCATTCATGACTTATTTTTGAAAAAGAGAATTTGAGAACTCTTGTGGATTTTGTCTATTGGGATGGAAACCCTAATAAAAATTGATTTCGATGGTGAAACTATCCACCCTAACTGATTGTGAAAGGAAAGATCAATCAGATATTTTCACTGAGCTTCATTGGCATGGAAGAGAAATCAGTATACTCGCAAAATTATGAAGTTTCTATGAGTTTACAATTGGTTGGAGGAGGGCATACTTGTATCTTATGTTGCTTGTTGTTGTTGGGAGGCATTTTGAGGGGGGCATACCACTCAACTCTGAGCTAAGAAAGAGGGCGTAGACCAAAGGATAAATAATGGCTCTTTGGGAGAAGGGCGCACTGGGTTTTGAGGCCGTTTTGGGAGTAAAAAGGCACCAAGATGAAGTTTTTTCTTGCTGCCATATTTTATGTTGATTCTATGCTGCATCTTGTTGATGTTAGTCATCACCTAAGTTCTGAGACCTGGGTGCATGAACTTTTGCAAAACGTGACCATCAAAAGAGCCATTTCATCACACAAAAAGGGGTTGCAACTACACCTTTTCCCACAACAATTCGTCACAACAAAGAGAGGGCCTTCTTGGTACAAAAAGTGAGTTGCAAACACAAACTTCTATGTATAGCAGTTAAACATTTAAGGATAGGATTCTGCAGTGAACATTCACAGGTCATAATACAAAGAAATCTAATTGTATATGTTATGAGTTTCTTTGTTGATTATAATAGTTTAGAGTAGATCTTGTTAAATGCTTGAAAAGTAATTTTTGCTTCTTTGTAATGAGTCCAACTAAACTCCACTTGTGTGCCAAACATTGTGGTTATTGTGAACTGTTTGACAAAACCTCCAAACCAAGAATTCATTAAAACACAACAAGGGTTCATACAAAAACATATCAGCAATTAAGGGGATCTTACAATGGATTGTAGTGTAACTATTTGTCAAAGGTATTGACCCAAATTAGACACTAAACACATGAAACAACCTCTAAGGGGATATTTGAGTGGTATCAGAGCTGGTGATTCTTCCAGCCTGTGAGTTGCATGCCTTTTTATGAATCTAGAGGACGATATATATATATATATATAACTTACAAGAGAAGAAGATGGAGGAGGGATGGAAACATAATTCAAGAAGAATCAAAGGAAGAAGATCAACCAGAATCAGAAGAAGAGGAAGACATAGGGCATAGGAATGAGCCACCAAAGGGAATTACTGTGACCATTTTGAATGACCTAGCAAGGGGTAGGCAACAGTTGGTCCATATTATGACTTCGCTTATCAAAAGCACTTAGCAAACCAAAATCATGTTGGAAACAATTGCCCAAGAGGAATTAATGGACACAATGGGAATCATGTAGAAGGGAGCAACATGCATATTCCTGCACAAAACAACACTCATAAATCTAGTAGAGAGACTCCTAGACCTATCTTACCTCAATTCTTAGAGGGTCATCCAAGAAGGTGACAATTTTAATGATTATTTGAGGGAGTATCAAACTCTTAGTGCGTAGTTTCATGTAGCCATGTCATTACATGAATTATGTCACATCAATAGACCAAGGGAATTCAATAAGGGCCAATAAAATCTTGATCTTCGGTGAAACTTGGGAAACTGTCTATTCCTTCCTTTGATGACTCTAACAAATGCACTGCCAGAGCTTGAGTTCAAAATTTGGACACATATTTCCAACTCAATCCAATGAGGGGGACAAAGGGCATCATAATTGCTACACTCCATTTAGAGGAGGAGGCTCATGAGTGGTGGTACCATGGGATAGTGACATTGGGGAATTCTAGCGTTACATCATACCTGGAATTCACTCAGAGGATGATTGATAGATTTGATAAGAAGGACGCAAAGTTGCAATTCAGAGAGTTGGAACAACTCAAGAATATAGGTGCAGCAGATGATTACATTTAACAGTTTCAGAGGATCACATTAATGGTGATAGATGTGCCAAAGAATACGTTTTTCATGTTGTTCATTGAAGGATTATCTTAGCCATTACATGTTAGGTTAAGGCCTTCAAACCAAAGTCTCTACATGATACCATAATTAGAGAAAGAGACATGAAATATGCAGTACCGAATAATAAATTTCCTTCCAAATATTTCCCTCCTCAGAAAGGAAAAGATAAGAATCCCTTCCAAAAGTATTGGTCCAAGAGAAACAATTTGGATGATGAGACTCGAAACAAATTGAGAAGGAAGAAGTTGTGTTTCATCTCTAAATATCTCTTGAAGCTAGGTCACAGGTGCATGGATAAAGGTAAGGTACATTACGTAGAGGTGTTCTCAGACAGTGATGAAGAAGAGGAGGCAGGACAAGTTCAGGATGGTGAGCATAGTAGTGAGAATGTTGAGCATAGTAGTGATCATAAATAACAAGGCTCATCATAGTTGATCTCACTGAAACTGTGTAAAGGAAAAGCTCAAAACATTGCAGATAACTGATCAGCAATCATGGTAGCCCATCTACTATGGTGTGATAACATCTAGCTCCAGCTGGGTCAAGTGCTCTAAGGGAGAGAGTGCTTAAGAACCTCAGAATCTCTGGTCCCCAACACAAACTGCATCAATAGATTCAATCCAACACCTACTTGTTTTGCTTCATTTAAGGTTTACCTATTATATACACACATGAAAGCTAAATACCACATGACGTATGTATGGAATAAAATAAAATAAAATACTGCAAATGAAATTCTAATCTAGAGCAGAAAAAGAAATGCATAAAGAAAATACTAATTTTAACATGTTCATTTTATCATTTTTAGTGCAGGAGATGAATAGGCTTAGAGAGGAGCAGACTCAACTCACTCAGCACAAAAGAACTCAACACTCAGAAAATAAAGACACTCAACACTCAAGAAAATAAAAAGGCATGCAAATCATACTACTCAAGCGAGCTTATTCGAAGACCTGCCCACTCTAAACAGGAAAGAGGGAGTCCTAACTCAAGTTGAGTCAAGGATATAATCCCTTAACTCTCTTTGATTCATAGGTAGCATGATCTGCTGCCCAGTCCCAGTAGTGAGGAAACACATATCATCGACACAACGCTCAACAGTGAGCGGTCCAACCGAAATATCACCAGATCCCCTAGATTGTATGTAAAATAATTTATTAGGTACAACAACCTTATCACCGCTTGCAAATTTACGATGTTTGCAGACTCGGGGATGGTTTCAACATTGCAAATTGGAATGGGTTGGATATCAAAGTTGTATCAAGGTTGAGGTGTGACTATCCTCGAGTTCCTATTAGGAGGAACTACATCAAACCTTGGAGCTCCACCATATAAAGGAATGGCTATACTACTAATAAGGACTTCCCGAATCACTCTTCTCCTTTGATGTTCTTCTCTTGGGTCTTCAATCTGTGGGTCAATAATATACTTGGGAGTTTCTCCCAGAGTCCAAAAGTCCCTTATGACATCCTGTTCTTCCTTACCACCCACTGGAGATGGTATGTTTTGATTTTCAACACTTCTACTACTACCTTCTCCAGATGGGATGGGAACAATCATATTTTCTAAAATTGCTAAATGATTAGTGGAAAATGATGAAAGACTCGAAACTGTGTTAAGAGCATTCTGAGCTCCCATGTCTAAATATGTTGGTGAAGGAGTAGCAATGTGAGCTGTATCAATAGAGTGCATGCTCTCTTCATTGTTAGGCAATTCACGGGGAATAAGGAAACTAGGGATGTCCCTAAGTAACGAATATTGCAAAGACAAGTCATATTCATTGGTCGCTATGTTGTCATGGGACTGTTCCTGAAATATAGCAAGGTTGTTCAATGATAACTCCCCTTCAGGAGCATCAAGTATCAAAGCATGCTCTTGCCAACTCATGGAGTTTTCATTTACCTGCCTTAACACACCATCTTCCAGGGACAAATGGGATAAATGATCGAGAACAACAAAAAAATAGAATTCATTTGGCTCTTTATCACTTCCCAAATTAGGGGAAGGATGTGTTCCCTCCGTATGATTTGTTCAAGGAATAATTTGGTTGATCCCTTGACTTTGCCTTTGCCTATTAATGTCAACCAATGCAAGCCATTCATTAACCGTTCTAGGTATACGCTCACCCCTTCTTATTTTCTCTAAAACTATCTCAGAGTTGTTTATTTCAGTGATGGGCTCAAGTTGATCAATATGTGGCTCCACATCACCAAGTCAGGTCAAAGCTTGAATTTCTTCCAACACTTCTCCACGATGCAATTCAATATTAATCTCTCTAGCAAATTAGCTCTATCCCTTTCTTCCTTGGCAAAACTACCATCTCTAAAAGGTCTCCAAATCTCTTCTCTTCATGTACTATGATCCTCACTATGGCTACCCATGACCATAAAAATGCCCTCAGGCAGTAACTCACCCTCACCATACGTGTTCCTAACACCATCCTCGTAACTTTCAAGGTGACCATTGTAAATTGGCTCCTGATATATCCCAACTAAAGACCCGTCAGATTTAGGAATAGTAGCATATGATAAATCCATTTGAAGATGTTCGTCCCACTAGTCCGAGAGACCACTTTATACACAAAAGCATTCCGTAGATTGGAGGTAAATATATAACTACTATGTCCATTAACATGGATATATAAGGGCATGAAAATAAGTTAGCTCTCAAGCTCTTAATTAAACCGAAAAATTGAACAAGTCTTGAGTCGATTCCACACACATTCCCATAAGGCCTAGTTATTTTTAATCCCATGGATTCCATGACTTGCAAAGGCATTACATTCATGGAAGCTCCAGAATCCAACATACAGTTATGAAGAAAGGTATCACCAATGTGAAGTGTAAGATAGAACGGTTGGTGGCCACCATTCTTCCTTTCATATAGTGTTGTCTGGATATTGATGGGAGGATCTTCTTCTTCTTCAACCATAGCACTAGGTGCCAAATCTGGAAGAGTTTGATCCTCACCATGACCAGTGGTAGTCTTAAGGATACTCTCAAAAAATTATACCACTTGCACTTTAATGGATGGCATTTTCATTAATTCAATGAGTGGAATGTTATGCATAACCTTGTCCAACTCTCTCTCAATGTTAATGTCTAAATCATACTCTGGGAGAGGAATTGGCTCGCTCACTAGGCTAGGCAGCTCACTATTCTTTCTTTCAATGAAAGGGGTAGGATTTTGGCCTTCCTTTTTTCTTTGTTAAATCCTCATAGGAGCTTGGCCACTACTCTCAAGCTTTGCAGTGGCATACACTGGAATATTAGAACTAGGACTTTCTCCAAACTCTTCCTCTTGATTAATTAAAATTATTTTGAAGTCTTTATCAAAGTCTAAGTTATAAACCCAATTAATGTTCTTTGGAGAATCTGAGGTTTCATCACTATTAGTGGGATACTCATGATCATCCTCTTTCTGTTGTTCTGACTAGTTTACTGCAGGAGGTGTTGATGCCCAAAAAATCCTAGCATCGACAGTAGGGATTCTCCCGACTGAATGATCCTAATTAGATCACTGACTGTTTGGTATGGGGAATCCGTCCGGTTAAGGATCCGGCTACCATAGGTGTGTTTGTTTGGTTTTTTTACCCGTTGCAGCCCGACCCACCGTTTATGTAATTTTATGGTTTTAAAGTATGAATATGCAAGTGCTTTTAATCTAACTAATGCATTTAACCTAGAACTAACAGGCAGACGCCTCACAAGTGATGCACAGGTTCTTACCTCCCGTCTTATCACTTCTACCTAATGAATTCGCTAATTCTATTCTAAAATAACTAACCTATCCTTGCAAGGAGCGAGTATTAAGTAAGAGTAATAATCTAAAAATGCTCATACAAACCCAACATATAGTTGTTCAAATTCGCAGTAGAAAAATACCAAAGATAGCTTTGATGTAATTTAAACAATTTATTACTCTGTCAACACATAAACATTTGCATAGATAAAGAAATCATTCATCACAATTTGAAGTAGTTCAATAAATTTAGAACGATCTCACAGTATGAGTTACGAATGAAAGAAGAAATAGTTCCAATTTGTCATTCCACACGTTCCACGCAAAACATTTATGTGCAAGATTTTCCCAGCAAAAAGGTCCTTCTCATTAGTAGAAAAATAGTTCTCATTTATGCTTCCGAGGACACCATAGCAGGTGTGTTGTTGCAAAAGAATGAAGAAAACCATGAGCAACCGGTGGCCTTTATGAATAAAAATCTTAGAGATGCGGAACTAAACTACACAACCACTGAAAAACAAGCCTATGCCTTGGTCAAGTCGTTAAAACATTTTAGGACATATATCGGATACTCCAAAATCATTGCCTACGTCCCTTATCAAGCAGTGAAAGATGTCTTATCTCAGCCTGATGGCATAGGGGTTAGGGGAAACTGGATTTCTAGGATTGAAGAGTATGATATTGAAATTAAGCCAGTCAAGATAGTAAAAGGCCAAGGGTTAGCGCAGCTGTTAACTGATTCCAAACTTCAGCAAAATAACATGATCCTTTATATTGACGAAGATCACGAATGGTACAAAGACATCATTTTCTACCTCAGACATATGACCTGTCCAGACCACCTTGTAGACCACCAAAGAAGAGCTTTGAGGTTAAAAGCATCCAAGTATGTGTTGACAGAGGATGGGTTGGGATGGAAGAATCCAGATGGAATCATACTTAAATGTGTAAACCATGATGACTCGCAAAGAATCATCAAAGAAATGCATTCCGGATTATGTGGAGGACATTACGCACCAAGAACCACAGCTGCTAAAATCATGAGGGCTGGATATTATTGGCCATCCTTGTTTAAAGACGTGCACATTTTTGTTAGAGCCTGTCAGGAGTGTCAATTCTATTCTGGAAAACCTAGACTACCTGCCCTACCTTTGACCCCAGTCATTATAGAAGAACCTTTTCAGCAATGGGGAATGGATTTTGTAGGACCTATAAACCCTAGCTCATCAAGTGGACACAAATACATACTGACTTGCACAGACTATTTCACTCGCTGGGTGGAAGCTATCCCTACCAAGAAGTGCACTGCAGAAGTTGTGGTCAAGTTCTTAGAAGAGAATATAGTCTCCAGATACGGTTGCCCCTACAAAATTACAACAGATAATGCACCAGCTTTCAGCAAAATTGAGATGTCTGCCTTTTGTGCTGATCATGGGATCACCTTATCTCACTCTTCTAACTACTACCCGCAAGGAAACGGTTTAGCAGAATCAAGTAATAAAAATTTGATAAGGCTCTTAAAAAGGATGATTGGTGAGAACAAGAGGACTTGGGATGTAAAGTTGAAATATGCCCTCTGGGCAGACAGAACGACAGTCAAAAGAATAACTGGTAAAGATCCTTTTGAAATAGTGTATGGGCAAAATTGTAGGCTCCCAATCAACCTTCAAATCCCTGTGTATGAATTATTACAACAGTGTTCTTCTGATCAAGAAGCCTTGCAAGCAAGAATTGACAGGTTAGTAGAGTTAGATGAGACTAGAAGGGAAGCCTGGAATAAAATGGTGTTAGAGCAAGAAAGAATAAAGGGAACCTTTGATCAAAAGAGTAGAGATGTGATATTTGGAATTGGGGATATAGTTTTGTTATGGGATAAACACAAAGAGAAACCTGGAAATCATGAAAAGTTTGAGAAAATATGGATGGGCCCTTATCGAGTAAGTAAGATGGCTGGCAAAGGAGCAGTGTATTTAGAGACTTTAGATGGAGACGAGTTGGAATTGCCTGTAAATGGGAGGTTACTAAAACACTACTTCCCACCTATTAGCCTGGAATGATGCCTTGCCTTGCCTGTTTAGAGTAGGTAGGTTCTGAATAAGCTCACTTGAGCAGTAGGATTTGTGTGATTTTTCTTTTTCGGTGTGCCGAGTATTGTCCCTTTTTCTTTTTCTGCCTGAGTTGAGTCTTGCTCCTTCCTAAGCTTTTCTCTTCTCCTGCATGCATTTAAGAAATTATAGTTAGCATTTCTATTGTTAGCTTCCTGTGCTGGTTGAGATTTGCCTGATTTAAGAATGCACTCTTTTCCTCCTGCACAGTAAATAAAAATGATAATGATATATGCCATGTTAGTTTATATTTATATTTTGGCGCATTTCAGTTCATGCTTTAGATTAGATTTCAGTTCAGTTTTATTTTATTTTTATCCCATACATGCTCCATGATGGTATTCTAGTGTTTGTGAGAGCAGGAACAGGTGCAAGATAAAAGCTGAAAGCAAGGATGGTGCAGTGCTGGATTGAAGATTGATGCAGAGCAGTTCAAGACCAGAGATTCTGAGGTTCTCAAGCGCTCTCTCCCTTAGAGCACTTGTCCCAGCTAGAGCCAGATGTTATCACACCATAGTAGCAGGGCTACTATTCTTGTACAGCAGATATCTGCACATTCCAGAGCTTCCATTATTCCAGAGCATGGCTATATATTTTGGATCACTCATGATCAGAGCAGTACATTATTCAGATTTTATGACCTTGTGTCAAGGCTGAGCCTTGAGAGTTCAAATTTGATGACTGATGTGACCACTTATCCCATTGTAGTTTCAGTTCAGTGCCTAGAGATGTATTTCAGCAGTGTTTCAGATGATGCATGATGATTATTATTATGATGATGTTGTATGATCTATGGATACGTTCTCACTGACTGTGGATTATTATCTTGTTGATTTAGTCATGATCATAGCATGTGCTTGGTATATTATTCCTGATGTGGCAAACTATTTAAAATGAACTGTAAATCATAAAATGGACAATTGCTTGCACTTTTAGGTCATTTAACAAAACTTACTGGTTTTTCACCTTACATAGACATGGTCTTTCCCCGACACCAGTTGTCTGCTAGTGTAGGCTCCATATTCACTTATCTCCATCCATACATGACCTTCCTGTTTGACTTTAAACCCTGACTTGTCTCATTTGACTTTCTGATACTGAGGACTTCCCTATTTTTCTACCTCTGTGTTTGGACCGCATCCCTGTTTATTCAGTGTCTCGGCTCTGAGTTGGTGACAGAACTTGCCTTTGGTAAGTTGGATTGTAGGCCTAAATCATTCTGGTCGGTTGTCCCGATGTTTGGAATTGGCTCGAACTCCCCCTAGTCACCTGAGATGTTGTTGGCTAAAACTGAAAGCTCATGTTCTACCTATGGAAACTTGAAAAATTCGCCCATGGAAACAAAAAAAAAGGGCAAGAGCAATGAAAAGCTAAAAATACTCCTCGAAGAGTATAAGAAAGGTCCAAAAAGCAATGGTTCTTAAAAAGTTATATCTAAACAATTGCTGACCTTATAAATATGTGAAAAACATGCCCTGGATGCAAGCTGCAACTAGTTGTGCTTCTCAGCACATCTGAAATCTGAAGGGTTATGTAGGCCAAAAAGGCCATGGAATAAAATTGAATGATCCTAATGAACCTGGATCAACTTGATGTAGACATGATGCCTAAGTTGAATAAGCACTCTCTAAACAACTTATCCATTTGTGAGACACAGCCATCCCCCGTGTTCTTTTTGTCCAACACAGAGTTTGTAGCTTCCCCCTTCTCCCAGTCCAAAGTATTTTTGAGTTAAGTTAGACAAATCAAACCCTTGGCCCAACCTTGCTCCTAGCCTTCATCCTTCACGAGCAGTTTGACCATGTCCAATGGGTGAGTTTGTCATTTGAACTATTGTGCAAGTAATTTATTATAACAACGGAATATGTTAACTCGATTAATGCCACTGAATGGAATTTATACTTTGAGCTTAGCTGTGGGAATGATTAGAGAAGCATTGTCTTAGTCTACTGATGTGATTTATCCTTGATTATATATATTCTTGGGATCCGTGATGATGTAGACCATGTATGATGATTATTGATGATGATTTATGAGCCCACATGTTTGATGATGATATCATATGATGGACATATGATGCAGATGATGTTTGATCCAGTTCAGCAGGTTTATTATTTCTTCAGATCAGCAGATTATACATTGTCCATATATGGTGGACCCTACAGCAGGCCCATTAGGGCAACCCAGGGTGTATGAGTACTCATTCCTAGTGGATTTGGGTCTTCTGGATCCATTGAGACACTTATCCTTCATTTCCGGGCACTTCTGACAGTGATTGATGCAGTTTTACACTTGTTGACCAGATTGGGGGCTGATTTCCCAGCCTGAGCAGCAGGGGCCCCGAGAGGCCAGTTCACCTAGGGCGCTGATGATGGAGGGGGTGGTCCAGCCACTTGTTATTACCATTTATCCCCCATTCCGGAGAGCCTGGTGGGCTCAGATTGACAGCGCTAGCACCCTAGGAGGCAGTTTTGGCACTTTCACAGTTCCCGAGGCAGTTAAAAAATGGGAAAAAGTGGTCACTGAGGAAATCGATTTGGGCAAATGAGGCAAGGTTTTGGCATTTGGTTTTCACAGAGGTCTTCCAGGGCGGCATCACTACCTTCCAGTCAGTTTTCACCATGTGGGTATGCCCAGATTGATCACAGGAGGACATTTACTGCTTGACTGTCATGGATTCTGAGGACAGTTTTGATCATTTATATTATATTGGACATATTTTATTATTTTTATTGTGCCTTGGGGATGAGCTAGTAAGGATTAAAACCTCCTAGCCCCACCATGAGCTTATATTTTCATGTCCTAGTCACCATGGGGTGGATTTTGATACTTATATTTTCTCTTGTGGATGACGTCACCCCT
Organism: Larix kaempferi; assembly: GCA_027924585.1. Classification (NCBI taxonomy): domain Eukaryota; kingdom Viridiplantae; phylum Streptophyta; class Pinopsida; order Pinales; family Pinaceae; genus Larix; species Larix kaempferi. Next base: position 20,145,611 of record BSBM01000338.1, on the reverse strand, counting down.
TTATTGTACTTTTTAGTGGGGGCGCTATCATTATGTGGGTGATCCATGTGATAGGTTGTTATGATTTATTGTTAGCCATTGATTAGATCTTGAGATCTTTTAATCTTAGCCACTCATGTAAAAAGTGGTTAGGATTGTACTCTCTCCCCATCCTATTTAAGGAGGGAGCCTCTCATTATAAAATTCATCTAGAGATTTTTGGCTCTTGGCTCTTCGAATAAAATTTCTATCTTTTGGAGTACATGCTTGGATTGGAGTGGATGTTGGTTGTTTCGATTGTAAATGCTATTGTCCATTGCACTGGAGGATCTATTGTAGCTATCTTGCATATTTGCCATACTTTATTTGCAGGTGAAGAGGACGATTTTGACAAGTGCGAATTGGTGGGGAGGCTTGCCCTTCAAGCTTGGAAGAAGTCGTTTTGGGTTTGACAGGGAGTAGTTTTGCCTTTGTGTCAACTATTCTATGTTTTTCTCTCTCTTGCTTGTATCTACCTTCAATTTGTTAAACTAATTGATGCTTTGCTCCTTGGCTTGACAGGTTAGAAGGAATCACATGTGGCTTGGAAAAGTCGATTTGGCAAGAGGGCTTCAACAATTCTCCATTTGATCTTTGGCAAATTAATCCTCATCTCAACTAGCATTCATCTCTTCATCCAGGTATGCTCCAAGAGGTATGATCTTCTCTTCCTTGAATCTTCCATAATTTCTAGATCACAAAAACCCTAATCAAATTAAAACCCTTGTTTTTGGTATTTTTCAGATCTACTTAGATCTAGCCTTGCAATTGAAAAGATATCAAAAACCCACCTCTATAGGATCCACCCCTAGTTGGATCTATAGTTTGGTGGTGATTGGCTAAAAATTGACACACTTTTCAATGCAAAAAGCCTTCTTGAGCCAAAATCGATTTTCCTAAGAGAAGCTTGTTGGGTTAGATCTAGCACATGGGTAGGTGAGATCCCACTTGATTTGAAATCTAGACACTTGATAACCTATACCCACATCTTTACTTTGGTGAAAACTACCTTGTGGACATCTCTCCATGTTTTAAGGGGTTGAAACCCCCTTTTGATCTTCTTGGTACCTTAAAACTTAGATCTACTAAGATCTAGCCATTGGATTCACTTGAATTTTTGAAGATACATAGATCGGGGTACAAGCCACTTGGATCTACAGTTTGGTGGCCATTGGACTTGGTTTGGTCCACCAAACCCATCTTTTACCCTTCCTTGAGCAAGTCCCACCCCCTTGAAGTTTTGAGTTGGTCCATTTCTAGGAAGTGGGTGTTTGAGTTTTTCGTGGATTTGGAATGCCCATGCCTTGAAACCTAGGTCTATACTGTCTGTTTGTCAAGATCCTCCTTGGGGATTGCATTCCTTGTTTTAAGGGATTGTGGTCCACTTTTGGTCATCACTTAAAAACCTAGATCTAGTAAGATCCAACCATTGGATCTCATTCAACCCACTTGACTTGGCTTCTAGGTGTCCCGATCTACACTTTGACATCCTTCTTGACCCCATTAGCCCACTTAACAAGGCACTAGTCCACCACCAAGCAAGTCGCACTCCTTGGGATTAGTGTCAAACCCTAGATCTAATACATGGGTAATCCTAGAACCAACTCCAACTTATAGATCTAGCCTAGATCTAACCTATAGTACCAATCTCACACCTAACTTCACCTTGTGGGCCTACCTAGAATCATTTCACACTTCCCAAGAAACTAGACCCACTTGTGTAAACACATGGTATTATACCTAGTAATCATACCCCATAAAGTGGCCTAAACCATACATAGGTTGAAACACTAACTATCCATTACACCACCTTCAACCATTTCTTAACTCTTAGGTCCACTTAGCCTTGCATTGGTTTCCGTAACTCATCATTTACCTACCCTTAGAAACCTTTGTTCGGGTCCAATCGACTGTGATTGGGGTATAGGGTCTCCCCCTTGGTCTAGTTACACCTTGACCTAAAGCGAAGAGTGCCTCGGTTGACGTGACTCCCACATTGCATTGGGAACCGTGGCATCTCTTGGGTCACCTCTTTAGTTGCCTGTCTCCTCTACCGTCCCGGATGGGATACCTCTAGGGGCAACTACAAGTTGTGTGATAACAGTCTTCTTCGTTCAACACATCCAGTTTTCTGATATACTCCAGGTCTTCTTTCAGTCCGTTCTTTAGCTCCATTAAGTGTTGATCTTTCGTGGGCAACTCGTCCATATCTGGAGTTAGTGCAATGTGGCATTTCTCATGTATCTGATGAATCCTTTTGTAGAACTCTTCACACTTTTCAATGGACTTAGGTACTTCTACATATATCGTCCTGGAATCTTTCCTGCAAAATTCAAGGAGCGCTATATCCAATTTAAGATCTGCAGCCGTCTTGTTTGGTAGGTGATCAGGGAAGTTTGAATTTTCTTCCTTCCAAGCCATTTGCTTTTTTATCCTTTTAAAAATGTTAACCAACCTCGGTCTTATTGAAGAGAATCTGCAGAAATTTCCTTCATCCTATCTATCATTTTCTTCATCTTATAAATTTCTTCAGTTAATAACTCCTTTGAGTGGAAAATATGTTCCTGTATCTTACATGCCTGCTCATGAAAAGCAGTGATGTCGTGCTTTTGATTTTGTGCCAACTCGAACTATTCCACTAGAGACTCTTTCTCCTGAACCAGCTGTTCCACTTGCTGATTTGTTGTTATTTCCTTTCCCTCTAATTCATTAATGCAGGCGTAGAAATCACTTCTCTCGCCCTCCATGATTACAAGTTGTACATTCAAGGCATATTTCTTATTTTCAATATTCTGGTAGTCAGTCAGTAATTTGTCCTTCTCAGTTATTGTAGCATCATGCTTTCTATTCAACTCTATTCCTTCACCTCTGGCTTTCACCAGGTTATCTTTCAGCTTTAGCATCTTCTCCTTATTGCGCTCCAAGTCGTTCATTAGCTTATCAACAGTATCCGCACTTGCTTGAGCGACTGCTACGTTTAATGATGCTGTGAACTTGGGGTCTTTATGGGTTCCTTCAATGATAGTGTTTTCTTGAATGGTCGCCACATCGGGTTTCACACCCATCTTCAATCTTTTCTCTGACCTCCTGGTTATGGTCCTTCTTTTTGAGTTAAATATTATGGTATCTAGCTTCGCCATTGAATGTTGTTTTGATGGAGTGAAAGGAGTGAGTCCAAGATTTGAGAATGGAAGGTGGCCTCCCGTCAGTGTGATTCCAAGGACACTTGGTGAGTCTATGTCCATGTCTTGCAGGTTTTGGCCTCCTTCTTCGGATTCTTCTGCCTCCACAGTTTTCTTCAACCTGTCCTCTTCTTCTCTTTGATTTTCCAATTCAACTGCCTTTTTTGTTGCTTCCTTTTCTTCTTTCTTTTTTCTTGCTTCTTTTGTTCTTCTTCTATCTTCCTCTTCCCTTCTTTGTTTCTCTGCTTCTTCTTCTTGTAATCTTTCTGCTTTCTCTCTTTGTTGCCTTTTCGCTTCCTCGTTTTGTAGTCTTTTAGCTTCTTCTCTTGACCTCTGTACTTCTTCCTCTTTGGTGGTATCCATAGCATGACTAGGCCCCACACCACTCTTCCGACTAAACCATTTGTTCAATTATGTCATGTTATTGGCTCTTCGGTATACTTCCTCATCCTTAAGGAAGTGGTCGGTGTAATCAAAATGAATCTTACATGAAGCATAATGATTGGCGGCCTTTTGTAGCTTGTCGTTCCTTACGAATATCTTTTCCCCAAAATGGAAAGCATCTAAGTCGTTTTTGAAAGCTTATGATCCTTTCACATTAGGGAATTTGTATGCTCCAACAACAAATGGCAATGGTGGGTAAGAGGCCTTCTTATGTTCATTCAAAAAATTACCTACCCCAGTAATGAAAACTTGCCTAACTGCTTCTTTGTGCACCACGTAATCGGTCACATACTTCGACATTAGAGATGGGCCTTTGGTGCCCCCATACATCCTGATATAAGTGCCCTCCGAATAAGAATAGAAGTCTCCATACTCACTGATAACCGCCATAGTGTTATCCGCTAAGCAATTTGCTTCTGCATTACAAATTAAACAATACAACAAGATGATTAGTTCTTCACAGATGAGCTTGTAGTAGCTCATATACTTGTGGGCCCATGTGATCTGGTAAGCTATGTAAAGTGGGGTCTCATCCTGACTCCATAAACATCCCAACTTAGGGAATGGATGTCTGACTAATATGCAATCAATAAGATATGACATGAAAAATTCTTCTTTCTTTTGGGTCATTCCACCTTGGGTTGTTGCTATCATTGATGCCATGCTTTCTGAGATAATATCTCCCCAGTTGAAGATGGTACCATGGGAGGCGATGTGGTACATGAGAGGTATCCAACTCAATTTATATACTGTACCATTCGCCCTGCCGAATATTCTACTCAACATTAAAGCTATCATTCTGAAAGGGGCCTTAAGGTTCTGAGTTTCATACTCCGCATTCGCCCTTTGTCTCAACTACTTTCTAGGGATCAACCTCTTCTTGGAATATTCAAAACGATCTATGTTGACTCCCCGTACCCATTCATTAGTCATCATAACCTTGGGATATGACAATTTATATGCTGCGCTGATATGGGATGGTTGAAATGATGCCAATCCTAGTCCATTTGCTTCAGCTATGATTCTGGTGCCGACATCTACATGAGGTAGAATCCATCCAATGACTTCAGAGCATGGGAAAAGTTCTGGTCTAGTTGCAGATTTATGGAGGCCGAACCTTTTAATATTTTGGGACACAACTATCTCCTCAATGGATGCATCTGGCATATTCTGATCTTTGATTAGGTGATACAAGTCACCCCATTTGTATTCAGGGACGGCTCCTGTAAGTACCTTGGTATCTTCATACACTACGTCCATTGGAGATTCTGGAAGAACCTCTATGTCTGAATTTGACTCAACCACTTTGTTCTTGCGCTTGGCAGCCTTACTTTGCATTTCTGAGTCCTGAAGTAACTTGAAAATTAATGTGTAGGAAAATTTTAATGTTAAAGCAATAGAATTAAGCAGCATGTAAATATATCCCTTATCAATATTATTTACAAGAAAATAAAGTTAGAAAATTCATTACTTCCATGGTGTCTGGTGTGTTTGATGTTGGCTATGTTTTATCACAACATTATTACTTGGTAAAGAAAAATGTACACTTGTGTGCAATAACCAATGTGTAACTGGATTTTTCACGCGGAATCATCTAAATCCTTCTAATGTACCACCAAAAAGGTCATCAAAATGTCTTCAAAATTATTTCAGAAACATACACAATCTCATCATCCCAATCATATTTCTATTCAAGAAACAGTTTGACCAAGGTTTTATCACAGACCCATTGTTTTAGAGAAAACAACTAATAATCAAGCAAGTACAAAATCTTGATTTTCTCTTCAAAAGAAAAGGATGTTTCACTCCTTTAAAAGAATTGGAAAGTTCAAAGCACAAAATCTCATCGGTGGTGCGGTATCATGAGATGGAGGGAAGCGAAAAGAACCGGCACCACGAGTGTTAGACACCGAGAAAGTAATTACAGTTGGCAAGCCCTAGTAGAGAAATTCTCTTAGTGCTTAAATCAACTTCAGATTCACCCAACCCGAAAGCAGAAAAATATGAAAACAAGTATGGCACGAGGCGGTCGTCGAACGGGGAAACCCTAGCATGTTTTGGATGAGACTGCACCACTTATAACGCCACTAGAAGCTATCGACAGACTTTAACCTATTCCCAACCGGAAATACAAACAATGGTTCTCTTAAGGGTTTTCAAGCTAATAAAAAACTAATGTGCATTCAGAACCTGACAGAAAAATCATGCTTTAAACATGAATAGGGCGCCAATGATTGGTTGCGGTTTCCCTTTTACCAATGGTGAAAAATGCCGTTTTAAACATAGAATCGATGGTAAAAGAAAAACATACCTGGTGGTTGAAGACTGGTCCAAAAGTGAGGCTCAACGATGTTGGGTGCTTTTCTAGCGTCCGATGATGGCTCCAAAATGCAAACAACGTTACAAATGTCACAATGACAAGTTTTACCTTTTATAATACATAATGTAACCCTAGTAATAAATGCACAAGGTGCACACGCTTAACGGGTCAAATCGCCCTTTTCGGAGAGCTTTCATTTTATGCCGCAACCATGTCAAGGAAATTCTCTCTCAGCACCGATGTGTTTTGGCGTAATATGATATTTGTCGCCAATGTGTTTCGGCGTGACTTAACATTTGTCGTCAACGTCTATTCGCATGAACATCACAATGTTGCATCGATTCCATTTCAGAGCCATCTTTCATCTCGCTCTGATTCCCTTTTCGGAGGACTTTTCATTTTAAGAGCGACGACTTCGGCGTCAATTCCGCTTGTAACTGATCCGTTTCGGAGGCAAATAGACAACTCTCCCGATTTGGTGTCTTTTTCTTTACCTTCCGACTATATCGAGGTGACTGAATATTCTACTCCGAAACGACAACCGCAGCAAAACATTAAGTGTTTTGGCGTAAATCCTCTAGCATTCCGACCGTTTTGTTGGAGAACATCAAGTTGCTCCGAAACACAAACCTTACCAAAATTGCTCCGACCGTTTTGGAGAACAATCTCAAGTTGCTCCGATTCAGAAACTTTCCCTTTCACTTGTTTTTTCAAGAAAATTCTAAGTGACCAAAAGTGAGCTTATCAAAGCTGAACAAAACTCTAAGTAAGTCAAAATAGAATAAGGGGCCCTACAATTTTAAGAAAATTTTGGGTATTAGGTTGTAGTAGCAACATGAATTTCAAGTGATGCTTGGCTCATAGCGTTTCTTCTATCACTATCATTATTAGGCCTCTTTTGTGGGTTCCAATAAGGTTTTGGCCCATAAGGTTTCCTATACCTCTCCGACTCTTTGCTCTTAGCTAGATCCCTAGTCAGGAGAGTCAAATTTTTCATCATTTCTTGCATACTCTCCATCATATGATTGGGATCCTTACTTGGTTCTTTCCCCTTTTTAGCTTTGTGTTCATGTCTAGAGGACGAGGCACTGATTGAATCAAAGAAATTTTGCTTCCCCATAGAGGCAGCATTTTCCTAAGCCCTTCTAGCGTTATCTTGCACTTCTTTTAGATCTTTAGGGTCTTTGTCTTTAAGGTGGTAGCCAATGTAACCCTCAAATGAATTGAGGTAGTGAATCAACACGGCTTGCTCTAGGGGCCTAATATTATCAGGAATTCAAAACGGAGGTTGAATTCATGGACACACTCGTTTTATTTCTTTTTGATTTCAAAAAGTTGATTTAGAAGGAAACGCCCATCTAACTTGACTAACTACTCTTGCTTAAGTTTATCTGTGAAAGCATCATATCCCATGATGGATGCTACAGGAAATCGATCAAACCACTTACGTGCATCACCCTCCAGGGATGCGAAAAGACCCCTCATATACACATCTTTCTCTTCAACCCCATAAGCTTCCATATGAGACCAGAAATTTTCAATGTGGTCCTCAATGGAGTTCGCACAATTCCCATTGATCTTAGGGATCTCTTCAAAATACTTCTTGGGCATATCATTGGGTGAACCAAGGATTTGGGAAAAATCCAAAGGCGAAGCCTTGGCTTTGTTCCCAAATCGACGAGCAACGAGAGGATTGGGTTGAGGGTTAACTACTGGAGGAGTTTGATTTGTTCCAGCCATTTGAATTACTGAACTAGATTAATGAGATGAAGATACAGGAGGAATCAGATTAGATGAAGGGGATCCAAAAAAGAGATTTGGAGAATCAGAATTAACAATTTTCCAAAATAAATTAGATAATTGGGCTTTGGGATCTCTTCTATGATAGACAAGCTAGGTTCCTTCTAATTGATTTAAATTAGCCTTACTTCTGAGATCGTAAGGGTGCTTATGAGGTCGTTCCTCAACGGAGTCACGATTAGGAGTCGTCAAGTAGACTTTAATTCTCTTCTACCAAGAAATATGTCGTGTATAAGCAGGGAGAGATGAGTGATAAATAGATGGTTATGATTAAATTAAGGATGAAAATGATAACCATCTAATTTATAAGACTGGATGCGATAAGATATGAGTTATGCATGGACACTCGCAGACACTTGAGGTAAGCCTCTACCTCCCCGGCAACAACACCAAAAATGTTCTCACACAACTTGTAGTTGTCCCTTAAGGTTATCCTATGCAGGATTATAGAGGCAATGGAAAACTAAAGAGGTGACCAAGAGATGCCACAGTTACCAATGCAAGCTGGGTGTCACGCTAACCGAGGAACTCTTCACTTTAGATCAAGCCTAAGAAAGACCAAGGGGGAGACCCTAGATAACAAATGAAGGATAGCGAACCCACTCAAGACCTCTTAGGGAAATGTGAGAGTGAAATATGAAGAGATCAAGGGGGATAGATCTAGATCTAGAATGGTTAAGTGGACCCAAGGAGTTAGGTCTTGGTTGAAGAGGATTATAAGATGACAAATGTTCAACCAAGTAAAAGATAGGGTCACTTATAGGTTTGAAATAGTAGATCTAAATAGATCTCATGCCAAGTATGGATATCCAAGTGGGGCCCACCCTTAAAATGAGGAAAATGATTGAAAAGGGGCCCACAAGGTGAAGATCAATATAAAATGACACTAGAGGGTTTTCTATGATGTAGATCTGACGATTAAACAAGGAATGAGCAATACCCACGAATTTGATCTAGCGAATGGCCACCTACCCAACAAGTGCGACCTCCCTTGGAGAGGCCCAGTGCCTTAGATCGATTGGGTAAATGGAGTCGGATGTCCACCAAACTTTGGAACGGGAATGTTAAGATGGTTATTAAGGTGGGTTTTAATTATTAAGCCCAAATGATCGCTAGATCCAAGTAGATCTGAAAAAAAAAAGGCTTTTGACTTTTAAGTGTTTTGAGATCTAGAAACAATGTATAAGCTAAGGAAGTAGAATACGTACCTTTCAAGCGTACCTGGATAATGAGATGAATGTCAGTTATGACAAGGATTACTTTCCCACAAATCAAATGGAAGATTTTGCAATTTCTCTTGCAAGTGCGATTTGCCCAAGTACACAAGTGTGTTCCTCTCTTCCAGCAAAACCAAGGACACAAAGCTCAATTAGCCAACAAAACGAGGGTAGATACAAGATAGAGACAAAATATAGAGAATGATTGGTACAAAGACAAAATCACCCCCAGTTTGAACCACAAATTTGACAGAATATTGCAGGGCAAGCCTCCCCACCAATGCGCACTCCTAAAAATCGGCCTCTTCACTTGTAAATCGAAATAGTGGGAAAAGATACAAGATAGCTACAAAATATCCTCCAGTGAAATGGAAAAAGCATTTACAATCACCATAACCAAACACCCATATCAAGATCCAAGATGTGCTCAAAAAGTATTTCTTCTATTACGGTAGCGCAGAGCCAAAAATCTATAGATTCCTTTAGAAGAGGGGGGGTCTCTTCTTTAAATAGGAGGAGAGAGACCAAAACCCTAAGCCACTTTTCAAAATAAGTGGCAGAGATCAAAAGATCAAATAATGCAATCAATGGCCAAGATGAGCTGATACAAATATGACATGGATCACTCACATGAGGGGGGTGTGCACTACATAAGGAATCCCTAAGGGGGGTGAGCACCACATAAGATACACTAAACATCAAGTGTGTCATATAAAGATGACTAGGACAAGACTAGGAGCACATGGAGGGGCTAGGAGGCATTGCTTTCCTTCACTAGCATCACCCCATGGCACAATAATATAACATTTGACTCAAGGACATGTCCAAGTGAACAAATGATCAAATCATGGCCCCCTCATCTGGGAGAAAAATACATCAAAAGACAACATGTAGACTGTCTGGACCCCACTGAATGCTGCAAGCTGATCTAAAAGGAGTGGGATACACCATAGATGACCTCTGAACAGACCTCATGCCAAAACCTTGCCTCAATTTCCCAAATCGATTTCTTTAATGACCTTTTTATCCCATTTTTATCCCACCTAAAAACCCACCAAACTTCCTGAAAACAACTGCCTGGTGCCCGGGCACAAAAACAGACTGTACCATCATGTCCAAAAGGTGGCTAATATAGTAATAACAAGTGGCTGGACCACGCCCTTTCTATGTATATCCCTGGGCAATGACTTGCCTCCAATCATCTGCTGGACAGGCCAGCTCAACATGGCCAAACTGGTCAACTGCTGGAAAAATGCTCATATCATCTCAGAAAGTGTCTGAAACTATAAACATACTGTCTCAATGGATCCAGAAGACCCAAATCTACTAAGGATGAGTACCCATACTTCCTGTAGTGTCCTGTAAGATCATCTGTAACATCCACCATACCCGGACAATAATAATATAAAGGTTTGCAAACAATAATAATCAAATAAAAGTGCATCAACCATCATCTGAACAACTGTGTCCATTGTATGGAAACATAACAAGGTGCATCAAGGACCATAGATCATCATCATATAACATAACTGGCCCAACTCATCACGAATCCCAATGCATGACTTGGTCAAACTAGGTTTGACCAGGTCAAGACTGATCAAAATATGACCCAGGTTAGGAGAGCCTGCTGCTACAAGTTCAAATGGTTAAGACATTCTCTTTTAATGATACTCGTAGCAAAACTTAAAGCATAAAGCATCATTTCACTGGCATTTGACATTTAATTATAATAAATCATCAAGTTTAAATAATAGTTTACATACAAAGTACCTCAAGAATATACTCATTCTATAGGCATGATCAATTTGCTAGCATAGGGTGAAGGCTAAGAATGCAAGGCTTAGGCTAAGGGGATGACTTGACTGACTCAACATTGTGATACCTTGGATAAGGGAATGGGTATTACACATTTAATCATATATCGGATAAAGAACACATGAAATGGCAGTGTCTCACAAATGGATAAGTTGTTTTGAAGAGTGTTTATTCAACATTGGCAAGAATGTCTACTACTAGAACCGCCATGGACTAGGTGTCAAACCAACCTTAACTTAAGGTTCTAGGGGACACTTAGAATTAGCTGCCCCTTTCTCCCTCTCATATCATAACCCGTAGGCTCAATGAGGAAAATTTCACATAACGCTAGCAGTCTTTAGATTGGCATATATTTAACCACTGCTTTATTTGATCCTTTCATTTCATTTCATTTACTTGGCCAACAATCTTTAGATTTAGTATACATTTATCCATTGCTTTTTAGGCCATTTAGGACCCCTATGGGATTTTGTATGTGCTTAGAAGCACAACTAATTGCAGCTTTCATCCGAGGTGCATTTCATTTGATTTCACAGCCCTGTTCACTGGGCTTTAAAAGATATATATCAATAGTTTCCAAAGGTAGTACAATTTGCTTCAAGTTTTAGCCAACACAATTCAGGCAAAAAGTTGCCAACTCGGAGCCGAGACACAAGTTTAACATGGATGTTATCCAACATAGAGGCAAAAATGGGGAGGTCCTCCATATCACAGGTACTTGAGGTGTAAGTCAGGGTAACAACCAAAAATATAGGGAAGGTAACAAATGGACGGTACATTGAAGGTGATGCCTAAGCTAGCAAGCCATAATGGTGGGAATGATCATGTCCACACTTATAAGAGGGTCAAGTCAAATGAGTATAAGTCAAGAGGTTCTTAGTATAAGTAATACAACCATTTATATAACCAATAGAAACCATTTTCATTTTGTAAAGATAGACTGCCAGATCATGACTACTATATACCAAGTCAAGCTATCAAAATGACTAAAACAACAAGATAATAAAACCAATGCACATCATATACCTATTGGTCCATATACCTGTATCTGATACCTAGACCAAATGTAACCACTAAGAAAACTGTTGCTGAAGCTACAAACACTACACTGCATCTGTATGGGACAAAAGGTCATCTCAGTCATCAAATCTGAGGTTCAGAGGCTCAGCCATGGCATAAGGTCTACTGCATGTCTGATATAAGGCTGCTCTGATGTGTGAGTTACCATAAATAACAAGGCTCATCATAGTTGATCTCACTGAAACATTGTAAAGGCAAAGCTCAAAAATTTGCAGATAACTAATCTGCAATCATGGTAGCCTAGCTACTATGGTGTGATAACAGTGACCATCAAGGGAGCCATCTCATCACACAAAAAGGGGTTGCAACTACACCTTTTCCTACAACAATTTGTGGCAACAAAGAGAGGGTCTTCTCGGTACAAAAAATAAGCTACACACACAAATTCTTATCTACAACATTTAAACATTTAAGGAGAGGATTTTACAATTAACATTCATAGGTCAGAATACAGATAAATTTGATTGCATATGTCTAGAGTTTCTTTGTTGATTATAACAGTTTATACGAGATCTTGTTCAATGCTTGAAATGTAATGTTTGCTTCTTGGTAGTGAGTTGAATTAAACTCCAGTTGTGTGCCAAACATTGTTATTATTGTGAATTGTTTGAAAAAACCTCCAAACAAAGAAGCATTAGTTCATAGAAAAACATATCAACAATTAAGGGGATCTTACAGTGCACTGTAGTGTAACAATTTGTCAAAGGTTTTCAACCAAATTAAACACTAAACACATCAGCCAACCTGTGAGGGGATATTTCATCTTCTTTCCCTTGTATGGTTCTAAAATTCTGAGTTTGAGCAAAATTATTACTATGGGGATTTCATCTTGGCCAATAATGACTTCTTCGATTGATGTTCATCAATGTTGTGCCACAGTATTTTGTTAAACTCACCACTTTCCAATGTCCTCCTTCAACTTCTTGTTATGCTTCTTTCCATGCAACCTGCACTGGTTCTCTTGAGTTTTGTTATCCCCACTCAATCCTTTACTCTATGAGTTAGGAACACCTTTCTCATGGTACTAGCCTCTCTCGCGGGGAAAATTTCTACATCTTGTGTACTACTCATCAAAGTTTTTGACAATGTAAAATTACTCCTTAAGGGCATCAACAAAATCCGCCCAAGTTGGTCCTCTCATGTATGTTGTAGACTAAAATTTTAAATCTCTCTCCCGATAACCATACCACCAATCTTTCACATAGGGGAGGGAATTAACGAGTGCGAACGTGATAATTTTGCTATGGAATTTTGTTTTAATATAGTAATAAATCTTTAACAGATTTGACAATTTATCCAAAGCATATACATGTATATAGCCTTTAAATAAAGTAATGCCAAAATTAAAGTGTACCTTGAAGGGTGTTACACATTCGAAATGGTTGTTGTTGAAGGTGTCGGGGTTTGACTGTGGACCCCAAGGAATCTAGTTGGTATGCCAAATTTTTGTAGCTGAAACTTTTCCATATAAATTCCATTATAACATTTCATCGATAATTACAAAGATTAACTCATGCTCTATGAGTTTCAAATATATATATGTATATATATATATCATAACCTACAAACACTTCCAAAGTGCAAGGAAAATGCCCGAAAAATACGCTAGAAGCTTGGGACCTGAAAAAATGAAGTAAAATTTCCAATATGTGGAACCATTATGAATCAATGGAATAGGTGGGTGGCCACCAATATTCACTTGGATAACCTATAGTCCTTTGAAAAGGCTATGAAGTCCAAAAGGGGCCATTCCATCAATATTTCATTACGTTACAAAAATAAAAACTAGTAGACTTAACTTCCTTAAGGAAGATGAAATCTAGTTGGACATTATGCAACATACTACGCACGAAAACCTTGTGATTTAGAAGCATCATCCCATGAACATCCCATTATAGTAAGGAGATTTTCATTTCAAGAGAATATTAAGGACTAAATTGTTAATCCAATTTTCCATATCAAATCCGTCCAGACTAGATGAGTGACCCATTCTATCCTTGTAAGACTTTGTCCATGGTTTGGGAGTAAATCCTCGGCAAGTCAATCCTCCAAAACAAGAAAGTATAGCACCTTCTTCTTATTCATTTTGACTTTCCAAGTAGGCTCAACATCCATGCCAATTGGCTCAAAAGAGGCAGAGCTGTCCATTATAACTATCCTATATGTTTGAGGTATCTTAAGCATACCCACTACCAAGTAAGGTGTATTGAACTAAATCTACATTGTACTGTCTAGGGTTGTTTATTCTAGCATTGCACGTCATAGTGGCACTAGTCATATCGTAGATATTTAAAACCTCAATCCACATCTAAATCATTATACAAAAATGATATAGCCCTTAAAAATTATAAGTTACCTCCATCTCATGATAATTCCCCTCAACGTAATATCAATCCTAATCTCAACCCTATTGCAACAAATATTAGTCTGACATGACTTTAGATCTCGTTTTTACTCACTATTTTCAATTTGAAGATCAACCCACCGCCATAATTCTCGATAATGGAAGGAAAAAGAACCTCATTTCCCATCATTTTGTCTGGCGTCTTTAAATTCCCACTACTCCCAACCCCTCTCATTATCTACTAGTTTGAATACAATGACTACCCTCATATGATCATTAATAAACATTATGTAGTCACCTTTCCCATGGTACCTTTATGAGACATGCTTGAATGTGTTATAATGATATTTAACACCCTCAATGACGAAGAACAAAAGTGAACAACAAGACCCTTTATACATCAGATATGGACTTAGAAATAATGAAAATTGTACTTTATAAGGAGATGGTCACTAATGAAAAGTTGTTATAGTTTATTCATATCATTGTCAGTGAACCTAAACCAATCACTAGGGAAAGAGGTCTTTTCTTTCTAATATAACAACTATTTCCATCACAATTGAATGTGATGTATCTCCCTTTGAATATTCTTATTTACTCATGGGCAGCCTATATCAGAAACATTAAAACACCTTATATAGCACTAGTTGCAACACTTATCACCTATTTAAAACCTATGAACTCACCTATAATACAATAACTCTACCTCACCTTGCTACAACCTAGCAAGTCATCTTACAAAAATGCCTTTCTCTCTTAGTTTTACCTCACATCCACATACCACATCCAGTTACTCTAGATCCCTCTTCCAAACCCACTAATCAGTAGATTCCCATCCTCATCCTTCAACCCAAACATATATTTGTCATATTACCCCATGCATGACCTCCTCCTCCTCCTCCTCCTCCCTCTCTCTCTCTCTCTCTCTCTCTCTACCTCACTAGCTCCTTTCCGTAGTGCTCTTAATGGATACACCAATGAGATCTACAACACCAATGCAAGACTCCACATTGCACAATTATCTTTGTACTAGATACTGAAACACATGAGAAGCAACATCCCACCATTACATTATTGCAAACAACAATTTCTCTATCCATTGTTTCTCATCAGTTTTAGGTTTTATCTCGTTACAATCTACCCCTTTTGCATGTTTATAAATCTAAGAATATTTCCAACAACACACCTCTTCCTTTTTCATCAACAAAAATTCATGAGCCTTAACATTGTATTGCTACATCCACTTGATTGGATCATGATTCATCCAAATTTTCCCTCCAATTATATCTACAATTATTCTTAGATCCATTCTACACCTTTTAGTGTAGCATAACCTTGGACATACATTTTATATTCATCTTTATACTCCGTGAATCCTCTATAATAATACAACTAATAACACGCATATAATAATATTAATACTAATCAAACATGTCTACCTACCTTGTGTCATATTGGAATATATTTTATGAATAAAACATTTCTTTCTCTCCTAACCCAAATTATTAGAGAATTGGTATGCAACATCATATGAGCTCCAATATACTATAATAAGCTATATCAATTAAGACAAACACAATGGTAATGCCTCGTGATAGTAGTCTATTGATTGCAAAGTAAAAATCATTGTCATCCTATAAAGATATATATGCAATGAAGTCTAAAGTCTATATGATAATGTATTTATACCTTTATAATTGAATGAAAACATGTTCTTCAATCATTTTTTATAAAAGGACAATAAATAATATTCTAACACTCACAATAATAGATGTTCATGAATATTAACACATATTCTTGATTTATCAAAATCTCATTTTTTTATAAAAGTACAATAAATAATATTCTAACACCCACAATAGATGTTCATGAATATTAACACATATTCTTGATTGATCAAAATCTCTTGAAAGTTCTCGATTAACAAAGTGTACATATAAAATCATAAGTTACTCTTATGATACACGTTCTCAATTGAACATAAAAAACACTACATTGAATTGATACAAAAAAATATTATATATATATATATAACTCTTGCATGAAAAATCAGTAACTGAATTTTGAATTTTGAATTTAGTATACATGATAAATTTGTTGTTTTTAGAAGAGTAAAGAAAATAATTATTTATTAAGAATATTATAAAAAAATTCATATGTATTAAAAAGAAAAAACACTTAACTATTTGGTTGTAATATATATATATATATATATATTGCAGAAAATCTCAATTATTAAATTTAGTATTAACAATAAATTTGTTATTTTTTTAAAAAGATTAAAAAAATAATTATTTACTAAAAAAGCTGTAAAAATTTCCACATATATTAAAAAGAACCTGGCTATCTTGGTCTTTGGTATTACTGCTATCTTGGTCTTTGGTTGCAATACTTATGCCACATTCTTGTGAATATTTTTTGTATCTTTCCAACATTTTCTGCATGCTTCACATAACACATAGACATAGGATGTCACTAACTTTTTATTCAAAATCAAAACATAATCCATATGATATCATGAAACAAACAAATTGGTAAATAAAATAATGCAAGCAATATTATAACACATAGACACAGGATGCCACTAACTTTTTATTCAAAATCAAAGCATAATGGATATGATATCATATCATGCAACAAACAAATTGGT
The DNA here is from genome assembly GCA_027924585.1 of Larix kaempferi. Lineage (NCBI taxonomy): Eukaryota > Viridiplantae > Streptophyta > Pinopsida > Pinales > Pinaceae > Larix > Larix kaempferi. Next base: position 20,128,741 of record BSBM01000338.1, on the reverse strand, counting down.
AAATAAAATAATGCAAACAATATTATAGAGAAAGTAAAATTTGAATAAGGTATCTTTATTATTACTCCACAAATCTAATAAAATTATAGACTTATTATTGTACATAAATGTATATATCCTTTCGTAAGAATTGCATTTAATGAGATTCAATTTTAGTATTGCACTATAGTGATGCACTAACACACATTAGTAATGCAACTAAAGTAAGAAATACACACATTATCCATGCAACGAACATAAATAATACATGCATGGACATAACTAATGCACTTACACACATATAAGTGATGCATTAATGGACATCAGTAATGTACCTATATAAATGACTAAATCTACATAATTGACGGGCTAGCAGTTACAACAATAATTAATGTGGGCTAACATTAATGCATCACTTATACTAATGTTGAATCATATGGACATACTAAAATTAACAATTCAAGTGGTCTAACATTGAGGTGTTACACATTGTATATGTAACCACAAGGTTTCTAACTACTAACATGTGTTGTGCTAACTAGATGATCATTAATTTACGGTGCAAAACAATTGAAATAAAACTAACAACTCTTTAGCTATAAATAACAACACCGCCATTCATTGCATGATGGTCCAAGGAATATTTTCTTCAAAATACTATTGAAAGGAAAAACACTAATCCTAACCATTCATTCATCAATTGTTGAAACTAGACATAATAAAGAAATCAAAATAACACCATGAAGGAAAAAACAATTAATATTGTTAAATGTAAATAACATGAAACACTAGTTAAAAGAAATCCAAATGTCATAAATATCATTTACTTTCAAAGATGTACAAGAAGCGAATTCATCATCTCACCTCATCAAGAGGGCCCTTCCTTGAAAAATAGATGAAATCCTTGTATTAAAACCTAATCTTGGTTGTGTTGTAAGAATTTATCTTATTAATTAAAATTCTGAAAATCACAACACCAATATACATCTCACTTCATTTAAAACTAAAGTTTATCTTTTTATAATAATAAAAAATTGCAAAAATGCCTACATATAATAGGAGATTCCTAGATTTCTCAAAATGAATGCCTTGGAATTCTAATATTTGCTTCAATTAATTCCTCCTCAAGAAACATAGAATGTCTCTTAGCAATTACAATCATTTTTGGGTAATTGCTAGCTAACTATTTTCTCAACACTATCATCCTTCTTCCATGGATCAACCTTTGAATGTGGCTACCTTAACAACGTTTTTTAGTGGTGTTATCATGTGATGTGATGTTAACATGCATTGCACTATTTTTTTCAACTACAAAGTTCAAAAGAAATCCATACCCTACTTATTGAAGGCGGGTTATCTTAATAAGTCCGTAACCATACTCTCTGAAAATGATATAAAGGATAACTTTACAACAATCATAAGTACAACTATGTAACAAGCATAGATTACCACAAAAGATGATGAAACAAAGATTCCCACAAAAGATGATGAAACAATGATTGCAAATAAATTTGCAACATATTTGTTTCACATTTAATTCAAATAACATATGCAAATCGAATATAAGCAAACAAGTACACTTTTGCAGCTCATCTAGCACTTAACTGAAGCTTTGCATGCTCCCGTGCAAAAAAATACAACTCAAATAATTTATTTTCAATCCTAAACTATTGGGTACTCTTTCAAATAAAATGTCCTTAAACCATAATCTATAAAATGAGATTTTGCATAATTGTTGTAATAGATTAACCTTACATTTTAAATGTACTTCACCACCTCACCTTGTCTAGCCAAGAATGGGTTGCAATAATAAAAGTAACATGAATCCAAACCCATGCAATTGTACTCTAACATCTTGACACATTATGCATATAATTGTTCCCTAAACAAGGTTTCTTTAAGAACAGGTATGGAGTGGGTTTTCGACCTCTTTATCTCTCCTAGAAGCCCATTCCATCTTAATTGTGTGATCTAGAGCAGTTTATCCCTTCATGTCCTAATGATTATGTGATATTGTGGAAATTATTTTGTTTGATGCTTTTCCAGCATAGGCTATGCATCTAGGTCAATAAGTGTTCTAAAATAGCTAGTCCACACCTCCCTTAATTGTTTTGTTTTCGTCTTATCATTATCCCACTAGTGATTTCTTCTTCGTAGTATTTACGCATCTTCTTAAATTTCCGCTCCTCTTAGGAAATTATCTTTGGCAAAAAATTATGGGCCAATTCTCTGTATGGTATAAACACTATATCCTATTAGGTGTTTTACAAGATGGCATACGAAACTGCATACTTTTCAACTCTCTCAATCAATTCCTTTAATTGGATGATTCTGGTAACATTCTCTTCCGTTTCTTGTTCCTCTTTTTGCATTTTTTCTCTAAACTATGTTTGTATATCCTCAACTTCCTAATAGTCCATAACTCCCTGTATGATGAAAATATAGAGATTTATTTGAACGAGGAGATTACCTAGTGGTTTCCCTCATTTACAATAACTCCTCTTCCATAAGACTCCATAATACTCTTCCACTTAGTGATTCTCGCTATTGTTTTTTGGAGTTGACTAATTAATTCCTAAATTTCCTTGGTTGCAATGGTGTATTTCGTATTCGTTTTGGACTCTCAAGGCTATGGAATAGTGTCACCCATTCTCCTTGACAAATGTGGTCATTGCCTAGTACAAGTGGATACCCTTGCAATAGAACTCAGTGGTCTTTGACTTCTTCAATGATGGGTGTGCCAAATATACATGATTATTCAAGATCCAATCATTCCAAAAAGTCCTTAATTTGAATGGGAAATCTGCAACAATCCAAGAGGAGGGTCCAACATCATCAATACTAGACATTTTATTACTTGTCTCATCAATGTGTTGCATTTCTTAATGTTTCTCTAGGTTAGTCTACTACTGAGTTTGACTACTTGACTCTAGGATTTCTTCAACAAATGTTTCAAGTGCATTTTGTTGCTTAGCAGGCCCTGTAACCTCCTCACCTCCTCACTTTGTGGCTTCTCTACTCATTCTCTATACAACATAACAAAATGTTCCCACATCATCCCAAGTAATTTCCATAACACGATAACAAGTAATTTTTCCATTATCAACATTACATTCCATTACTTTTATGGATTAGAGTACAACATAAGAAATTACTACGAGCCTTGTCTTACAAATGTACTATCAATTTTAAGTGGAAGATAAGGATCAAGGTTTGTTTACCATTACATATGCTATACTTCATGAAATGTAATGCTACCTAATTCCATGGTTCTGATAATGAAATTAAATTGACTCCTCAACCCATATCTTCAACCAATTCTCAAGCATGCAAATATTCCTTCTTGGCTCCATGAGTGTTTGTTCTCTATTTTAACCATTTCCCCTTGTATCCTAGGGAATAGACTCCTATGAGACCTCCACATCAATGCCTCTTGTTAACCCCCATTTTTTTATGGGTGCCCACATGTGATTTTCATCTCATATTTAGTTGAGGGATACAAGTTGATGAAGCTGATTTATGAGTTGGGTTATTGAGGCTACAGTTTGGCTTCATGTTGTTATTATGCTCTAGAATATGATTGGTTGATGGATCTTCATAACATATTTGGGATAGTATATATGGGATATGTCCTCTCATGATTATTGATGTTCTTTCATATGGATGATATTGGACTTTTTATGACATATTAATCATTTTCATCTTGGGCATCATAGTGCTTTTGGTTTGATTTGGCATCTAGTTCACATGTATTATCATTTCACATGGTGCACCTGGCTTATCTACAAGATGCAATGGTAATTGGAGGATTGTCCATGTGATCACTCTAGACCAATTGGCCCATTTCATTCTTATGGATGACTTATAGTGGATATTCCTTGAAGCGTCCTTGTTTCTAAACACTTGGTTGGATTGTTTGGATGATATGGTTAAATTTGGAGGCCTTTTCTTGTGGATCACCCTTTCTTGTGTGATGTACTTCATACTTGAGGATGTTTTGTGCTTGGATTTTCATAGAATTTTGTCCTCCTAGCAAATATGCGGTGGCATATAGCACAAACCCTATTGGAACACCCTTTGTTATTTACACATGGATGACATCTCAACACTGTTAACAATGATCAGTGGTTGAACACTCTCCTTCTTTATCTATATTGGCATGTGTGGAGGAATGTCATGTCTTGTAGATGGCGCCATCCCCTTTTTCATTGAGTTGGTTAGATATTATGGACACATTGCTCTTGGATTGGATGGTTTCATTGTTCATGGGTGGTATCCTTGTTTCATGGACCTATTTTCCACACAAACATTAATGAATTAGTTGACAAGCGGACATCATTTCACATGTTTTGAGGATTGACCATTGATGAAGGAAAAAAGGAGTAGCATCCACTCTTTAAGTTTAATTTCACACTCTTTCGTGGATTTATGGTTGGAGTGCTCAACTTTTCAGGCCATGTCTATTGGAGCATTCAAATTGGATATCATCCATTACACATTATGATGGGGGTGTATACTATTGGAGGGTTTCTTACAACCTTTTATATGCTTATTTTATGGAGCGTTCTCTTGAGAAGAAAAAGTACATATGGACATTAGAGATATTTGACTTGGTTGGCACTCTTTTATTTCTTGATTCATGGAGAGAACTCACCTTGGAGGTGTCTAATACATATTTTGTGCCATATTTTGAGGTAGCATTATATGATGTAGGCGTTTTTTGATGGTTTTATTACCCTCCAGAACGTCTACAGTGTATCCATATCAAATGTGCCAAAGAGGTGAAGTATTTTTTATTGTAAAGGCCAAGTTAGGGTTTTCTTTTTACAATATCAGATGTGCTAAAGAGGTCAAGTATTTTTTTATTGTAAAGGCCAAGTTAGGGTTTTCTTTTTGTAAAAGTGTTGGTCTACTAGGGCTTAAGACCCTTGGTTGGGTCATGGAAGGTCTTCTTGGTTTTCATTTGAAGGAGTATTGGCTTAGTGGCTTTCTTTACTACCCCTTTGATGGGAAGAAGTCCCCCATCATGTTGGGAATTTATACCCTAGGTCGGTGCTACGGTGCTTCTTGGAATGACTCCATTAGGACACATGGCTTAGGGGCTCCTAGCCACACTAATGTTTATGCTATGTATGAGGTGATTGTGTTTGTAAGGTTTGTCATACTCGCTTTAGAAAACCTCTTGGATACACCCTTAGACCTATTTTTCCTTGTACCACCCCTTCCTCTTAGTCATACTAGTCATCATGGACAAAACGCCCACCTTCTTTGTAATTTTCAAGAGGTCGTACGACCTCAAGGAGGGCATTGAGCGAAAAAGAACAATGTTGGGCTTATATGGGGCATGTCGTCCTCCTTCCAAGCACAATGTTTCATCATATTGCATCAATTCATCATTTTATTCATTATTTTATGTTTCATTAGGTTTAGTCCCCGGATTCTAGGTGACAAACCCTAAAAAATAATTTAAAGTAGTTTTAAGACATTCTAGGTAGGTAGGATTTAAAAGGAGGTTTAAGTTAGCCTAGTCACATATAAATAAGGCTATCCTCCTCATTTATAACTCAAGATCACAGGATCAAATAAAGCCTTGTCATTGTTTCTTCTTGTCTACTTGGGTTAACTCATGCACACCTCTCTTCTTGAGTAATTTTAAGATTTAGGTGGTGAGTTTTGGTGATTGAAGTTTATATTCTATCTTGCAAGGCTTGTTTAAGGAAAAGGACTCTTGGGAGGGTTACTCTCTTCTCCTTTTTCTTCTTTTTTGGTAAGATCTCTAGTTCTCTTGTCTTGCATTGACAAGTACATCCAAGGTAAGGATAAATTAAGGTTTTTTATGCATAATAACATTGTCTTGTAAGTGAGACATCCCTTCTTGGAGGGTATCTCTTGTTGGGCCTTTGTCACTTCTATTTTCCCTAATTAGGTCAAAACCAACACAACCTAGGGTTTCTTGGTTTTCCCTAATTGATTCAAAATTAGATTGCAATTCTTGAGAGGAACGTTACTCACAATTTCTTGGTGGCCTTTAAGGGACGAGACTTAGGCCTTATTCCCTCATCTTCACTCAAATACCATTTTTATCAAATTCTTGTATTATACATTGTAAAAATATGAAAAAATCAAATATTAAGAAAAACCATTAAAAATTACATAATTTGCAAAAATAAAATAAAAATATTAATTTTTTTTCTAGTTATTTTTAATTGTTATTCTGAAGTTATTAATTGCTGCAATAAATTTTTGAAGTTGAGAAAATTGTAAATCCAAAAAGTTGAAAGAGCTTGCAAAAAAATTATCTTTAGGTCAAAAAATACCTAAAAAGAGATTATATCATCCCTAGGTAGCGTGACATCAGCCCCTAGGGATTATTGCATATATGGTATATTGTTATTTCAGGTCCAACTTGATAGAGAAATCAAACCCTAATGGTTTGCAGAGGTTTCCACTAATTTCCTAGGTCACTTGGGATGACCCTGGTGGCATTTGAGGAAAAAATTATTTTTGGTTCAGCTTGAGTGTGGAAAACTTCATATCTGAAGTATACGTCATCTCCAAAATCAGATTTTCATCCACCAAAAGAAGGGTGTCATGGGGGGATTGATGTGCCCCTTGTAGTTGGTTCCTACGAGAAAAAATTTAGTGGATTTCAATGATTGGTTTTCGATATTTCTCATGTTTTATCTTGTTGGTTTTCACTGCGGGAAAGTACTTGATCTTGTTACATACTTATAATTTCTCCTATCCTTCCAAGTCAAGAAGCATTTATTGTAGATCTTTCATTGACTCCAATAGGCACTGCTCCACTAACAATGGGAAAGTTTTGTAGCAATAGGCTCGTTTTATTTAAATATCATTCAGTTCTATTCTTACCTTAGTCGGGGAGCCTCCCATGGCCCCAGGAGCAAGCCCTAAATAGGAAGTAGTTTACACTGAGGTTGCATTGGTTTTACCTCCTTGAAAGGTGTCCAATCATAACACTAGGTCCATTGGGTATTGTTATCATAATTTATGTAGTGACCTCTAAATATGATCCTATCTAGGATAGCAAAGATAAAGAATCACCAAGAACTTGATACTTCAAGAATCCTACCCCCAAATATGTATTATTTTTCACATCGGATAGATTTCTTCTCTCGTTAGGTCTCCTAATCCACTCAAGGTGAATTAGACTAGCCACGCGAGGAGTCCCAAGTTAGGATTAGATGCCCAACCAGTTCTGGAAAGATGATACTATTGAAGATTAAGGCAACTGTAAAATAAAAAGTACCATGAGGAAAATCTTCCTAGACTTAGAAGGATGACTACTGAAAGGGATTTCAATGGAATGATTTAGGGGTTTCAAGCAGGTAAATTCAAAACAATCCAATTCAAGGAATTACTCAATAGTGAACTAGCTTAAGAGGTCTAGGAAGATGGTGAATGATTTTGGAGTTTCAACCAGGTAAATTCAAAACAATCCAGTTCAAGGAATTACTCAATAGTGAACTAGCTTAAGAGGTCTAGGAAGAGGGCCAAATGGATTCAAGTCGTTTCCTTTGAGAGATTGATAAAATCACTTAATAATTAAATATAATAGAGATGGAGTGATTTTAAAATAAAACCCTAACATGAGATTGTTTGCTATACACCCAAGATCAGTCATTCAACACACGTGAAGCAAGACGTCTTGCATTCTAGATGAAATCGACCCATTTACCCTTGGAGGGAATTGACTCAGTGATTGGTACCTTTACTTTTGAGGTTAATGGAATCAATTTGCTCCAACGGTAAGTGGGAGGATTGCATCTAGCATGCATGACGTCTTGCTTCCTATGTGATGAATGATCGATCTTGGGTGTATATCAAGAAATTTTGTGTTAGGGTTATATTCTAAACTCACTTCATCTCTATTCCATATTAAATATTAAGTGATTTTCTCAATCCCTCAAAGGAAACGACTTGGATCCATTTGTCCCTAACACTATCTTCCTAGAACTCTTAATATAGTTCACGATTAAGTAATTCCTTGAATTGGATTGCATTGAATTTACCTAGTTGAAACCCCTAAATCATTCCATCTAAATACCTCTCAATAGTCTTCTAAGTATAGGAAGCTTTTCCTTGGGAGACTCTTTAGTTTACAATTGCCATAATATTCAATAGTATCATGTAGCCAAAAGGGGTTGGGAATCTAATCCTAACTTGGGACACATCCCGTGTCTATTCTAATTCACCTTGAGTGGATTAGGAGTCCTAAATAGATGTAATATCCCCAATTAAAAATTAGAGATATTAACTCTACATTTAACTACAAGAAGGAACTAGTCAAAAAATTTAACTGAAACCCACCTTGATTCAAGCTTAAGCTTTCCCAAACACCTCCTGACCTACTCGAATTTGTCCCAAACAGCCTTGGAAGGACCCTAACAGTCCTAAACACACTCAAACTAATCACTAACAGACTTCTACTAGTGGTTAGGGAAGTTTTATAGACAAATACTTATGGTTGTATGAACCATTTTTGCAGATTTTACATAGATCAAGCACTGACTCTTCCTAATTGACCCAAACTCTTTCCTAACAACTCAAAATCAACTAGAACAGACCCAAATACATGTGAATGACTCTCCAACAGACTTCATGGGACTGATATTAAAGTTTTACACACATTTTATGAGCATTGTAAAGCCACAACAGTAAATCTACGCATAGGACAACAACACTAGGAGATTGAGCAATATATGAAGGAAAAACAATAAGACTTTTATTATTAGATGGGGCAGTACATTCATAATATTGATGGCTGCTACAGAAGCTTCAAAAACATGTGATAAACCTGCTGCAATAGTTGAAGAATGGCTGCAAATGGATAGAAGATGAGAGAGGGAAAATGCCAGCTCCAAATGAGTGATTTCCTCCAACTAGTGCGCCCTCTACAAGCATGAATTCGACCCCAATATTCAGATATTCTCTCTCAGGTGTGCCCCCAACCAGATATGAGTTCCATACAGACCATAGAACAACCACCAAGATATATAAGCAACCACAGGTTCTCCCTCCTTAACCAATATCTACCACAACACAAGATGCCAATGCTGGAAAACACCAACGAACTTCCACTGCTACAAACTAAAACTCAAACACACCAACATGAAATCAAACCAATTACTGAACATGGACCTAATATCCTTCATTGAACCTCCATAGAGAAATCAGAGTGACTTCTCCTCTCATGCTAGCTAGGGTGAAATCTTTCATCACCGAAACTAGTTACAATAGCAAGGGGCGCATCTCCCAAGCATGAAAAGCTCAGAATCTCTCCAATTCGAGTTACAAAATGATCAAAATATTTCCCCCATGGTGACTACGTCCATTTTATATACTTATTGAGGCCCTACCCCCTTATTCTAGAAAATTCTTCCAATAATAATAATAAAATTTGAATTACTTAAGAGAATAATCATTCATATCATTCTTTAATTCCCTTCTAAATTTGTTGTCCACATGAACCCTTAACCAACCTTGGTAATTCAAATAGGGAGGGGGTTACACCCACCTTGTGGTCCCATTCCACCTCAAGCGCTCACCTTAGCTATTTTTAGGACCTGCCATTGCCATAGTTGTCATAGATGTTATCATAAGTGTCATAGATAATATCATAGGCTCTCATAATTGGTGTCATGGATTCTTTGGGGGTTACACTTCACTAGTGCACCCTATTGGTCTATTTCTTAGCTTGGCGCTGATTCATGAGATTCTTTGGTGGTTACTCTTCCACTAGTGCACCATTCTTGGTCCATTTTTGGCCCAAGAAGTTACAATTCAAAAGATGCCTTCATGATTGGATTCCTTCCACCTTGGAAGGGAGTTACTCTTCATGTGGATCCCAAACATCCTCCTATGTTCCCTCATAGGCTGATTAGACCCTTTCCACATCACTAATGAATATTTGACCATTATTATTGCAAAAATTGAGACCCACATCACCCGTTCTTGATTTAAATTTAAATGTGCATATTGATTATAGGACAAAATAATTCCCTAGTTAATTTTATTTCCACTTGAACCCATGGGAATTGGATGGGTTGGTGGAATGACCATAATGAAACTATGGTGGGGAGATTACAAGAGATAAGAAACCTATCCGATGTGATAGCCAATACATATTTTGGGGGTAGTATTCTTCAAGTATCATGTTCTTGGTGATTGTTTGTCTCTTCCTTCCTGGATAGAATCATATTTAGAGGTCACTACAGAAATTGTGACAACATTTTTGGGGCCTTTTCCGAAGAGGCAGAGACCGCCTCAGGTGTTTTTGCAATCTTCTCTTGCATGTCAAATTACCGATCATATCGCATCGTGCATTTGATTTATTGATGTCTAGTTATTCTAATTGCATATATTTTACAACCATCACATTTTTTTGTCTCTCTCTGTCCCTAACTTATAACGACAAATCTTCCGATGAGCATCCAATTTTATTCACATGGCGACTCCCTAACGTGCCTCCGCTAGAAACCCATATCGAGATCCCACTGGGGGTTGTAGATTAAAAATAAATGAACTTGCATGTATACCTTTATTTTACTCAACCATCAAAGATTTAAACACAGCACTCGAAGGGTTAATTGAGACTAGAAAATTGAGAGATGAAAATGATGAGTGGGAATAATCATCCCAATATGAAGGTGATTTTGAGTATGGTTATGGGTATAAATAAGAATATCAAGTATCTTATGATACCCATGTTTTTCCTCACCGACTAACCGTGGAACCTTCTAAAGTAGTTGTCCAACTTTCCTTGAGCAAGTTGGTGAATAAACAAGAATTTGTATCTCAAACCCAATTAATCCATTTGAGTAGAATTATAGGGTTATATGATCCTTTGGACTTCTCAAAAATTGTTGGAGACCCAAATAAAGTCCAAAATATAGCATATAAAAGGTTGCCTAGTTTTACCGGATATAATGAGGGAACTGCCAGTTTACACATTGATCAACTTTGGAATGTCATCAAGGAATTGGATATTAAGAATGAGGATATTCATATGAAATTATTTGTTAATTGTAGTTGGGAAATATCGTGATTGATACTTAAGTTTGGGAAACAATAGTATCACGGTATATGATATGTTTACAGAAATGTTCTTATAGGAATGGGAGAAAACCATCGATGAGCCTTCAAAGTGTTAATATTTGGTTGAGCTTTGATCTTTAATTCTTTTAGATGTTGAAACTTGAAACAATAAGACAATTCAATCACATCAAATTCATACAACCATAACACAAGATATACCCTAGGGAAAATACTCAAAACAATGAGAATAAAACCCCCAACAACTCTTCTCCGTATAATATAATGGATAGCAGAGAATGTATTTCTTTTATAACATAGAATATTGCTTTCGGAAGATAAGATATAACCAAACACACTTGGTGAGGATACATATTGCTTTCGGAAGATAAGATATAACCAAACACACTTGGTGAAGATACATAATATAGAGACAAGATATCAATCGGATGTGTTTGCCAATGTGCTCAGCACATCAATATATAGAAAGAATTACTGCCATGCAAGGAATAGAGAATCAATGCATGAAGGATAAGCCTCCCATGCAAACCATAGAGAGTTATCTTCTTGGATAGTTGCAGTGCATTTCTAGTTTTTCAATCATGCACCATCAATGCGCCAAGCATTTCTTTCTTAACTTGAAATCATGCTTAACTGACTTTGGAGTGAACTTGCCTCATAACTGATGTAGGAGCACTTAGTTAACAAGCTAACATAAGTGTCATCATGAAATAGGAGCAACTTTAGTGTTGTAACTTAAGTGTCGTCTTTTAACTTTTAGTTTAACTAAAGTGTCATCATGCAAAACACTTTAGTTGACTAATTCTTTTTTAACACTTTAGTTAACTGAAAATCATGTTGATTGATTTTACTGAAGTGATCACTAAGTTATCGTTTAGTTAACTGATTGCATATCTTTAACTGATGCTTTAACTGAAGCTTGAACAATTTGAGTTCTCTTTAATTAGTTGAAGCGTTTGCATGGGAAATTTCGATTTCTCTTGATCTCTATGCTTTATCTTTTAGTACATGGTCAATATGTGCTAACTTTAATTATCTATCACATTACATTATGCTAAGAAGATATATCGGATGTTGTGATCATATTATATTATTCTGGACCAAATGATCATATGCTAAAGTAATTCACTTTAGAGGTGATCAATCTTTGAAAGAGACTTAATAGCAACTATTGATCATGGTTAATAATACATCACACAACATTAAATGCTTTTAACAAGTAAAGCATGACCTTTATGCGGAAGGTACACCACTATACGAGAGGTCCATCCCATGGATACCTTTATACGAAAGGTTCACATGAGAATCATGACTTGACACACAAGTCCGGAGCCTTTTTCAACAAGACTTTACAACATCATTACTTTGATCAATTAACTCTATACAGGACGAATAACCTTTACACGGAAGGCAATCAAAGTGCTCACCTCTATACAAGAGGATCAATCTTGGTTGCACTAGATTGGTTTGGAGACTGTCTCTTGGTGATGTACATTTAACACAAAGAGTCAATCATTTAATGATTATGTTGTTGAATATCAGTTTCATAAGTATGATCAAGATGACAATGATAAAATGGCCGATGATTGTCCTTATAAATTGGATCTTTCTTCTCCTGAACCAATTGTGACTGTGCGTTTGGTTCAATTTATGAGTGAACCTGCAATCTATAGGAATGTCACATAGTATCTTAGGAACAATCATTCTAAGTCTCACGCAAAAAATATAAGGGGTATTCATTATATTGTCTGAGATACTCTGCCGCCATTACCTGAAGAAGGAACATATGGAAATTTCATTTTGACTCACGGAGGGGAATTCACAGATCACCATTAAGAAACTTCCATAGTTGAGGATTTCATTTGGGAGCCCACCCATGAGCCTTTAGAAGAACAACTCCATAATCATTGGGTGGTTGGCGATGAGCTGAATAAATGTATAATTAATTTTAACCATGTTTCTAGCCTTAATCAAATCACTATGGATGAAGGAGAAGGTGAGAATAATCAAACATTGTTACTCAGGCAATCTTGTGATCATTATGTGATTGAAAGTCAAATTGGTGGATATTATCAGAGGGTTAATGGAAAACTCGGTGATCTTTTCTCTAGTCAAGTGGATGAAAATGATCACCCATCCTCAGTTGAGCATAAAGATAAATCCAAAGAATATCAATAGCGTGATGACAATGTAGTCGTGACTCAACCTAATCAAGAGCATTCTTTGTTGGAACGGTTAAATTGGAATCCATGTCTAATTCGTTATGGGGAATTATCAAAGAATTATGAGCATAATTTTCCTAATATTGATAATGTTCCTCATTCAATCCTTAGTCAGGATGAGTTGGTCAGATGTATAAATGTGCCTTAAACATCAAGCCTTTTTCATATGAAAAAACCTTTTGATATTAGAGCCTCTATATGCCTGGACTCATCTGATCATTCCGTAGTTTTGACCCAACATGGTCTAGGTTTTGAAAAGTTAAATTCTAGTAAGTATTTGATCCGGATTTATGTGGGAACGAAATGAAAGAGCAGATACATAATCATATACATAGATATATTGCAAAGAAAATAGTGATACAGTAAACACATATTCTATTAAATAGCGGAAATAGAACAGACTGTAAAATAAAAGCAGCTAGAATGGTAGTAGCTATCTCTGAGAAGAGATGTGGCCGCTATGCTCATTCGTGCCAAGCTGAATACAAAAAGAGGTCGAAAGGGACTTTTTATCATAAGCATGAGGGAAAGAATCCCAAACATCCAAAAACCTAACCCTAGAAGATGAACCGTCATAAAGTTTGCGGCCACAAGGTGGTTAGTTGAATAGTTAACTTCCCAAGGTCATAACTTTTGCATACCATCTCCGTTTGGGGCGCTCGATAGCTCATTGGAAAGGTCTATCCGACATTTACAACTTTCAACTCGGGCCAAATGCATGCCGTTAGCAACCATTTGGCCCTCCAAATCGCCAAAAAATGTCGTTTAGGGCTTCAAAACGGCCCCAGCAATTTAGGACCCCGAAAAACCGTAGAAAAATTACTAGAAAATTGCCAAAATGGGAAACTGTTTTGAGCCACTGGAATACGTGGGTGGCCACCAATATCCATCTAGATCAGTATTTCTTAGATTTTGTTCATTATTTCAGCAATAATTGTCATTATATTTTAGTTGATCGAGACCAGGATAATTTTTAGGGCCAAAATTTCAACAGTTGGCTATTTTTTGTGATTTAAAAAAAAAACAAATTGGTTATTTGGTCATTTTTACTCTCTAATATCGTCTATATTTACATAAAATATGTTTTTTTATTGTAATATTCACCAAAATTTACAATTTTTAGTAATAAATTGTATGTTTCATATTTTGTTTCCGCCTACCTATCCATATATATGATTTTTTCAATCCAAAATAATCGCCTAGAATACTATACTTAGGTATACTATTAAAATCCTTAAAAAATACCTTGAGATTCAGGACTGTTGGGAGGATAGAGTCATTAAAGCTAATAATTTAGAACCACGCCTTGGCAAACTGAACATTGACCTTGTTCCCAATTTTGAAATTATTCATGGAATCAAGAACATCATTGATTTGAAAATCCTTCCCTCTCAAAAATTTTAAGGTCAATGATTTCAAACCATATTGGGAAAGACACAATATTTCAATCCACCCTCCCGAACCCTTTTATGGAATCTGTCATCACGTTGAATGAAAACTACTAGACAAAATTTCCAAGTGGAGAAATTGATACATGTCAGCAAGCTTCATGCAAAATGTCACATCCTTCCTTCCCAACGTTTTTAAAAGACAATTCATATTATTTCAATTCCACTAATCTCTGGATGGAGGAAATTTGCAAAGAGCAGTTTCAAACCTGGCATGATTTAATCTTACACTATTCTGATATTTTCTCGAATTTTATGCAACAAGCAAGGATGAATTTAATTTTAACCTTTTCAACATCTAATGTATCCTTGACTTGTTTTACAAAAAACCACTAGGGAAGATTTATTTATCTATTTGATGAGTGGTTGCATTAGATTTATTATTTTACTTAATACTTGTATGATTGACCGATATACGGTAGGCAGGATGAATAAGTTCTCTTTTGAACAATAGTTAGTTTCTTTTTCTTTTGTCTCACCATTTTATTGCAGGGGTGTGTCCTTTCTATTAGTTCATTTTATTGCTTGTGTGTTCGCTTGTGTGTGTGTGTGATTGCATTTTCATTTCAATTATTATTAACATTTCATTTAAGTTATTAGTTAAAACGTTTATTTCAATTTTTCATTCCAGTCTTGTTATTTCATTTCAGTTTCATTTTTATTATATATTGGTATATAGAGGATTGATGACCGGTTTGTGAGATTGGTATAGCGTTTGCATGATGTAGGTGCAACTATCTGAACATGTATAGGGTTTTTGTGGACCAGAGATGTTGAGGTTCTCAAGCGCTCTCTCCCTTAGAGCATTTGTCACTGTTGGAGCCAGATGTTATCACATACATTGTAGCTGTGAGCTACTCATGATTTTGGCAGAGCAGGCCATAATCATGAGCCTAGTCCTTACACTCGAGTCAGTGTTCCATCAGACCATATCAATGGGTGATTGATTTATATCAGTTTTGAGCACCTGGATCATGCAAGGGCATAACAACAGAGGATCACCCAGGTCATTATTGAGCCCTCGTCATTTATCTCCCTTGTCATACTTTTCAAACCTTGATTCAGTGGGAATTCACGAGTAGATTGATTCAGTTAGGTCTTATCTTTCCTTTCCATTCAGTGTCAGTAGAGTTAGTACATGTGGATTTCAGTTTGCAGTTGTTGCTCATAGAAGGTATATGGAAGAGGTACATTATGCATTTCATGATTTTTGTTGATTGACTGATTGTGCTAGACTTTTTTGTGCATTGGTTATCATATATTATGTTTTGGTTGTTATTTGTAAAATTTGTACTAAGAGTGATATAGGTTCATTAGTGTTAAGTTTCATATGCATGCTCTTGTTTGGGTTAATTGCATATGTAACATATAGATATGTTATCACATTTATAGTAGTTGCGTTACTATTCATTTCCAAACTAGTTGTTTCAGGCCAAAGCCATTCCTTTTTCATGAGATAATAATTCATTGTCTATGATGATCATTGTCAGAGTACAATCATAGGTATCTAGACCATGCAGAGCAGTACTATCAGTTTACCCTTGTCACTTATATGCCCCCTTCATGATCCTAGAGGGATACTCGCTAGATCATCGGCCCACTTATAGCAAAGCAGCGGAGTTTCCAGATGGTGTTATCTTCCTTTCCTTCCAATTTTTTCAAAGATTGTTGTGGATTCAGGTATATGACTGAGCAGGTATATTGCATGTGGGTTGATTATCACAATATCTATTGCTTATCTTAATAGATGTCACTTAACATGTGTTTTGTATAGGTGCTGATCAATTATCTTCTCGTTTCAAGTAGACTATCAATTATGCACAGTTAAATGGTTTCGATGTCAAGTCCCGGGTGTATGGTTTTCAGTAGGGTTAGCCTTTGTACAATCGAGATCATCTCCCTTTGCTTTTGGCACCATCTTTCACTTGTCTTTCCGTCCATCCATTTCTTCCATGTTGAAATCATTTTCCCCTTGGTTTTGGACTTGACTTATAAAATAAAAGACTTCCCTCACTATGACCTATGTGTATGGATAGGCCCCCATGTTTACTCTGTGTCTCGAGTCTATCCTGAGTCCTCGAAGAAAGTTATACTCATCGGAAATAAAAATTACCATGATGAAAGCTGTGATTGGTTGTGCCTCTCAACGCATGTAAAATCAATAGATGGCCATGAAATGAATTAATTACAAACCTTGGATGAAAGATGCAATTAGTTGTGCTTCTCATCACATGCAAAATCCGAAGGGTCATCAAATGAAAAAGGCTATGAAAATATAAATGCATCGGTACACATAAATGTTATATCTAAAAGGATGCAGGCCCAATGGAAGTCAAGGAATTTTAATGAAACGCAAGGAACTATATGAAGTACTGAAGTGATCATCAATCACAGACATTTGTTAGAGTCTACTGGATACATTCCATTTTGTGAGGCACCTCCCTTCCCTAGTGTTTGTTTGTCCAGCCTATGTTATTTTGGTCCCCTTGTTCCCCGTTCTTTGAGAGATCATTGAGTCAATCCAAATAATTCAAACCTTATTTGACCAAGCCTTTTTATTGATCCATATCACCCAAGGGTAACGAGAGATCATACGGAGTGTACAGAGGGATGAATGTGAAAGCAAGTATATGGTTGGGACTTCACCATTACTGTGCAACTGTGTCACTTTTAGTCTACATTATTTTGTGTTTGCATATTTGATCACCATTGTATAAATTTATAGTGCTTCAAATCTGCTACTAATATAATTAAGAGATTATTACTTGCACCCCATGCATGCAGAGTTCTTCAGATTATGGATCAGTTATCATTTTTTAGCAATTTTGACATGGTCAACTTTGTCAACTTGGTCAACAGGACAGGAACGAGGTGGATTATGACCACAGTGTAAGGCATGATGTATTTTGATGTCTATGGATGCTTACCAGATCTCTCCATGCTCCGGTGTGTGGAAATTTCCTATGATCCATATTTATTATTATTTATCGGGCTTATTTTATTATTGTTGGAGATGGATTTATTATCAGTTGATATCACAGGTGAATCCATGGTGTATTTGTAGTCACCATTAGTGTATTTGGCATCTCTGAGTTCATTTATGCAGTTGTTTCAATTTTTCGAGTAGTGGATGATGACATATTGAGCATTTTTATTATTTATAGAGGTTTTCAGCTGGAAAATTAAATTAATTAAAGTGAATATGGTTTAGTAAGTGGAACAAAGGGTCAGCGAAAGGTAATGATTTGACTTGGGTATTTTTCTCTATGCTACAGAGAGTTCCCCAACATCATTATTCATGTTTTTATCATCTTCCAGCATCATAGCTTCATGCTTTGGCTCTCCTAGGAAAATCACACTTCCTTAGGAGGGCGCACTTGTGGATGTTATGACTCATTGTTGTAATTTGTACCATGTTTATACAATGTTTTTATGTCACTATGAGGCACACTTGGCCCCTAGGTGACCCCATTTGATGTATTATCATGTTATATCACGTTATCATATGTACTTGGGATTTATGAAACAATTCGCCCCCCTCATATATAGTATCCAAGTGTGAGTGTGAGATTAGATCTCCACCATTGATTGCCATTGTATTATCTTTTAATATCAACTATCCTTGAAAAATTTGGTTAGGGATTTGGTCTCTCTCAAATCTATTTAAGACAGAGGACCCCTCATTGTAAAGGGACTTTGGATCTTGGATTGAAAGTTATATAAGACATTTTTGGGCGCACTTGCGAATTCTCTGAGAAGTTCACGATTCTTGTAGTTTCTAAGTCTCTTTGGGCACTAAATTTTTATCTTCCATATCTCAGCAAATTCTTGTGATGATGTTGCTTGCAGGAGGGAGAACTAATGGAGGGCAACTCTATGGAGGAGACTCTCTCTCTACTTCACCTTGACAAAGGGTTATTTTTTGTACCTTGCTTGGCATTCGATTTTTATTTCTCCTTGTTTCTCTTTCATGCATTTATTTTCTCATGGATTGAATTCAATCACAATCTTAGTTTTACTTATTGTGTTTTGATTGTAATTGGCATGAGGGGTGCATTGGGTAATCTTTGAGCTTCAACCGAGTGTGGAAGCTTCCAAGTCGACAGTGTTGGAACCTAAGCTTTCAAGTTGATAATGGCATCTCTCAATTCCAGGTAAATTCCAAATCCATTTTCTATCTTTTTTCTCTACATTCCATTGTCGGCATAAATTAAACAATCAAACCCTCATTTTAGTAACTAGGAAAATTCCCTTAATCAAATCACTTAGAATCTCGGAAATCTGGCACTTGGGTATTTGTGGCCATCCCTCAAAACACCTATATCCCCTAGAGTTTCATCTTGGGACTCCATATTTCCATATGAATCAGGCACTGTAATTTTGATTAATTCAACCCCCTTGGTCTAGAGGTGTTTTCCTGGGTTTTATTACTTTCTTTGCTTGTGATATCTATCCTTTGTTACATCTATTGTCCAAGCAAACAATTTAAGTGTTAGGAATCCTATATTGCAAATCCAAATCCCACTTTGGGCATTTCTAATTCATCAAGTCAAATCCCCCCTAAGGTAGTGATTTGGGAATTCTTCACCTAGCACTCTAAACCTAGATCACTGTAACTTAATAATCTATTGAGAAATAAGGAGTGGGATTAGAGAGTTCCAACATTTTTAATTATTAATTTATCCCCTAAGCCTCTCTCACTAGCTATCCATCTGATCTAGGTTTTAATTGTCTAGATATCTCTATCTCTTATTGTCTTAATTATCTGGGTATCTTATCTTTCGATGTTTCCCACAAGAATTGGCTAGGTCTCCCCCTTATCCATACAACTACTTAGCTTAAAGTGAAGAGAATATTGATTGGCATGACAACCAATCCATATCAATGGGTCAAGATCCTATAGGTTCACCTCTTTAGTTTCCCATCCCCTCTACCATCCTAGTTAGGATAACTTTGTGGGGAAACTACAAGTTGTGTGATAACAAGATCCATTCCCTCTCTCCTAGTTCTGTATTTATCCTTGTTCCACCTATCTGGCTCATTCGTTTTCTCTTAAAATCCTTTGATTTGGTGTTCACTTATGAAGCTGACGACTTCCCCCTCTTTGACCTCTTTGATTGGATGGCCCCTATGTTTTCCCCTAGTGTCTCAGATCTGGAGTGTGTGGTAAAGTCTATAGACATTTCGATATTTTTTAGCTTGTAGCTTAGGTGGATTGAGTGAAGTTAGGTATTCCTACTCACCAGAAGTGTATCCCCTAGACTCTAAACAAGTACTCCCATTCTTGAAATTAGTTAGTGACTAAAGGGGTAGGTGGTACTCCTTCGTATGAGGTCAGCCTACTATCCCATAGAAAATGCATTATTGTGGCAACTCAATCGGGGATAGGGACACTCGATGGAAGCAAAGCTAAGGTCGTGTCATAACTAGGGCTGAGAAGGCTATCTAGGGCTAGTAACCTTTGGTCACTAGCTAACTAAAGGAAATACAAAATGAAATGTGATTCAACGAAATATCCAAAGAAAAAATGTAAAATGGAATTCAAATGTGAAATCTACAAATTTATAAAGTTGTCAAATGAAAGGGGGGCTTGTTAGAGTCGAAAGGGTGCCTTCTAAGCACTTAATCCATTTGTGAGACACCAAGCTTCCCTACTGTTCGTCATTCCAACAAATGTCACAGAGGCCCCTAAAATACCTTGTTATCCAAAGGTAAATTAAGTCTATCCCAAAGTCAACTTTCACTTTGACCAAAGCCTTTGACTATCATCTTTTCCACTTTCACCCGGGAAGGAGAGGATTTATCTATGCATTGCATTGTAAGTAATCTGAGTAGGAGTATGTATGTAGAATTGTCGCTACTGTCTTATGTTAAACTAAGGAATTTTCTTGCTCTTGCTTTTCTTTTGAGTTGATCACCATTTGTATAACATAGCATACAATTCATTTGTCTCTTGGAAGCATTGATAATAAAATTTCTCTCGTGCAAATATTTGTCTCTTGATGGATTTTTTTTTTTCTCTTCCTTTCCAAGTTCTTTCTATTGCTAGATCATCAACATACTCCATATCTGAGAAAATATTTTCAAATTCTTGTACTTGTAGGAGGAAGAGCAATTTCACCTAGGGCATCAAAGGTGACTTGGGTGTTTTGGGGCAACTTGCTCTTTCTATGACATGGGATTCATTTGGGGATGAAAATAAATATTTCTCTTGGAATTTAGCTTTATTGCTATCTCTTCTTATTACTCTTGCTAGTTCAAATCGATTTGCAAATTCCAAGTGATTATTAGTTACTACATTTCATATTACTATTTTATTTCTTGGGGTTTTACAGGGTGACTTTCATTGGGGAATCATACTGAATTGGTGTGGAGGAAATTCATAATCTAATCAATGATGTTGAACAAGGGGAAACGACCCAAATCAACCATCTGATGCAAGGTATGTACTCAAAAATATTAAAATAGATTATTAAAACCACTTGTCAACAAAATCAAAATTAAATTCTCTTTCAAAAAAAATTATAATTGCATGATTGATTTAATAGGCCAATTTTCCACTTGGGTTTTCATTATTTTGCATTGCAGGGAGAAAATACAACCAAAACAACTTCATCTTGACTCCATTAACCCCAAAAGTAAAGGAATTGGTCGTTGAGTCTCTCCAAGGGTAATTGGGTCGATTTCATCTAACATTCATGAAGTTCTTCTTCCCGTGTGTTGAATGATCGATCTTGGGTGTATAGAAAGCAATTTCTTGTTAATTTTTTATTCTAAACTCACTCCATCTCTATTCCATATTAACTATTAGCCTATTTTCTCAATCTCTCAAAAGAAACAACTTGGATCCATTTTGATCTAAAACCATCTTCCTAGACCTCTTAAGCTAGTTCACTACTGAGTAATTCCTTGAATTGGATTGCATTGAATTTACCTAGTTGAAATCCCTAAATCATTCCATCTAAATCCCTCTCAATAGTCATTCTTCTAAGTCGAGGAAGCTTTTCCTCAGGGTACTCTTTATTTCACCATTGCCATAATCTTCAATAGTATCATGTAGCCAAAAGGGTTTGGGCATCTAATCCTAACTTGGGACTCCTCTCGTGGCTAGTCTAATTCACCTTGAGTGGATTAGGATCCCTAAAGAAAGAAGAAACCTATTGAGTGTCATAACCAATACATATTTGGAGGTAGAATTCTTGAAGACTCACATTCTTGGTGATTGTTTGTCTCTGCCATCTTGGATAGGATCATATTTAGAGGTCACTACAGAAATTGTGATAACAGGTATTCGGGGTCCACACATCTTAGTTGGGTCTTCATACCGTTGAATGTGGAAGGATGCTAGTTTTTGAGGTAACAGGTTTCATGGAGGTTGTTTGTCATTAGAGAGGACCTAGGAAGGTAAGACCCTAGATCCAAGGTTTCATTCGTCATCTAATTGATTTGTGGGTGCATCTTATTGGAGTTCTACACTTGGGAAATCCTTTCAAGGCTAGGGTATAGGGTTTCTACTTGGTATGGTCCATCATTTCATTGAGGCACACTACTATCTCTTGATTGCGAATTGTGCATGTGGCTCTAACCACCATACTATATTGTATTTTGTAGTTGTTGGAGTATTTTGTATTTGTTTACTCTATCCTAGGATAGATCTAGGAATGTATTCATAGTTTATTGTGGAAGCAACATGAGCTAAAATCTATATAAGGGTTTTCCCTCTCCTTCATTTCTCATGGTTGGATTTTTGGAGTTTTCTCTCCTTGGAACATAATTGATAGATTTTTACTTGTTGCATATTGAACTGTAATCATTTTTTCTCCCATCAATGATAGGCTTATGTTCTTGTTGTGCCACACTTTGTGGGGCACCCCTACAAATCTTCCATACTTATTTTTAGAAATTCCCAAGAAATGGGAGTCCATCTATGCTGCTCTTGGGATCCCCTATGATGTGAATGTGGTTATATCTTGTGGATGATCAAACGAGGATATACTATATTCCATGTTGCAATGACGATGATGATGATGATATACTTTATAAAGTTAGAAAAATAATGCTTTGTGATTGCTTGATGTGTATAGTTAGCAATATCAACCCTTAGGTTGATGAGGGTGAACAATGCGTGGTTTATGTATTAACCCAGTCAAAGTTTACCCTTGGTATTATTAAGAGCTCTTCCTCCCTCCCTTGGGTCCACCTTTGTCTTATCATCCATCCTCCATGTTTCATTTCATCTTAAATTGGTCTGCAACCTTTGGTAAAAATTTGACATATGGATTCTTGACCTTCCCCCTTTGTGTTTATTTCATAAAGAAGGATTCCTAAATCTCCCATGGTGTCTCGGAATGATAATTTGTAGCAATGAATGCTAGTTGACAGTGGGTCATCTTTATTTTCACGGTACAAGGCCCTCACATACAATAGGATTTGTCAAGTGAGCAATGCTCTTCCCAAGGTCTTACCCAAGATATCCTATGTTAAAGTTAAATAAGGTGGCAGTTGGAAGGGTAGGTAATCCTTGAATTAAGAAGTTAAGCCTACTTGCTGTAAAAAGGCATTACCATAACAACTCTGTTGGGGATATGGATTCTCACTGGAAGTGGAACTAAAGTTGTGTCATTATCTAGAGTCCACCAGGTTATCTAGGGCCGGTGGACCCTATATAGAATGTGATATCAAATGAATAAAGCCAATGTGCAATAAGTGAAAAGTATAAAGGAAATGGCAAAGTTAAATACAAATAAATGTAAAGGTGACTTGCTAATGTCCAAAATGGGAGAGTATCTCATTACTTTTGACTCCCTTTATGAGACATATCCCTAGTGTCTAT
This sequence comes from Larix kaempferi, assembly GCA_027924585.1. Taxonomy (NCBI): domain Eukaryota; kingdom Viridiplantae; phylum Streptophyta; class Pinopsida; order Pinales; family Pinaceae; genus Larix; species Larix kaempferi. The sequence goes on along the minus strand of BSBM01000338.1, from coordinate 20,105,183 downwards.
CTGAATGGTGAAGACCACGAAGTTTTCCTTTGTTCCCCTTGTATGGAATCCATTAGTATTATTCAAGACATAAAAAATCGCTTTCCTAACCTCAGTTGGCCATTTAAATTCCACCCCCATAGGAGAAATGAGCTCTTTTTAATGCCTCGGTGTCACTTTGATGATGTTTAATGGATAACGCATTCATCCTAAGAACCCACTTGAAGATATCTTTGTCATTGGTATATCATCATGTCATGCATGACTAGTTATGTGATGAGTCAACTGTTGACAATTACTATGCATCTTGTATCAGTTTAACATGGACACTCTATGTCGTTGGTCCATTAGCGACATAGTATACCGGTATACATTAGTCAGGCATGTTATTGAAGAATATCAGTGGGATCTCAACAGGGAAATTTTTAGGGGCGAAATTTTTCCAATTGGCTATTTTTTGGGCTTTTTTTCAAAAAACAAATTCACTATTTGGTCATTTTTAGACTCTAATATCGCCTATATTTACATAAAATATGTTTTTTTATCATAATATTCACCAAAATTTACAAGTTTCAGTAGTAAATTGTATGTTTCATATTAATATTCGCCTACCAATCTATATATAAGTTTTTTTCAATCCAAAATAATCACCTAGAATACTATATGTATACTTTTATCATCCTTAAAAATACCCTGGATCTCAGTTCCTTCAATGCTAGTGCTTAGTGATTTTGGGTGATCATATGGGTGATATGCCATAAACTGAGTTGTGCTTGGTATATTTCTATTCGGAGTACATTTTTTGAATACCCATTTGGCCCTTTATCTAGACAAGTGCCATCAGATTGACCACATATCAGCCAGTTTGAAAAAAGATGGATTAATTATGGTTTAAACTATGGTTTTTCCCAAGTCTAGTCTAATTAATTTTAAAAGAGTGCACAAGGGATTCTAATTTCACTTTGAGATTGCAGTTTTGAAATATTTGGGAAAATTAATTAATTTTTCCTAAGTAATTTTAATAAAAGTTGAGCATGACACATATGTGGAGGCAAAATATAATATTTTATTCACAAGCCTCAAGAATAAATGTAATAAAGGGCCAAGATCTAAAAGTCAATGAGCAAATAAGTCACATTCGTAGATTTGGATCTTAGCACATGGATCAAGAGCCTTTTGAGAAAGTTGTTGGGCCTAAAAGGGATCAAATGAATTTTTGTCCCATGGTATTTCGTGGTGGATGATACTTGAGATTTTGTCCCATGGTATTTTATAATTTTTATTGTTTATCCTCCTCAAAAAAGGGATGTGCCCCACTTAAGCCAACTACTTCAACATATTTTATTATTTTTGAGCTTTAGATCTACGTCTTAGCCATTGAGACTACGGTTTTTATTGAGATCATCCAATGTAAAAATAATATTTGATTTTAACCACTTTGTAACTCTTAATGAACCTGAGAATCCCTACATAACCTACTTGCGTTATAAAAAGAGAGGTATTATTCTTAGCAAAGGGTCGTAAATTTTATGGGAATAATTTTTTTCTATGTTTTGGTCTAATACTTGGTGCATGTTGGAGAAATTTATTGGGGTATTATGGATATGTTTCAGTCTTTTGGTTGTGGTGATGTAAATTTCCATTGAGGTCATTCTTGTACTTGAGTGTTGAAGTGTGGTGTTATCTCTTCTATTCCAATTAGATAGTGCATTGCATTTATGAAGTAGTATTTTCATTTATGAAGTAGTGTTTGACCAAGTAAGAGTCAATTAAGTATTTTTTCTATATTTAACAAGTAAGCCAAACATCAATTTATGTTTTGGGTCCATTTAGATACAAATGTTATCCTTTGTATTATGATACTAATGAAGAACACATGAAAATGTTGTGTTCAATATCAATATTCACTTTGCTTCTCTCAAATTTAATATATAAAATTCATGACGAGTTTGACAAAAGCTTAAACGGTGCGCGCAGTCCATTCTGCCATTCTACTTCAAAAAAAAACTTCTTAATTTCGTTTCTTCGTCTTGTCGTGAATGCATGTTATTGATGTTGGCGGGTGATCTCTTAGATTTTTTTTAATATGGTGACTTATTGTCACTGCCCAATTCGTCTCCTACGATTTTTTCTTGAGGTTCGCTGGGTTGTACAACCATCCAGGGTAGCCGTAATTTTGTCTGCTGTAATATACCAAATTTTTGGACTAACTATTTAGGTTGTTAGATTGGGCCACGACCCCAGCATCTATGTTTTATTTGGAGTATTGGGCATAAGCCCTAGCACCTATGATTATTCTTTTATATATATTGACATATCGGGCATGGACCCTAACTGACTTCTTTATTTGAGTGTGCAGGTTACTACAGGAAGGGAGCCAGCTACAAAGTAACCAGGTACGAAATATAAATCTTCCATTTCAAGTTATAATAGAGGTTAAATGATTAACACAAGATGCTACCCCAGCACTATTGGTCCTTTTTCTTTTATCCTAAATCATTTAAATATAGGTTTTCTGATACAGTGTATGGATTTACGTTTTTCTTAATCTTTGTATAGCTAGGATAAGATTGTTGTTCGCATTACTGTTTATATTTGTTTCTACTAAAACCTTCTCTCAGGTTTAAAACATCAACATATCACAAATTTGGCTAAGAATATTTTGAAACTACTAACCCTTACAGGAAAACGATTTCAGACTTCGAATTAAAGTACCAAGTAGTGGAGGCATGTTATAGTATTTTTCTCAAAGCTTTTCCATTATCAACGAATCATTCAACCACTACCACGAAAGCATCACATAACTTTTCTAAGGGTCGATTCCCATAGTCAGCAAAATATCTACTTAGTACAAACAACACTTCTTTTATTAATTTGAAAACGCAGGTCAGGAGAACGATTTTCATCAACAATACATTGAAAGCCCTGTTATTTACAAATCGCCACAGCATAGGAGAAAACACACAGAACTCTGTTCATTGAAACACACAACTAGGGTCTCACCATCTTTCTTTTAAAAAATGCAGGGATCACTACATAGAAGCTTAGCAAACCAAAACGCATTACAAGGCATACATTTTGCAGAACCAAATCCACTATCCACCAAGCTTTCAAATAACATTGTCAATAGCATACAGACGAGACTCCAAAATAAACGCAGGTCATGGGATCGAATACCTACCATCTTCCTTCAGTAAAACCTTCTAGCTTTTGCAAACCCCAGAAACGCAGAACCGGATGACATTTATCTCAGGCTCATAGCTAAAATCTCATGACGGTTACGTTTTCTTTCTATCATTACATTCACACCCTAAAAACAGCTAAATCATAACAAAAGCAATGAAAACGCCTTTACAGAAAACACACAGAGTTCAGTTGTAGGTCCAAAAAGCTCATAGAAATTCATGGAAACCACACTTCTCAGTCAGAGGGGACCTCTTCCTACAAAAATTGCAAATAAAACAAGAGTACGATTTCCCTCTTTCACAATCATACAACCAACAAACTACCAGGACAGAGGCGACGATAGCAAACACCAAAATTGAGAACTACCATTACCATAAGAAAATGCAGAGATCAAAGGGTAAATCCATACTCTCCATTCTTAAAGTCCACGGTTTATTTTTATAAACAAATTACACAAGCACGAAAATCTCAGTCTTTACATTGAGTATTATCATTACAAAATTACAGGGTTTAATAGTGAGCCAAATGGCCAAAGCCCTCCAAGGCCATTAAACAGAAAACCAACAGGTACATTACACAATGGTCCAGCCAATGACGACCTCAAGGAAACCAAAACGTGTTACAGTACAACCCAAAGCAGGCTCACAAGTTTTTCCTCACAGCATACACCATCAGTACACTCCACAGAGGCGAGAGGAGGAGTGAAGGAATGAAGAACCCTGAACTTACCTTAAGCGACGAAATCAGAGTCGAGGTACTGGCTAGCATCTGGTAGCCATGTAGAAGGAAGATGCCACACGACCACCTACCAAACAAGCAAACGCCATAGAGTAAAAACCTAGGATTAGTATCAACACATACCAAATAAAATAGCAGGAAAGAAGCGTAAGACTTGAGCCAAGGAAGGAGTTACCTTCAGTTTCCATCTCTGCATGTAGAGCCATGTAAGGTGTGCTGGACATGAGCAAGAGCTCAAGCCAGAGCACGAAAACCCCCAAATGCACATACAGCGAAACAAGTGAAGCAAACTACGAAATTGCACTTCGTTGGAGAAGAACCCTAGGAGTAAAACCCTCAGTACAACTGGCAGCTTGGCCATTGCCAACGTAGAGCCACATTCAATGCTACCACCAAACCCCAATATTTCGATTTAGACCCAAATATCTATAGTGGTAAAGTCACGATTGACCAAACAATGTTTTTATAAGTGCACAAGTATTAACAAAGACCATAAGCATTGCTTAGTACCAATAAGGACCTTACTAAGTCAACAAAGGTTATGAATTACACAAGTATTGCCAACGACCATCAAAGTTTTTATGGTGCCGATCTTTAAACATTTCTTACTCTAGCTTTTAGAACTTGTTGGAACTATGGGGTAAGTACCCTTGGTGGATGCCATGGTAGGAGTACCTATAAATAGATGCAAATTGAATACATTAGCGAACCTCGCTAAGTAAGTCAGAAAGTTCCATTCTTACACCCTACCTCTCAGCAGCCCTGTCGGGGTACTCTTACCCTTGAAAGATCTAGCAGTACATCATGGGCCTCAACCGCCACCTTTAGGGGTCCATCCCACCTGAATTACCAGATAGGGTTTATTACATATGCACACAAACCCTTACAATTGTAAGAAGAAGTTTCACATTATTACATTCCAGACATCCGTACACATGTGACAGTTCATACATCCGTTCATCTTAAACGTTTCCGCAAAGCTGTAGGATTTATAATCAGCAAACCATGATACATATGAATCTAAGACACTTCAAAGAGTAGAAATCAAATACCGGTGCAGTGGGTACTTATCAGTGCTGAAGTTAATTTACTATTCTTCATCTCTTTACCAGTTTAATTCAGTATCGGAAAATTTTTAAATTTTTACTATTTTTAGGGACATTACATCTGCCATTCAATCTTCAAGCAGGGTTAGTCGCAAATTTGTATATTCGATCTTCGGGCTAGCCGCAATTTCGTCTACATTTCAATCTTCGAGCTAGCTGTAATTTCGTCTGCATTTCAATCTACAAGCGGACCAGATCATACAGACTTGACTCACTGGACGTGCTAACAATAAGCATATTTGGCATTAAGTATTGACAACAATGCCTATCCCACCCATTAACATGGTCATTTCATAAAGTGAAGGGGGTGTTTTTACAACCTTAGGTAGAATAGGGTCAAGACTGGACTCACTATTGGAACTTTATTAAAATAAAATGAACATAAAATTTTGAATAAAACATAACCTAACCAAAATACTCTTTGTTATTTTGAGATTCATCCTCTCATTATGTATGTATGGTTGAACACATTGAAATATAAATTTGTTAATCATCGTAGGTAGTGTATTTGAGATTCATTCTCTCATTATGAATGTATGTATGGTTGGACACATTGAAGTAGAAACATACTAATCACAATAGGTAGTGTATTTTCTAGGCAAAGTGAGATAGTGAGTTTGGGAATTAGGGGTATTGTTGGAGGAGCCTAGGTTGGACGCCCGACTAGGTCCTCCACTCGACCACTTCGTAGAAAGTGTTGATCCATTGTGTCGGTTACTACATGACAAGTTAGTTAGTCACATCAGTTAGTGAACCGACAGGTCGTTATGTAACTTTCTATAAGCCATATATATAGGCTGGAGAGCCGGATAACAGAGGGCACCGAGACATTGTACTGCATTGTTGTACCTATATTGAGTAATAGAAATACTTGTTGGTTCTGCCACCATTAATTATCTTGTGTTCATATCTATCTATTTGCTTGCTTAATATATAATATGTATCGCTAGTAACTATGCAACCCACTTAACTACAAAATTGGTTCTGTTGCCGGTGATACATGCATAGGACGATAATGAGCATGATCTAAATGATATCTGAACATAAGATAAAGGAATGGTGGGAGAGAAAAATAGCAAACTATCTGCAAAATTATGCTAGAAGAAACAAGTTGACTATCACTCAAGCGAGGGAGAAGTTTTTTTTCGAAACACATGAAAAATTCGTCAAGTTCGTGCCATTCGCATTGAAGAAACTTCTGGATGAAACGACCAGCAGATGAAAAAAATCGACAATTGCTAACAAAACTAAACAGAGAAGGCCGCACGAATTTATCTGAATGGTGCAAAAGAATTGTTGACGAGTTCTATGAAGAGTGCACGATCGAGGAATGAGTATTGGTCGATAACGTGAAGCATAGGTTTTATAACGACCTTACCGAACAATTTCTTTGTTCTCTACCGACGCTTATGTTTAAATTCTTGATCGACAGAGGAGCAGTGCATATTGTCAAACCTCGACCCTGTTATTACCAACACTCCCAAACACGAACTGGGAAGAAAAGAAAAGACAGTGGGAGAAATTTGTGAACGAACGAGAGTGGGAATATTTTCTAAGCAAATGAATTGTTGCCTTACCCTAGTTCTCTAAAGAGATTTCGGGTCGGCAATGGGGGGTTATCTGACCACGTTGCGAATGGAGTAGATGAATAACGGTCGATAGATGAGAGCACGATATGGCTAGCAGTAGGAAATATAAAAAATTCGACAGAGAAAGAACGATGATACATAAAAACACTCCAGATATCCAGAATATTGAAAGAGAAAAGACGAGAAATAGGCGTGAAGAAATAAGGGAGCAGACTAGTACGCTCAGAAAAAAATAAGGTTGGGCATAGTGACAAACGCAAAAGGAAATATGCCAGAGTCGAGTCGAGCTCGACAGAAAGAGGGCAAGGATGAACCACTGTCACCAATGGAGGAAGACCAGTGGATGGAGCATGGAAGCGCTCTCCATGTAAGTATACCCGACGTTATGACTCCACATTCTCCATTACATTTGACCGACACACATTCTCCATTACCTTTGATCGACAATTCCCAAGTACATAAATTGTCGAAGAAGATTTAGGACTTCGCGCTCGCCAATACGACATCTAGAACCGAGGGAACGATGACAGTAATTATGAGGTTGATAGATTGTGGATCCATCGACCAAAATAAGGAAATTGGGTTACTTTTCAACCCGAGTTTTCATCTACTCTATTCTGAACGTGAGAAAGCACCCCCCCCCAGCCACTTCCAGCACTGAGTGATTCGTCAAGTAAGTCTGGATCCCCAAAGAGAAGTACAACTCAGCTAAGAAAGAACTTTACCTGGGTTTCAACAAAAGCTATCGCAGAAAGTTGACAGTCAATAGTCGACGAAGAACTGACCAACACTAGTAATATTATTGTCGAAAGTGAAGAACGTGCAATAACTCCTGTCAGCACAAATTAAGAGATAGTACTTGTCGAAAGCAAGTATAAAAGCATTTATGTCGTTGGAAATAGTCCACCATCGCCACCTCCGAGCCCAGAATTCGAAGTCGCAGCAAATATGGCACACATAACAACACACCTTCCCTTCTATGAAGATGATGAAAACCCAAGAACGCATTGGTTCATTTGTGAATCAATATGGGAATCTAATGTTATTTATAATGAAGATAGACATATGGCACAGTCCGTGGGTGCCCTTCGGAAATGAGCACTCACATGGTAAATAACCTTTAAAGAAAGGACGCCCATTGCATCAAAAGCTTAGATCAAACAACAATTTACGTCTTTCTTCAAGACTCCAGATGCCAAATATCTAGCTGCAAAGAAGTTGAAGACCACAACTCAGAAACCAACAGAGACTGTTCAGGACTACGATAAAATATTTAAAGATTTGATGAGCCAGATCGAGCATGACATTAAAGAATTCTTATTAGTCCAATGGTTCGTGGATGGACTGATACAGAAAATTAGAGTGCACATTGGATTCACCGATTTAATACATATGAAGATGTTTTGACAAAACCATTGCAAATTGAAATGGATGATGACTACCCTGTAGCTCCTGTCGGCCACTACATCGAAGAACAATTGGAAAGCATGCAAAAATCTATTCGAGAAATTAGTTTGTGAGGAGATGATATTTGGTGTATGAAATGTTCAATAGCCAGTCATACGAAAGATTATTGTCGACAAGATGACCACCGACAGGATGTCCGTTTTGTACAAACAAAACTTTTTTGTGGTACATATGCCAAGAACATGACTCGCATGCAATGAAAGATTGTCCCTACAACATGAGAAACGATTAAGCTCGATGGTGCGCCATCTGTGAAGTCAAGTCTCACTCCACAGAAGAATGCAACTTAAATCTAAAGAACAAACAGAACTATCACGCAGTTTATCAAACTAATGTTGTCGACCAGAGAAATGATAGAAACAACAGGAATGACAGCTGACGATACAATCGAAGAAATGACAACTTCAATCGGCAAGGAGGATACCAAGGTCATGGATGCAACACTGGAAATCATATCCTCGACCACGTCGACGACTGCAGTGCTTTACATGTCTAAGTGAAGAACATCTTTTTGCAGACTGTCCCTTCAAAGATCGGATAGATCTCAAATTTTGTACCATGTGTGGGGTGGGTAATCACTTCCTGGAGGACTGCCCCACCATACTTGAAAAGATTACTAATAAAAAGAATTTTCATATCTTGTCTATTGTTCCAAAGTCTAATATTATTGAAACTAAGAATCTTCATATTGTAACTCGTCAAGGAACTAAAATTGGTGCTGATAATCCGCAAATTAGCAAAATAAAAAGTAGAGATGACTATCCTAATCCAATTTCACAAAAGCACTTATATAATAATGCTGCAAAAATATTTCAAGATGTTAGAGCAATATTATACCTTAGTACCTTAATCATTAATTAATTAATGGTTATTAGGTGGTAAAATGGTTAATAATACATCCCTAGGTGTGAAACTGGTTATTATGAAGTGGTTTGGACTTATCTGGATAAGTGTGAACAAGTTCACAGTGTATGAGCTAAAGTATGGGCCAAGAGGTGGTCAAACTAGTTGTAAGGCATGCTTATCCAAGCATTTATTTCCCCAACATGCCTAAGGCGTCCTCTTTCCCTGTTTTAAGGATCTTCCTTGACCAAGTGTGCTCATGCATTGTATCTGGACATTTGCTACTCCCTAGGCCATTTTTGGCATGCCTAAGCCTAACCAACTTCTACCAACCACCTCCTCCACATGTGTGAACCCCAGTTTTGGTCTCCCATGCTCATTTAGTGTTCACATACACATTTTGAACCTGTTTGGGATATTTTGGATCCATTTGGTCAAACCTAGGGGGGATTGAGGCTAAATCTAAGCTAGCTAAGTGTGGACACTCCAAGTGGATATTTTTCCTTCCTATTTCTATATAAGGATGATCCAACCTCATTGTAATATTGGACAGTTAATAATATCTCATATTTGATCATTTGTGCATTTCTGGAATTTTGATCATTTGTGTTGAGTTTTGATCATTTGTTCATTCTGAAATCGTTTTGCACTTGTCTCTTGCTTAATGAATTTAATCTTTCAGCTGTGAGGAATCCATGGTAGCTAGATCCTACTGTGACATAGAATTTACATGGTATCATAGCTCTTGGAGCTATTGATAGTGTAGATCCCTCCTGAGTGTTGAGAGTTTTCATTTGCAGGTTTTCAAGAGCACCATTGTCACCCAGTGCGCAAGCAGCAGAAGAAGATGGAGTCATCTCACCCAAATCTGCTCACTCCTTTCAACTACTTCGATTGGAAGGCTAAAATGGTGATTTTGTTGAGATCCAAGGGTCTTTTCAGGATCATAATGGGAACAGAGGTTGAGCCAAACTCTGTTGTGGAGAAATCAAAGTTTTTAACAGAATGGATGAGGCATTCGGCCTCCTTTGTCTCAGTATTTTGAGATACCTCCTGTTTCATGTGGAAATTCTAGCTACACCCAATGAAGTTTAGCTCAAGCTTGAGTATCTATTTGGGAAGACTGATGAGATGAGAGGGAATTAACTTGAGAATGAGTTGACCTCACTGAGCCCAAGCAATTTCGAATCCATCCAGGATTTCTTCACCAAGTTCAAGAGCTTGGTCTTGCAAATAAAACAGTGTGGCATTGACAAGATGGAAGAACAGTTGATCTTGTCCATTCTTTCGAAATTAGGTCCTGAGTACTCAGTCTTTGTTTCTACATTTCACTCCACAAAGCTTACAGTTAGAAATTGGAAGATGCCATCTTTGGCTGATTTCATGGAGATGCTAACTCAAGAGCAAGACAAGTTGGTCTTGATGGGTTCCATTAAGCAAAAAGATCAAATACTTGTAGCTGGATATTTGAAGCAAGCTAGAGGCAAAAAAAATCCCGAATCGAAACCAGAAGAGAAGAAGATGAAGGAGAAGAAGCATTCAAGTGATGAAAGCTCAAGTTCAAGTGATGAAGATTCAAAAGTCAAGAAGATGAAGAGTAAGAAAGAGAATCCCAAGTGTGGTTAGTGCAGAGGTTCTCACAATGAAAAGTCTTGTTTCAGAAAGAAGATAGACATTCTAACCAAACTACTTGAAGAACATAACATTCATGTTCTAGATTTTGCAAGAAGAGAAGAAGCCAAGCTCTCTTTGGAACAAGATCATTGCCTCTATGCTACCTGCAAAAGTAATAAGTCGTATGCTTTGAATGCTAGAGTTAAAACTCTTTTTGATGACTCTGTTTCTGATTCACATTCTGATATATCAGATTCATAAATTTCTATCTCTTCCTTGAAAGAATCTCCATCCAGTTCACCAAAGCTTTCTCCCAATACTAGTCATTTTTCACTAGTTTTTGACATGCCTTCTGAAAGCTCTTTCCCACTTCCATCACATCCTTCATATTCTGACATGGAAGGTAATATGCAGGCTAATATACAGGTTATGACAGCCATCAAACCATTTTCCCAACCATTGGATTCCCAAAAGACCACACAACCCCTAAGTTCTCCAGTTGGAAAATCTCACAATTTTATTGTTTCCAAAACTGTGTCACTTATCTATGTTGGTTTTATGTCTTGCATATCATTCCTTGGTTGGAAAACCATGTCATTGGCTATCATGGGACTGTTTTTCCACATGTCTGGACCTGATCTCACCACCTATGGTTCAAAACTCAAGTCTCCAGACCCTTCAAGTTCGCTCAACTATCAGTGTGATCCAGTTGCACACTCTCTTCTTACTGTAAAGCCACTCGCTCATGGAAACACTATACCTTTGTTGTTTGCTGCTCCATATGACTCCTATTCTGATATTTCAGAGCCTCATGAGCTCTATTGCAGACTTGGGAAGGTGCTACATCAGTTTGGAAGAAATATACATGGTTTGATTCACCATATGGCAACTGCTCAAGAGGCTGATTTTGTTGAGTCTTTTGATGTTCTTTGGGAAGGATTTTGCAGAGATATATTTTCCATTATTGATTATGTATTCAGATCAGAGTATGTATGCAGCAAGAAGCATCCTTATGATGCTCCTCCATCATCAAATGACGAGTCTCAAGGAGCCTCCCAACATGTTTTTTGTCTACACAATTTTGATGCATTGGTGCATGATCATGGCATCCACAACATCTTCACCAAGTCTTTCACCAAGAAGTTGTTCATTCAACTCATTCAAGTGAAGAACAAGACCTGTTGAAGGCCTTTTTTTCATCCATGTGTCATGTCCATTCTTGAGGGAGTATTTTTCCCATGTGGTTTTGCCTCTTTCCTCGTTTTACATGGACAAATAAATTTCTGTTGTAAAAGGTGAGTTGAGCCTTAGTTGCCCAGGCCTTATTTTTGATATTCCACTAAGTCTAGCTTATGGGGGGGTGATAGAGCAATATTATACCTTAGTACCTTAATCATTAATTAATTAATGGTTATTAGGTGCTAAAGTAGTTAATAATACATCCTTAGGTGTGAAACTGGTTATTATGAAGTGGTTTGGACTTATCTGGATAAGTGTGAACAAGTTCACAGTGTATGAGCCAAAGTATGGGCCAAGAGGTGGTCAAACTAGCTGTTAGGCATGCTTATCCAAGCATTTATTGCCCCAACATGCCTAAGGCGCCCTCATTCCCTGTTTTAAGGATCTTCCTTGACCAAGTGTGCTCATGCATTGTATCTGGACATTTGCTACTCCCTAGGCCATTTTTGGCATGCCAAAGCCTAACTAACTTCTACCAACCACCTCCTCCACATGTGTGAACCCCAGTTTTGGTATCCCATGCTCATCTAGTGTTCACATACACATTTTGAACCTGTTTGGAATATTTTGGATCCATTTGGTCAAACCTAGGAGGGATTGAGGCTAAATCTAAGCTAGCTAAGTGTGGACACTCCAAGTGGATATTTTTCCTTCCTATTTCTATATAAGGATGATCCAACCTCATTGTAATATTGGACAGTTAATAATATCTCATATTTGATCATTTGTGCGTTTCTGGAATTTTGATCATTTGTGTTGAGTTTTGATCATTTGTTCATTCTGAAATAGTTTTGCACTTGTCTCTTGCTTAATGAATTTAATCTTTCAGCTATGAGGAATCCATGGTATCTAGATCCTACTGTGACATAGAATTTACACAAGAATTAGCATCACAAGAAGATAATGATGAATCTCAACAAAGACATACTAACGAACTTCTTAATTTAATAACCAAGGAAGAACCTGTCGCAAAGTTTATAGACCTATTACACAACATTAAAAATAAATCTATTGAAAGCAAACAAACTAAAAATCTTTGTCGACTAAGTCAGAGAGATAAAAATGATGCAGACCCATTTGTCGACTTAGAAATTGAAGGATACTCTATTCGACAAGTCGTACTCGACTTCGGATCACAAGAAAACATCATGACTAGAGACACTTGGGAACATCTTGGTCGACCACAAATACACGAGTCGAGTATCTATCTAAAATTATCCGACCAAGGATTGATTGAACCAATTGTGGTATGGAAAAACGTCAATACATCCATCAAAGGTATAACAACACAAGTCAACTTTGAAATCATCGACCCAAAAGAAGGTTCCAGTTCTTTTCCTGCCCTAGTTGGCCGACCATGGGGAAGAAATATGAAAGCTTCAATATCACTTGACAAGGATATGATCAAACTCAAAGGAAATGGAAAGAAAGTGATTGTTCCAATTCACCCAACACAAGGACAACCTATCACATACCCAAAATTTGAACATTTTATGTTGTGAGAAAAACATTATGTTATAAGTTATTGTAAAGTTTTTATGATTATTGACCAAGTGGGGTCAAGGATGACTATAATTAAATACTCTAATATTTTATTTTTAATAAATAAAAGAGGATACAAATATCCAAAGGAGACTGTTAAAGAGTATTCACTGACCCACTAGGAGGAATGGACTGGGGTGGAGAGCAAACTGACACTTAGCAGCATCATCATTCACTTCTAGCTGTTGCAGGGGGCAACTTCCCTATATTTATGGTCATGTTCCCTAAGAAAATGGAATAGAGCAGGTGGCTCAATAATTATGAAACTGACCAAATACCTAGGCACTCTATTACATCCATCGAATTGAGCAGGAGGCTCACTAAGTTTTTCCTTGTGACTATTTCTGAAGAGAGAAAAATAAGAATGCACAAGAGATTCGATGAGGGGAAGGCTAGGAAGTGATTGATAGAACTAAGTCTGCATACCTGAACTAGTACTGCTTAATGCAAAGTTCAATACAGCTAAAGGCAGAAGTAATACTATTGAGTACAATAAGCATTACTGCTGAGTTGTAGAGGAATAAATACATGTCTCCACATAGCATCTTCATCCTGGTGGTTCAGTGAACAGGCTCGGGGGTCCTAAGGCAAGTGATATTGGCTGTCTTTAGGAGAAGGTTGGGTGGAACAGGCTCCTTTGGGTGTTTGCCCCCCTCTACAGTTATCAGGTTCTACTTGTTTACTTTCTGTCAACTTATTTATGAATGACTGTGTGTATATGTTATTATAAGTTCAAATGTATCTTAGTGATCAGATAGTTGTTAAAGATGATAGATTTCTGAACTGATAATTTGTTTGTTGTACAAAGAATGGATTGAATGATATAGAATGATTAAATAAATGTCTTCCTGTATTTTTCCTTTCACCACTGGTGATGTACTCTAGTACATGAAGAAGTATAATTAACTTAGATTAGAGATGATAGGAATTCTGTAAGCAAAAGTTTAACTCTGGATATACATCAATTGAAGTCCTTTTTTATACAATACTACAATATGAATCCCAGTTAGGTATTCTTCGTATATCATAAACCGAAGTATTTTATCACTATTGAACTATACAAGAATCCAATTAAAAACCTAGATGAGAAATTACTGTTTTCATTAATGCTCGGGTTATTCATCTCATACATAAAAACTGAACAGTATATAATAGAAGAACTTATAGTATTAAAATCATAAATATCAAAGTTTTTATGCTTCAATAATATCTTTCGAACTTTACAGAATCATTACAAAATAAACAAATAAATGCACAAGCTCTTATCTGTATATAGAAGCTCTTTAATTTAAAGACATAGGATCTAAACAAGTTTGAAATCCTTCAACATACTCTACAGTACCGGGTTTCATAAAGACAAAGTATTATATAAAAGTGTTAATCGAAAACATAGTTTTAAAATTCTGTATAAGGCTCTGTCTAAAACAATATCATAAATTATAGTACAAACTAAATTTCATTCTGATACTGTTCGATATTCCCATACGGGTTCAACATGCTTTTATTTTTCCATAATCAAATAACAATACAAGATTAAAGAATAATCAGGGTTAAACCCTGTGAATAAGTATACAACTATAATAATATTAATCGTTAGCAAAAATCCTGTAGACATTAACAATATGCTATAGATCATTATCACATTAAAAAAATCATCAACCCAGTCAGGTTCGAGACCTGTCAAGGCTTACCTTGTTTTCTATAAAAAGTTTTATGAACCAAGTTAATACAACTCGGTTCTTGGCATCTACAATATCAAACTAGAAATAATAATTAAACTGAAAAACAAATTCTCATTACAGTCAATTAACGAATGAACTCCAGAATACTTAAAGGACTGAGCTCGTCGACATCTAAATGATTCCTCGTGGCCACTGGGTGGACAAGTTAAAAGCCAAGGGTTCGAGTCTCAAAGGTGAGCTCGCCCAGGCATTATTTAAATTTACAGAGCCTGTGAAGGGTTTAGGGTTTAGAAACCCTATAACTAAGAATACCATTAACATTACATTGCCAAATTAATATCTTCAAGTTACGCAGAATTAAGCTAGGGTTAAAACCCAAAGCAACTTAATGTTTAAACCATCGAAACATTCATCTTCAAAATAATAATGCCGAAAGGATCTTTTCTTAAACATGGATTCCAAAAACCTAGCAACTAAAAACCAGAGATGCATGGAGTAAAATTGAACAATCCAGTACCGAGGAGTACATTAACATTGCTTTAAAAATTTACGAAGCAGGGATTGGCCCAAATTTCAAGCTTAATAAACCAAAAACAGGGAGTACATGAGCCATAGCTCTAGGTTCTCAAACCCTCTGCGATTTAAACAAGTTGCCATAAGGCTTACAACATAAACAACAGAAATAGAAATTTTATCATGGCGTTGAAACTACACAGCACCGGCATCAATGCCTTTCACCACCACGAACACACAAGAACAACACAGAGATGGTTGGTAGAAATTCCAGGGACTGCCCGAGGCTTACCAAGGCCGTGAGTCCATTATTTTTCTATAGAAACAATCACCCCCACTCCTCACAACTTCAAACGTTGACGAGAGGCTACGCTGGCACAAAGTATCAACACAAACAACCAGTTAAAAGATTTGAAATCTGATACAAAAAGGAAATATAAACAATGTATTAAACTCGACTCAGGATTACCCATCTGATCAGAGTATCAGGTTTGGAGCAGAGCTACGAGTTTCACCTTCGAACTCCGAAGTTACAAATAGCTATCAAACCCTAAAGTGCAGGTTGGGAGAATTCACCATCGAAACCCTGGAAGAAACTTTGCATTTTTCAAAACCCCGATAAAACCGAGAGCTTGTCGACTCCTACAACAAACCTTGCAAATGAATTGAGTTAAACGCTGACAAGTGGTCTTTCAATGCGTAGCTAGGGTTTTACACAAAACCGCATGCCATCACGTGAACAAACGCCACCGGGATTGCCACTGTGCATCCCACTAAGGAACACATTAAATTGCATTTAAGTCTTACTCTGTCGAGGTTCAGTACACCTGCCAATAGTATAATCCACCAAGGTTAAATTTTATGCGTAGGCCTATAGTTGAGAGCTCGGTTTGGTTACCAAATCTGATCACACACGATAACATTAATCAAAGTTCTGGTCTATAGTTTTAATAATGGATAAGGTAAGTATTTTATTCACCATCATGTAATTACAAAGGATTTCAATATGGAATGTATACATATTATAACATAAAACTAAACAAGTGTTACCAAATTGTACTATATGATATAGTATACCAATCCCTTGCAAATACAAGTTTTAACGTGTGCCTACTCTAACATAAAAGAGGAGACATAAAAGTCTTAAAGTCCTAAATATCACTCATTAACGGACCATAGTTATAATGTGACATTATCACAATTAATATCACGACAAGGGTATGCTCCACCCTAAGCATTAAGTCAATAACTTCACGTGCATGCCAAAGACGTAGATTTTGACATAGAAAACGTACGCCACTTAGATCTTCAAGCGTCAACTCTTAAAACTTGTATAGTACAGTTCTTACCTGCAATGCTGTATTAGAATGGTAAATACGTTAACTAGATAATAGCTAAGTAAGCCACGGGGTACCCTTAGGACCCCTTCAACCAAAGAAAGTAAAGAATTAGAAATCATATTCATGTACATAGCTATAGAATCACATCAATTTTGATTGTGACATTTAAAAATGATAAATGTTTTTTTTAAGCAAACATTCAGACGACAAAGATAGATGCTTAAAATTTAGAAGTAGTACGACATAATAAAAGATTACAACATTTCGATATTTCAACACATTTAAGCAAACTGACAATTGTTGATGACTAAGTATGTGTCGTCATAAACATAACTGAACTATTATTGAAAAGATTAATTTATCATTACCTTACGTTTCGCATAACAAATGTTAGCATTAATTACTGCATAGAAAATTTAAATTTTTTATGAAAATTAGGGGATGTTACACAACCATGGATAGAACCCATCGATGAAGACATGGACATTCAACAATTATATCAAGTAGCAAACAATGAAGACTATACTGAGCCTAATGCACAAGGAGAGATACACTTAAGAAACCCTTCGTTAGTCGGATATAATTTTGACGTTGAACTTTACGACTGGAAAATAGAGAATTATGAATTACAAGCACGAGAATGTCAGACGATTGAAGTTATCCCCAAAAAGAAAGCCCAACATTGTTTTTCTATATCCATCATTTTGAAGATTTTCGAAAGAAAAATCAGAGAGTATCTAACACTCACAACAGTAAGAAATGAGTCATCAGGTATTCCTCCGCCGAGATACAAAGAACAATATTCCCCCTCATACCATGTCAAAGAAATATCAAACAATATGAGAGAAAAAGGTCGACTTGAGAGTTTGGTCGGAACCATCACAGGTCAAGCTACAAAATGGTGGGATACACAAAGAAAAAAGAGAGACAACCCCGACAAGGGCAGTACAAAAATCCACACAAGTAGAAAATCATTAGAAACCAGACGACAACATGCGAAGCATGATTCTCGACACAGAAATTTTTGGCAAAATGGAACAAGTCAAAAATAAATTATCGAACAAGATGCTCGACCAAACCGAAACGCATAGCACCAATGAACGGGAAAAGATAAAATTAAGTCATCAAACTCGACATACGGAGCATAAAAGCCGGTATGCGGCAGACAAATCCCTGACTAATGGTCATTCGAATTTATTGCCCTCATCAATTTCGCAATTAATACTGAACTGGAAGAGACTTGGATGCTATTCTATCAAGAGCTTGAACAACAGAGCGTCGAAACTTCAGAAAATACAAACCAGACGTCTGCACCAGAGAACACTGAAAACAGGATGGCTCCCAAGAGAAGTCAACCAACCACCAGATCCGCGACTTTGAAAATACGACAAATGAAAGAAGCGAACACACCTTTGAAAGTTCGGCTTCATCATATCTGCAACGCAAAAGTTGTAGAACAACAATGGAAAAGGATCTGCAACGAAATCCTTGACTAGGAAAGGATTCTGATGATCGATGGTGGGAGGAAGGACAAAAACTCCGAACAAGCACCATATTAGACTATCTCAGTGCACCTTTGGTTGACAGTTTTTTTGGCCTTCAAGAAGTAGTTGCCCAGTTCATTGTGAGTTGGTATCACAATGGAAAATTTTATTTCGACCAACTGGTTGAAATCAATGGCAACCTAATCAATCAGATCACCGAACTGTCCAATAAAGGAGATATAGTACATATGAGATCAAACCCTGCTCTGGTTAAAGAATTCATAGGTACTCCTGCAGGAAAAAACTCAAGAGGTTTAGTCGTAAACCAAATCATATATGGCACACATCAAATAACATCACGGGTCGTGTCAGCGGCATTAACGAGTAGTGGTGGAGGGTCCGACCTCAAGCTCGACATGCTTGAAGCCCTGCAGAATGTGGCCTCGAGGGGAAAAGTTTACCGATGGGCCGAACACCTAACGAAAATTGTCTGCCATATCTGCCAGAAATTCCAGGAGGAGGGAACTAAGATCCGATACCCTTCACTCATCATTTGGATCACCATGGCTCACCTTCAACAAACAGGTGACAAAGAGTTCACTGCAAGCAAGGGACCACTGATGTGGCATTTCCGGTCCTTTTCACAGGGCGGACGGCGACTCGGTGCGACAACAACTAAAATTTGGTTTGAGAACTGGTTCCAAGCATTAAAAATGAAAACGGCTAGATGGAGAGTTCCACAAAATCTTCGACGAAGCCTGCCACTGACTATGCACATTCAGCTAGCCCTCGACAACACATTGGTTTGGTATCTAGAAGGAGTAGCCAGAGTAACAAAGGAGATCAACTTCTATCCTACAATTGACAAGATATTCAAGGAACTAAGCCAACAATCCAGTACTGTCATTCAAATACCACCACATGCCAAACTAGTCGATCAACCAATGGTCGAACTCCTGACAGATGCCGAGAAAGAAGAAGACTATGAAATCTGACTTCATCTCAACACATTTACACTGAAGCTTGAGCAAGAGGCCGACATTAATCCTTTATGGATTACAATAACCCCTCGTCAGGAACCACTGCACGCATCCGACCATATGAATGATAGTACCCAGTCGGATACTCCACTTCCATAGTATGCCTTAAAAAAAGACAACATATGTCAAGTGGCCGACGAGATATTCACAACACGACATAATAGATAAAACAAAACACAAGGGAAAGGGAAGCAGAAGCTTATCTTCCAGGAACCAACGGAGGAGGACAATGATGAACTATTTGACTCTGCAACTCAGCTATTGGAAGATGCCGCTAAACACAAGATACCTGTTCCAGATCAAATAGCAAAATTCATTACAGAGGAATATCGGCATCAGGCAACAACACCATCAAGTAAGAGAGTTAAGTTTGCGGATAAACCACGTGTCGACCTTACACAAATCCCACCACCACCTTCCCCAACTACTATCATGGAAGAATATGTCACGCCAACTACCTCGACCGCTATTACACCCTCACTCACTTCTGCTACAACCTCAGCCTTCAGCCACAACTTTGTACAGTAGCTCCCCGCACCCCTCAGAGCAAAAATTCAGACCGACTTCGACCTACAGTAATTTATCAACCAATTACCATCCATCCTTCCCGACTAGAAATGACTCATTATAAATAAACCAGTCGTAACTGACCCTATTCTACAACCCGACATACCTCCACTAGACGAACATATATCTGAACAAATACCACCACCATCAACTTCTAAACCAACCATCGTCGGATACACGAAAACCATCATAGAGAAAAATCTTGATCCGAAAAGTGAGGTTGTGTCCCAGCAAACATCTACCTTTACACCATTACCAGTCGACAAAGCCACGTCACCATACATCCCTGACCCCTTCAGTTCTGGAAGACCCCGACCAGTTCGATACCACCAACATACCACTAGAATCTCTCTTTCAAGTGTCTGAACCAACTGTCGAACCCACAGCAAGAAATAATCAAGAAATGCCTTTAGAAGAAAATCTGACTTCGACCGGTAATCCTTCGATATAATTCAACAAGACCGACCGGTCCATGATAAAATGGAGAACTTATCTAGCCTTACTACACTTACTATCAACATACAGAATGCACTTCACACCTAGGAAGACTTCCAGCATCAACTTTTAGTCTCTGCTAAAGCCATTATCGCAGTATGTGTTCAACAACAACTGTCTGCCAATACCAGTCAGTCCCAACAGTAACGACTTTTTTTTAGTACTCATTTAGTTACAATTTTGTCACTTAAAAATCCAGTCCAGCTCCATCTCCCTATTTCTTCGAGATGAAGAGAGGTTTTGTTGTGCGGGAGATGTTGGAGGAGCATACGTCAACCTCCCGACTAGGTCCTCCGCTCGACCACTTCGTAGAACGTGTCGAACCATTGTGTTGGTTACTACATGTCGATTCAATTAGTCACGTCGGTTAGTGAACTGACAGGTCGTTATGTAAACTGTTTGTAAACCATATATATAGGTTGGAGAGCCGGATAACATAGGGCACCAAGACATTGTACTACGTTGTTGTACCTATATTGAGTAATAGAAATACTTGTTGGTTCTGCCACCATTACTTATCTTGTGTTCATATCTATCTATTTGCTTGCTTAATCTATAACATGTATCGTTGGTAACTATACAAGCCACTTTACTACAATAGGTATAATATTATGGAGGAGTTCAGAGTTCATATTTAGATAATAAGTAAGTTTAAATATTTCTTTTAAATTTGATATCGCTTAATAATGACGAGTTTTTGATGATATTGGTCATTAATTCCGATACTTTACTAAGGGATTATGGGAAATATAATATATATGTGCAAAAAGTGAAAGTAAACCTGTAGTATCATCTAAATAAAATTAAGTATGTGTTTATATATAGAGAATGTAAACAAGTATCACTTAAATAAGTATATATGAGAAATTTATTATGTTAAATTTATATGTTTATATATAGAGAATGTAAACATATAGTATCACTTAAATAAGTATATATATGAAAAATTTATTATGTTAAATTTAAACATTAGAGAGACTATTATTTATAAGTGTGTGTCCAAGTATGTCTATTAGTTTTATAAATATTTATTCTTAGTTATGTTTCTTTAATAAACAATTTTATGAGGAAATTGTTTATTGGTTTTGCAAAGGGGTAACAATTTTATGAGGAAATTGTTTATTTGTTTTGTAACGGGGTATAATTTGTCTAAAATGTAACATGTGATACTTATACTACGTGATGTAAGAATACACTCTTCAAACACTTATACTAACCCATGTGATACTTCAACTTATAAGAATACACTTAAAATTCATTTATATTATTTTATTATTTTATTTCATTTTGACTATTTTTTATTATTTTAATTTTTTATTAAAATTTGTTTTTACCTTTTCAAAGCTATGTTCTTCCTAATAAAAACTCAAAATACAAATTTCTTATCTCTTCGTTTCTATTTCAAAACTAACTTGTAACGGATTTCTTTATGGAGAATCTCATACATTTACTTCTCTAAAAGATGGCTTCGGATGAAAATATGATAAGAGGAAATGTCTGTATAGTGTATAATTTAAAAATAGCCTTTATAAAAAGAAAATAAGAAAGAAAGACGGCGGATTTGAGGTAAAGAAATTGTACGCTCTTCACCAAAGGAGGTTTGACATCTATAATGATGTCGCACTAATTTTCAATTCTGAGGGAACCTTGGTCGTTGAACAAAAGAAATAGGTGGCAAAGCGTGTTTTAAAAACTTGAAAGTAAATTTGCTAAGACTGTCAGCATTATTCAGGTTGTTGTAGGCCATTTAATGCAAGCAAACTTGTTAAGTAGTTGAGATTTAATGGCCAACATGCCTAGGATGGTTTTTAAAACTTGGAATCAAACTTGCTAAGACTGCGAGCATTATTCAGCGTGTTGCAGGCCATTTAATGTGGTTGGCAGCAGGTATGTTGGCCCTTGGATCTCAAGTGCTGCCATGTTGGTCAACGGCCAACATGCCTGCTGCCGCGGCATTAAACTGCCTGATTACTTGAGATCCAACAGTCAATATGCATACTAGATCCAACTACCAACATGCATGCTACTGCCCTATTAAATGGCCTGCAACAGGCTAAATATTCACCTGCTAAGATAACCAACCCTATGGTCAAAAAAATTTGAATACAACACTCGTTTTCTTATTATTCTTATTACGGAAACGGAATTTTGCATCGGAGGAATAACCCTAAAGCAAATCTCACGGGCAAGTCTGCACTTTAACAAATGGTCAGCTATCGTATCAAGAAAGCCAACTATTAGGCCCTAAATAACTCAATAATGATGGACTACCAAAAGTTTGTTTCGATCAGCACAGAAAGATCCATAAAAAAACCCTGGCCGGCCGTCTAATATCCAAAATAACGGCCGGCTTATGGCCGACAATTTAGCAGTCAACACTCAAACAGTAAATCCCAAAAGGTTTGATTGTTTATTCTACATCAACCAACGTGTGAAAAGATAGAGAGACACTCAAAAATTTTGTGGGAAATAGACATGAACCATACATACCAGGATTGATTATTCTACATCAACCAACGTGTGAAAAGATAGAGAGAACAGTCAAAAATTTTGTGGGAAACAGACATGAACCATACATACCAGGGACTGGAGAATTCGTAGAGCTTCCCTCTGGGGGAGAAAACAATGAGTCCCACTTCGGCATCGCAGAGCACCGAGAGCTCGTAAGCCTTCTTGAGTAAACCAGTCCTGCGCTTAGAAAATGTAACCTGCCTGCTGATCCTGTTCTCGATTTTCTTCAGCTGGATTTTTCCTCTGCCCATTCTCCTCCTGTCGTCTCCTCTTATTGTCCTTCAAGCATCAATCACAGACTCTCAATTAAGGGAATCAGGACAATCACACAGCAGAAAAGAAGAGCGGCTTAAATTAGATCCATTGATACCTTCCAAAGATAGCCCAACAGTTGTAAAACGCATGAGAAGCTGAAAATCCAAAAACAGGAAGGCCAAACAATACTAATTACAGAAACATCCTCCCCGTCTCTCAACCGAAGACAAGGGACTTGACTCTGTTCGGAAAAGCTATCAATCTACCTCTGTCCTGTCTAAGTACGAATCTGTGGACCTTACTCGATTTCCAGTACAGAAAAGATAAAATGCTGGACCTTAATCGATTTCCAGTACAGTAAAAATTTAAAACTGCACAAACAACCAGTACGAAAGACAATGGCGAGAAAATGTTGTGACCGAAAATCCGCCAACCTGTCGGCCTTACATCGATTTCCAGTACAGTAAAAATATAAAACTGCACAAACAACCAACAACCAGTACGAAAGACAATGGCGAGAAAATGATATTACCTACCTAATTTTGCATTCATTTTTGAATTAAAAAGAGTGCATACTGCTTAAAGTGCACGAAATTATATTATTCTATTACCCGTGTACATACTAGTATATACCTTCCCGTGGATCAAATTTGAAGGGTGGGGTCCCATTTCACTTTGAAGGGCTATGAGATATTGAACTCTTCAATGCTGCCATGTAAAAATAAGCCATTCTTTTCATTTGAAAATGTACTAGTACATCAAAATTTCAATGTTTACTTATTTAGTAAAGTCGGTCTCTAAGCTACTATGCCACCTTTGTCATCTTAGAAGTTTCCCAAATTGATCTTGTCTCTTAAACTTTTAACCAGTATAATAATACAATTAACTTGCTAACCTCATTCCAATCCAAATGTCATCCTTACAGCCAAAATTAATACTATTTTACTCTTTCATGATGTGCTTGAACATGAAGAATTTATTAGTGAAACATAACTTAGGAGACATAGAAAATCCACTTTCTAGATGTTCAGTGTGAATTGTCATAACTAAATTTATAGATCTTTTTTTTCTGCATCAGCTACAGTTAGCTTGCTAGCCCAATTCCACCAGTATAATAATATTTAATACCTCTTAAAATGGGTTCCTAGGCTACTTCAAACACTACAAGCTCGATGAAGAATTGGGTTCTTCAACTCTTCTAAAAGCAACGTGATGCTTATTCTTGGAAAAGTTCAATCTTTGTAAATCACTAGCGTTCTTCAAACTAATATAAATTCTAGCCTACTTAACATTGGAAAAAATGATAATGTAAGAAAAAAAAAGGAAGAAATTGTTTCATAAGCCAAAAACATTGGACGTTGAGTTTGGTTTGTATATGTTACTAAATTAGTGAGCAATAGAGATGTATGCAGAAAGGTAGTAAAAAAGGTGAAGGGAAATAATCGGAATGGTAACTTTTTTTTACTTTGTTGAATTGAGGACCATAATTCACTTTCATGCACCTCTATCAAACAACTGCACTTCCATTTATAATCCTTCTTCACCCAAGTATATTAGAGAGAACCGTTCAACAAAGAAGTTGGATTGGATTGAAAACTAATAGCAAGATTCTTTGTCACTCTAATTGTGTACCCTACGGAAGAATTGAATGCCAATGACAACAATATATGTTTTAATTTGTCATTCAACACTATGAATGCCACACGTACTTGGGATAGAATAAGTTTAAGCACTTTTTACATGTTACATGCTATGTTATGTTTTGAGCAAAGAGAACTATCCGACTCGAGGAAACTTTTGTTCTCAATAGCTTATTAAGGACCCTGGATGCTTCTTCTCTATAGCCCTCCCCCTAGATCTCGTTATACATACTAAATCTATGGTATGATGGAGTAGAGGATGGGTTGTAACTTGCGAAGCATAAGTAAAACGTAGGTAGACCAAGTAGAGAGGAGATGTATAGATGGTTGAAGTTCTTGTTATATGGTTGGAGTTCTTGTTTTATTCCGGACTAACCCATAAGGGCAACAAAATCAACAGGTAAAGTAGCATTGTCGTTCTAAAAATCATTGTCCAAGTTCGTACAGTTGAACATGGATTGTAAGTGTAGTAGCATCGGTGGTCTTCATATTAATAAATACCAAGAATCTTAAACCGTGTACTAGAGGAAGGTGTCGATTCGACGACTGAGCAATTGGGGAAAATAGATCATGTAATACAGTTTTAGATACAAAGTCTGGATTCTTGATCTAACTCATTAAATAGATGCATGGAGGTTAGCAGACTGGGAACCTCCCCAAATCCCCAGGCTTTTTAGTAAAGCTTGGGGGTGCACTATGCACACTTTTTTCCCGTAGGGATGCAACCGTGGCCAGTGGAAGCTGAACGGGGAAGAACTCGGTTTCAGAGTGAAAACAATCATCTTCCTTGTCACCTCCATTTTAGGAAATTTAAAGGGAAGATAAATTCTCAAGAGCTTCGATCGGGTGACAATGGAAAATAGGGCAAGGCAAGGAGCACATGGAAGCATATGGGTATACACAAGACATATGAAGAAAGAATCAATTATTGTTGTTGCTACAGTTGGGAATTGACAAATGTCATTCTAAACAGCCTTTTATGGAGATTTATGACAAACCCACTCTCGGGTCCAGGCTTCAAATTGGAAGCCTTCAAGGCCCATTTGAAGTAACAAAATTTCAGTCAAACAATAATATTGTGTTAATACTTTGAAGTTACAAAATTTTAATCAAATAACAAAATTTTTAAATAATTGATGGGATCATGAATGGATAAAATGATGTACATACCTGTAAATTCATAGGATGTCGGCAATCTAGTTAGCCTTGAAGTTGAGCTCCTCAAAGAAAACGAATTTCTCTATATATGTTTATGGCAGGCTGGCATTGGCAGCTTCGCTCCGCAAACTCTCCTGGAGGACTTGAGGAGATAGGGTAGGTGGAACTTGGAAGTAGCTCAACCACACTGGAGTAGGGGTATAAAAAAAACTTGTTTGTATTCCTGTAATATTATATATTGATGGTCGGAGCCATGGAAGCATGGAATTCGAGCATTGACTGGATACAACAAAGAAAACATAAGGTGGGACTCGGGAGCCGTAGGATTGACTTGATACAACAAAGAAAACACAAGGTGTGAGGTTGGAAGCCGTAGACGGTAGGATTAACTTGATACAGCAAAGAAAACGCAGGGCTGTGGGTAGGGGCCACGGGCAGGAGCAGCATCCTACAACATTATAAGAAGTTTATGGATTGTGGATTTTGTCTGAAATGCCAAATTCGGGGTACATTAACATAATATATTATACATTGAATACTCAATTAACTCACTAAGTCAAAATTCACGAATTGGTATGTGATAACTCGTAACTCGGTAAGCCCACTGCCAACAACATGTATGAGCCACCAACTAGGTTTAATAAATTTGTTGCTTCCATTAAATGTGTTAAACACGTAAGTGCTCGTTGCAAACATGAGAACTTAGAAGCGTTCAAGCCATGGGTTGCTCAGTGTAAGCCGGTCCACGTAAGTTGGTCAATGATATTATTAGAGGCCCAATGGTCCATGATCCATGGATGATCGAACACGTGGATGTTGGAGAGTAACTAAGTCCCACTCCCAAGTCACCCAGCTAGTAGCTACATTCCCAATTTCCCACTGAAAACTGTCGATGGGTGAAATTTGAAGCTACCCTTCTGTTGCAATTTTAAACAATAATGGTTAATTTAATTATTGAAGGGCTTACCATGAAATTAAATTTCTTTTGCATGGTAAAATTTGAAGTGGCCTTCTATGACGTGTAAAATGGCCTCTGAAGGGCCTTGAAGGCTTCAAATTTGAAGCCTGCAGTTCCCATGGAAATTGGCCCTATGGACGGCTTTTTTGCATTACAGTGACCATGGCAGTATACGTTCCTTCTTAAGTAAAAAGCGGGTTCCCTGGTTTCTACCTTTTTGACTCACTGTTTGTATGAATTCTGAGCAATGAGCACAATGTTTTACATCCTGGGTTTTATGTTTAAATTTTGGTTTGTCTAGTATCTAGTCAGCAAACCATTGACACATAACTTTGGTCAATTTCCCTGATATTTTGAATATTAGATGTAACCTTGTTTTATTTCTTTCTGTGGAAAAAAAAGGTAGATGCCTTCCGAGGGTGTGGCATTTAATCAAATATGAAGTAAAAAATTTATAATATCAATCTTAATTTAAAATTCAAATTATATATATATAAACAAAAACTTAATTTTTTAAATTTTTTCTCTTCTTTTCAAGAAGAGATATTATATTATTTAATTTACTAATTGATATCAATCGATGTAGGTTTGGGTTAAATACTTGATATGCATACTATGAAATTTGTCCATCTTTACTTCTTTGTAGTTTATGTATATTTTTAAATTATGGTGGCATTTATCTTTAGGGATCAAAAATACTTTTAGGTACAATTTTTCTCTTAAAATTTCGCACTCTATAAAAGTTTACACCTTAAAGTGAGATAAGTTAAGATGGCTCTATACTAATTCTAATAACAAAAGGCCTTAAAAAACTCTTGAGTAAAAATATTAAATATTTCTTTTAAATATATATTACTAAGATATGATAAGTGATATTCAAATCTTCAAACTTAATGTTAATGTTTCATTTATTTAATCAACATCATATCTATATAAAAAATATTTGTCTTTTCTTGAATATCATCACTACATATGCACTCCATCTCTAAGATACTCTCTTTTTTATATAACTTCAGTGAACATGATGCCAAATAACATATCCAAGTAAGAATATAAGAAAAACATCTTTGATAAGTAAATTTCTCTATTTTTACACCAAATACACTTTGTCTCTTATTCTAGGATAAATAATCATATGTAATTGCTTTTTATTGGTTTTTTTCAAAGACACGCACTTTTTAACGTGGCCCCGCTACTCTAGGAAACATGCATGTTTATGGGGAATTAAATTATGATGAAAAACATCATAATATAATGCATCAAATCAGGCTTATGTCTTGATGTATGCTACTTGTCATATTGCTCTTTCTATATCATTATAAGTTGTTATGTTTTGATGGTATGTTCCCCGTGATATCCCTTAACTTTTTTTATTTTCTATATCATTATAAGTTATACATTTGCATGATTTGTTGATTTTTCTATTTTCTTTTTTACTTCATTAGCCAGCATAAGTGTTGTCTTATTGAAAATCCAAAAACAGGAAGGCCAAACAATACCCGTCTCTCAACAACCGAAGACAAGGGACTTGACTTTGTTCGGAAAAGCTATCAATCTACCTCAGGCCTGGAATTTCAAATCTTCCTTGCCTGTCAAATTTATTTTGATGACCGTTTGATGTTTTCATTGCCTATCATTTTACATTTTAAGCAAATATATAGAGTGTCAAATGTCAAATATGTAAATTTAGCTATTTTTTTCATAATTATTTTCTAAATTTTAAAATACAATGTCTATATAACTCTCTAAACTGGATTATAAGCAATCTTTCTCTTAAACAAATATAAATAATCAATTTTCACCCTTCTTTTAGGAAAGAGATAAGTATAGAAAAATTACAACTCCGCCAGCTAAAACATAAATTTTTCTAAAAGAGTAGTAGCTATATCTCTTAGAATCTCATATAGCTGCTTCCTGTTTTTAGTGTCCTACATGTAAGGAGGTCTTGGAATTCTCAATTTCACTTTTATATGGATGGTGCTTTTGTATTTCATCTTTATGTAATAAATTTCAGTTTATACAAAAGTTGTTAAAGAATAATCCCATATTATATTGTTTGAATAGATATATGCACAACTCTTTTTTTTCTCACTTTTAGAATATAAAAGAAGTAAACTAGCTGAAGCTTAGAAAATGTCCCTGGGCTGAAATATTAAATATTCACCTTAATCCTAAATCAATAGACAAAAAAATAAAAAAATATCTAACAAACTTTAGCATGCTTTGAAAATCACAAACCTAATATCAAATGCCACATTGTTTTCTTCTCAATGTCACATTGTTTTTCTTCTCAATTTATTTGACAATTGGCATTCTAGCTTTCCAATAACGTGGTTAAAACCAATCAAAATATACAAAATAATGAAATAAGGAATGATTCTATAGATGCAAAATATTCTAGATGTAATATTAAATATTTATAACCAATTTATAAACTATGGGCTAGTAATCTTCATTTTATATCCAATGGAACTATCTTTTAGACAAAGCTTTAGCGAGAACTTGCAAACCATTTTCAGGATCTTGAATATAAGAATTCAGAATCACATTTAACAAATTAAATTACAATGGAACATCAATAAAAGCTAAATTATGAAATATAATTTTAAACGCAAATCAATATTACAATAAAAATAAATTAAAAAATATATATTCTCAAATACAAATTTTCCTTTAAAATAATTAAAAAAATAGATGCCTGCCATTGCCACAAGTATTCCAAGAAAACAGAAGGACCATCCCCACTCATATTGTGAAACAACCACACCCAATTGTAAAACAACTATAACAATCAAGGAGCCATAGATGTTACTAATTTTGGTTGGAGAATTCCAAATGTCCATAAGAGGCCTCATTTCTTCCCTAACCAACTGTTGAAAACAACAACAATAGAGGGCACATTTTCACTTACAAATAGAAGATGATGTTCCACTAATATACCATCCCAAATAGTACCACTCCAATCCACATTAAAGAGAAAAGAAAAATGAACAAATTAACCCTATCTCGGAGATGACGAATTGCTCGCAACATTTTGGGATAGCAATTACAGTTTAATATAATTTTTTTCATCTAAATGAGACGCTAAAATCAGAGAACATAGACTTTTGTTCTGTTTGCCAATAAATTTGGCCCCGTATCACCCCCAAATTTAAGAAAAGAACTTTAATTTAAATTTGTATTGACTAATTTACGTAAACTACTTCCAATCCAATGAAGGTGGATATGAGAAATTGTTTGGTAATGTGATTTGTTCAGTGAAGCACTTAATATCTATTCGCAAGGAAAGGAAATGACACAAGAATTCTGTTTTTTCTTCCTATCTATCAAGGCTTTCCAAGGTCTCCGAGTCCATGCAGCAACTCCACTCGGCCCTCCAAAGCTCCAACTTTCCAAGCTCCCGGCTACGAGAATCCAGCCTCAGCTCAACTGTTGATCAAAGAGGTTTTCTCCATGTATGGAAGATGAAAAAACCAGACTTGGAATGGGGAGCGTATATATTCTTCCAAAAGTTTATCTGACTCGCCCGCGGCCCAAGATGAAGTGTCAAATACGTTTTACAGAAGTAAATACGTCCTACAGCCCGTCAATTTCCAGGCCAAGTACCTCTGTCCTGTCTAAGTACGAATCTGTGGACCTTACTCGATTTCCAGTACAGAAAAGATAAAATGCTGGACCTTAATCGATTTCCAGTACAGTAAAAATTTAAAACTGCACAAACAACCAGTACGAAAGACTGACCAAAAATCCGCCAACTTGTCGGCCTTACGTCGATTTCCAGTACAGTAAAAATATAAAACTGCACAAACAACCAACAACCAGTACGAAAGACAATGGCGAGAAAATGATATTACCTACCAAATTTTGCATTCATTTTTGAATTACAAAGAGTACATACTGCTTAAAGTGCACGAAATTATATTATTCTATTGCCCGTGTACATACTAGTAGATACCTTCCCGTGGAAATTGGCCCTATGGACGGCTTTTTTGCATTACAGTGACCATGGCAGTATACGTTCCTTCTTAAGTAAAAAGCGGGTTCCCTGGTTTCTAGCTTTTTGACTCACTGTTTGTATGAATTCTGAGCAATGAGCACTATGTTTTACATCCTGGGTTTTATGTTTAAATTTTGGTTTGTCTAGTATCTAGTCAGCAAACCGTTGATTGATTACTTTGGTCAATCTCTCTCTGATATTTTGAATTTCAGATGTAACCTTGTTTTATTTCGCATAATATCATGTTTATCATGTTTACATATTTTTCTCAATGGAAAAAAAAAGTAAATGCCTTCCCATGGGTGTGCCATTTAATCAAATATGAAGTAAAAAATTTATAATATCAATCTTAATTTAAAATTTAAATTATAATTTTTTTTTTTTTTTTTTTGTTCTTTTCAAGAAGACATATTATATTATTTAATTTACTAATTGATATCAAACCATGTAGATTTGGGTTAAATACTCAATATGGATACTATGAAATTTGTTCATCTTTACTTCTTTGTAGTTTATATATATTTTAAAATTATGGTAGCATTTATTTTTAGGGATCAAATACCTTTAGGTACAATTTTTCTCTTAAAATTTTGCACTCTATAAAAGTTTACACCTTAAAATGAGATAAGTTAAGATGACTCTATACTAATTCTAATAACAAAAGGCTGTAAAAAACTCTTAGAATAAAAATATTAAAATATTTATTTTAAATATACATTACTAAGATATGATGAGTGATCTCCAAATCTTCAAACTTAATGTTAATGTTTCATTTATTTAATCAACATCATATCCATATAAGAAATATTTGTCTTTTCTTGAATATCATTACTACATATGCACTCCATCTCTAAGATACTCTCTTTTTTATATAACTTTAGTGAACATGATGCCAAATAACATATCCAAGCAAGAATATAAGAAAAACATATTTGATAAGTAAATTTCTCTATTTTTACACCAAATACAATTTGTCTCTTATTCTAAGATAAATAATCATATTTAATTGCTTTTTATTGATTTTTTTCAAAGACACGCACTTTTTAACCTGGCCCCTCTACTCAAGGAAACATGCATGTCTATGGGGAATTAAATTATGATGAAAAACATCATAATATAATGCATCAAATCACGCTTATGTCTTGATGGTATGCTTCTTGTGATATTGCTCAACTCTTTTTCCTTTCTATATCATTATAAGTTGTTATGTTTTGATGGTATGCTCCCTGGATTTTCCTTAACTTTTTTTATTTTCTATATCATTATAAGTTATACATTTGCATGATTTGTTGATTTTTATGTTTTCTTTTTTACTTCATTAGTCAGCATAGATAAAAAAAAACTTTTTAACTTCATTTTTAGTAAGTAAAGATAAAACATTTACACATGTAACCAACCCTTTAGTGTGTTATCAATTCATCATTCTATTTTTTTAAAACATTTTCCAAAAACCAAGGACAACTCCACTTTACCAAGTTTATGCATCCTATTTTTAATGTTCTCCACACATCTAAGCAAAAATAAAACATTTAAACATATAACCCTAAGCATACATTCACTAATTATAAATATCCTTAAATAACAACATGGTGTGTTATCCATTCTTCTATTTTCTTTACAAGTTTCCTAAGGAAACTCCACTTTATCAAGTTTACACATCCTACCATGTCAACTCCACCTTACCAATTTTATACATCCTACCTTGAAGGTTCACGATTTTGGCGATGAGTTAGATTTAGTCCATATGGTTTGTCTATGAGTTGTTTTGCCTATTTTTTTAGGGTTAATTCCCATTTTTCTATATTTTGTAGGGTTAATTCCCCTTGGTTGTGACATGTAGTTGTCTTATTTTTATTTTTATTAATATTTAAGTTGTTTTTTTCCTTCAAATTTTATAGTATTAATTCTATTTAAATGATTATTTATAAAAAATGTAAAAAAAAATTTCAAATTCTTACAAAACTATTTTTAAACATTTTATATTTGTTATATAAAAATAAATAAAGATTTATCAAAAATTTTATACTTAAATAAATATGAATCATTATAATTTCCTTAATTGAAAACACCTACATTCATTTCTACTTTCTCTATTAATACTTTTTTTTCCTGTAAACATCAATATCTCAAATCCGTTTGCATTTTAGTAACAAACATGTATATAAATATAAACTAGAGATAAAGTAATCC
Organism: Larix kaempferi; assembly: GCA_027924585.1. Classification (NCBI taxonomy): domain Eukaryota; kingdom Viridiplantae; phylum Streptophyta; class Pinopsida; order Pinales; family Pinaceae; genus Larix; species Larix kaempferi. The sequence goes on along the minus strand of BSBM01000338.1, from coordinate 20,072,050 downwards.
TCATCCAAATGATACAATCAAACAAGTCATCAATGACAAAATATTTGCGGGGAAGAAAAAAACATTTATGTGTTGCAAATTTGCAAATAAACTCACACTTATAACAATTTTGAGATATAGATAGTTTATAAGAGACTCCTACACCAAAAGAATTTTCAATATAAAAGCTATCCCTATGATGAAATCATAGGGTTGATATAATATCATCCCCACTCAGTTTAATCTTACCATCTATAATTTAGCACCAAAGGTTAATGTGATATCATTCTTACTTTAGCATTCACATCTAAAATGGTTTTTAACATCATACCTTATAAACCATAAGGTATCTGTGATCCTCAATTTTTGAGGAAAAACTCACAATATCCTCCTTCCCTTTAATATATAGATGGACTGCGGCTGAATTGCTAACCAAAATAGTTGCTAGTAACAATGCTTTCAACCTCGATATGTAGGCACTATTTCTATTTGTTCGAGAAGAGCCATCTCTTATTTCCTATTTTCAATTTTAAGAAGCATTTCGATTTGTGTGAACTAAAGTTTTCTTTTTTTTTAAATAATAGTTTGACAGGCTGAAATATCACTCTTTCTTGATTCCATAAGTTTTATACCCTGTTTTCTAACAAATTTTAAGACTCTACATTTTGATCTCCCGCAATAATTAACCTAATACTCTATACATTTAGAATCTGATTACGCAAAGCATGTCAACTTTTGAAAGGGAAACTTTTACATTTTGAGAATGTTATCATAGTACGTTGAACTTTATTAGACCCTGCCAAGGTAGGGATTATAGCTTTCGATCCAAAGTCAAAATGCTTTGACATTATAAATCTTTTCATTAATTTCATCAATGTTTTCTAAAGTTTTTATAATTTTGTTTATTAATTTTAATATTGTAAAAATATTTAAATATTTTTTGAAAATTTTAAATTAGTAATTTCTATTTTTTAATTGGTGCAGTACAATGAAATGACTAAATACCCCTCGTTTGAGGGGTAATTGTTAGAAATAAAAATTATTTTAAAAATACAAATTAGCTAAATTTCTTAGCATTGCCACTTGTGCATGTAATAAAATGTCATTAATGATATTGGTACTTTTGACTATGAATACAATAAAGTGAGTACGCTATTCGAAGAACCTGCTCTAGTGAACAACTGTGTGTTGAATCTCATATAGTACTATGGTTTTCAGCGACCTTAATGGTATGGCTTGAGATTTGGGCAAAGCGAACTACTATAGTACTTTAGTTCCAATGAAAATTCTGTCCGGATTTGTTGACTAGACTGATACTCAGATATGGTTTATCTGGTTACGACAAAAATATATTTTGTTTGTAGTTTATATATGGACTGGTGAAATTGACCTTGGTCCTTTACAAGTAGTTGGACATTGGGACTACTATCAACACGTTTAAATATATGTCAGTACTTGTAACTGGGCCCTACGATTCTGCACAAGATTCCATCGGGAACCAAATAGACTCTGTCCATTTGCTGTAATTTCCCAAAAGAACAAATCGTCTTCATTTGTAAAGAACTTCAAAGCATCCATCGATACCGAGGCTCGTGCCATGATGGCACTTCTGATTTTTATTCCCTTAACATGTCTGCTTTGATTTGTATCATTTCAATTTTCCGTGTCCTGTATTAGTTTATAATTCATCCAAACCTAAGTACATTGTTTCATAGGAACATGTGCACATTCTACGTGCCAGAATTTACCACATTATTGCTCACATGTCATTCAAAACACACGAATAAGTACACTTCCTTCTAAAATATTAAATTTTGTAAGAACCTAATAAATACACATTATCGAAAATCCCATCCCATGGGCTTTTTTTAGTATATTTTTTTAGTATATTAACATTGTGCGAGTGCCCTAAGTTGTATTATTTTTAATATGAAAGGGAATATATATCCCAATTGGCATCACTAGCCATAATCTAGCAATAATAACTATATTTTCATCTCTATTGTTAAGAATTACTATATTTTCATCACTATCGTTAATTTTAGTTAAATATAAATTTATTTCTTTTCTAGAATTTAGATATTGATATTTGTTTAATTTTAATTTTTTGTTTGTTTTTGTGGGCAAATATTATATTCAGTTTTTTAAGGTGCATTTAGATTTCCATGATATAATTATGGCAAGTGCTTTATTTTGAGAAGCTATGCAACTTAAGAATTAATTGAAAATATTATTTTTAATAAATTATAATTTTTTCTACTACATATTATTAATTTAATGATTAAAATAATAACTTTTAATTAAAGTAATAAATATTAATATAAAATATTATGATTTTTCTATATATAATAATTATAAAATATTTTTTACAACAATAATATTTTTTTTCTTTAAATTCACATAAATTTATAAACACTCAACTAAACATGAAAAGGAACACAACATTCTTCAAAACTTAAAAACCTAAATTTATTATTGTCAAATAATTTTTTAAAATTATAATACGAAAGCAGGGACTAGCTGCTTTGCAGCTATTTTGCTTGTTTTATATTATTCTTTTAATGGTTTTGGTTTGCACTTCTGTCTTATATGGTAAGATTGCGCAATGTACTAACACGATTGTCTACTACATGGTGATCTCGGGCTTTGAGCATCAATTGAGCTTCCGACTTCGACATAAGAGGGTACCCTAGTCATCTAGGTTTCAATAAAATGTGATTTGTGAGTAGTGGACAGATTTTTAGAGAAAGCATTACTGCAAAAGCCAAATATCAATAGTAGATTTAAGGCAACCCTATGATCATTGATTTTCACTTTAGTTGGACATTTGGAAGGTGGCGACGGAGGCGACGCACTTAGACTATTTTTGGCCTATCAGATCTTAAGAAAGAAAAGTAATGAACTACTTGGTTTGCTTTTTTATACCAAAAAGATTGGAGACGAGCCTTCCTAAATTACTATAATTTTGATGAGATAGAAGGTTGAGCACGTTCTTATTATAACAAAGATTTTGAAATTGAGATCTTATGTGGGTGTACACAGGGAAATCCAAGAGGAAGTATTTCCATCCTCAAGCTCATAGTCCCAAAAAGATGATAGATACTTTCATCCCACTATGCAAGTCATGGGACTTCGTTCTTATTTTAGATATGTGTGATCCGGACTTATGAAGGAATGCAAGGAATTACAAAAATACACATAAACGCAAAGATGCAACAGAAATAAGACTTCATTTCATTAATATCACAAAACAGAAATATGCTTATAGACAGAATGGAAATAAACTAGCTAGGGTGCTGGTAGCTTATCTATGAGGAGAGATGTGGCGGCCACCGGCCTCTAAACTCTGAGCTACAATGGGGCTCGAAGCCTATCTATTATTGAGAAACAAAGGAAAACCCTAAACATCCGAAAACCTAACCCTAGGAGATGAAAATGCCAAACTATGGGCCCTGTTGAGGTAAATTGGTACATCAATTTCCCGGCGTTGTAACTTTGACATACGATCTTCGTTTGACGCACATGATACCTCATTAGAAAGATCTATCTGAGGACTACACTAATGACCACGAATGTCGAGTCCTTGATGCACATTTGTGGGAGGAATCTTTTCCAAAAAAACGACGTTTAGGGCCTTAAAACAGGCAGAAGTTTAGGACTCGAAAAAACTGCTAAAAATAGTAAGTTGTGCTATAATTAAGGAAACTAAAAAAATTGAAAGAACAATGTTGGGGCCCCAAGTGGAATAGGCGGGTGGCCACCAATATCCACCTGGATCAATGTGGATCTATATCTTCACACTAGTTAAAACATAGAGATAATTTTGATCTTCGAGATTAGGGTTAATGACCCCCTTCTAATATCTTAATGTTCTCTTACCCTCTAAACTTTCATCACACCACAAATTCTCTTTAAACTTCGAAGTAATAATATTTTTAATATTATATATATTTTTCAAAGTGACATGTTTGTTAATCCCCCTCATCTTTAACCAAAACATGTCATCTTTATGCCATGGTCACTTAAGCCTTAGGTGGGTTTGACTCGAATTTAAAGTAATTTTCGGAAGTCTCTAGTCTCCCAAGTTATTTAAGTTTTCATTGTGCAGTAGGTACCTAGTCATAGCTATGGTCTCAATGGGGGAAAGACCCACTTCAATAAGGAGAATATGATATGGCGTATTGCATTTAATTTTAAGATTGTAAGTTATATAACGCCTTTGGATTTGCTCAATCCTTCTCCAAGATTCTCTAGAGAGGCTACAAACCAAAACTTCACACCCATATAGGAGAATGACACTAACGAGAGTTTCAAAGAGGAATTTATTTTTATCCCACATCACAAGGTTTGTTGACTTATAATTATTTTCAATACCAAAATAAGCTTTACATCCTCCATTGCTCTTTCATTGTACTTCCAATAAATCTTGTGGTGGATATCAATCCCAAGATATTTGTAGGAAGTCACTCCCTCCAAGTTGTTATTATCAAACAAAAAATGAGTGTTAGTGACCTTATTAAATTTTATCAACATAACTTTGGTTTTGTCGGTATTGATCATCATACTCATACAAGAACAAAAATCCTTGAGAATTCTTAATTGGTTTAAACGTTATAATTTCAATCTCAAATTTTATTTATAATTTTAACCTCTCCCTTTCTATATTATTATCAGGTCGGTTATGAGAGGTCCTTTCTACATCCCATAGTGGATGAGATGTGTCACATATCCACTTCAAATTTAAATTGGTTAGATTGTAAAATACATTTATATAAATATACATTGAATTTCAATTTCAATTTTCATTCATGCCTCCTCACATTTTAAATATTTTTTTTCATAAATAGTTACAAGAATAACTATTTTACTTCATAATCAATTAATGAAGACAATATTTGCATATTTGTAGGGTTTATGTGTTATTGTTAAGATCCCGAATTGGAATTGTTGGCACGTGGATGAATATATTGGATTATGTATTGTTAAGTTAATAATAGGTTCAATAAGTAAGATATTAGTTTTGTGATAATTGCAAATTAATTAATTAATTGTGTAAATTGAAAGCATTTTACTTCACAACTAATTAATGAATGCAACTTTTGTGTATTTGTAGGATTTATATGTTATAATTTACAACATGAAATAGTTGGCGATTCGCCGATTAAATTTGGGTAAATAACTATTTTACTTCATAATCAATGAATGAATGCAATTTTTGCCTATTTGTAGGATTGATGTGTTATATTTTAGAATAGTTGGCACTTTGACCATTAAATTTGGGTAAATAACTATTTTACATCATAATCCATTAACTAAAGAAATTTTTGCTTATTTGTAGTAATCATGTGTTAGAATTTACAACATTGCAAATTGGTATAGTTGGTGGTTAGATATTAGTTTTTGGCGAATATCTATTTTATTTCATAATTAATTAATTAATTAATGCAACTTTGGCCTATTTGTAAGAGATCCAAATTGGAATAGTTGGTGCTTGAATGATTATAACCTAAAATATATTAGATTTAATGTATTTTTAAGTTGGTAATATAACAATGAGCTAAATATTAGTTTTGTAATAATTGCATATTAATAACTAGCATAGATCCACCTCAACGCTCTATCAAGCACATCAAATCCCTTAAGGTGAAAACCCCTTTTTAGAGTCCTAAACTTCCTCCAGAGATTTGATCCCTATCGGCCCTTGATAGAGCCAGAGTTAAGATGGATCTATGTTGATTTACTCTAACCCCTTATGTTGTGATAATTTATCATTATTTTCATAATATATATTTTCTTTTTATTTATTTATGCTTTACTTTTAATTTATTAATGTTTTTTATTTTATATCTATTAAGTATGACTAATTGAGATCAAGGAGTATAAGCAGTGGCATTCAGAGGAGAGGGGGATAGAAGAAGAGGATGGGGTTTGAGGAGGTTTTTGGCATTTACTGAATATCCTAGTGGAATGATTGGAATGTTTGCAGAAATCTTGGAGTCAAGTTGATTCTATGAATCAACCCAGTACCAACCAAGGATAAAAAAAAGTGAGAACAAATTTTACTGCACTCATTTTATCAGCTTTGCGACTAGGGTTTTCAGTCTTCTTCCATTTGCTTCGTAAGGCCGGGTTTCTTTTTCTTGGCCTCTTTTTACCTGGGTTTTTTACTAGCCTGCTTGGTTTTACTATTTTGTCTTTTTTTTGTGTCTTGTCAACACTGTCCATCTGTCATGTTCACTCACCCAGTTTAGAACTGGTGTGAGGTTCTCCTGGGCGGGTGTCAGTCATTTCAAGGGTGAGTTGGGTTTACCGGTCATCTTCTTTGGTGTTAGGTATTTCTCGATGGATAACCAAAAGATTTGTGTACCTAATTTCGGGTTTGATGAGGGAACTACAGTTTTTGGCAATTACAGGGAGTGTGGAGTCGTTTCTGTGGAGTCCCCTCCTCCTTTAACAAAGCATTTTTTTCAGAAGAAGATTTTATTTGGGGAAAAGGCACCTAACATGAGGAGATTAAAATCAGTTAAGGTGAGGGATGGGATGGAACATTACATAATAGAGGAAAATACCAACATGGATAGGGTGGATATGTTGGCGAGCAAGGATTTGGTGGGGAGGATCGAATATGCATCAGGTAGTTGTGGAGACATACTGGAGTGGGTTAACCAAAACTGGACTTCCTTGTTGGGCCTGACGCCTAGGGTTAATATTCTATTGAATAGATGGATTATTTTTATCTTACCCGAGCCTGGACATATTGGGGTTATTTTGGATCGTAACTGGCTCTTCAAAGAGGGCTCCATATTTATGAAACGGTGGCACATTGCTTTCGACCCTTTGTCGAAAAAACAGTCGCACAGACATCTATGGATGTTGGTACTGACTTTACCCATTTCTCTCTGGATGGAAAATATACTTATTTGGTTAGAAAACATTGTGGGGAAATTCATTAGAATCGATAAAAAATCTATGTATGATGTGGACAAAGAAATGGCTCTTGTTTTGGGGGAAATCGACATGGCTAAGGGGATGCCGATGGATGTATTAGTAAATTGGGGTAGGCGTTCTTTCCGACAGAGATTCGACTATTAAAAAATTCCCTTCCGGTGTTATAATTGTAGAGACACGAGCCATATTATGGAAAAATGCCCAAAATTGTTGAGAGCTACTCGCACTGGAACATTCTCGGAGGTTTTGAGTTCAGAATCGCCAAAAGTCGACCATAAAGATATCAAGCTTTCTCCTCTCGCGCTTTCAAAATCGGGTATGTTATCTCCTACTTCTATTACTCCCTACAAATATGTGTCAAAGGATGAATTGGACTTTTATCTTGGTGCTGAAGAAACCCTAGATAGGCGTATTTCAAGTGGGGAAGTTGTCTTAAATTTAGAGGTTTCTTCTCCTGTTAAAACACCATAGAGGGTTTTTGGGGGTAATAAGGAGTACCGTTCCTAGTCGGGGTTACCCATTTCATGGGATAGTAATATGGATCCCATTACTTTGGCCTCTGCAAAATTTGGTAATTTATCGGGTTCGAATTGTGCCCTCGGGTTGTCTTCCAATGTTGAGCAGGCTAGGGTTTTTACTTCTGAGGAGTGGGCTGTTCTAACTAACAGTGGCTATGATCCCGTACCTATTTCTGATTTTTTCACGCCATTGACTATTTATTCAAAAAACCCCTCCTCAAATCCATATGTTAAACCTATTTTGAGTGAACGTTTTCAAAATGTTACCATCAGAAAAAACAAGAGGAAATTAAAGAATACCTCACTCGAAGGTGAAGAGATTAGCTACAGACAAATTTCGACTAGAAAATGAAAATGAAAATGAAAAAAAATTGTCTACCACTGTAGATCCTCTTAGGGCCCTTGGAGAAAATATGCCCCCTTCGTGGGGTGTGTAATGATTTTATTGACCCTAAATGTCAGGGGATTAGGGCCTTATCCAACTTATTCAAGTCTACTAGCTCGAAGATCATTTTATTACAGGAAACAATGTGTGAGGATACTTCTGCGATGAAAAAATTGGTGGCCATCTTACCTGGTTGGGAATTGCGGCAGCTGGTTCTATGGGTTTGTCTGGGGGTTTGCTAGCTGGGTGGAACCCTTAATTTTTTAATTTTCAAGCATTCAAAACTTCTTGGGGCATTTTCTTAGATGGTTGGTGTGGTTTTTTAAATATGTCCTTGTCTATTTTGAACTGTTACAGCCCCTATAAGGATAGGAGCTATTTTTGGAACTCTCTCAGCTCTTCTGACTTAATGAGTTTTGAAAACTTAATCATTGCTGGCGACCTTAACTTCACCAGGTCGTCCTCGAAAATTTTGGGTCCTCTGCATAGAAAGGATGATATGGCAGATTTCTTCTCGAATTTTTTACATACTCACGATTTGGCGGATGTCTTTCCAGGTGTCCTTTCCCCTACTTGGACTAATGGAAGAATTGGAGGGGAAGGTATTCACAAAAGGATGGATAAGTTTCTAATTAAAGAAGACTTACTGCAATCTTGGGATCACCATAGGTCTTGGGTTGGGAAGCAAAATTCTTAGATCATTGGCCTGGTTTTTTTCAGTTTGATGACACAAAACGTCACTTGAAGTATCCATTTAAATTTAATAGTTCGTGGTTAAGAAATGAGGACTTTTGTAACCACATTAAAATCTTTTGGACTAACGCTGAAACAAAATGTGATCTGGATCCAATGGATTTATTTATAATCAAGCTTCGGAACCTTAAGGATGTCGTCACTAAATGGATAAAAAACAAGCATAAATTGGATCTTCAAGAGTATAAGGAGATGGAAGGGCAAATTCAATGTTTTCATTTTAGAAATATTGATCAGCAACTGGATATTGAAATTTTCACCAAATTAAAATTCTAGAGCAGAAGAAGAAAGAGCTCCTTATTCAAGAGGAGATGGAATAGAGACTTAAGATTCGTGCCTTATGGATTGGGTTGGGGGAAAATAATACGAAGTTTTTTCATTCGTATGCAACCCAAAGAGAAAATTCTAATGCTATTTGAGAAATCTGTGACGATGAGGGGAATACTATTTCTGGTATTGAAAAGCTACAATCTGTTGCAAGATGTTATTTTGGTAAAATGTTGGCAGATACAAGGAATTGTGATTTCTATACCTAGTTGAAAGTGGCCAGATTATTTCCTAGTTTTATTGATGAATATGAAGTTGTGGAATTGGGGAAAGAGGTTACTTTGTTGGAGATCGAAGAAATTCTAAAATGTTTTTCCAAGGAAAAAATTCTTGGGCCTGACGGCTGGACTATGGAACATTTTCTACATTTTTTTGATATCATGGGTGAAGACATTCTAAAGATGGCGGAGTACTAATGAACTGAACGATTCATATTTGGGGCTCTAAATTCTACCTTTCTCACTTTGATTCCAAAGAATAACAAACCTAAATCTTTTGGGGACTTTCATCCAATTGCTTTATGCAATTTGGCTTATAAATTAATCTCCAAAATTATTTCAGTCAGACTAAAGCCTATTTTGTCAAGATGTATATCTTTTGAACAATTTTGCTTCCTTCAGGGTCGTCAAATCCTTGATGCAATCGACATTACTCAGGAGATTATCCATTCGATAAAGAAGAAAAAATTGAAATATTGTTTACTTAAATGGATTTGGAGAAAGCGTATGATAGAGTTGATTGGGTTTTTTTTAGCCCGATTCTCATTTAGATAGGCATTCCTCCTTTAGTTTTGAGATGGATTATGGCATGTATTACCACTGCAAACACAGTTGTGCTGGTCATGGTACTCCGTCTGAGTTTTTCAAAACCACTAGGGGCATCAGGCAAGGTTTCCCTTTTTCACCACTCTTATTTCTTCTTATCATTGATGGGCTCAGTAGACTGATAAATAACACAAAATATGAAGGCACTATAAAAGGTATTAAGATCTCTACTCAACTATTCCTCACTCACCTTTTGTTTGTGGATGATGTCTTATTGACAGGGACAGGATCTACTAATGAATGGCTGAATTATAAGGGCATTGTTAATATGTTTTGTGATGCATCAGGAATGTTGTGAGCACCAAAAAATCTAGCCTATTGCACTACAGAGTTGAAGACTCAAAGCTTGTAGAGTTTAAAGCATTTATGCCATATAATTTATGTCATTTGGAGGACAGGTTCAAATACCTGGGTTATTACTTAAAGCCTACTGGATATAAGATAAAAGACTAGTTGTGGATTCTGAAAAAGGTTGAGAGTAGAATCAATCAGTGGACGTATAGGCTACTATCGATTGGAGGTCGTCTCACACTTGTTAAATCAGTTCTTACTGGGATTCTGGTATATTGGTTCTCTCTCAATCAAGTCCCAAGTTTTATCATCAATTGTTTGAGGAAGCGTTTCTTCAATTTTCTTTGGAGGGGGGGATTGGAGCGCAGTAATTTGGTTATGGCGAGTTGGAAGAGATTGGCTCTTCCTGAAAGATGTGGTGGATGGGGGATAAAGAATCTATCCATCTTCAGTATTTCACTCCGATTAAAAAGTTTTTGGAGAGGTATTTTTGGATCTACTCTCTGGTCTGTGGTTCTTTCTGTGAAGTATATTAAAGGAGATGTTATAAAATGGATAAGGAATTCAAAAAAAGAACTAGGGGAGCCTCTCCTATTTGGTCTAGTTTCATTAAAGTCTACAACTGGATGGAAAAGGATCTTACATGGAGGGTTGGAAATGGAAAGGAGATACTGGTTGGGATCGATCTGATTATGGGCTTAGAGGAAAATTATACTCTGTCAAAGGATATCTTAAACTACTTGAAGGAATTTGATCTTCACTCTCAACAAAATTAAAGGAACCATATATAAATTAGATCAAAATTCCTATTGGTTTAATTCAAAGGATCTTGGTTTTACAATTAATGCAGCTATTGAATGGGATAATTACATCAAAATTATGAATTCGACAGGCTGCAGAATTACAAAGGATAAAGATACAATTATATATGGAACAATAATAATGCAACTAAAGTAGTGACGGAAAAACATGCATATTGCTCTATTATAAAAAATAGATTTTATTTCCCGCAAAACTAGTGGTATAAGAGATTGTGGCAGTGGCAGATCCCATTAAAAATTAAGTGTTTCATGTGGCATGCGCTTCAAGGAGGTCTGAAAACATGGGATAATTTCATTATATGAGGTTGGTTTGGGCCAAGCATATGTATTCTGTGCAAGAACAGCTCTGAGACCACGAATCATCTCCTTATGGATTGTGTGTTCACTAGAACCATTTGGAGTAAAATCTTGTCTCATTTAAAGTTGGATCAACAGTGGGGTGAGGGAAATTTTGACATTTTCTCACTCAACTGATTCAGAAGTTGCAGAACTTTTCCTTCTTTACTAGCATTGATCTCATGGTCTATCTAGCATACTAGAAACATTGCCATTTTTTAAAATAGGGCCCTTTTTATACTTTTTGCAATCAATCAGATACTGAGATTGATTAAAGATCATTGTTCAGAGATTACTGCTCCAAAATATCCAAATGTGAGTACTTTTTGTCCTCTACTCAATAAAACTGTGGCTTTCTTTGATGGTGCGGCCAATGATGGATTATGTGCGGCGGGAGGAGTTTTATTTTTAAACAAGGATCATTATTTGACCCTGAGATTGAATTGTGGCACAGCTACGAATATGAAATCTGAACTGCTAGCCCTGTGGTGTGTACTAAAAGTCGCAAATACTTTTGGTTTATATGAACTTAAAGTATTTGGGGACTCGAGAGTGACCATTAAGTGGGCCCGTGGTGAATTTAACCTTAATGCTATATCTCTTCATCATTGGTGCCATAGAATTAAGTTAGAGATACAGTTATACAATGATATATCCTTTGATCATATTTATCGTCAACACAATTCCATGGTGGATAAGCTATCCAAACAAGCTCTAGATTGCGAGGAAGGTGTTATTATATGGGAGGTGTTTCAGGGCTTACAGGTTTCAGATATGGGTTTGGTCAGGATTTTTGAATTTCATCTTATGTTTTCACTAGTATATGGCTTTCAGATCTATATAGGTTGGGAAGAAGCTATTAGTATGAATCTGTTCTGTTGAGGGGAAAATTATGTATATTTTTTAACATAAGTCTTTTCAGACTTGAAATTTTTGTATTGTTTGATTCTCCATGAATAGCAATAGTGCGTTTTTTTTCTACTAAAAAAAAAGGAATCAAATTATTTGAAATGTAAATATTTTTAAAGCTAAAAATATTAAAGAAATGCTTACTTTTTAAGAGATTTTATTCCTCACAATGCTTTAATAAATCCAAAGTTAAGATTGATCTATATAGAATGCCTACACTACTTACTCTAATTTTAATTTATTAAAGTCTTTAATTCTAATCTACTAAGTATTGCAAGGAATCAAATTCTTTGAGATGCAAATATTTTTTAAGATAAAAATCTTAAGTACATGTTTACACCTTAAAGGATTTTATTCCTTGCAATGCTTGGTAAATCCAAAGTTAAGATGGATCTATGTGTAATGCCTATACTACTTACTCTATGTACAATGCTCTAGTTACAAATTCATTGAGTACAAACTACAAATAAAATATCAATGAGATATGAGCATTATTATTAGTACTCTATTTTTAGTTTTGTAAAACAATAATATATTGAGTGGGTATCCTTGTTACAATATATTCAATAATAAAAAATTAACGATATTTGAGCATTAATATTATTTTTTCATTTTTAGTTTTGTAAAATATTATATTGGGTAGATATCCATGTTACAATATATTCAATAATTGAATGTAAAATTTGATATGAATTTATTTAATAAATGTATTTATATTTAGAAAATTTAATATATATTTTTTTAAATTTAAATTGTGAATTTATATAATATTTTTCATTAATTGAGGCAAGAGGCCCTTTCTACATCCCAAAGTGGATGAGATGTGCCAACATGTGTCACATGTTGGCTCCAAATTTAAATTTGTAAAAAACATTTATATAAATTTACATAGAATTTCAATTTCAGTTTCCATTCATGCCTCCTCACATTTTAAATACTTTTTTTCATAAATAGTTACAAGAATAACTATTTTACTTCATAATCAATGAATGGACGCAATTTTTGCATATTTGTAGGGTTTATGTGTTATTCTTTAGGATCCCAAATTGGAATAGTTGGCACGCGGATATATTGGAGTATGTATTGTTAAGTTAATAATAAAACAATAAGTAAGATATTAGTTTTGTGATAATTGCAAATTAACCAATTAATTGCGTAAATTGAAATCATTTTACTTCACAATTAAATTTGGGTAAATAACTATTTTACTTCATAACCAATGCATTAATGCAATTTTTGCCTATTTGTTATACTTTAGAACATGTAATAGTTGGCACTTTGACCATTAAATTAAGGTAAATAACTATTTTACTTCATAATCAATTAAGCTTATTTGTAGTATTTATGTGTTAGAATTACAACATTTACAACATGATTCCAAATTGGTATAGTTGTTGATTAGATATTAGTTTTGAGTGAATATCTAGTTTACTTCATACTAAATTAATAAATTAATGCAACTTTGGCCTATTTGTAAGATATCCAAATTGGAATAGTTGGTGCTTGAATGATTATAACCTAACATATATTAGATTTAATGTATTTTTAAGTTGGTAATATAACAATGAGCTAAATATTAGTTTTGTAATAATTGCATATTAATAAACCAGCATAGATCCATGTCAACGCTCTATTAAGTGCTGAGACGAGGAATCAAATCCCTTTAGGTGCAAACCCCTTTTTAGAATCCTAAACTTCCTCAAAAGATTTGATCCCTATCGGCCCTTGATAGAGCTAGAGTTAAGATGAAAATACATATAATACATATAATTTTTATCATATAATATTAAAAATTCTATAACACTGCATATATTCGATCAATATAACATCTCATAAAACTAAAAATATAGAATAATAATAATAAAGTACCGAAGTTTAGAACATTTTTTATTATTTTTTATAAATCTATTCATTATAATGCAACACCTATTTCAAAGTTTTAATTCTCCCTTTACTGAAAGAACGAAATGCGAATACAAACTCTCATTGGACAAATTTCTTTTATTTTTCCTCTAATTAAAACGGACTAAAGCCTTATTTGGCAAATTTCCTATTTAACCGTTTTTTTAATTAAACAATTTCTCTCTTAATTTTTCTTTAATTTTCATTTTTTACACCATTTTTAACTGTTATCTTAATTCAATCTCAAATTTACTCTATAATGTGAAATGATTTTTAATTTTCTAATTTATTTCATTCTTAAATTAAATTTATTTTATAAAAAAATAATTAATTATTTTTTATTAGTATTTATTTTATTTTACAAAAAATAATTTTTATTAGTATTTATTTTATTTTACAAAATTTATTTTTATTTAAATCTCAAATTGATTTTATAATATAACATTATTTTCAATATTTTTGTTTATTTGGACATTCCTAAATTAAATTGCTTTAAAATCCAATCAAGACCACCTACAACTCAAGAGAGGCTAGTATAAAGACACCATGGCTCGGTTAAACAATTGGGGATTAACAAAAATGTCACTTTGCAAAATACCAATAACGAAGAAGAGAAATAATATAGCCAAGATTAGAACGAACTCTCATGAGTTGCATAGCAAAACATGGCATTGGACAATTCTTAAATCACCATGGGTGTAAAGGATTTTCCATCTCTATGAGACTATGAGCATTGAGGATGAAATCTAGTTTATCTTAGAGTGCCCTGTACACTCACATTAGATTGCAGTTCCATAATCTTTGCTACAATTCAAACCTCCCTAACCTTTTATCATGTCAAAATTATAGCTACCTAGGAACACTTTTTTCTAAGCTATTTGAGCATAGGAATAAATTTTTACAGCAATCCCAATAATTCTTTTCTTTTAAGGTCCAATAGACTAAGTTGGACCAAGTTGTTCTCAGTGAGCATTAACCATCATCATCAACATTAATTAATCTATGAAATTAAAATATATTAAATCATTCATGTTGTAATAATATATGTTGTGATTAATTTTACGACGAATTTACCTATAATCTATTATTTTATATGGCTTGAATTATCTATTTATTCATGCATCCCATCCATTCCATTCTGTAACATCCCTCTTTTGCCCTCTTCTTTAGTAATTGAAAGTGTAACTATGTACTTGTTTTCTCGTGAGGAGCTCAAGGCCAAGGCCCCATAACTAAATTTTGTAAGTATTGTTTATTTATTTCCGAAGTTGTAATTTTGAAAATTGTAGACTTAAGAGATTGAAGGCTATGATGCAAATAAGCGACGAGAAAATGAGTCCACTAGAGGGGAGCTTACTGGCTAGGAATCCATGATAATCCAATTGATTATGACAAGCTACTGTCATGGTGCCATAAGCATGGGAAGAAAGGTGAAGTATTGAGATTCACCTAGTTGTTTAACAACTTATACATACTAGCCTAAGCCTAATAATTAGCTTATAAGCATTAAACGGACTCCTAAAACAAGCATAGAATGAGATATAATGGCCAATAATATAAATGTTTAACGTTGCATCTAAAGTGTTTATTGTCATAAACACAACCATTATGTGATGATATAATTTTTTATCAATTAGAATCATTATTGATTTTATTAGAGTTAATGTGATATCCCGAAGACATTATTATTTTTATTTTTGATTTAATAGTTTGAAAATATTTCAAAAACAATTATTTTTGTAAGAGTTATTTAAAAACTCAAAAATACTCACAAGAGTTGTGAGTGACACTTTGCACAAACAAATTATTTTTTATTAATTATAAAAGAAAATGACACTTGAGAATTCAGTTGAATTAGGGGACATCACCATGAAACACAGAACATGTGTAAATCAAGCAAGGGATATTTTACCAATCAAATCCAATCTAAAATCTCAACTACCAGACAAAATCCTAAATCATAGGGATTGAAGGATTGATTGAGATTTGATTGGGATGGCACAAGACCTGGGAAAAAGCTATATATTGGTGCACTAAGATAGCATAGGACATTGTGTTGTGCATGGAGAAATTGTGCTAGTGTGAATGAGTTGAGTATTTCTCTCTTTCATACGTCCATCACTAGCTTGTTACAGACTTGGAGAGAGTGCTACGTGGAAGCTTTGCTTGTTAGTTCTAGTGTGCATGGTGGTGATCCAACTGGGGGGTGGAGCCGAGTTAGTGGTCGTGCTACTCACTTTTATGGTTGGGAGGAACTGATTCTCCAAATAGTCATTTTCACTACTTCAAGTAAGTGCATTTATGTTTATTTATAAATGGTTATCATAGTTATATTTCATGGTAAATGTAGATCTATATATAGGAAAAAATATGCTGATAGCTTTTATGAACTTTATATATCTGTGGTACATATCTTGGATCACAATTATTGTTTATGCTTGTTCTGAGTATGCATGAAAAGTACCAATCATATATATGGGCTTGGGTTTGCTCTCTATTATGGGTGAATGCCTTGACTTTTTGTTTCGCTTTATACTCTGGCGCGATAGAACTGAGTAAATAATGTCATAGGGAACTGATTTTATAAAATAATGAAATCAAATTGTTTTAAATAATGGCAGCCTTGAGCATTTATGGAAATAATTCTCTGGAATGAAGTTTTATGTGTATTATATACCTATATATATTTAGCTAAACATGGATTTAAGTTTATGTAAATTGTTTTCTCGGGATTATAGATAAGTCAGGTTAATATTTTATTCGCTATACTCTATGGTTTTCTTTTACAAAGTAGAATATTTTTAAAACAAAGGTAACCGAATCCCTGTAAAATTCATAGATCAGTTATCTTTATGATAGCCCATTTCAAATCTTACTATATATGATTAGTCCTAAGGACGTCAGATAGTGAGTATAAGATTTCTATGTACATAAATATGGAACCAAGAATTGAATTTGATCTCTGTTGATTTTAATATGATCTTTGTTGATTTTAATATGATCTTTGTTGATTTTAATATGATAATTTGTTATATTATAAATATCGATTTATATAGTGATCAGTGAATTTCTGTATAAATCAATACTAAAACCAAGAATCTGATTGGACCTCTGTCGATTTTATTATGACAACCTGTTAACTTATAAATATCGATTAACAAGGAGATCAATGAGATTTAAATCTCTGTTGATTTTCTTTTATGATAATTTGTTACCTGTTATGAACATCCAGCATGTACAAGTATCTTATTTTCAATGTTTCCAGGCTTGACATGCCTCTCATACTTGTCTTGGGAAAATCTGCTCAAAGCAAACTCGATCTGGTAGATACAGACATGATAATTGAATCATGGGATCACCGATGTTGTGTTTGCATGACTAACCCCAATTTTCACCGCTTTGGTGTTTTTGATGATTTTTTTCTATGATTATACCGTTTCATTCTACCTACCATTTGATAGTTGTAACGTGATGTTAAATTTAATTCTTGCAAATCCTCCACTCATGGTCCAATTTGATGTCACATAGTCGAATCTCTGTTTAAAGTTGAGTGAACTCTCCCTTAAGTTTATTAAACTAAAAGCGATCTGATTTTTAATCCCGGTTTAATCAAAACCATGGGTAAGACAATGGTCTATCTAAATCTATTGTTACAAGTTAAGAGTTGTTTTATGTGGCTGGTTGAACAATCTATCTCTCTGTCGATTGTGTAGAGTGTTCAAGATAAACGTATTCGCTTTTTTTACATAACCCAATGATTTTTATGATCAAATATTTAATTTAATTATGGTGATTAATGTGAGGAATTATGTGAATTTTCTATTCACTAAATCCGATGCCTATAATAATTTTCGATCTTGTACAAAACTTTATGTATCCAATGTTTCTACTCTTGGCATCTCTTTAGAGAAATTACAGGTTAACATTATCTCCTCTATGAGATTGACGTTGGTTGTTCTTAGTAGAGACACAGATATTTTAGTTGGAATGCACTATGAAAACCTTAGTAAACCATTGTTACTTGCCTTGCTGCCTGCCACGTACCCTTTCCTTTGAAAGATCTGTTTAGCTAATTTGTATTTTTTGTGGCAGTCTCAGCTCGAGATCTTCACTAATCCCATCGAACTCTCGATTTGCTCGTTGCTTTATGAACTTTTCATTCGTATGTATTTCTTTAAAACCCTCGGCATGTATTTGATATCATCATAACTATCTTTGTCAATAGTTGACTTGGCTACCAAAAGAAGATTGTCGTTAGTTAAATAACTTGAGTTCATGATAAAAATTGTGTAAATCATTATGTAGCTTAAATGAAATTAATCTACATAGTATAAGTTTGTATATTAATCAACGAAGCCAAGAATACTTTTTATAATGGTTTTTCTTTTGGAATATGAGTGTATTGTATTATTAGTTTGACTGTTAATTTATTTAAATATTAGAATTCCTATATTGTGTTAGTAATACACATAGGAACTAGGATGATAAAGTAATAAATTAACTCAATGAGTTAAGTTATATATATAGACATAATCAGATTGGAGGTGCAATAGTTTGTTCATTTCTTGAAAGTGGCTTAGTATATTGAAATTATTTTAATGGTTTATGAATATATATATGAAATTACAAATTTGACGGTATTCTTATATCGTAATTGTTGTGATATATTTGGATTATAATTATAAGTTTAATATTTTTGATTAAGTTAGAATATAAATATAATTCATGTCTAGATGTTAAGTATTATATTGTTGCATATACTATGACAAGAGATTAATGGCTCAATTGAGATGTGCTTAAGAAAAAAGGTATTATTGATGTATTATTTAAAATAAATAAATAAATAAAAAATATGGTTGTGATTGTGGGTGTGTTACATTGTGGTATCGAAGCTTAGGTTACGACACTTGGCCTTATGGTGTCCATTTAATTTTTGAGAAAACTAATGATGTTTGTATGTTCTTCTTCTTACTTGTATAGAAGAAATTTTGTTTTACTAAACTGCAGGAAGAGATGGCGGGAAGAC
Source organism: Larix kaempferi (assembly GCA_027924585.1). Taxonomy (NCBI): domain Eukaryota; kingdom Viridiplantae; phylum Streptophyta; class Pinopsida; order Pinales; family Pinaceae; genus Larix; species Larix kaempferi. The sequence goes on along the minus strand of BSBM01000338.1, from coordinate 20,053,031 downwards.
AATCCCCTACCCCACCTATCTGGGTTGAACTTAATGAAGAGGAACAACAAAACAATAATGTCAATGATAACTCAAATGAAATCCTACAAACTGTAAGAGACTTACAAGCAGGAATTCATCATTTTAAAACTGAACATGAGAGGGTAATGAGAACTCAGGAAGATTTTAATGAAGCCTTACTGTTTAAACTAAATGAAGTGTCTAAAGACAAGTGTAAAAGAAACGTAATGAAATAACACGTGCTCTGAATATTCTTCTTTGGATGGAATCCTTGTAGCTAGTGAATCAGAATATTCTAATAGTAGCTCTGAGGGTAGATGAAGGAAGAAGAGAAAATATAAAGATGAGATAACAAGAGAATTTAAGAAGATCAAACCTCCTACCTTTGATGGTGAAGTAAAAAATCTAGAAGAAGTCGAGGCTTGACTATCTGGGATGAAGAAATACTTTACTGTGTATAAATATTCCAATTCTATGAAGGGTAAAATGGTCATCTTCAATCTAGTTGGGAAGGATGACATTTGGTGGCAGGACTTAAAAATAGCTAAAATAAGTAATGAAAGAAAAGTTAGTTGGAATTGGTTTAATAAGGAGTTTAAAAAATAGTACCTTTTAGAGTATTACTATGAGGGAAAAGCAAAAGTGTTTTATGAGTTAAGATTGGGTTCAATGTCAATGCATGATTTATGTACTAAATTTTTATCCTTGTTAAGATATTTGCCTTACCTAAATGAAGAAAAACCTAAAAATCAGAGATTCCTAGGTTTCTTACCTAGATTTTATAAAGACATATTAGAGTTTGATAACCCAAAAACTTTATATGAAGAAACAAGGAAGGCCAAATTAACATATGATCAATCTAAAAGTAAGAATGAAAATCCTTATAATTGAAAGAAAAGAGAAGGGAGTAATTTTAAAAGAAGAGAATTCAAACCCTTCAATAAACATAAGAATTTCTAGAGGAATATTTTTAAGGATAGACAACAACCAATAAGATCTGAGTATAAATATAATATCTTTAATAAGAAAAAAGAAGAAATAAAAAGAGAACCCTTACAGTGTTAGGGATGTGGGGAGAGTCATTTCTATCAGGATTGTCCTCATAAGAAGGATAATCGAATTATTCACACTGTATGAGAAGTAGCCACAACTAAAGAGGTTGCTAGGAACATACCAAAGATTAGCGCATCCTTGGACAATCATCAAGCATATTACCAACCTTTAATGTTTGAATTTGATGGTAAGATCTTTGATAAACCTGTTTCTATATTAATTGATTCTGGATGTACTTTAATTTGCATATATCCTAAGCTAGTAGACTTATATAAAATGAAGAAGTATGATTTTGAAAAGTCGTGCTTAGTGCACTTAGCCACAGGAACAAAAAGAAAGGTAATTAGTTTTATTTCAAGTTGTGAAATTTATATGCAAGATTTGATTTCAAAAGTAGATTTAAACATTTTGCCATTAGGATCATATGATGTATTAATTGGCATGGATTGGTTAGAAAACCATAGAGTTGTATTGAATTGCTTTGAGAAAACTTTCACTTGCATTGATGAAAAAGGTGAAAATAAAATTGTTAAAGGGATTCGAAAAAAGGTTCTTACTAGGAAAATATCAGCATTGCAATTAAAGAAGTGTGCTAAGAAATTATGTAAACTATTTGTTGTGCATATCATTGAAAATAATGATGGTAAAACAAAACCTAGTTTATAATATTTTCCGCTTTTAAATTAATTTAAGGATGTTTTTCCAGAGGAGATACGTCCCGGATTACCTCCAAGGAGGGATATTGACTTTACCATTGATTTGGTACTAGGAGCAGCGCCTGCCTCTAAGGCTCCTTACAGAATGAATACACTAGAGTTGGTGGAATTAAAATTACAATTGCAAGAATTATTAGATAAGAAATATATAAGACTGAGTGTGTCTCCATGGGGAGCACTAGTGTTGTTTGTTAAAAATAAAGATGGCACATTAAGACTTGGTATTGATTACATATAATTAAATAAGATGACTATTAAAAATAGATACCATCTCCCCCACATTGATGACATGTTTGCTCAAGTACGAGGAGATACAATATTCTCTAATATTGACTTAAGGTCTGTGTACCAAGAATTAAAGATGATGATGTTCATAAGACAACATTTAGAACACGGTACAGGCATTACGAGTTCTTGGTTGTACAATTTGGCTTGACCAATGCTACGACCACGTTCATGTGTTTAATGAACAATGTTCTCCATATATGCTTAGATAAGTTTGTAATAGTATTTATTGATGACATCTTAATATACTCTAAAAATGAAGAAGAGCATGAAGAACATTTAAAGTTGGTCTTACAAACCTTAAGAGAACATAAAATTTATGCAAAGTTTAGTAAATGTGATTTCTTTCAGGATAAGATTCAATACCTAGGTCATCTAATATCTAAGGAAGGAATTTCTATAGAGCTTGATAAAATACAGGTGATCATTGATTGGCCATTTCCTAAGGGTGCAACCAGGATTTGATCCTTTATGGGAATCACGGGTTACTATCGCAGGTTCATTGAGGTATTTTCCAGAATTGCTTACCCAATAACTTCACTTAAAAAGAAGGGAACTAAATTTATATGGTCTAATAAATGTAAAGAAATATTTGAAAAATTTAAACACTTGCTGACCACCGCACCTATTCTAAGAATAGCGGATCCGTACAAGGACTTCATTGTGTGTACGGATGCCTGCTTAGAGGGATTAGGTGGCGTGCTATTGCAAGAGGATTATGTAATAATATATGAGTCAAGAAAACTTAAAGAACATGAACGGAACTGTTATCACACAAATTTTAGTTGCCCCTAAAGGTGATCCTGTCCAGGATGGTAGAGGTACTAGGAAACTAAATAGGTGACCCATGAGGGCCTCGATTCCCAAGGATGATTGGTTGTCACGCTAGTCTAGGCACTCTTCACTTTAGATCAAGCCAATGCAAGATCAAGGGGAATACCCTTACTAGCCAATGAGGACTAGCGAATCAACACAAGACACTCTAAAGGTTATGGATGAAGCACAAGAGTAGATCTTGTTGGATAAAATCTAGATCTAGGGAAACGTAGTGGATTATGAGAGTTAGAAACCGGTTGCGGAGCCTTAGGAAAAATAGATATTTTCAACCATAGAAGAAATGTACCACCTTGAGTTTAGGAAAGTAGATCTAGATAGATCTAGTTCATATGAAGAATACCCAAATTGGATCTACCTAGGGTTTAAGCAAATGAGGCCAAAGTGGACCCAAAATAGTAGATATGGGTTTTATAAGTCTAGATCTGGGTGCTTGAAGAGTACATCTATAAAATTTTGGGGGTTCCAAGCATACCCAACTGATAGATCTGAAAAATTGACCAAAGACCCAAAGAGGGAGTCCCACCTAGAGGAGACTAGTGCTAGATCTGGGGGTAAATGGAGTTGGATTAAGTTGAAAATTTAGATCTAGTGCTTTTATAATTATTCCAAAGTGGGCTTTAATGGCCGTAGTCAAATAGTTACCCGATCTATCAAATCTAGAAAACGAGGGTTTTAACAATGATGGTTTTAATGGTGACAATTGGAATGGATCCCGAAACAACAAAAATAATTTGAAACACACCTGGAAATGCTTACAGTCGCCTTGAAAATTGATAATATTCCCAAATAGAAGCAATCTAGATTGAGATCCAACCTCCCCAAGTGAAATATCTATGCTCCAAGATAACCAATGCGTCCCTCCTACCAAAAACGATCTAGAGTTAGAATCGATCTAAACAAGAAGTAAACTATACGATAATGAAGATAAATCAAAGAGAATGAATATGATCATAATATGCAATAAAAATACTCCCTAAGATGTAATACGTCTTGAGGAAAATATATGGGGTTTTCCCACAATAGCGCCCCCTTCAAATCGTCCTCCTTCACTACCACATGGCCCCTGCAAAATAATTATGGAGAAAGAGAGAGAGATACATAATGATTTCCAAGAGAAAATAATTTACAATCCCTTGCAAGAACATTCATCAAAGCTTCCAAGAGTTTTTGAAAAAATATTTTTATTATGCCAGAAATCCAAGAGTCCAAATGTGCCTTTACAATTAGGGGGTCTCTTCCTTAAATACAAATGAGAGAGACCAAAACCCTAACCACTTTTTGAATGAGTGGTGGAGATCAAAATATATAACAATTATAATCAACGGCTAAGATGAAGCAGAAATACAATACATGGATCAACTCACAAATAGAGGGGGGCGCACTCATTAAAACGTCGAAGGGGGATGCACGACATGATAAGTGACTAGACGCATGACATAAGCACATGATGGGGTAGGAGGTGTAACGTATCCTTCAATAGAATGGACCCATCACACAATAATAAATAATGTTACAATGTAACACATAAAGTGACCATATGACCAAATCATGCCCCCCTCAAAGACACCATAAAATATCCAAAATGACGAATACTATGACGTGTGGACCCCACTGATGCTGGAACAAGCTCTAGAAGGTGTAGACATCATCATCAAAGTGTCTCGGACCAGTATCATGTCATTTCCTTTCCCCACTAGGCCAAATCGATTTCCTTAATGAGCCATTTCTCTACTGGAAAACCACCTCTAAAAGTACAAAAATGCTCGTAGTTCACTGCCAAGTGACTCGGACACAAATCTGATTGTACCACAATGTCTAAGGATGGGATAAAATGGTAATAACGAATGGTTGGACCCCCATCTCCCTCTGTAGCACCCTAGGAGAACGTGCTAGCTCAATGAAGGTGTTGGACATGCCATTTATGCATGGAAAAAAAGAAAAAAGTGGCAATCTGGCCATATCATCACCTGTAAGTGCCCAAAACTAGTAATTGAGTGCAGCAATGAGCTCATAATGCTTAAATACACTAGGAATGAGTACTCATACACCATGTGACCATCAAAAGATACCTCTGTAAGTTCATCCATGCTCAGAATAATACAAATAATGGTCTGTAAATAATAATAACCATAAAAAATACATCAAACCATCATCTGAAACTATTTTCTGAGGCATGAAAACATCTAATGGACACATATGGGCCATGAATAATGCATCTCGAACACTATCTGCCCAAACTCATCCTGGACCCTATAGTTGACTTGGTCAAACTTGGTTGACCGGGTCAAGAATGATCAAAATAATGATCCAGACAATGAACAACTGCTACTGGAAGTACAAGTGGTTATAATATTCTCCTTAAATTATATCCGTAGCTAGACCAAAGCATATAATGATGTTTAATTGGCTTAATCATGTAAATAATATAAATAAGATAAGTCTATATCAAAGTAACTAGCTACTAAAAACAAGATTTTCAAGTGTATACTCGTTTACTGACTTGAACAATTTGCTAACCATGGGTGAAGGTGGAAAAAAAAAGGCTAGGCTAGGGGAAGGACTCAACAACCTCAGCATTGCAATCTTTCAGATGAAGAAACCACGGAGACCACCTAGACATATACTGGATAGAAGATAACATGAGGAATGATGGTGTCTCACAAATGGGTAGAGTGATGAGAATGCTTCCAATAGACTCTAGACAAGCAACCTTTTAGCAATTTATTATTTTCAAGGGGGATTGGATACCTGTGTAGATTTTTAGTTCTCGACGCGTTTCGAACTCCATAGTTGAGTCCATCTTCAGGAGAAAACATATCTCAATTAAAAGCTGCATGAATTTTTACATTATTTATATTGCTGTGTTATGATCTTCAGTTTAAATTTTGAGAGCCGACTTTAATTCATTGATGTGTCAATATACATATAAATCTTATTAATTAAATGTATCTAAGTGAATACTCATTAATAATTAATGTATATATGTATATTATCTAATAATGGTTAATGTAACCAAGCAAAAATTACACAAATTTTTAATTTTAATTTTTTAATTCTAATTTTAATTAAATGTTACGTTTTATTATGTTGCAAAATAACAATTTAATCATGTTATTAATATTAAAATATACTCAATAAATAATTAAAAGTTTGTTAATATTATTTCTTAAAATTGTTACACTATATCCTATACTCTAATTATGTTATTAGAATATTATAGTTTAATAATTAAATGTTGTGTTATTGACCATAAGTTATAGTTATGAAATAATATTTTTATTTTTAATTTGTCTACAATCCTATAGTGTTAAGTTTATAGTAAAGAAATTTAAAAAAAAAATTAAAGTTTTTTTTTTAAGTTTATGATAAAGAAATTTTAAAGAATTTTCTAAGGTTTTAAATTTTTAATTTAAATTTAAGTTTAAATTTCTAATCTAAATTTTTCTTTATATTTATTTTTCAATATAAATTTTAATTTTAATTTTAATTTTTATTTTCATTTATTGTTTCGCACGGAATGAATGATCGGTTTCCATGAGTCACAAAGGGTAAGGCCATCATCCCTATTGAAGTTTCTTGGGTGTTTCTCAATCTCTATTGCTTCACGTATGCGTCTTTTGTTGTAATTCTCCTCAATTGCTAAGACTCTTGCTTCTTCAATGTAGACATGGTGGTTAGTCTTTGATGAGTGCTCAGCTACTGCCGATTTCTTAATTCTTCCATGAGTAACATCTGCACAATGCTCCTTTAACCTTGTCTAAATTGAGCGTCCTGTCTCACCTATGTATACGTCTTCACATCAGCATGGAAACGAATGAACACCTTTCCTTAGTTTTGGGTTGATGGGGTCTTTTGCTTTGTCTAGCAAATTCCTTAGGGAGTTAGGAGGGCAAAATATTGTCTTGATCTTCCTCTTCTTCAAAACTTTGGCAATTTTATCAGTTGTACCTTGGATATATGGGAGCAAAGTTCTGCCTAGGTCTTCTTGTTCATTATTACGATTTTTAGTTTCCATACTTCTTACCCTTCTGAAAGCTTTGTTGATATCTTTTCTTTTGTAACCATTGTTTTGGAGGGTTATCTCAAGGTGTTTCAATTCCTCATCAAGGTGTTCTTTATCGGAGATTCTGATAGCTCGTGTTGTGAGTGTGTGTAATATTCCTAGTTTTCGCGAAGGGTGATGGTGTGAGTTGGCATGTAAGTATGTGTCTGTATGGGTTTTCTTACGATACACCTGGTGGGCTGAGGAATCGTCTTCTTTCTTAGTGATCAGAACATCAAGAAAAGGAAGGGAGTTGTTTTCCTGAATTTCCATGGTAAATTTTATGTGTTGAGATTGATTGTTCATGTGCCTTAGGAAGTCATCTAATTTCTCCGTGCCATGTGGCCAAAAGAAATTGGTATCATCCACAAATTGTTTCCATTCTTTTGGTTTAAGCGGGTAAGAATCTAAGGCTTTTTTCTCAAAGTGTTCCATGTACAGGTTGGCTATCACTGGGGAAAGGGGGGAACCCATTGCGACCCCACTAGTTTGCTCGTACATTTCTCCACGAAAGGTAAAATAGGTAGATTTTAAACAAATTCTTACTAGGTTGGTTATATCTTTACTAGTTATCTCTTCCACCACCTTGATTGCTTCTTCCACAGGGATTTTTGTGTAGAGTTGGGTTACATCAAAACTTACAAGCATATCATTATCATCAAATTTGAGGTCCCTAATGTTTTCAAAAAAATGTGTTGAATCTTTAATGTATGAAAATGTGTGGCCAACCAATGGTTTTAGGGTTTTTGCTAGGTATTTTGCTAGATTATACGTTGGTGACCCAATGGTGTTCACAATTGGTCTTAGTGGTACACCATCCTTATGAATCTTAGGGAGTCCATAAATTCTTGGGATGATAGGGTCTTTCGGGGCTAGTCTCTTTTTTAGGTTATTATCTAATGATGACTCATTTATGGCTTTTTTAACCTCTCTAATGATCTTGTTACTTGGGTCTTTCGTCAGTTTTTTATAGCATCCTGTTATTGTGAGATGTTCATTCATCTTAGCTTCATAATCAATGGTGTTCATTACTACCGTTGCATTTCCTTTGTCTGCCTTCATGATCATAATTTCCTTGTTATCTTTTAAGTGTTTAATGGCTGCTATCTCCTTCTTGGTCAATTTGTTTTTCGGTGGTTTTGCTTTTCTTAATATCACTGCACAGTCCTGCCTTATTTCCTCTGCGATGTCTTCAGGAAGTGTCATTACCGAATCTTCAATGGCAGAAATGATTTCTTCAGTCGGAATTTTGTTGGGTGCAACCGAGAAGCTTAAACCTTTCCCTAAAACGTTCAATGCATCATTATTCAATTGTTGGTTTGATAAATTAACTACGCTAATCTTCTTTCTTCTGTTTAGTTCGTATGGATGTTGTTCAACCTTGTTTGGTTTATTAACAATTAAGTTATTTAGGGTTTGCGACTGATCAATAGCATTGTTAACATCAAACTGGTTGCGTCTCTGTTCTGAGATGTTTTTAGTGTCACTGTTTACATTGCTGTCTTCTAGGTTTCTTATCTCTCTATCACCTAGCCCTCGCATCTGTATGCTACCAGCGTTGTTCTCTGTCCATTATGTATTGTTAATACCTCCCAAGCTCATGCTGCCAACGTTACCTTCGTTGTCTGCAATCTCCATACCCACGATATTATCAACACGCGATGGCCTTTTACCACTATTATCAATGTGACCTGCGCTCTCAATACCTGCGTTGTCTGCAATCTCCATACCCACGATATTATCAACACGCGATGGCCTTCATAGTTGTTATCAACGTTACCAATGTGACCTACGCTCTCAATACCTACGATATCATCAGCACGGGATGGTCGTTTTTGTCCATCAAGTAGTTTGAACTTCCTTTGGTGTGTTATCTTCATGCTTTCGGCAGTACGATTGGCTCTTATAACCAGGCAGGAGTGAAACCGAGTCTAAATGTGCTCATTAATTATAGCAGACAATGTTAAGTGGAGGCGCAGGCAATCTTCTAATAATTTGTTGAGGTGTTTCCTTACCTTCTTTATCTCCTTTCTTACCAGATCAATGCTGGCGCGTTCGAAAATTGCTTTATTATTTTTCACAAGGTTGTGTTTAATTCTAGCGAATTTAGGTATGACCTTACTGTCTCTACATCTTTTTAAAAATGTTAGTCGTGCAGTTTCTTTCAAAATACTAATCCTCTTCTTCTCCAGTTGTTGATGTTCACCCAACGTTTCCCTTCCATGTAGGGATTTGATGGTTTCATTAGATTAGAAATTTAAAAATTTAGATTAGAAATTTAAATTTAAATTTAAATTAAAAATTTAAAACCTTAAAAAATTCTTTAAAATTTCTTTTATTATAAACTTAATAAAAAAAATTTAATTTTTTTAAAAAATTTCTTTACTATAAACTTAATACTATAGGATTGTAGACAAATTAAAAATAAAAATATTATTTCATAACTATAACTTATGGTCAATAACACAACATTTAATTATTAAGCTATAATATTATAATAGCATAATTAGAGTATAGGATATAGTGTAACAATTTTAAGAAATAATATTAACAAACTTTTAATTATTTATTGAGTATATTTTAATATTAATAACATAATTAAAGTGTTATTTTGCAACATAATAAAACGTAACATTTAATTAAAATTAGAATTAAAAAATTAAAATTAAAAATTTGTGTAATTTTTGCTTGGTTACATTAACCATTATTAGATAATATACATATATACATTAATTATTAATGAGTATTCACTTAGATACATTTAATTGATAAGATTTATATGTACATTGACACATTAATGAATTAAAGTCGGCTCTCAAAATTTAAACTGAAGGTCATAACACAACAATATAAATAATGTAAAAATTCATGCAGCTTTTAATTGAGATATGTTTTCTCTTGAAGATGGACTCAACTATGGAGTCCGAAACGCGTCGAGAACTAAAACTCTACATAGGTATCCAATCCCCCTTGAAGATAACTGCAACTTGTGAAAGCCTTAATGAAACCAATTTATTATTTGTCAGCTTTTACATTTAAGATTTCACATTTATTTCATTTTATAGATTTTTCCTAACCAACCTCCAAGAGCAGGTGTCTTGAATAGCATGGCGGGCCTCAGATAATGAATCTGTATGACCTCCATTTCCTGCCACCGTCCATTGGTGCAATGGAGTGACCACGTTATTTCCCTGTAGGGGAAAACAATCTTACACCATACAAAGGGTGAGTTCACGTCCCTTGGCCATTGCCTAGCTAATATAGATATGCATGACTAGTATTCAACAACAAAGTTTCTGTTGACTAAGCATCCCTTAGATATAGCATTTAAGATCCGATACTCTAGTGTTTAGCAACATTGTTTGTAGGAATACTTGGTTTCAAGGGGTAGAAGAGAACAACCACTGTGACTAAAATCACACACTCCAGATCTGAGACACAATGCAAACTGGGAATCTATCCAACACAGAGGTCTAGGTGGGGGAAGTCCTCAAGATCACTAGCTAAGGTGTGAGTCGAGATAAAACCAAAACTGGAAGGTAACGTATGGATGGAGAGAATGACTAATGGTGCGATTGATAGAAAATGCCCTAAAATAAGGGAATGGACAAGTCTGTACTTCATGGAGTAACGGTATGACCAACGAGTATATTCAAGAACCTCTTGTTAATAGTAACCAACTACTTTTAATCTAAACTGAAAGTAAACAACAAATAAGATAGAGTGAACAACCATCACAATATACCTAGTCATAAACTTCCTAGATAAGAGGAAGAGCACATCAACAACCCACATGTACCAAAATATACCTACTGGATTATGTATCTGAGTCACTGATCTAATCTATCTGAATCATACTGAAGCATTGCATCTGAATATAATATGGGCATTGCCATCAATATGCTCTAGATGATAGAGGAATGGATATCTCAATCACCGACCTGGGGTCATGGGGCTCAGTCCCGGAATGAGACTGTACCTATGCAAACTCTGGATCGACTAGATATATGTGAGTGATAATAAAAAAAAATCTCATCATAGGCTGATATCATAAAAAATGTGTAAAGGATTGCCTCAAAAATATATAGGGAAATGATCTGCAATCATGGTAGCCCGATTAATATGGATGTGATAACATCTGGATTCAACTGGGACAAGTGCTCTAAAGGAGAGAGTGCTTGAGAACCTCAGAATTCTCTTGTCCCCAACACTCACTGCATCAATCATCAATCCTGCACTTGATTGATCCTCTTCATCCTCAAAATGTACCTGTTCCTGCTCACACGAAAGCAAACACTACTCAAGTAACATGTATGGTATAAAAAATAAACTATTGAAGCTGAAATAAAATTCTAATCTAAGACTAAAAATCAAATTTTGTTACATTATTAAATGCTGAAAGAGGATGCGTGCAATAAATGATGATATAACAACTAACAAGTTTTGTTTTGATACATGAGATAAAGAAATATTAGGAAAACAAAATCACAACAAGGGCCAGACTCAATGGCGAAGAAAAGAAAAACAAGATGCCAGACTCAATGGAAAAAAATACTAACTACTGCTCAAATGAGCTTATTCAAAGACCTACCTACCCTAAACTAAACAGGCAAGCGAAGTCGAATTCAAGTCAGTTTAGGGATGTAATCCTCAACTCTCTTTAATTAATAGGTAGCAAAATCTGCTCTCGACTCCCAGCGGCGAAGAAACACATGTTTCCCAGACAACACTCTATAATGAATGGTCCAACCCAAATATCATCTGATCCCCGGGATCTTGTGTGTAAAATATATGGTTAAAGGCATTATAACCCTATCACCGCTAGAAAATATACTGCGATTCATAGATTCATGGATTACTTCCATGTTACGGATCAGGATAGGATTAACATCATCATGGTATTGCAGTTGAGGGGTAACTATTCTCGAGCTCCTCCAAGGAGGAACTGCGTCAAATCTGGGAGGACCACCATATAAAGGAATGGCTACACTACCAATAAGGACTTCCTGAATCACTCTTCTTCTTTCATGTTCTTTTCTCGGTTCTTCATTCTGTGGGTGAATGATATACTTGGGAGTTTATCCCATAGTCCAAACATTTCTGACAACTTCTTCCTTTTCCTCTACCAAGGGAGATGGTATATTATGGTCTCTGTTGCTTCTAATACTACATTCTCTGAATGGGATTGGAACAACCATGCTTTCTAGACTTGAAGGATGAATCATGGATGGTTTTGGATGATAAAAATTCATGTCTCGAAACCTCTAAGTTTCTGATTCTAAGAAAGTTGGGGAAGGAGTAGGATTGTGAGATCGATCATTTGAGTGCATACTTCCTTCATCGCTAGGTAACTCATGGGGTAATAAGAAACTAGGGACATCCCTCAGTAATATATATCTCAATGACAATTCACTTTCATTGGTTGTAATTGTGACAAGGGGAGTTTCCTGGAAGATTGCAAGATTATTCAATGAAAATTCCTCCTCAGGGGCATCATGTACCAAGGCATTGTCTTCCCAACTCAAAGAGTTATCACTAACTTCCCTTAATACACTATATTCCAAAGACATATGATATACATGATCATGAACATCAAAATAGTGGGATTCATTCAGCTCATCATCACTTCCCCATACAAGAGAAGGATGTGTTCCTTCCTTGTGGTTTGTCCATGGAAGAATGTGATCAAGCCATTGTCTTTCTCTTTCAATATTATGATCAACCAACTCAAGGAATTCCCTAACTATTCTAGGCACACGCTCACCCCATCTTATCTGTTATAAAATGTTCTCAGAATCATCTACTTCAGTGATGGGATTAGGTTGAACATTCTGTGGCTCCACATCACCAGGTTGATTCAAGGCTTGAATTTATTCAGACACTTCACCATGATACATTTCAAGGTTTACCTCTCTAGAAAATTCATCTCTATCATTTTATTCCTCATAGGAGTCAACATCCCTAAAGGACGTCCACATCTTTTCTCTTCTAGTACTATGATCCTCACTAGGGATACCCATGACCATAAAAATACCCTCAGGAAAAATCTCCCCCTGACCATAAGTATTTCTGATACCATCCTCAAAAATCTCAAGATGACCATCATAGAATGGTTCCCAATAAATCCTAACTAACGCACCATCAGAGTTAGGAATAGTATCGTATGATAAGTCCATCTGAAGATGACCTCTTGATCCAACAAACCACTTCCTACATAGAATCATTATGTATACAGGTGGCATATCTATGACTACTATTTCCATAAGCATGGATATATCAAGGCATGGAAATAAGTCAGCTCTCAAGTTCTTGATTAAACCAAAAACTTGTACCGGTCTTGATTATATTTCGCGCACGTTCCCGTATGGCCTAGTAATCTTTAATCCCATGGATTCCATGACTTGTAAAGGCATGGCATTCATAAAAGCACCATAATCCAACATACAATTGTGAAGGAGATCACCTATGTGAAGTGTAAGATAAAAGGGTTGGTGACCACCATTCTTTCTCTTGTATAAAGTTGTATGGATGTTGATCGGAGGATATTCCTCATATTCCACCATGGAACTAGGTGTCAAGTTTGAAAGAGGCTAATCCTCACCATGCCTAGCCGTAGTCTCAAGGATACTCTCAAAAAATTCTACCACTTGTTCTTTAACAGATGGGATCTTCATTATTTCAGTGAGTGGAATATTATGCATAAATTTGTCCAACTCTTTCTCAATATTGATATCCAAGTCATAATCGGGGAGAAAATAGGTTGGCTCACTCATTGGGCTAGGTTTCTCACTACTTTTCTTCTCAATGAAAGGAGGTTGATTTTTGCCATCCTTTCTTCTCTGATAAATTCTAATAGGAGCTTGGCCACTGCTTTTAGGTTGTTCTGTGGAAAACACGGGAAGACTAAGACTAGGAATTTCTTCAGTTTCTTCTTCCTCATCTATCAGTATTCGTCCAAAGTCTTGGTCAAATTCAATATTGTCGACCCAGTTAATGTTCTTAGGAGAATCTTGGGTATCCTACTATGAGTGAGTTACTCAAGATCATCCTCTATTTGTTCTTCTGACCAGTTAATTCCAGGTGGTTCAAGTGATGTTTGGCCCACGGGGGTTCTTCTATTATCATCATTAGCAAGCCTCTTTTGAGGGCTCCAATAAGGTTTTGGGCCATAGGGTTTTCTATATCTCTCTGATTCTTTATTCTTAGCCAAATCCCTATTTAGGAGAGTTAAATGTTTCATCATTTCTTGCATGTTCTCCATCATATCGTAGGGATCTTTAACTGGTTCTTTTCCCTTTCTAGTTCTGGGCTCATATCTAGAAGATGAAGCACTAATAGAATAAAAAAAAAAATATTTCCCATAGAGGCAGCATTGGCTTCAATGCTTCTAGCATTTTCCTGGGCTTCTTTGAGGTCTTCCGGGTTGTTTTCTTTGATATGGTAGCCAAGGTAACCCTCGAATGAGTTGAGGTAATGAATCGACACTACTTGTTCTTTAGGCCTAATGTCATCAGGTATGTTGTCCACTATATTATTAAAGCCAAGGTTGAATTCATGGACATACTCATTTTCTTTCTTCTTAATTTCAAAAAGTTGGTTCAAAATAAAATGTCCATCCAACTTGACAGACCACTCATGCTTTAATTTTTCAACAAAATCATCATATCCTGTGACCGATGATGCAGGTAAGCGGTCAAACCCCTTGCGAGAATCACCCTCTAGGGATGTGAAGAGACCTCTCATATAGACATCTTCTTCTTCAACACCATAGGCTTCCATGTGAGACCAAACAACCTTGATATGATCTTTAATGGAGGTTGCACAACTTCGACTAAACTTAGGAATCTTTTCAAAATACTTATCGGGCATGTCTTTAGGTGAACCAGGGATTTCAGAAAAGTTGAAAGGTGAAGCTTTAGCTTTATTCCCAAATATATGAACAATAGGAGGGTTATTATTACCTAGAGGATTTTGAGTAATTTCAGCCATCGGATTTATTAGATGAGATGGGGAGGTAGGAGGAACCTGATTAGTTGAATGAGATCCTAAAATACGATTTGGAGAATCGGAAGACTTCACGATTTTCCAAAAGAAATTAGACAATTGAGCTTTGGGATCTCTTCGATGATATTTAAGCGGGGTTCCTTATAATTTATTTGAGTTGATTCGACTTCTGATATCATAAGGATGTTTATGAGGTCATTCCTCAGTGGAGTCACGTTTAGGATTCTCCATGTAAAATATAAGTCTTGTCTAACTAAATATATGTCGTATAGTAGCGGGGAGAGATGAGTGAAATGAGATGGCTACATATGATTTAAAGATGCAAATGGTAACCATTGAAAAATAAAACCGGATACTATAAGATATGTAATGATCACATGGACACTCACAGACACCCGAGGTAAGCCTCTACCTCCCCGACAATGGCGCAAAAATGTTATCACACGACTTGTAGTTGCCCCTAAAGGTGATCTTGTCCAAAATGGTAGAGGTGCTAGGAAACTAAAGAGGTGACCCAAGAGGGCCTCAATTCCCAAAAATGATTGGTTGTCATGCCAATTGAGGCACTCTTCACTTTAGATCAAGCCAACGCAATATCAAGGGGGAGAACCTTACTAGCCAATGAGGGCTAGCGAATCAACACAAGACACTCTAAAGGCTAGGAATGATGCATAAGAGTAGATCATGGTGGATAAAATATAGACCTACGGAAACGTAGTGGCTTATGAGAGTTAGAAACTGGTTGAGGAGGCTTAGGAAAAATATAGATTCTCAACCATAGAATAAATGTACCACCAAGAGTTTAGGAAAATAGATCTAGATAGATCTAGTTCATATCAAGAATACCCAAATTGGATCTACCTAGGGTTTAAGCAAATGAGACCAAAGTGGACCCAAAATAGTAGATACGGGTGTTAGAAGACTAGATCTAGGTTCTTGAAGACTAGATCTGTGAAATTTGGTGGGGTTCAAGCATACCCAACTGATAGATCTAAAAAATTGTCCAAAGACCCGAGGAGGGTGTCCCACCTAGAGATGAATAATGCTATATCTGAGGGGTAAATGGAGTCGGATTAAGTTGAAACTTCAGATATAGTGTTTTTATAATTATTCAAAGGTGGGTTTTGATGGCCATACTCAAACAGGTACCCAATCTATCGGATCTAGAAAATGAGTGTTTTCACAATGATGGTTCTAATGGTGACAATTGGAATGGATCCCGAAACAACAAAAATAATTTGAAACACACCTGGAAATGCTTGCTGTCGTCTTGAAAATTGATGATCTTCCAAAATCGAAGCAATATAGAGTGAGATCCAACCTCCCTAAGTGAAATTTCTATGCTCCAAGGTAGCCAATGCACCCCTCCTGCCAAAACGATATAGACTTAGAATTGATCTAAACAAGTGGTAAACTATATGGTAATAAAGATAAATAAAAAAGCATGAATATGATCATAAGATGCAATAAAAATACTCCTTGATATGCAAGACGTCTTGAGGAAAAGATATAGGGTTTCCCCACAATAGCGCCCCCTTCAAATCGTCCTCCTTCACTACCACACGGACCTTGCAAAATAATTATGGAGAGAGAGAGATCCAAAATGATGTCGAAAAGAAAAGAATTTACAATCACTTGCAAGAACATTCATCAAAGCTTCCAAGAGTTTTTGCAAAAATATTTTTATTATGCCGAAGATCCAAGAGCCCAAAAGTGCCTTTACAATGAGGGGGGTCTCTTCCTTAAATAGGAATGAGAGAGACCAAAACCCTAACCACTTTTTGAATGAGTGGTGGAGATCAAAAGATATAACAATAATAATTAACTTCTAAGATGAGCTGGAAATACAATACATGGATCAACTCACAAATAGAGAGGGGCGCACTCACTAAAACTGTCAAAGGGGGACGAACCACATGATAAGTGACTAGACGCATGACATGAGCACATGGTGGGGCTAGGAGGTGTAACATATCCTTCACTAGCATGGCCCCATGGAAGAATAATACATAACATGATAATGTAACACATAAAGTGACCATATGACCAAATCGTGCCCCCCTCAAAGACACTATAAAATATCCAAAATGGCGAATACTGTGCGTGTGGATCCCACTGATGTTGGTACCAATGCTAGAAGGTGTAGACATCATCATCAAAGTGTCTCATACCAATATCATGCCATTTCCTTTCCCCATTAGGCCAAATCGATTTCCTTAATAAGCCATTTGTCTGTCGAAAAACCACCTCTGAAAGTACAAAAATGCTCGTAGCTCACTGCCAAGTGACCTAGACACAAATCTGACTGTACCACAATGTCCAGGGATGTGGTAAAATGGTAATAACGACTGACTTGTCCCCCATCTCCCTCTTTAGCGACCTAGTAGAACGTGATAGCTCAATGAAGGTGCTGGTCAGGCCATTTATGCATGGCAAAATAGAGAAAGGTGGTAATCTGACCATATCATCACCTGTAAGTGCTCAGAACTTATAACATAGTGCACCAATGATCTCATAATGATCAAATACACTAGGAATGAGTACTCATACACCATGTGACCATCAAAAGATACTTATGTAAGTTCATCCATGCTCAAAATAATACAAATAATGGTCTGGAAATAATAATAACCATAAAAAATACATCAAACTATCATCTGGAATTGTTGTTTGAGGCATGACAACATCTAATGGACACAGATGGGCCATGAATAATGCATCTCAAACACTGTTTTCCCAAACTCATCCTAGGCCCTGCTGTTGACTTGGTCAAACTGGATTGACCAGGTCAAGAATGATCGAAATAATGATCTAGATCATGAATAAATGCTGCTGTAAGTACAAGTGGTTATGATATGCTCCTTAAATTATATCAGTAGCTAGATCAAAGCATATAATGATGTTTAACTCGCTTAATCATGTAAATAATTTAAATAAGATAAGTCTATATCAAAGTAACTAGCTACTAAAAACAAGATTTTCAAGTGTATACTCGTTTACTAACTTGAACAATTTGCTAACCATGGGTGAAGGTGGAAAAACAAAGGATATGTTAGGGGAAGGACTCAACAACGTCAACATTGTAATCTTTCAGATGAACTAACCATGGAGGCCACCTAGACATATACTGGATAGAAGATAACACGAGGAATGGTGGTGTCTCACAAATGGGTAGAGTGATGAGAATGATTCCAATAGACTCTAGAAAAGCAACCTTTTAGCAATTTATTATTTGTCATCTTTTACATTTCATATTTCACATTTATTTCATTTTATAGATTTTTACTAGCCAGCCTCCAAGAGCAGGTGCCTTGAATATCCTGGCGGGCCTCAGATAATGACTCGGTATGACCTCCATTGCCCACCACCCTCCATAGGTGCGATGGAGTGACCACCATGTTTCCCTGTAGGGGAAAACGACCTTACACCATACAAAGGGTGAGTGTGCGCCCCTTGAAAACTAACTAGCTAATATAGATATGCATAATTAGTGTTTAGAAACACTGTTTCTGCTGACTAAGCATCCCTTAGATATAACATTTAAGATCTGATGCTCTAGTGTTTAGAAACACTGTTTGTAGGAATACTTGGTTTCGAGGGCTTGAGGAGAACAACCACTGTGACTAAAATCACACACTCCAGAGCCGAGACACAATGTAAACTAGGAATCTATCCAACACGGAGGTCTAGGTGGGGGAAGTCCTTAAGATCACTAGCTAAGGTGTGAGTCGGGATAAAACCAAAACTTGAAGGTAACATATAGAAGGAGAGAATGACTAATGGTGACATAGATAACAAATGCTCTAAAATAAGGAAATGGAAAATTCAGTACTTCATGGAGTAAGGGTATGACCAACGAGTATATTCAAGAAACTCCCGTTAATAGTAACCAACTAATTTGAATCTAAACAACAAGTAAGTAGAAAATAAGATAGAGCCTGCAACCATCACAATATACCCATTCATAAACTACCTAGATAAGAGGAAGAGCATGTCAACAACCCACATGCACCAAAATATACCTCTTGGATCATGCATATGATTCACTGATATGAACTATCTGAATCATATTGAAGCATTGCATCTGAATATAATATGGGCACTACCATCAACCTGCTCTTGATGATAGAGGAATGGCTATCCCAGTCACCGACTTGGGGTCATGGGGATCAGTATTGGCATGAGAATGTACCTGTGCAAACTCTGGATCCACTGGATATATGTGAGTGATCATCAAAGTGTTGCTCATCATAGGTTGATCTCATAAACAATGTGTAAAGTAATGGCTCAAAAATATACAAGGAATCAATCTGCAATCATGGTAACCTGACTACTATGGATGTGATGCCTTAAGTAGGAATGCCATTCCACATTGTTCGAATGCTTTTAGCAGTTATGTCACAACCCCAAAATTACTCAATTTTTAATTTTTTTATATATGTTACATGTTGACGACATTGTTTCTTATGTCGCAGGTGTGAAATACAAAGAGGATGTTGCGTGATTCTGCATCGTCTATTTATAAGGTATAACTTGTATTTTTGTAATCACATTTATCTTTTATTTTCTACATTTTGTTTGCGGAATATAAGCCAACCTTCTCTTGGCAATGTGCTGTTATTTCATTTATATCTGTCTTCAACTACTATCGTAATTCATATTATTATATATATAGATATATATTGTCATAACGTCGATCTGGCCTAATGGCCAGACATGACTCATTTGAACTAGTTTGCTTCCATTAAACATTCATTATAGTGTTATAATAAACTTACTATACTCATTGAGCTTCGTACAGGTTCATGCCAAGGTATTCATAGTTATTGATAGCTCATTTATTAAGCTCATGGTTATATATCAACAATGCATACCAATGTTCTTATTTAGAGCTTGTATAAAATGATAGTCATTATGCCCAACTTGTGCTTGAATAGCAATTTGGAATCATGTATCATAACTCGATTTCATTATGGCTATGTAAATCGTATTCGTGGATTTATAAACCAATGCACCCATGCAATATAAACTATATGCAATATTAATGCATTTAACAATTCTATATAGCTATGTCGAAACATAGTTCTTGTTATAATCATTGTGAAATCTACACAACTATGTGCACTTCATACCTAGCTCTAAGCTTATAGTGGAATACTTTTTAATGTTATATACCATAATGAAATGTCGTAACTCGACTTTATACATTTGTATTGTATGTTATAACTCTAAGCTAGGATCATAGTGTCATTATGATCCTATGCCAGCTCTAATATATTAATGGTTCGTATTATACCTGGAATCAAACTTGATCCTCGAAAGCATATGATCGTTGGTTTTTCATGAAGTTTAATTAAACGCTAAGTTTATGCTCCCACGGATTCAAATCCCCGAGCTTACTGCTGTTATGCATACGTGGAAATCATAATGATGTATGTTAGATCAATGTTATGATTTTGTATTAATTTGATGTACAAGTAATCTCGTTATGATCTCTGAGTTGATTCAATGTATCATTTTGTATTAATGGTTATATTTGTGTTTTGATCTCTGCATTAATTCGATATATCAATTCAGATTGATGATTTATGATCTCCATATTAATTCAACGTGTTTCTTGGTTAATGCAGGTCATCAATGAGTGCCAACTTGGACCAGGTTTGATGAAGCCATGTGATGGATTAGACGCAGGACGATGTACCATCTGGCCATCCTCGCGTGGCATACTTTGGGTCGTTGATCGGTGATCCTTGGGATCGTAACCGATGTTTCCTAGGGTTTTGTTATGCAAAGGTTTACACCTTTACCATTTGTTTACTGAGGTTGCAGCATTATGCTGCTGCGTTTGAGCTTCGACTCTGTGCAAAATATCTTCATGCTTGTGAAAGTTTGTAAGGATGTAATATTGTGTTAAATGATGTTTACATTTGGTTAGTAATAGGGACCGCTTCTATGACCTCCCTTTGGAGTGCTCGTAGAGATCCCCTGAGGGTTTTTCCCTCTTCGGTCAGGCTAAATAATGTAGACAGCCTCGACTTTGTAATAGTTCACTAGTGGGTGAAGCTTGGTAGCATGGTATTCGATGATGCACTATGTGTAAAATCTTGGCGTCATGGTAAGAAAATACTTGGCCCTTCTTGTTGTGATTTGGTAAGATGTTTGGGAAATCATTCTTGTTTTGAATTATTATGTATACAATTTTTTTATGACGCACTTGTTATTTATTGAGCAAGGTTTTGTGGTGCTGGACGAACAATGATGTAGCATGCCAAAGAGCACTACTCTGTTGCTTGGCATTTTCAGCTATCCATTGGATTCGCAAGGTAAAATCGTGTTATTCCTTTACAAGTTTACTATTTTTAAACTTAATACACAGGGTTCTTCTCAATTATCGTTACTGTATTTAAAATACTTTGATAATTATATCTAACTTGTGTAAACTAGTTGTCTTGCAGGTTGGCCACAGGCTATACCGACACTTGGGAATGAGTCAGCTACAATAACCTCGGTAAGCCATCCTTATGACATTTCTTTTTAAATTTTTCAGTTAATAAGTTTTGAAATCTCAACCCTAACTAACTCGTATTCGAAATGTGTCTACAGGTGGTCGTGAGAACTGAAGGTAATGTTTGTGGACAATGAATGTTGCCGGCTTGGTGCTCACACCAAGCGTTTAATTTGGTAGCAACTGCCATAATGGGTACATTATCATCGTTTCTATTTTCTATGCTTTTACCCTAAGTTGTGACAGCCCTACGGCTTCGCCATTTAATGGTTTACTTGATATGTAATGAGCCTGTAGGCATACATACTATGTTTACGAAATGTTTATTAAAAAGCACGTCGGTTCTCTTCATGAGTTCATTGCATTCGATTAACTTCTTCTTTGCACAAAGATATTATTCGTTTAAAACCCTAGATTGGTTATGGCTCTATTTGAATACTTGTAAATAAAATCGTGAAGCCTTACGACTCTGTTTATCCCTTTGTTTATTTACAAAGATTAAAATGTTACTTGTTAATTTATTTCATTGTGGCCTCACGGCTTAGTTAAGTCCTCTGTAATCTTTTTATTTGACCTAGTAATGTAGGTTCGATCCTCACGGCTCTTCCTTGTATGCTCAACATTGATGCATTTTTAAGCCTTGCGGCTTTGTGATAACATTAGGTTATCTCTGAGCGTTTTAAATCCCAACTAAATTAGAAATGGTTCTTGTTAAAATCTTTAATTTTATCGTTTCGTATGGCATTTCAACTTTGTTGTATTCATCAGAATGTTAACGAGCCTCGCGGCTCTGTAATATTATTAGCTTGATTAAAATACTCTTGTATCAAGCCATGTTTACTTGGTAATGTCTACAACTAGAATAAGAATGCCTATGAGCCAGTACTGAATTGTATTTGATGATTTAATGTATTGAATTTGTTTAACTCAATGCTTGTTATTCATAACAGAATTCTTATTAAGTATTTATGTATATAAAGGTTTGTACAATAACTATGTTCATTGAGTACAGTGTTATTACTATGTATTGCACATTCTGTTTATCTAGCTAGTTTGTATATAGGTACTATAATATTTTCTATTATACAAAACCTAGGTTTATATAATAATTTATAATCTAAAGATAATTTAAGAACAAAGACAAATTATAAACAAAATATTTATTTTACCTACAGTAATATAACCACCAATCCATAGGTTCACATATGAAGAATTTTGTTGATAAATAGAAATAGAATGCTATAGATACATAACATAGAAATAATGTGTTTCTCAGAAACAAAATCATTTACATAATATATAATCATTGTAAAGCACACTTCATCATTTTTGTATTCATTCTAAACAGTAATTATTAAGATGATAAAAATAATACAGAATACTAGTAAAATAATAAGAGAACCTGACTGAAAGAACAAACCGAATCCAATCTGAATTTCGTCGTTCCTCCCAACCAATCTTCCAGAACACCCACGTTTACTTGTTCTGGAACCCCAGATCCTATTTGCTAGACCAAAAGGATAAAGACAACTGAATCAATCCATAACTATCACTCAGTTCTCCATCTCAACTTAACAAAATAATTTCCCTCTTCCATCCAAGCCTCCTTCTTGTCTTATGGGAATAGCTTAATAAAGCTTTTCTTAGGACTTAGGCCTATCATGAGGCTCCTGCTCTAAAACCTCCATCTGGACTTATGACCTTACAAATAGGGATGATGCCTCTTGCACCTATAGAGGTAATAATTAGTGGTTTTCACCACTATGGACAATCTTCCCAGCACATGTCATTCCTCCTTGTGGGCCAACAAACACTCTTTTAACAACTACTTCAGATTGAATTCTCATGTTTTTATTTATTAAATAATAAAAATAATACAATATCCTCAAACAAGTGTCTTTGACCACACTTGGTCAAATAATTTTTCAACAACAATTAAAAATATTATTACAAAGTATTTAAACTTCAATTAAGGTTCTAGGGGTATTACTTCTCCCCCCCCTTAAAGATAACACCGTCCTCGGGGTTATTCAATCTTCCATTATTCCATCTTGAAACATAATTGGATATGCCTCCTGCATTTTACTTTCCAATTCCCAAGTCGCCTCTTCTAGACTAAGGTGCATCCACTGCACTTTTGCTTGTCCAATAATGCGGTTCCGAAAGCTAAGATCCCTCCTGTCGAGGATGCATTTTGGTTCCACTTGGAATTCTCCTTCCGGTTCCACCTAAATAACATTCCAATCCACAACATGAGTAGCATCATGTATGTATTTCTTTAACAAAGAAACGTGAAAAACATTGTGTACTTTTACTGTAGGTTGTAATGCCAACCGATAAGCTACCGGTCTAATATTTCAAAAGGACCACAATACCTGGGTGCTAGTTTAGCACACTTTCCAAATATTAATGAACTCTTTCTTGGATTTACCTTTACATAAACATGGTCTCCAACCTGGAACTCTTTTTTAGTTCTTTTAAATCAGCATAGCTCTTTTGTCTATCTTGAGCTACCTTCAAATTTTGTTGCACCTGTTTCGCGGTTAGCTCCATATCTTTTAACAATTTAGGACCTAACATCAGTCTATCAACTGGACTACTCCAAGAAACTGGAGTGTTTCATTTATGTCCATAAAGTATTTCAAACGGACTCATATTAGCAGAAGTTTGAAAATGGTTATTATAAGCAAACTCAACTAAGTGTAAATAGTCTTCCCATTTTCCAGGTTTATCCATAACATACATTCTAAGCTTGTCTTCTAAAATTTGATTAACTCTTTCTGTCTGTCCATCAATTTGAGGGTGAAAATATGTACTAAAATTCATTTTAGTATCTAACCCCTTAAACAAAGCTTTCCAAAAATTACTTGTAAACTTTGTATCTCTGTCAGAAACAATTCTTTTAAGCACACCATGTAATCTAAATATTTCTCTCATAAATATATCAGCGATATAAATAACTTTATAAGTAGATTTAATAGGAATAAAATGTGCTGCCTTACTGAACTTGTTAACCACAACCATTATAGAATCATTCTGTTTATTATTTCTAGGAAAACCAGTTATGAAATCCATACTAATAACTTCCCATTTCCATTCTGGAATGGGTAAGGGCCGTAATAAACCTGTTGGATGTTGATGTTCAGTTTTCACTTACTGACATACCATGCACTTAGCTATGTATTCAGCAACTTCATTCTTCATATTAGGCCAATAATATTCTTTCTTTAACATTGTAATCATTTTCTCGTAACCAAGGTGTCCTGAAAAAGGTGTTTTATGCATTCAATTTATAATTAACAGCTTTACTTCTGCAGAATTTGGCACATACAATCTGTCCTTATACATTAATAATGTATTTCTGCTAAATTTAAAATCTGTTTTTACTTGCTTTTCTTCATTTTATGTTGTTTTAACCTTTATTTTATGATATTCATCATCATTACTTGTTGTTGTTTGTATTTTAACTTCTAAATCAATTTCATAACTCCTATTTGCAGCCATAAATAACATGTTAGCACGACGACTTAAAGCGTCCGCTGCCTTATTTTCTTTCCTTTTAATATGTTTTATCTCAAAATCATATTCGTTCAGAAAGGACAACCATCTGGCTTGTATTGCATTCAAATATTGCTGATTGAAAAGATACTTTAGACTTATATTATCTGTTTTTAATAGGAAACATCTACCGATCAAATAATGGCGCCACATTTTTAGTGCATGAATTATAGCAGCCAACTCCCAATCATGAGTTACATAGTTTCTTTCGTGTTCTTTTAATTTTCTTGACTCATAAGCTACAACGTAGTTATCTTACATTAGTACCCCTCCTAATCCTTCCTTGCGTGCATCCGTACAAATGGCAAACTCTTTATAAGAATTTGCAATCTTAAGAATAGGAGTTGTTGTTAACAAATGTTTTTTTTTTTTAACTTTCTTCACATTTATTATTCCATTCAAATTTCTTCCCTTTCTTTTGTAAATAAGTTATAGGATAAGCAATTTTTGAAAACCCTTCAATAAATTTTCTGCAATAACCAGATATTCCCATGAATGATCGTATGTCAGATACGTCTTCAGGTACTGGCCATTCCATAATTGCTTTTACTTTCTTAGGATCAACCGATATTCCTTCCTTAGTTATTACATGCCCTAAGTATTGAATCTTATCCTTAAAGAAATTGCATTTGTTGAACTTTGCATAAAGTTGTTGTTCTCTTAATACTTGCAGTACAATTCTTAAGTGTTCTTCATGTTCTTTTTAGTTCTAAGAATAAATTAATATATCGTCAATAAATATGATTACGAATTTATCTAAGTATTTACTTAACACACTGTTCATTAAACACATAAATAATGCTGGTGCATTTGTTCACCCAAAAGGCATTACAACAAATTAATAATGACCATACCTGGTCCTAAAAGCAGTTTTATAAATGTCTTCATCTTTTACTCTTACTTGGTGATATCCGATCACAAATCTATCTTAGAAAAGATAGTTTCTCCTCTGAATTGATCGAATAGATCATCAATTCGGGGTAATGGGTATTTGTTTTTAATTGCCATCTTGTTTAATTGTCTATAGTCAATACACAATCTTAAAGTGCCATCTTTATTTTTAACAAAAAATACTGGTTCTCCCCAAGGGGACACACTTGGTCGTATATACTTTTTGTCAATTAATTCTTGAATTTGAGCTTTTAATTCATTTAATTCCAATATGTTCATTCTATAAGGAGCCATCAAAGTTTGGTACTGCTCTTGGTATGAGATCGATTGAGAAATCTATCTCTCTCTTAGGAGACAGTCCTGGAATTTATTCCGTAAATACATCCTTAAATTCTTTTATTATTGGAATGTCATTTATATCAAGTTTATCACTTTTATCTCTATCATCTAATATGTGAACAACAAAAACTTTACAACCTTTTCTAACAAATCTTTTCATTTGTAAAGCAAAGATTTCTCTTATCGTAACTTTTCTAGGAATTCCTTTCACTATAACAGATTTATTTTCTTCATCTTTACATGTAAAATATTTTTCTTAACAATTCAAAATCACTTTATGTTTCTCTAACCAATCCATTCCTATTTCGTGTCATAGGATCCTAAAGGTAAAACATTCAAATATGCATGTGTTTTCCTGTCATTCATGTAAAATTCACAATTTTCAACAAAACTAGTTACTTTCCTTTTTGTGCCTGTAGCTAACTGAAATAACCATGATTTATCAAATTTACTTTGTTGAAGTTTACATGCATCTACCATTCTAGGAGATATATAACGTAAACTTGCACCTAGATCTATCAACATAGAAATAGACTTATCTTGTAATATACCTTCTATTTCGACCATTGTTGATTGATGTTCTGCCTGTCGATTCTCCAATGCTACACTGATCCTTGGTATACTTTTGGCTGCATCACCTACAATAGTATCTTGTTGTATGGAATGTATATTATTAACAATCTTTTTCTTCTTTGGAAAGTATTTAAAGTAGTGTGGTTCACCACACTCCTAGCATTGTAGAGGATCTCTTGGATTATTAACTTTGTTATAATTAGCAGGTGTATCTCTTCTTTGATAATTTGCTGCATTTTGAGGTTTGATTCTGAAATTATTACTTTGATCATTTTTATGGTTCGTTCCAGCACTTCTGAAAAATTTATTAACTCTTTTCTTTTTGTCAAAGTTTTTCCCTTTCCAAGCTAGTAAATTATCTCTTCTATTTTTATTTTGTTCAAAACAAAAATTTACTTTTCTCATTGTCTCTTCTAACATTTTTGGATTATCATACTCAATCTTCTCTTTATAAAAAACAGGAAAACAACTTAGAAATCTTTGTACTTTTGGTTTTTCTTCAGTAATGTAAGGCACATAACGTAA
The DNA here is from genome assembly GCA_027924585.1 of Larix kaempferi. NCBI lineage: Eukaryota > Viridiplantae > Streptophyta > Pinopsida > Pinales > Pinaceae > Larix > Larix kaempferi. Next base: position 20,025,703 of record BSBM01000338.1, on the reverse strand, counting down.
TAAACTTAGAAACTTACTGCACAATTCTTTCATAGTTAATGCTCCAAGTTTCATATCATAAAATTCTTTGGCTTTCTCCTCGTAATATTGTTCAGATAGGTATTTTCTTTTTAACAATTTATTGAATGAACTCCATGTGATATGACGTTCTTTTATGTTCTTTATTTTTTAATATCTTGGCACCATATATCTACCTTTCCAAATAGATTATAAATAGCCATTCTTGCTTTAATTTTTGTGGAGTAATTATAAATCTGAAAATATGTAATACCCCATTTTGACCCTTAGGATATATTAGCTTTTAATATAAATATTGTATACATGTGATGTATGTTTTTCTAGCGTGGAGCTCAAGGCCAAGGCCCCGCTAGTGGAAGCTCGAATTTTATTTAAAAAGCATAAGTATTAGATATTATGTTACCCATGTACTATTTAGCCATGGAACATTGTAAAAATGATGTAAATAAACATCATGTAATAAAATACAAAAACTGGCTATGGAAGCAACGAATGAGAAGGGGACATGTGTATCCACTAGGGAGTGGTGAGGGGGCTGTGGGATGAACCATATGCTTCCAATTGTCATTGTGAGAACCCATTTGACTTTTCTTCATGACATTTATTTTTGTTGTAAGGAAGTAGTTAAAGATTCAGTCCATGGCTTCAATGGAGCATGGGCAGCCCAGAAATTTGTATGGCAGAGTATGGGCTTTGTTTTCTTGTACCAAAATTCACTCTACCTCATGGGGATTGCTTCTTACTCATTCCCATCCCATTGTGAAAGAACCCAGCATCAATTTTCAACCAAAAACGAATTCCCAGCAGTGAGAAAAACCAGAAATCGCAACTGTGAAAGAACCCACGTTTTGAAGAGCCATAAACGCCCAGAATTGGTATTTGATAGTGAAATCCAATGGGGGATCCATAGGTATGAACCTTGGGGCAAATTTGAGAGCATTAGCTAGCCCGAAATCCATTAGAAAACCCAGTTTATAAAGCCCAGAAATCCATTGACGGGATTGAGTTATTTGTTGACAGAAATGAGAGAAAATCCAAGTGTGGATGTTTGAACAGAGGATTGGATTGCTTGAGTTTAGCTTGAGATGTATGTAGCTCTGTGGTTGAGCTCACTGGCTTAGCATCCTCATCCTTTCCTTATTGCATGCTTGATAAACCTAGCTGTGTGCTGGCTTAGCATGACCGTTTGAGTAAATCCATGGCTGTGAGTGAGCCTGTCTAGTTCCTCCTTAGTGGATACACAACCTAGCTCGGGGGTGATCTCTCAGTTGAAAGAATACAAGCTGGACAAAGATCTATGGTTGGGTGGAACGTTGCTCTCACATAGCCAGTTGTTTGGACATTTGCATTTCAAGATAAGTATTCTTTGTGGATTAATTTATATGCATTCTGTGTTCTGCAATGTGTTAACTCTAAATGTAATTGTTCATGTTGATGAGATCAAATGAATATCTTAATATTGTTAATGTATATGTAACTTCGGAATGTATTTCATCTATGTATTTCATATATATTTATTGTACCCTTATTAGAGATGTGTTATTCCTCTATAAGGAAGTGTCGTGACATGTGAATTGACAAGTGTCGCAAATGTGTGTACTTGCCGATGGGTTATTAGACCACCATGTGTGGGGTCGACCCTGAAATATATATTATATTGTGGATGTATCTAGATAGACAAGTCATCCCCATAGTGTAACTGAGCAAACAGGTTAAGTATAACTAGAGATCAGGAGATCTCTATTTGAATCATTCGGAAAGACACACTTCTCTCACTCAGAAAGTGGCACACTAGTGAAGAGGAGGATCATCTGCTACTAGGAAACTATCTCAAGTGTATTTTGGTTGAGCCATTGCTCTCTCTATCTCTGAGGAAGTTGTGGGGTTTTTCACCTTAGGGCTTTCCCCACAGAAACTCTGTGTCTCTTGTCTCTCATGCTTTTGATTCTTGTGATGCTTATTGTGATTGTTATACATTGATATACTATACATGTTATTCTCTCAATAAAGATCCAAGAGTATTGTGAATTAATGCTCAAAATTTAACATGGTATTAGAGCTAACCTAAGAAGAAGACATTTTGCAGTGACGAAAACTTGAGTTTCTTGTTTATTGGGTTTCTCTCCACAGATTTTGGAAAAACAGTATAGTAGATTCACTCTACTCATGAAGGAGAATCTATCTGTCCAATCAGAATTCAATTCTGAGCATTTTTAGATTTGGCCCTAAAAATTAGGGTTTCCACAAAAATAGGAATTTCTAGAATCTGAAGACATAGCTGGAAGCTCCTTGCAAATATAGAAGTTTAGAGCTTTGTATCGAGATTTTTGTCTAGGTAGATCTCCGGGAAACTCAAACCCTAATTCAAGGCTCTCCCAAGTCAACCCGGGAGCACAAAAAGACAAATCTGAAGGGTAAAGCTTTGCTGATCTCAAATTCTGAATACACCAGGCTGATCATCTCATCAAGGCGCATCTTTCTATCCTTTCAGAAAGTTGAAATTCACATTTTGAATTTTTAGGGTTTTTCCGACAAACCCTGATCCGGGACCAGATCCAGTTTTCAACATTTCAAGTGGTAAGACCTAAATCTTTTCTATTTTCATTTGAAGTACTCTTTAAGATGTCTCACCACACCAAGCTTGAGGATAAGCTTGAAGGGGCTGATAAATTCTGAGCTTGGAAGTATAGGATTGGGTTAATCGTGGAAGAGAATGAGTTGGACTCATATATAAAAGAAGACATCCCTATCCTAGAGGATGAAGAGGCTAAGGTATTGCATAAGAAGAACTTGGTCAAGGCAAAGAGAATCATTGCTGATTCTATCAAATACCATCTCATACCCCATGTGTCTTCTCTAAAGACACCCGAGGAGATGTTTGACTCTTTCACCAAGCTATTTGAAGGGAAGATGTGACATCCCTCCCCAATAATGAAAAGACATTATGTTTGAATTTTAAATATATACATATATTTATATATGTATATTATTTTATTATGTTGAGATTATTTCAATAAGAAAGCCAGATGAGAAATCGGCTGATTAAAGTCCTAGAAGGACTGGTGTAAGAAAACAATTTTTATTATTTTAATATAAGGATGAGCAGGAAACAGCCAAGTTAAATGAGGAGATCATGCATGAAGGAGTGGGGGACAAGTTAGAGTTAGCCTCTGGGAAACCAAAACAAGTGTCAGAAGTGTATTTAAGACACTAGACACACATTGAAAATCAGGGATTTGATTAGCTGCGAAAATTCCATGAGGAATTGGCTGCTAATGGTAAGACCTAGGCAAACTATAAAGGAAAGGCATATGTGAGGAGGCAGGACGCTGCTGAGTATGCCAGAGGAAATTACACTTGCTGTTTGAGCACTCTGTGTTAGGCAAGGGATTCAGGAAAAGCGACTGAACTGGAGGCTAACTGTCCACACTTTCATGCATGTATCTGGCTCGGGGGTGATTACGGACAAACTTGGAGTTTGCACCTAATCTAAGGTTGGGAGGAACGTGGTTGTTCCTGTTACATTCGTTTTACAAGTTCCAGGTTTTTCTTTAAAGTTCAGGCTCTGCTATATTTCCATTAATTTGCTTCTGCCAATAAGTATAGGATTTTGATCATTTAGCTGTTTGTTTATAAATTTTTCTAGAATAAGTAAAACAGGAGATTTATTTCCAGTACGAATCTGCGGAATATGAGATTCTATTTTTATGTCAAATCCTCTGAGCAAATATAAAATAATCGGGATTTCGATGTAACTATATTTTCAAAAGATCCATAGTTGGAGAATGATGATGATTTATTTAAATGTATTCTATTTTATCGAATTGCTATTTGAGAAGAAAACTCTGAATACTCAGTGAGAATTTCTGAATCTGTATTCGTGATTAGGACTCTACTGAATTCGTTTTATTTCATGAGAACCTGGAAATGACCTTCTATCTATTTGTTTATGATTGCTAATATCAGTGAATAATGGTAATCAGAACCCTGCGATTTCCTTTTGGTATTTTATTAAAAAATATTCCGAAAGTATATTTCAGATACCTTACAAAAAACAGCAGACTCAGATCTTCATAGGCAAACTCTTTACGAAGTAATAGGAGTATATAGAACAAACAGTCATTCGTTGGTTAACGAATGGTCATACTTAGACTAGAAGTAAACTGCGACATTCATCCACCATGAAAACCCTAAAGACTAACGCCTAGAACGATTTGTTAGTCTCGTCCAGTCTTAAACCTGACTTATGAAGTAAGATACACAATATTTCAATGGTGAGTTTAACCCAATCTTCGTAACTAGGATTTCATTCAAACCAAAAGGTTAACGGAGAGTGTTATTCTGTGCGAGTAACCTAACAATTTTCAACTTTTCGATAACAGGAACATTGAATGTTTTTGGTTCGTTTAAATCCACTTACAGACAGGTTAAAATAACAATTAAAAAACGCAACCCTTTCGTTATATAGTCAAGATCTACAGATATCCTTCGAACTTTAAATCTCGATTTCGAAATATGGATGCAGAGGTTGACAGTCGCGCATATAAACAGTTTAGGTATTTAGAATTTTTTTCTTTCAAACAATAAAAATGGATAACCTAGTGATTTCAACCAATTGCAATTAGAAACATTAATTTGTCTTCGCAAACCACGACTCATTGTAGTTCGTCTTGCATCTTAATCACATTCGGGTATAAGATTAACAGCAATACCCACTTAATAGGAGCAGATCTTTCTAATAGATGCATAATTGATAAACTTTGAACTACGCGAGTCCCAGCTCGTTTTTCAATAGAAAATTACGACTGCAAAAGTCAAATATTACAGGCAGAAGACATATTTGCTAAACCGGTACTGAATTCCAAAATACATAGAGAAATTCTAACCCATCGAAGAACTGGGAAGTCCCAGCCTCAGGGTTTAACAAAAACCCTACAACCTTTAGATATTTATGCATAACTTTTACTTTCAAAACCCCGGTAGGGAAATTTCAACATCCTAAAGGAACTGATGAGTTCTTCTATTATTATTACAGCAAAAGAAAACCAGACTGTATTAACCTCGATAGGGTTGATGCGAAGAAAAAGAATTCTTCCATTGCAAGGCTGGAGTGTGTATGGATTCAATGCCTGCTTACCAAAGGAAATAGCCCAGATCGCCAACTCCTGAAGGGTTCGACGATACCTGTCATTAATACAACAGGAAGCTTCAGTAACTGTAAAGGAAATGTACATATAAAAATTACATTTAGATATATATAGATAACTGAGTCCTTTACCTCTGAGACTAAGCCACCAGGTTACGGCTCCTTCATTTTTATTCAGGAAAATTACCACCAAGCTCTGTGACAAGGGTTTCAACCTTTCAAACCGTGTTATCTAGCAGAGTCGGGTGTATTATCACCCTAAGAACTTCTATCTTAATCAGTATCACTGTTGAACTCATAAAAATGGAGCAAGCTTCCTTCTGAAGAAGTATTCATTCGACAACTGGAGACCTGAGAATTGTAAACTGTAATAGGCGCGTCTAGCTTGTTTGTAGCTGGAATCGAGGTCAAATAAGGAAGGGTACTGTCACATTAAAGGAATTTAATAGAGGTCACATGGCTTGGTACCAGACTGAGTTGCTGGCAACCCTCGAAGACTCTAGCTGGTACCGTGTCATACCTTTCTTTCAAATGGTTTAATGGCTCGAGGTACTATCTCTGCATTGTCAAACCCCAGCGTAATGCCACCGATGGTAGGAATGTGTAAGTTTCAACCATAGTCCCGGCCAAAGTAGAGAACAGCGACATTCCAACATGTAGACTCGAAGTTTACACCTTCCTAGAAGTTACATAAAGTATTCCTTGTTAATACTTAATAACCCTCGTGGCCACAAATAATTCTTAAAAAGTTGAATAGTCCAGATAAGTCACCCTTTTAAAAGGAAAGAGTACCAAATCAATGAATTTAGGTGATCATACCAATCCTTTGCCACAATTATCAAAGGTATCATGCGAGAGGAATTTTAAACTAAATGGGTAATGCCTTGACCTCATATTCTGCACCTACCGATTGTTTTAAACAAGGAAGAAAGGTCCACAACCTTTATAGTTTATTTGTCATGGAGTCACATTGTTTTAGAACTCATCTCTGCGACAGTGAAGAAATCCGATGATATAGGCGTACCGTACCTGCAAATCAAGTATGGAGTGTGTTAGCTAGAGCTAAGTAAGCGGCATAGTAACCATTAATACTCCTCTATCCAGTAGGAAGAATTACAAGAGGCAGAAGTTAGTTTAGTTTAATATGCGATTGTAATAGTCATGGTCCGAATGATGTGTAATTCAGTAAGGAGAACACATTTTTTTTTTTTGGAGGATTTTACATTTAGTTTATGGAGATTTTACATATGGTATCAGAGCTAGATTTAACCCTGTCGCCTTGGAAACACCTAGTTTTGTTGCGCAGGAAATAAAATTTAATAATATATATTTGGATGTTGCATGCGTATGTTCCAGTTTGAATTTTCAGATGACTTCACACGAGGAATACAGAGAAGAGCCTGAAGGAAACGAACAGGCGAGAACAACAGAACATTCGGAAGCAAGTCAGGTACTGGAAACCATGAGAAGCCTGATCGTGGAGATACAGAGATTCAAAGCAGACAATGAGCAACTGAAGAAAGCTCAGGAAAAACAACAAGAAATCAATGAAATCTTGTTGCAGAGTCTTCATGAAAGGAATAATGGCGAAAAACAGAAGGAGAATACTAAGAGGAAAGAGGAGACTGACGAGAACGCTGAGAAGAAGGGAGATTCCTCCAATGAAAACCAGAAATCTGAGCATCAAGACAGGACCATGGGAAAAAGGAAGGTTGACCATCTGGAGGGTGAATTCAAAAAAATAAAACCTACCAGCTTCGATGGAGAATCAAAAACTGGCGAAGAAGCAGAAGCCTGGCTGCTGGACATTAAAAAATACTTTCAAATCTACAATTATTCCAGTAATATGAAAGTCAGAATGGCTGTGTACAACCTGAAAGGGAAGGCCAGCATATGGTGGCAAGACCTGAAGATTTTCCAGGGACTGAAAGAAAAGAACCTTGAATGGTCGGAATTTAAGAAATATTTCAAGAAACAGTACTTATCAGAAAGTTATTATGAAAGAAAGACCAAGGAATTCTACGAATTAAAGCTGGGTCAAATGACGATGGAAGACCTTATCAATAAATTCCTAGACTTACTACGGTTCGTCCCATATATCAAGGAAGAAAAAATGAAGGTACAGCGGTTCTTAAGCTGTCTTCCGCAGTCCTATAAGGATCGAATTGAGTTCGACAATCCCAGAACTTTAGAAGAAGCACTAAGAAAGGCCAGATTATGTTTTGAGCAATACAAACAAAGGAATGACACTACTAAAGCATGGAAGGACAAGAAACAGGAAAAGTTTAACCAGCGGAAGAAAGGTTACAAACCCCCGCCCTTCAGGAACATGCCCAAAAACTTCTAAGGAAATTCATTTTCCAAGAATGAACAGTTACAACAGAAAACTTTTAAAACCCCTAACATGGGCATGAAAGGAAGTATCGGTATCCCGAAGGAACCCCTGAAATGCTGGGAATGTGGTGAAGCCCATTTACGCAGGAATTGTCCCCGATACAATGAAACAAACAAGGTACTGCATAATATGCAAGAAGCATCCACGGTGGGAGACATTGGGAAAAGTTATCACCGTATTAATGCAGCCTTGGAGGACCGACAGGAAGATCATCAATCTGCCATTGTGGAAATTGAAGGTAAAATTTCTGACCATACTTGTACTATTTTAATTGACCCTGGGGCAACCTTAAGGTACATCACTCCCAAGATGATGGAGCACTGTCAACTCACCAAGGTAAAGCATCCAAAACCTTGGTTAGTTTAGTTAGCTACAGGAGTAAAGAGGAAGGTAACTGAATACATATCTGATTGTGAACTTCAAATACAGGACCACAAAACAAAGATTAACTTAAATGTGTTGCCTTTAGGATCTTACGACATGATAATAGGTATGGACTGGCTTGAAAAAAATAAAGTAGTACTGAACTGCTTTACCAAAAACTTTACCTACATTACGGAAGACCAAACTCTAAGAAAAATGATTGGAAAACAGAAACCTGTCTCTGTTAGGCAGATTTCTGCTATGCAGCTAAAGAAGTGCATGAGAAAAGGATGCAAGATTTACGCTGTAAGAGTATCTGATTTACTTCTAAATGAAAGTCAGACTTCCATAGCAGAGCATCCTGTCTTAGGTGAGTTCCTAGACGTATTCCCAGAGGAAATACCGGGGTTACCTCCTCAACGAGAAATAGATTTCTCTATTGAACTTTTACCAGGATTAGCACCAGTGTCAAAAGTACCTTATAGGATGAGTATCCCAGAATTGACGGAATTAAAGATTCAGATTCAAGAGTTACTAGACAAAGGGTATATAAGACCTAGTGTCTCACCTTGGGGTGCACCGGTCCTGTTTGTAAAGAAAAAAGATGGAACCCTAAGACTATGTATTGACTATAGACAACTGAATAAGGTAACTGTTAAGAATAAATACCCCTTACCACGAATTAATGATTTGTTCGACCAAGTAGGGGGAGCCAGAGTCTTTTCCAAACTAGATCTTCGATCTGGGTACCATCGGATTCGTATTAAAAATGAAGACATAAGCAAAACCGCATTCCGTACTCGGTATGGACACTATGAATTTGTAGTAATCCCTTTTGGGCTAACCAACGCCCCTGCCACATTCATGTGTTTAATGAATGGTATCTTCAACAAATACCTAGACCAGTTTGTGTTGATCTTTATTGACGATATCCTAATATACTATAAGTCAGAGGAAGAACATGAACAGCATATAAGAATCGTATTGCAAACCTTGAGGGATCACCAGTTATATGCAAAGTTGGAGAAATGTGAGTTCTTCAAAAAGGAAATCCAGTATCTAGGCCATATTATTTCTGCGGAAGGAATTTCTGTAGACCCACAGAAAATAAAAGCCATAGCAGATTGGCCAGTACCGAAAGATGTGACGGATATTAGATCTTTCATGGGACTCACCGGTTATTATCGGAGATTTATTGAGGGATTCTCAAAGATCGCCTATCCCATTACCTCCCTATAGAAAAAGGGGATAAAGTTTGTATGGTCTAGCAAGTGTCAAGAAAGTTTTGAACGACTCAAAGATTTACTGACCAAGGCACCTGTTCTAAAAGTAGCAGACCCATGTAAAGGATACACGGTCTGTATGGATGCTAGCAAAGAGGGAATAGGAGGAGTACTGTCCCAGGACGGACATGTAGTGTGTTATGAATCACGGAAACTAAAGGAACATGAATGCAACTACGTGGTTCATGACTTGGAATTAACGGCAGTAGTACACGCACTGAAAATGTGGCATCACTACCTGCTGGGAAAAAATTTCTTGTTATTAACCGATAACACTTGCGTCAAGAACCTATTTAACCAACCAGGACTCAATGCCATACAAGCAAGGTGCATGGCCTTTTTAAGTGAATTCGACTTTGATGTAAAACACATAAAAGGTAAGGAAAATACAGTGGCAGATGCACTGAGTCGAAGGACCCACGAGGTGTACGAGATAATAATGAGTCAACCAGAAAGTAATCTCATGGAGAAAGTATTAGTGGCAAGCAAACAAGATGCAGAATACATAAATCTGCAGGGTAAATTACAACAAAATGAGATAAACATGAACGGGACAGATTTCAAAATAGATCAGAAAGGTCTGATTTGGTTCAAAGATAGGCTGTACATGCCTAATGTTGCAGAATTTAAATTGTTTATTCTAAATGAGATGCACAAACCCCCTTTTGCAGGTCATCCCGGGTATCAAAAAATGATAACAGCCCTTAGGAAACAGTTCTTTTGGCCTAAATTAAAAACTGATCTTGCTGATTATTTATCTAAATGCTTGGAATGTCAACAGGTGAAGACAGATCATAGACATCCTGCTGGTTTATTACAAACATTACCAATTCCTCAATGGAAATGGGAGGTGATTTCATTAGATTTTATCACAGGCTTGCCGAGAACCCAGTGACAACATGACTCTATAATGGTGGTGGTTGACAAATTTAGCAAATCTGCACATTTCATTCCGGTAAAAAACACCTACAAGGCAGCAGATATCGCAGGAATATTTCTAAAAGAAATATTCAGATTACACGGAGTACCAAAGATGGTAATTTCAGATAGGGATGTAAAATTTACCTCCAAATTCTGGAAATCTTTATTTGCAGGTTTGGAAACAAGAATTAATTTCAGCACGAGTTATCACCCTGAAACGGATGGACAGACTGAACGTACAAATCAGATCATTGAAGATATGCTGAAAATGTACGTTATGGAGAGACCCACCAAATGGGAAGACTATTTACATCTGGTAGAGTTCGCTTACAACAACGGGTACCAAGCATCATCAAGAATGAGCCCATTCGAAATTCTTTACGGGAGAAAATGCACTACCCCAATTAGCTGGGATAGTCCGGTCGATCATTTATTGGTAGGACCAGATTTGCTAAAAGTCATGGAACAAACAGTCCAAAAAGTACAGAAGAATTTAAAGGTGGCCCAGGACCGCCAAAAGAGCTATGCTGATCTAAAAAGACGGGATAAGGAGTTTTCAGTTGGAGACCATGTATACTTGCAGGTTAAACCAAAGAAAAAGTTCACTCCGGCTAGGGAGTTGCACAAAACTGGCACCACGATTTTGCGGGCCTTTCCAAATACTTGAAAGAATTGGGCCCGTAGCTTATAAACTGGCATTACCAACACACTTAAAGATTCATAATATTTTTCACATTTCGTTACTGAAGAAATATATTTATGACCCCACTCATATTATTGATTGGAATTTGATACAGGAGGCTCCAGAAGGCGAATTTCAAGTGGAACCTTTACGCATTCTGGACAGGAAAGAAACAGTACTTCGGAACCGAGCCATCGCTCAGGTAAAGGTGTAATGGAAGCACTTTAGTCCTGAGGAGGCAACCTGGGAATTGGAAAGCGATATGCTAGAAAAGTACCCGAATCTATTCCCAGAACCAATGGAGGAAGACTAGAACACTGAGGACAGTTTTCACAATAAGGGGGCAAGGATGTGACATCCCTCCCCAATAATGAAAAGACATTATGTTTGACTTTTAAATATATATATATATATTTATATATGTATATTATTTTATTATGTTGAGATTATTTCAATAAGAAAGCCAGATGAGAAATCGGCTGATTAAAGTCCTAGAAGGACTGGTGTAAGAAAACAATTTTTATTATTTTAATATAAGGATGAGCAGGAAACAGCCAAGTTAAATGAGGAGATCATGCATGAAGGAGTGGGGGACAAGTTAGAGTTAGCATCTGGGAAACCAAAACAAGTGTCAGAAGTGTATTTAAGACACTAGACACACCCTGAAAATCAGGGATTTGATTAGCTGCGAAAATTCCATGAGGAATTGGCTGCTAATGGTAAGACCTAGGCAAACTATAAAGGAAAGGCATATGTGAGGAGGCAGGACGCTGCTGAGTATGCCAGAGGAAATTACACTTGCTGTTTGAGCACTCTGTGTTAGGCAAGGGATTTAGGAAAAGCGACTGAACTGGAGGCTAACTGTCCACACTTTCATGCATGTATCTGGCTCGGGGGTGATTACGGACAAACTTGGAGTTTGCACCTAATCTAAGGTTGGGAGGAACGTGGCTGTTCCTGTTACATTCGTTTTACAAGTTACAGGTTTTTCTTTAAAGTTCAGACTCTGCTATATTTCCATTAATTTGCTTCTGCCAATAAGTATAGGATTTTGATCATTTAGCTTTTTGTTTATAAATTTTTCTAGAATAAGTAAAACGGGAGATTTATTTCCAGTACGAATCTGCGGAATATGAGATTCTATTTTTATGTCAAATCCTCTGAGCAAATATAAAATAATCGGGATTTCGATGTAACTATATTTTCAAAAGATCCATAGTTGGAGAATGATGATGATTTATTTAAATGTATTCTATTTTATCGAATTGCTATTTGAGAAGAAAACTCTGAATACTCAGTGAGAATTTCTGAATCTGTATTCGTGATTAGGACTCTACTGAATTCGTTTTATTTCATGAGAACCTGGAAATGACCTTCTATCTATTTGTTTATGATTGCTAATATCAGTGAATAGTGGTAATCAGAACCCTGCGATTTCCTTTTGGTATTTTATTAAAAAATATTCCGAAAGTATATTTCAGATACCTTACAAAAAACAGCAGACTCAGATCTTCATAGGCAAACTCTTTACGAAGTAATAGGAGTATATAGAACAAACAGTCATTCGTTGGTTAACGAATGGTCATACTTAGACTAGAAGTAAACTGCGACATTCATCCACCATGAAAACCCTAAAGACTAACGCCTAGAACGATTTGTTAGTCTCGTCCAGTCTTAAACCTGACTTATGAAGTAAGATACACAATATTTCAATGGTGAGTTTAACCCAATCTTCGTAACCAGGATTTCATTCAAACCAAAAGGTTAACGGAGAGTGTTATTCTGTGCGAGTAACCTAACAATTTTCAACTTTTCGATAACAAGAACATTGAATGTTTTTGATTCGTTTAAATCCACTTACAGACAGGTTAAAATAACAATTAAAAAATGCAACCCTTTCGTTATATAGTCAAGATCTACAGATATCCTTCAAACTTTAAATCTCGATTTCGAAATATGGATGCAGAGGTTGACAATCGCGCATATAAACAGTTTAGGTATTTAGAATTTTTTTCTTTCAAACAATAAAAATGGATAACCTAGTGATTTCAACCAATTGCAATTAGAAACATTAATTTGTCTTCGCAAACCACGACTCATTGTAGTTCGTCTTCCATCTTAATCACATTCGGGTATAAGATTAACAGCAATACCCACTTAATAGGAGCAGATCTTTCTAATAGACGCATAATTGATAAACTTTGAACTACGCGAGTCCCAGCTCGTTTTTCAATAGAAAATTACGACTGCAAAAGTCAAATATTTTTGTGGTGAGGTCACATATAATATGGCCCTGGGAGATCCTATAGGTAGAGTCGTGTGCTCGTAACAACCTGGGATGCTCTTTCGAGGTTTTGTGATGCACGTAATAAGTCCTAAGGATTCCACAGTATGGCCAGTGATGACGAAGACCTGCAGGTGGTGGGCCTACATCCAGTATGAAAAAGGACTAGCTATGTAGAACTTCCTATGACGAGAAGAGTCAGAGATTGGTTGAGATAGCAACAGCAGTGACGATGATGATGACGATGATCCCGAGAAGAAGACTTGTCTAGCATATCTGTGTCGAGAAATACCTTCCTAGTTAAGAGGGAGTGTTGATGTATATGTAACTTCGGAATGTATTTCATATATATTTATTGTACCCTTATTAGAGATGTGTTATTCCTCTATAAGGAAGTGTCGTCATGTGAATTGACAAGTGTCGCAAGTGTGTGTACTTGCCGATGGGTTATTAGACCACCATGTGTGGGGTCGGCCCTGAAATATATATTATATTGTGGATGTATCTAGATAGACAAGTCGGCCCCATAGTGTAACTGGGCAAACAGGTTAAGTATAAATAGAGATCAGGAGATCTCTATTTGAATCATTCGGAAAGACACACTTCTCACTCAGAAAGTGGTGCACTAGTGAGGAGGAGAATCATCTGCTACTAGGAGACTATCTCAAGTGTATTTTGGTTGAGCCATTGCTCTCTCTATCTCTGAGGAAGTTGTGGGGTTTTTCACCTTAGGGTTTTCCCCACAGAATCTCTTTGTCTCTTGTCTCTCATGCTTTTGATTCTTGTCATGCTTATTGTGATTGTTATGCATTGATATACTGTACATGTTATTCTCTCAGTAAAGATCCAAGAGTAGTGTGAATTAGTGCTCAAAATTTAACAAATATGGTGAATATGAAGCTTGTGCATAACATGAGGACGAGACTGAATTCTCTGCATGTTGATTCATCATCTAATTGGGTCAAATAAGCTGATGCATTACTGTTTGTCTATGTGCAATTGTGTTTATTTCCGCTGTGTTTATGTTGATTATGTATTCCCACACAAAAGTTTTTAATTGTTATCAATTTATTAGTAATGACTGGGGATGAGATTGCCAATAAGCTCAGTATGTCAGTCATGTTTCCCTCCCTTGCATCGGATTGATGGAAGGGGATGTGACAGAGTGGTATCAGAGCCCATCTTGCAGCACTGGGGCTGCTTGGGCCAAAACTTTGAGTTACAGGCAAGTGACATAATGTTTTAATGCAGTATTGATGAAGTTGGGGCGGCATTTTTGATTGAAAAAATGGTAGGGTGAGATTTCTGAGGTGTGGAAGAAGATCAAATAGGTGCATAGATATCTCCAAGAGCTTTCCAACGGTACCAAACCCACCTCATTTGGACAAGGGACGAAGGAGTTATGAACCCCGGAAGTTGCAGGGACGAAGGTGTTCCACGAGTTTCGGGTTTCGGGAACACGAATTTTGAAAATTGCGTTCTGGATTTTCGAAATCCTGAACCTGCAATTTTGGCTTTCGGGATGTCGGGTTTCGGGTTGCAGGGATGCAGAAGGTTGAAAAGTTGCATTCTGGTTTCCGCAATCCTGATCCCGCACTTCGGGTTGCGAGGACGCAGAAGTTTGAAAAGTTGCATTCCGGTTTCCGCAATCCCAATCGCGCATTTCGGGTTTCGAGTTGTGGGTTGCAGGGACGTAGAAGTTTGAAAAGTTGCGTTCCGGTTTCCACAATCCTGATCCCGCATTTCAGGTTTCGAGTTGCGGGTTGCAGGGACGTAGAAGTTTGGAAAGTTGCGTTCCAGTTTCTGCAATCGCGATCCCGCATTTCGGGTTTCGGGTTGCGGCCTGTTTGTGGCGGGATATTAAAAAAAAAAAAGGAGCATAGAGCCCAAAATTTGATTTTTGGATTATAGGAGCTTGCAAGGTCAGAATTTGATGAGTTCAGGAGCATTATGAGGCCATTGACGGAGGCCATGAATGAACCATTGAATATCCCGAGCCCATTATGCTCCGATTTGGCATAAAATCAGAATGAATGACTTTTACAAATCGGTGTCCCGACGCTTGACAGAAGGTCGGATCGAGCTGAAACTGATATGGGGCGGTCATGGAGTAGGCACAGTGTTAATTTTGGAGTTTTGGAGCCAAAATACAAAGGAGGTGGAGTCGGGGTGTGCAAGAAGGCCAAAAAGCACTATTCTAGGCCACGTTTTTTGGATTTTGAAAAGCTTGCAGTACTTGAAAGCGACCCTACAATTCAGAATCAAGAAAATTACTGAACTCAACATTTCATATTCTCAGTAAACCAGACATATTCTGTTAGACAAATATTTTCCAGAAATGCACTATTTGTGAAATAACCATTTTCGGCCCAAAATTTGGAATTTTGGAAAAATGTGAAAAGTGGAAAGTAGTCAAACCCATAATTTTATAGAATATGAATGGTGCATCGGAACAGAGATCCACAAGTTGCTGAGTGTTCCTTGTTATATAGACTAACTTCGCCCGGTAGAAACATTTTTGTGATTCTTCATAGATTTTCTTCCACAGGTGGTTGAAGTTGGCATTTCGGACCAAAATACAACTGTGTAAAAATGTGCAGAATTGTGGTGAAAGTTGTCATTTTTGAAGTAATGCAGTTTCCACACCCGATGTCGGAATGGAGAAAGTGAATAGGCATTGGAAATCTTATCCAGCAGGGAGCAATGGTGCATAGTCTGAATTTGAATGGGATTATCATGATCCATAGTTAATTAGAGCAGAAAAGTGCCAGCGTCTGTTTAGACAAAATTGTTGTCAATATGGGCAATTTCTAGAATTGCATGTCTCGAAAGTAGCAAGTTAGAATATTATGCATGAGTAAATGTATTGAATTGATGCTTGGTGATTAAATCATATCTAATGATTCCTTGTATGTTTCCTAGAGGCCATGAAATCATACCAGCTATGATGTGGAAGAGGAATCCCATGCATCGATGAAGGATTGGAAAGGGAGAATCCGTTAACCCCATTTTGCCACTGTATTTATATTTTATAAGCTTTATGTGCATAAAATTATGGCATGAGAATGCTGAAAATGCAAGAGATTAGATGAGTAGCATGAAGATGCATTGGTTGGCATACTAATAAACATGCACAGTGCATGAGAATATGATTTTGCATGCATATGATATTACATATTGGTAAAAGTAGTGGGATTTTACATATGCAATGAACAACTAACGGTAAATATTGTGGTTGATAATCACTATTGGTGTTGGTATTGGTTGTAGGACCAAAGACAACAGAAGCATGGCTAAAGATGTTGATGATATTGCTACATATGGCCAACAAACCTTATGAAGAAAAGGCTAGGGAAGCAAATCCATGATCAAGAGATTGGTGGAATAATGTTGCAATTTGTTGTAAGAAACCAACAAATCAGATAACATCAAAGGTGTAAATGGGATCCATGCAGGTAATGGTTTACTTATGATGATTGCATAAGTGTTGAAGAGGATTGGGTAAGAATCCATTGAACCATATTCAGTAATCATAAAATGGTATGCATTTAGAATTGAAATGCATTCATGTGAACGCCATACTGCCATAGTGTGGTGGAGCATGAAGTGGTGAAGGAAAGAGGCCTCATACCATGTGGCTGTTTAGAAATTTAGATTGCATTCATATAAAATACATCATGCCATGTGTATGTTGGTTATGAGCTTAATAACCAAAACAAGTGAGGACTAGTGGTCCTGATTATGGTAATGCATGTTATATGAGATAGTTATGATTAAGTCATAATATGCTTGAATGCATAGTACTCATGAAACAATGCAATGTGGCATTGAGTGGGTGTGCATTAAGAGATTTTATAAATCTTGTAGTTAAGCATTGAGTGAATGCATATGAAAAGCTTGAGTAAATGTTGTGAATATGCATGCATGTGGGTAGTTACACTTGAGGAGATGTATTGTGTGCATGCATGATTGTGATATATGTATATGTTTCATTACAATTGAGCAATAGATGAAATGATGAATTAATGATAATTCTGAGATCATTTCATTAGATGCTATGAATGCAGGGGAAGAATTGCATGAAGATAGTCATGATTGACAGGCTTCCAGAGTGCTCTGTTGGAAGGACAGAGTTGTATAAATGATATGGCTATGAATGAATGAGCATTTAAAAGCTTTATGTTGATTGCATAAATGATGTGACTCTACCTTGAAATTTTAGTATGACGCTGATTTACGTGAAGTAAATGAGTTTGGTGATATTGATATGTTAACAGCTAGAAGTGTTTGAATTATGGGAATGTTATAATTTTGGAAATGCTTCAGTGACTATTGCAGCAATAAAAATATTCTATGCATAGAGGCTTAAAAGTGTTTGGTTGATTGAAATTTCTGATTACAGGTAGATTGTTCTAGGCATGGCAATATGGGTAAGTCCATGATGAAGGATGGAATCTACCACGTGAAAGAGCCAAACCTCATGAGAAGGAACTCATGATTGCAAACTTTAAATTCTGTTAGAAAAAAGAATTGTGAATTACATATTTTTAAATCTCATATTTGTAAATTTTTAGATTTGAAATTTTGCTAATAATTGCTAATGACTATTTGGCTTATGTAAAATTGTGTAAAGAGGACATGTTGTAGGTGGATGTCCATGTATGGTAGCAAACATGAATCCATAATGGACAGAATGGTACCACTTACAAGAGCCAAGCAATATGATGATAGCCTTATGGTTGAGAAAATCAATTTCTGTAGTAGACAGAGTTGCAAATTCATATTGAATTTAATTATTAGTGCCATTGATTGGTTATGAAACAATCAAATTTGAATTTTAATGTTAAATGTTGCTGATTGTTTGGCTATTTAATAAGTGTGCTAGGAAGAAAAATTGCATTAAGACCAAGAGAGAGGGCCTGTAAGGCAAACGTCATGGGAAGTGATTCCATGATTTTGATATGGGTTTCGGGTGAAACGCCATTAAACATTATGAATGTCTCATCCGCACTGCATGATTGGTGAACAATATGAGTGAGATGGTAAATATTATGTCAGTAAGACATATGAGTGTTATGTAACATCAAAAGGAGTTGGGAGGGAAAACCGAGGGACTATCAACTCAAAGAAGGAGCCCCCATTCGTCATTAATAAAGAAATACTACATCTGCAAATGGATAAGTGTTCTCTGACCCTAGCTAAGAATATGCATGTTTAATTGTTAGATTAAATATGCAGAGCCTGTTCTGATTTTATTTTCATTATGGCAGATTGCTTGAATATGATTAGGACTTGCATAGTTCACATCAGTGAGGAGTGCACAACTTTCTGGTACTGAGTTATGCTAGGGATGCCAATATTGACTACACCCTAAGGGAATGGACACATTCCTAGTGTTTCAATGTTGGATAGTGAATGTTATGAAATATGTTTACAGTTTTAGAGCAGCAATACTAATGAGCTTGCTTATCCATTTTGTGTTGACAACTTATACATATAAAATTTGGTGCTGCACATTAAAGGGAAAAGTGAAGAAAAGGGTACTCAAGAGGACTATATGAGCAGTGGTAACCCTTGTGTAGTGTAAGTGGGTATCATGGGGCCATGATATCCTGCAGTTAAGAAAGTCACCTAAAGAGTTCCTAAAGGGAACCGCTGGTTTGCACAAGAGAAGGAGTGCCACCTTTGTGTGGGTGAAGAATTGTTATGCACATTGAGGGATTGTGACACATGTGAAAGGTTGATGCAATCCTAAGGCAGAGTAGTAGAGCCTTGACCTATAATGGTCAGTGGCGCAGTTACCTTCCATTGGCCGATGAACCAGATGGATGTGTTGGCTTGGCAATGGAGAGGGCCAACCAGGTATGGGACTGGTTGGGCACCACCAAATTCTTGGTAAATCCAGTCGGCATGAAGGTGTACTGGTTGGGCATTAATTACTTGATGTTTTGGAGCAGCCCACGTGCTGGCCAAACATCCCAGTCCGCAGGAGGATCCCAAGGCTTGTAAAGAAAAGCAAGACCCTGTGGACCATAGAGGAAACGCATAATACAAATAAGTATTCATTTCCATTTATTTCTTGTTTGGAATAATAAAGATTTCAGGTATAAGTCTTCTAACAGCTAAGTTGATACACTATTGTTTCTTGGTTGGAAACGCATAATACAGGAGGCAAGGACTCTGAAAGAACTATAAATTGCTTGGTAAATCCAGAGAGTGACTGGTTGAGCATTGACTATTTGATGTTGTGGAGCAGCCTGCATGCTGGCCAAACATACAAGACTATTTGATGTTGTTGAGCAGCCTACGTGTTGGCCAAACATACAAGACTATTTGATGTTGTGGAGTAGCCTGTGTGCTGGCTAAACATACAAGACTATTTGATGTTGTGGAGTAGCATGTGTGCTGGCCAAACATATAAGACAATTTGATGTTGTGGGGCAGCCTACGCACTGACCAAACATCCAAGTCCATAGGCAATCCAAGGCTTGTAAAGCAAAGAAGGAGCCTATGGACTAAAGTGAAGACATCCAATGCGGATAAGTATTTGGTTATCTTGCACCTTCTTGCTTATTTAATATGAATATACATGTGTATATGATTTGGTTATGATTCCCTAAACTCTTGTTTAAAGATAAATCTTATGAAAATAAACTAAACATGCGAATTGATTCAATATTTGGGTGTAGGTATTGTTGGAAGTAAGGACTATGAAGGCATCCTAGGGATGCATGTGGACATGTAACCGTCCTAAAGAGCTCAGCATGGGCAGTAATGGAAGATGGGGCTAGTGGAACTGTGTGAGTCCTAGCAGCCAAGAGTTGTAGACAAACCATGTGGAGGGACTCTATTGTTGTGAGGTCTGAAAAAGACCATAGACACTAAGTGTCATAGCCAAGAAGGGCTGGTCAAACATTCACATGGAAGTGAAAGAGGCTAGGAACATGAAAACCACAGTGGTGGTGTGGGTTCCAGAATGGAACAAGATGAAGAGGAGAAAACTCTTACTGCTCTCTCTTTCCTTTTTATTGATGCATTTATAAAAACAAAAAATTGTTGAATGCATGTATGGATGAAAGTAGAGTGTGTTTATTTGCTTAAAATAAATTGTGAATGTTGAAGTAGTGAATTCCTTGTGAAAGAATGGACATGAATGAGCTCATGTGCCTGTTGGGAAAGCATGAAAAGTATGAAAGTCTCATGGATAAAGCATGGACTACACATGTCAATTGGCAATTAATTGATTGATTTTAATGTTTATATTATGCTTGGCCTAACAGAATTACAATGATAAATTTAACAGGTGGGAAAGTGAAACTAATTTGTGGCGGTTGTTGCAAAGCAAGTGTTGCTTGTAAGTAAAGTGAGAACCAGTTGCGCACAGTGACCATGGCAGCAGACCATAGGCTGTTGGTATTGGCTAAAAGTATTCTTCAAACAATTTTCGAGACCCAAGAAAATCTTGGAGAGATGCTCAAGATACAGAAGAGGCAGAATGAGATGAACCACAAGGTTTTGTAGAACTCTAGTTGTCTGCAAAGGGAGGTAAAAAGCATTCTGGAAGAAATCAACAATAGAGGAGACATTGGGTCAATAAAGAGGCATTCATCCAATCGGTCCATTAAAAAACATTCTAGACATAAAGCCTCAAAGGAAATTGAGCAGGTAAAGATGAAGCAGCCAATGAAATGTTGGAAATGTGGAGGGAATCATTGCGTCCGCAACTGTCCAACAAAGGAACATCATAATGGTAGCAGCCATAAAGTTTTCAGACTTGTGGATGAGTTGAAAGGTCAGAACCAGCAGGAGAAGCTTGTGGAAGCCAAAAGACTTGATCCTAGAAGTTCAAAGTAAATGATAGAATGCAGGGTAGGTCTGCAAAAATGTTTTGAAAATTTTGGATGTGTAAATTGTATATGTATTCCAAGTATTGGAACACCGAGGACGGTGTTATTCTAAGGGGGAGGGGATTGTAATACCCCATTTTGACCCTTATGATATATTAGCTTTTAATGTAAATATTGTATACATGTGATGTATGTTTTCCTAGCGTAGAGCTCAAGGCCAAGGCCCTGCTAGTGGAAGCTCGAATTTTATTTAAAAAGCACAAGTATTAGATATTATGTTACCCATGTACTATTTAGCCATGGAACATTGTAAAAATGATGTAAATAAACATCATGTAATAAAATACAAAAACTGGCTATGGAAGCAACGAATGAGAAGGGGACATGTGTATCCACTAGGGAGTGGTGAGGGGGCTGTGGGGATGAACCATATGCTGCCAAATGTCATTGTGAGAACTCATTTGACTTTCCTTGATGACATTTATTTATGTTGTAAGGAAGTAGTTGAAGATTCAGTCCATGGCTTCAATGGAGCATGGGCAGCCCATAAATTCGTATGGCAGAGTATAGGCTTTGTTTTCTTGTACCACAAGTCACTCTACCTCATGGGGATTGCTTCTTCCTCATTTCCATCCCATTGTGAAAGAACCTAGCATCAATTTTCATCCAAAAACGAATTCCCAGCAGTGAGAAAAACCAGAAAACGCAACTGTGAAAGAACCCACGTTTTGAAGAGCCATAAACGCCCAGAATTGGTATTTGATAGTGAAATCCAATGGGGGATCCATAGGTATGAACCTTGGGGCGAATTTGAGAGCATTAGCTACTCCGAAATCCATTGGAAAACCCAATTTTGATAGCTCAAAAATCTAGTGACGGGATTGAGTTATTTTATTGACAGAAATGAGAGAAAATCCAAGTGTGGATGTTTGAACAGAGGATTGGATTGCTTGAGCTTAACTTGAGATGTCTGTAGCTCTGTGGTTGAGCTCACTAGCTTAGCATCCTCATCCTTTTCTTATTGCATGCTTGATAAACGCAGCTGTGTGCTAGCTTAGCATGACCGTTTGAGTGAATCCATGGCTGTGAGTGAGCTTGTCTAGTTCCTCCTTAGTGGATACACAGCCCAGCTCGGGGGTGATCTCTCAGCTGAAAGAATAAAGGATGGACAAAGATCTATGGTTGGGTGGAACGTTGCTCTCACATAGCCAGTTGTTTGGACGTTTGCATTTCAAGATAAGTATTCTTTGTGGATTAATTTATATGCATTCTGTGTTCTACAATGTGTTAACTCTGAATGTAATTGTTCATGTTGATGAGATGAAATGAATATCTTAATATGGTGGATATGAAGCTTGTGCATAGCATGAGGACAAGACTAAATTCTCTGCATGTTGATTCATCATCTGCCTGGGTCAAATAAGCTGATGCATTACTGCTTTTTTGTGTGCAATTGTGTTTATTTCTGCTGTGTTTATGTTGATTATGTATTCGCACACATAAGTTTTTAATTGTTATCAATTTATTAGTAATGATTGGGGCTGAGATTGCCAATAAGCCCGGTATGTCAATCATGTTTCCCTCCCTTGCACTGGATTGATGGAAGGGGACGTGACAAAATATTTATGCATTTCGGACAGCCATGCTTCGGCTTCCTCTTCGGTTTCTACTTCACTATTGAACAGAGGTGGTTTTATCTTCTTGAACTCTCCAGAAATCTCCTCATAATGTTTACACCTTTTAGTAATTTGCTCATCATCACTACTATCACTTGTATTATGTTTATGTTTATGTTCTCTTACTGAAATACCACTAGATGAATCACTCTCATTATCTGCAAATGTTAACTTCCTTCCTCTACGCTTATATGATGGAGTTTTTACATTTTCTTCATCTAACTGTTTATTCTTTATTGTTTCTTGTTCAAGTTGTTTAGTAAGCAGAACGTTATTTAACTCTTCCTGAGCTCTCAAGATACGTTCGTTATCTTCCTTTACACTTAAAATTTATACTCTTAATTCTTTCATAGTTTGTAGAATTCCAGATTGATTATCATTTCGGTTATTATTCAGATCAACCCATAAATTATCATTATTTATATTTTCTTGTTCACTGTGATGTGATCCATCTTTAGCAGATGTCTCTACTCCTTCCATTTTCCTGCAAAATATAGATTATAATTCTGTACCAGAAATATCATAAAGAAAACGTAAGTCAATATCTTTATTTTTTGTTTCGTAATGATCATGCGTGTTGAGACAATTTTTAGGCCTAGTGTTTGTAACCGTGCTCTGATACCAATTTGTCACAACCCCAAAATTACTCAATTTAAAAAAAAAATTATATGTTACATGTTGACGATATTGTTTCTTATGTCGTAGGTGTGAAATACAAACATGATGCTGTGTGACTCTGCATCGTCTATTTATAAGGTATAACTTGTATTTTTGTAATCACATCTATCTTTTCTTTTCTACATTTTGTTTGCGGAATATAAGCCAACCTTCGATTGGCAATGTGTTGTTATTTCATTTATATCCATCTTCAACTACTGTTCTAATTCATATATATATATATATATATATATATATATATATACATATTGTCATAACATCGATCTGGCCTAATGGCCTGCAATGACTCATTTGAACTAGTTAATGCCATTAAAAAATTGTTATAGTGTTATAATAAGCTTACTATGCTCATCAGGCTTCGTACAGGTTCATGCCAAGGTATTCATAGTTATTGATAGATCATTTAGTAAGCTCATGGTTATATATCAACAATTCATACCAATGTTCTTATTTAGAGCTTATATAAAATGATAGTCATTATGCCCAACTTGTGCTTGAATAGAAATTTGGAATCATGTACCATAACTCAATTTCCTTATGGTTATGTAAATCGTATTCGTGGATTTATAAACCAATGCACCCATGCAATATAAACTATATGCAATACTAATGCATTTAACAATTCTATATGACTATGTCGAAACATAGTGCTTGTTATAATCATTGTGTAATCTACACAACTATGTGCACTTCATACCTAACTCTATGCTTATAGTGGACTACTTTTTAATGTTATATACCATAATGAAATGTCGTAACTCGACTTTATACATTTGTATTGTATGTTATAACTCTGAGCTAGGATCATAGTGTCATTATGATCCTATGCGAACTCTAATATATTAATGGTTCATATTATACCTGGCATCAAAATTGATCCTCAAAAGCATACGATCACTAGTTTGTCATGAAGTTGAATTAAACACTACGTTTATACTCCCACGGATTCGAATCCCCAAGCTTACAGTTGTAATGCATACGTGGAAATCGTAATGTTGTATGTTAGATCAATGTTATGATTTTGTATTAATTTGATGTAAAGGTAATCTCGTTATTATCTTTGAGTTGATTTGATGTATCATTTCGTATTAATCCTTATATCCGCATTGTGATCTCTACATTAATTCAATATATCAATTCAAATTGATGATTTATGATCTCCATATTAATTCAATGTGTTTCTTGGTTAATGCAAGTCATCGATGAGTGCCAACTTGGACCGGGTTTGGTGAAGCTATGTGATGGATTAGACACAGGATGATGTACCGTCTGGCCATCCTCGTATGGCATACTTTGGGTCGTTGATCAGTGATCCTTGGTGTTAGCACCCAAATCGTACCTCTAGGTTGCAGAGAGGCCAAAATGGGGTAACCACAAAACCACTTTAGACTTATGCTACTTACCCAGCATAGTAAGAGAGGGATCTCTCTTAAACTCAAGAAAACTGAAAATAATCACAGATTTTACAATGACAAACTTACAGGATTCTTATTACTCACGATAATCATTCAAAACATACTCAGAAGGTCATATTTTTGCTAGACAAATTGGTTTTAAATTTTGGTAAGATAATCATGACAGAAACATTGTGAAATGGAGTCAAATATAACACATAAACAAATTAACAGTGTTGTTGCATGAAATATCATAACAGAGGCAAGATAGCCACCCATTTACAGTCAAAATGATTTGTCTGGTGATAAGGGAAGAAGAAATGAACAATCCATCAGCATGGGCATCTAACAGGGATGAATCCTATGCTAACTTTAGTGGAAAAGTTGGTGGATATCTAAAACAGTAAACAGAGCTTATAAGAAGAATTATGCATTACTATACAATAGTTTCAGACATGAAAGAGAACAACATAATGGAAGTAAACAACGTGAAACACATCCAAATGAGAAGAATAAAGAAATAGACTGTAAACTAGACAACACATGAATCTCAGTTGAAACCAGCTTCAGACATTGCCATTCTATTAAGGAGAATGCTTCAAAATAGAGCTTGGCTCTCCCAGGCCTTAGCCAAATGATTTTCCAACACCTTGATATTCTATTACATAGATATTTATAGGATCCTAGCCTTGGACTGATCATAAAAACAGTTACAAAATATGCTGCCACCTTTATGGCCCAGTTTGCCACCTTTGACAGCAAATCATAAGGTGAAAAGGACTGCTAACACACAAACAATGACTGTTTCTACAGGTGTCCTTTGTAGGGTGCAGACCACAATAGTCTTAAACGACCTACGGACCCTAACAGGCCTCAAACTTGAGGAAAAAGACAGCTATACATTTAGCCAAAGACAGAATTGCCAGGTGGGGAAAAAGAAATGGCATGAACAGGTCCCTACCCTATTCTTGAATCATCAATTGGCCCTACAGCTCGAAGAAGTCTTCTACTCTCAGGGAATCCTCCACCGGTGCTTTTTCTGTTGAAGGAGGAGGTGGCGCTTCTTCAATGGAGAGGATGAAGTCTTGGAGAATATCTACGATTTCGTGGGTGTCATGCTGCTCCTCCCGGGCCACTTTCTTCTTCCTTTGATGTCGAAACTCCCTGTACATGTGTCGGCTTTCATGCTCCTCGGGCTCGCTTGTTGAAATCTCCTTCACAAGGGAAAACACAACAGGAGGCAAAGGAACGTGCTCTTCCTCCACCTCAAACCATGCCTGCTCTGGCATGAAAACAACCTCGGCTCCCTGCTCTTTCTCCATGATCGGGCATTTAACTGAAAGATATGTGAATTGCAGGGTCCTTGCCACCTTTCTCATATAATGGTCGTGACTTAACAAGTACCGGGACCCTGTCCATAATGATACTAATAGCGACTGCAGCCATGCGTGATTACCTTCAACATGATGGTCTGACTGGCCTTCCCAAGCGAGTAGGAATGATGACAGAGGCGTGAGCTGATGTAAAACATGCCTAACGAGGCTTTTCGGATAGGTGGGAGGGGTATGCGACAGCGCTGAGGGGATTTGGTCTCATTTCCCATTATTCACCTGCTGCAGAGATGCCACACGACCTCCAATGCCATGAACAAACCAGCATTGTAGATCCTCAATCCTTAACTTCACCTCGACCGTCGGATGGCGTGGCATCCCTTTCATGTTCGTAGATTTTCGGCCCAATGATCACCTGCACAAGTAATATATGCAAACTAAATTGCATCTATAGATCTGAGTCCTGTTCCATCCGGACTATCCGAACTTGCACCTTTCTACCCAAAGTTCGCGGATTTGTAAATTGTATTTCGCCGTGCGTGTTAAAAATGCAAACAAATCCCTGGCTGTTGATCTATTCCACCGACCATTGATCAATCTTAACATGCCCACCGGTTAATTCCTTTCGCCCACGGTTAAACAATGCCTAATTCACTCTGCGAAGGATGTCGACAATCGTCGTCGCTCCTGATCCATGTATTTCAAAAGTGTTGACCTGTACTGTGGGTGCTTTCCATCGCGAGGTACTTTCTTATCGCCTCTAAACTTTAGGTTCATCAAATGCCCCCCCATCGCGGACCAGGCCTGCTGTATAGTTCATCGCAACTTTCAGCTTATGATCCACGTAGATTAAAAGTAGAGTTGCCCTTTGTCATTTTCATGGGTCTCAACCCCCTTCGAAAACTTAGCCCAAATATTGTGCTAACACTTGGGATCGTAACTAGTGTTTCTCAAGCTTTTTTTATTCAAAGGTTTACGCCTTTACCATTTGTTTATCGAGGTTGCAGTGTTATGCTGCTGCATTTGAGCTTCGGCTCTATGCAGAATATATTCACGCTTGTGAAAGTTTGTAAGGATGTAATACTGTGTTAAATGATGTTTACGTTTGGTTAGTAATAGGGACCACTTCTACAACCTCCCTTTGGAGTGCTCGTAGAACTCCCCTGAGTGTTTTTCCCTCTTCAATCAGGATAAAAAATGTAGACAACCTCGAATTTGTAATAGTTCGCTAGTGGGTGAAGCTTGGTAGCATGGTCTTCGATGATGCACTGTGTGCAAAATATTGGCGTCATGGTAAGCAAATACTCGTCCCTTCTTGTTGCAGTTTGGTAAAATGTTTGGGAAATCGTTCATGTTTTGTATTATTATGTATACAATTGTTTTATGATGCAATTGTTATTTATTATGTAGGGTTTCGTGGTGTTGGATGAACAACGATGTAGCATGCCAAAGAGCATTGCTCTGTGGCTTGGCATTTTCAGCCGTCCATTGGATTCTCAAGGTAAAATCGTGTTCTTCCTTTACATCTTTACTGTTTTAAAACTTAATACGTAGATTTCTTCTTAGTTATCGTTACTGTATTTAAAATACTTTGATATTTATATCTAACTTGTGTAAATGGGTTGTCTTGCAGGTTGGCCACGGGCTATACCGACGCTTGGGAACGAGTACGATACCATAACCCTAGTATGTTAAATTTTCAGAATTTACTTCAATCTGATCTAGGATCTTAACTGAGAGAACAACATGTACAACAAATCTACAGCATATCATTCATGGACACAATAATGCAAGCATAGAAGAGACACCGAGTTTACTTGGGGAAAACCATAAAGGTGAAAAACCCCAATAACTTCCTCAGAGATAGATAGAGCAATGATACAACCAGAATACAAGAGATAGTCTTCTCCTAGCAGCAAATCCTCCTCCTCCACAAGTGTGCCACTCTCCACAGTGTGAGTGAGAGAATAGAATGTGTAAAATGAGAGAGACACACTCTCTATTTATACACTAACTTGACTTGACCTTTACTCAACTAGGTCGGCCTCAACTTAACCACTTAACATAATGCTGACTGGGCCGACCCCCACTAGGGTGGTCTAATAACCCTTTGACCCACATGACCAACCCCCAATAGGGTGGTCTAATAACCCTTTGACCCACATGACTTATACAGGGCCGACCCCAACAAGGTGGTCTAACAACCCATCAAGTATAAGTTACGACACTTACAATATAAATGATGACACTTCCATATAGAGGAATAATAACATCTCTATAGGAATACAAACACTTCCGTATAGAGGAATAATAACATCTCTATAGGAATACAATATACATATATGTGAAATACATTCCGAAGTTACATATACATCAACACTCCCTCTTAACTAGGAAGGTATTTCTCGACACAGGTCTTCTAGCACAAGTCTTCTTCTCTGGATCATCGTCACTAGATAATCATCATCGAGTCATCATCATCGTCACTGATGCTGCTATCTCAATCAATCTCTGAATCTACTCATCATAGGAAGTTCTACAGAGCCAGTCCTTTTTCATACTAGATGTAGGCCCACCACCTGCAGGTCTTCGTCATCATTGGCCATACTGTGGAATCCTCAGGACTTATTCCGTGTGTCACAAAACCTGGCTGCAGCATCCCAGGCTATTACGAGCACACAGCTCTACCTGTCGGATCTCCCAGGAGCACATTACATGTGACCCATCACAAAACCTGGCTGAAGCATCCCAGGCTGTTACGAGCACACAGCTCTACCTGTTGGATCTCCCAGGAGCACATTACATGTGATCTCACCACAAAACCTGGCAGAAGCATCCCAGGCTGTTACGAGCACACAGCTCTACCTGTCGGATCTCCCAGGAGCACATTACATGTGGTCCACCACAAAACCTGGCTAAAGCATCTGAGGCCTTTTTCATCCTATCCAAATCTCCCAGGAGCAAATTACATGTGGTCATGGCAAAACCTGGCTGAAGCATCTGAGGCCTTTTTCATCCTGTCCAGATCTCCCAGGAGCAAATTACATGCCATAGGACAAAACCTCGAAAGCGCATCTGCCAGATATTCTAGGGCACGAATTACATGCCATAGGCAAAACCTCGAAAGACTATCTGCAGATCTCCCAGGGCACAAATTATATGTCCTCCCAAGCAAAACCTCGAAAGAGCATTTTCCATATTTCCCAGGGTATGAATTACATGCCATAGGAAAAACCTCGAAAGACCATCTGCAAATTTCCCAGGGCACAAATTACATGCTTATCTGCACAACCTGATCCACGACCACAAAGTATCATCTGATACTCACCATACATCATCCTGATGTACACATGATCATCCTAATCATCATCACTGCAACATCCTGCTGCATGTCATCTGGAGAAGCTCGTCATCCATGATCACCCTGATCATACAATGCATCCATCTGATGCACACCAAGTATCTACCTGATACATATCATCATACATAGTGTATCCACCTGATACATAGATACATGGTCCACACAATGTATCTATCAACATACATGATCTACCTGATCATACCTGATACATATCAATATACATGATCTACCTGATCATCCAATGTATCCACCTAATACATATACAGATACATGGTCCAAGCATCCAACATGATGCTTATACAAAATACATACACATGATCCAACCGATCATATCCAGCATCCAACATGATGCATACATACATATAAAAATGATCCAACTGATCATATCCAAGCAGAAACCAGAACATCATCCTGATGCTCGTCATCCAGCGCTTACATCCACAGCCATGTGAAGGATCCTACTTCCAACATGCTTGGAATGGCTTCAGCAAATGTGTCCATCACTTCTTCCTGGAAGTGTCCTCGATCTGAAGAATGCCAATCCTCTCTCTGAAGTACTCGAACTTCACCCTAGCTAGTGGCTTCATCAGCACATCTGCAATCTGCTCATCCGTCGCAAC
Organism: Larix kaempferi; assembly: GCA_027924585.1. Classification (NCBI taxonomy): domain Eukaryota; kingdom Viridiplantae; phylum Streptophyta; class Pinopsida; order Pinales; family Pinaceae; genus Larix; species Larix kaempferi. The sequence goes on along the minus strand of BSBM01000338.1, from coordinate 19,995,704 downwards.
ATACAGGAGCTTAACAGCTCTTCTCTGCACCATATCCCTGATATAGTGATATTTGATATCTATGTGTTTCAACCTGTCATGAAACACTGGGTTCTCAGACAGCTTCACAAAACTCTGGTTATCACAGAAGATACCAACAACATCCAATGGGAGATCAAATAACTCAGACAGTAGCTTCCGTAGCCATACTGCCTCACAACTAGCTGAACAGGCTACAACATACTCTGCCTCAACTGTACTCAGTGCTACACAGGACTGCTTCTTGCTAAGCCATGAGATCACACCTGATCCCATACTGAAGCAGAACCCAGATGTGCACTTCCTATCTGCAGCACTACCATCCCAATCTGAATCAACATAACCCTGCAGGTTAAACTTTTGATTCGCTTCATACTTGAGCCCATAATCCACTGTACCTTTCATGTACCTCATAATATGCTTTACAGCAACCAGGGGAACACTCCTCAGATCTGTCAGGAACTGGCTCAATGTGTTCACCGCAAAGCAAATATCTGGTCTCATGTTCATCAGGTACATCAAGGACCCAATCATCTGATGATACATAGCGACATCAATTGTTTCAGATGAAGCATCACACAGAAGCTTAAGGTTCGATTCCATAGCCTCGCAATCCATCATCCTGAACCTCTTCAGGATCTCTACTCCATACCTCCCTTGTCCAAGGAAGATTCCATCTGCACTCTGCCACACCTCCATACCTAGAAAGTGGTGCATCATACCCAAGTTTTGCACATATATGACTCCCTGTCATGTGTCTCAAAACCAAGTGGCTGCTCCACATACACTTCTTCTTCAGCTACACCATTCAAGAAAGTTGTCTTGAATCCATCTGGTGTATCTTCTATTTCATCACTTTTATATTTCTCTATGCTGCCATCTGCAGCATGCTTGATCTTGATAGATCCATATGGAAGTCATAACAAACTTCCCTTCAGGTCTTGGGACTACATCCCAAACATCATTCTTCATGATCAACGGATCATGGCATTCCATTTCTTCATCCCAGATCTTGGGAACTTCAATATCTTCAATAGATATCTTTGTTGCTGGAACAAATGTTGTAGTCCTTTTGTAGGTGAAGATATACGGTCTTTCCTACAAAACAGGTTAAATTGCATGATTAGAAACATCTCATAATTTTCAGAACAAATTCTTACACATAAAGAAATATGTCATACAGTCATGCAATTATCTTAGCCAATGCTTCAATACAACATTTATCCATATCCCGTAACTTTCTAGATGCCTTCCAATCTCTACCAGAACATTGTTAAGAGTGTGCACAACTCCCAACATGTCAGCAAAGAGGTTTCATTCTAGATAAGTAGCAATGGAATGTTGTACAGTGCCATAGGCCACTTACCCATGCATATTAGTAGTATACTGTTCATCAATGCAATTATTCTAATATGCATAACACACAACCTAATTCTAGGAACATCAGTATACACATTATTGAACAGTATTATTTAAGAAATGACAATTCAAATACTTATCTTTGTTTGTTCATTGGGTGGACTCCCTCTGAGTCTTCGCTTCCTTGCAGGAGCTATTGGAGTCCTAATATGAAGTAGCTTCTTCTACACCTTTCTGTTGTGGAATGTAGAGAGATGGTCAACTCCCTCTGAATATCTGCATCCTTGCAGAAACCACTGGAGTGTACTCCCTCTTGATCTTTGCTTCCTGGATTACTTGTCCTTGAACTTATATTCATTCTCGATCCTTATGCATGCTTGTTAGTATCATCATTGTGTTATCCTCTAGGTCTCATACGTAATCAAACATTCATTAGTATAATCTTAATATTATCAAAACACAATAATCTCAAGCATGTATAGTCAGGATCATTTCAAACATAGATAATAAACATTAGTATTCAAGGTTTTAGGGAAGTCTTCTTTTACTCATGCATATTCTTATTTGATCATAGGACTCTTTTGGTTAGTTAAATCATCAATCAAGATAAGAGATATAATATGCATAAAACCCGTGATTACTCAAACCTATACCTTCATGATTCTTCTGGTTAGTCATATCATCAATTATGGTAAGAAACATAATATGCATACAACCATGACTATTCAAACCTATGACTTCATGAATAATCATTATCAACAACACAACAGTATAATATCCTAACACAAGGTAGGATTCTATCTTGATATAAAAAAAACATACCTGTATTAGCATGCTAGCTAGTTATGTCTAACATACTCACATGATGTCTTCTTGTTCTTCTTCAATGACTTGTGCTAGTAACCTGTATATCTCATAGGTTAACCATTATAAAACCAAGTTATACATACCTCGTAAATGGATCTTCTATGAGATCCATGACAATGGATGAATCTTTGTCCTCATGTCATCATGATCATATGTTCTTGAACCAGAACATGATTTGTCTTTCTTGGTGTACCTTTCATGTTAGTAGACAACATAAACCTCACACAACACCATAATGCATTAGTACAATCATAAGTGTCAACACCCTAATCAATGAATATTTTCTATCGTGCATTCATAATTTTATTAAGGTGATACGACAAGTCTAAAATCAAGATTGTACTAACCGTAATAACATGAAGACAAACATACCATAAACTTAATCATGAACAAATCTCAAAACATACCTCGATGAGTCATACCTGTCAAGATTGCTTGTAATCTTTTTATGGAAGGCCTTAGCCTCATCTCCCTCTGAAACAGGAACTTCTTCACTTATGCAGGTGACCAATCCATCCTCTTATAGGATTAACCCAATCCACTTGATTTGCAGGAACTGGATCTGGAGCTATATTAGGTTTTGTCAGAGAAAACCCCAAAATTCAAACTTTGAATTTCAAACTTTCGAAAGGATAAAAATATGCGCCTTGATGAGCTGATCAAACTGGTATATTCAGAATTTGAAAACTGCAAAGTTTCACTCCTCAATTTTTCCTTTGAAACTTTCGGATTCGCTGGACGTGACCTCGAACTAGGGTTTGATGAAGCCCACTCTTATTCCCAATCAAAAGGTTTGATCCAAAGCTCTAAGCTTCTATTTTTATGAGGAGCTTCCAGCCGTGGTCACAGATTTCAAAAATTCCCATTTTTGCAGAAGCCCTAATTTTCCGCTTTTCTGATCAAAGTCCTGAACTAGGGTCTGATCAAGCCCGGCCTTCTGCCCAACCAAAAATTCTGATCTTGGTCTCTAAATTTCTATTTTGATGAGTAGCATCCAGCCATGTTCTCCGATTACAAAAATTCCAACTTTCTCCGAAGCCCTAAATTCCGGAAGCCATGAATGAAGGTACTAAAAAATAATTCCGTTTTGATAGAAATATGTACCTGATTGTTTCTGGTGTAACTCTGAACTTTTCGATCCACAGGGTCTGAAATTTTTTCTTGAGATAGCCCAACCTGTTATCTTTCCATCCTGACAGGTCTGACCTCAATTGGATTCTCTGAGAGAGATTTATGCCAAGTGTCGCAACGTGACCTGTTTATGGGATAATACATGAGGGCGAACTTGTACGGTGTGCCATGTGTCACTATTTCAAATTCGGCCTCTAAAAACTTTACCTGTGATAGAACGACTTGTTATATTTCCATCCCGACAAGTCTGACCTCAATTGGAATCTCTGAGACAGAGTTATGCCAAGTGTTGCAACGTGACTTGTTTATGGGATAATACAGGAGAGCGAACTTGTACGGCATTCCACGTGTCACTGGTACAACTTCGGCCTCTGAAAACTTTTCCTAAGATAGTACAGTCTGTGTAATACCTGTCACATTTTACGAAATTTCATTTGGAGCTTCCTAGCCCAAGTTATGACCTTGTTCCCAAGGTCACCTGATTTTGACTCAGATCTGGAAGAGGCAGAAACCTTGTATTGTACAGATCATAAATCACAAAGTACAATGAATTAGAGGTTTTCCTTTGGAAAAAAGGTACATGGGGATTTAATATTCTACTTGTAAAGGTTTCAGATCCAAAAAATTTGCCAAAATGGATTTATAGCGAAAGTGCTACGATGACTGGTTTTTGCTATATCAAGCCCTAGCATCGTAAGTGCAACAAGTGTCATACATACCATATCATGCCTTCTTTCAGGCTAGCTCTGATACCATGTTAAATTTTCAGAATTTACTTCAATCTGATCTAGGATCTTAACTAAGAGAATAACATGTACAACAAATCTACAGCATATCATTCATGGACACAATAATGCAAGCACAGAAGAGACACCGAGTTTACTTGGGGAAAACTATAAAGGTGAAAAACCCCAATAACTTCCTCAGAGATAGATAGAGCAATGATACAACAAGAATACAAGAGATAGTCTTCTCCTAGCAGCAAAGCCTCCTCCTCCACAAGTGCGCCACTCTCCACAGTGTGAGTGAGAGAACAGAATGTGTAAAATGAGAGAGACACACTCTCTATTTATACACTAACTTGACTTGACCTTTACTCAACTAGGTCGGCCTCAACTTAACCACGTAACATAATGCTGACTAGGCCGACCCCCACTAGGGTGGTCTAATAACCCTTTGACCCACATGACCGATCCCAATAGGGTGGTCTAATAACCCTTTGACCCACATGACGTATACAGGGCTGACCCCAACAAGGTGGTCTAATAACCCATCAAGTACAAGTTACGACACTTACAATTTAAATGATGACACTTCCATATAGAGGAATAATAACATCTCTATAGGAATACAAACACCTCCGTATAGAGGAATAATAACATCTCTATAGGAATAAAATATACATATATGTGAAATACATTCCGAAGTTACATATACATCAACATAGTAAGCCATCCTTATGACATTTCTTTTTAAAGTTTCCAGTTATTAAGTTTTGAAATCTCAACCCTAACTAACTCGTATTTGAAACGTGTCTATAGGTGGTCATGAGAACTCAAGGTAATGTTTGTGGACAATGAATGCAATGTCGGCTTCGTGCTCACACCAAGCGTTTAATCCGGTAGAAACTGTCGTAATGGGTACATTATCATCGTTTATGTATTCTGATATTTTACTCTAAGCTGTGACAGCCCTAGGACTTTGTCATTTAATGATTTACTTGATATGTAATGAGCCTGTAGGCATACATACTCTGTTTATGAAATGTTTATTAAAAATCCTGTTGGATCTCTTCATGAGTTCGTTGCATTCGATTAACTTTTTATTTGCACAAAGAATTATTCGTTTAAAAACCTAGATTGGTTATGGCCCTATTTGAATACTTGTAAATAAAATCGTGAAGCCTTACGGCTCTGTTTATCCCTTTGTTTATTTACAAAGGTTAAAACTTTACTTGTATTTACTTTGTTGTGGCCTCACGACTTAGTTAAGTCCTCTGTAATCTTTTTTTTTGACCTAGTAATGTAGGTTCGAGCCTCACAGATCTTCCTTGTATGCTCAGCATTGATGCGTTATTAAGCCTTGTGGCTCTGTGATAACATTAGGTTATCTTTGATCGTTTTAAATCCCAACTAAATTCGAAATGGTTCTTGTGAAAATATTTAATGCTATCGTTTCGTATGACATTTAAACTATGTTGTATTCATCAGAATGTTAACGATCCTCGCGGATCTATAATATTATTAGCTTGATTAAAGTACTCTTGTATGAAGCCATGTTTACTTGGTAATGTTTACAACTAGAATAAGAATGCTTATGAGCTAGTACTGAATCGTATTATTTATTGTATTGAATTTGTTGAACTTAATGCTTGTTATTCAGAACAAATTCTTATTAAGTATTTATGTATATAAGGGTTTGTATAATAACTCTGTTCATTGAGTACAGTGTTATTACTATGTATTGCACATTCTGTTTATCTAGCTAGTTTGTATATAGGTACTGTAATATTTTCTCTTATACAAACCCTAGGTTTATATAATAATTTATTATCTGAAGATAATTTAAGAACAAAGAGAGATTATAAACAAAATATTTATTTTATCTACAGTAATATAACCACCAATCCATAGGTTCACATATGAAGAATTTTGTTGATAAATAGAAATAGAATGCTACAGATACATAACATAGAAATAATGTGTTTCTCAGAAATAAAATCATTTACATAATATATAATCATTGTAAAGCACACTTCATCATTTTTCTATTCATTCTAGACAGTAATTATTAAGATGATAAAAATAATACAGAATACTAGTAAAATAATAAGAGAACCTAACTGAAAGAACAATCGAATCCAATTTGAATTTCATCGTTCCTCCCAACCAATCTTCCAGAACACCCACGTTTACTTGTTCTGGAACCCCCGAGCCTATTTGCTAGACCAAAAGGACAAAGACAACTGAATCAATCCATAACTATCACTCAGTTCTCCATCTCAACTCAACAAAATAATTTTCCTCTTCCATCCAAGCCTCCTTCTTATCTTATGGGAATAACTTAATAAAGCTTTTCCTAGCACTTAGGTCTATCATGAGCCTCCTTCTCTAGAACCTCCATCTGGAGTTATGACCTTAAAAATAGGGATGATGCCTCCTGCACCTGTTGAGGTATTAATTAGTGGTTTTCACCACTATGGGCAATCTTCCCAATATGTGTCATGTGATAAACTGCAGTAGGATCTAACAGCTGTAACAAGACTCACACAAAACTCACTCCAGAAGTGCAGAGAAGAAGAGAAGAATGTAATCAATAATCACTCATGAACACGGAAAATGGAGAAAAGCAGTATAATCATACATTAGCTGTGAGCTGGAACTGTGAATAATGACTACAATACAATAACTGTCAAGAGAATTCGAATTAACCAAGGAGTTCATTCGAATCATGCTCAAAGTCTAGCTTGGATAACATTGGAGACATCATCCAATCAGTAGTATCAGTCATAAATGGTCAAAGGTCAGTCAAATGAGTCTCACTGAGTCTAACATAACCATCTAGGCATGAATCAGGGGATGGAGACTCCAAGGAGGGTGCATGAGGCTCTCAGAAGATCAAGTGGGACTCCAGAACTAGCTAACTAGGAGCTATAGGCAGTTAGCATAAGCAATCATGGAAGAGCTGCTCAATCAATGCTCTAACTGACTGCCAGACTCCTGGTAAGTGAGGTAAGGCGCTCTAATTGAATGATAACTCCTGGTAGGTGAGAAAAGGTGCACATGTCATGCAGGAGAGTCAAATAGGGCGCATCAGGTAGGTAGGAGTGCTACTGGGGGCTGAAGACAGGCTCTAGGGAGCTGAAATTAGGCTCTAGGTGTTGGGGAGACCACCAAAATGATGACTAGATGCCTGTTGTTGCATGCAATTGCATGCATGATGACTGGATGCATGCAAAATGCATGCAAACATGCAAATATGAAATATGGTGGAGAGAATATTCCAATACCCCCCCTCAAGCTATACTATGAGGTGATAACTGAAAACTAAAAAATAGGGCCTCGGTGACTGAGACCAAAGGTCACCCTGTACAAAAATCTAATTAATAATTGAGGAAAGAGGGAAAACCTAGTGGGAAGAAAGCCCTCCCTGAAAATATACTGAAGGATGCTAATGTAGCATGTCATCACTCACCCAGAAGGAGGCAAGTGTCCTTCTTTTCCGAAGAAGGATCGATCGATCTGAAATGGATCAGTAATGTGAGAAGGATGAAACCTTCCATTCTGAAAATTTGATCTAGTTCTTCTCTGATCATGTGGATCTCCAACCAAATCATCGATAGATCGGAGAGTAATGGCTTCCCATTGCGGAAGAAGAGGATCATCATGTGAAAGATCATCAGGTTCTTGTGGAACTGGATCTCCCATTCGCTCATCTTCATCATCAGTTGCTAGACCTTCAGGTTCTTGTGGATCTGGGTCTAGCATTCGCTCTTCATCATCTCCATCTTCAAATTTTGAATCTGAAATCTCATGTGATAAAACTTTGCTCTCTTGCTCATCATCACTCAAAGGAGGAACAAATCCAAAAATGTAAATATCATTAAACTGTTTCAGAATGTGCATGTAGTTCTTTGATATCTCCTTTGAACCAACATAGGTGATATCATTATCAAAAGAACTAGGACATGATGATGATGTATCTTCAACAAGATCACTAGTGGATGCAGTAGTGGTGGCCCACTTTGCCATAGGAGTTGAACCAATAGGTTCTAGATCTTTAGGTTCTTGTGGATCTGGATCTAGCATTCACACTTCTTCAAGAGTCCTCTTTTTCTCAATCTTCTTTGGTAAATCCTTTCCTTTCAAGCAACCCTTGAAGATGCCAGGAGCAAACTTTCCATTTGGAAGACCTTCAACCACATTTTGAGCTTGCAAGTTTTGCAAATGCTTGTAGGTTAGATGAGATAGCCTACTCTCTTCATTTGCATGAGAGTGAAGAGAAGACTGCTTTGAGAGAGGTAAGAAGTGTGAAAAATCATAGAGTTTTGTATTATGATTTGCAACACCATTTGCAATGATTTCGCTTGAAACCATGTGTTGTAATTCAACTTCATTTGGAGAAAATATCACTCTTTTGGGCTCTCCAATATGAGTCATTTGGTACACTGAAAGTAGATTTGCTGTGAGATAAGGAACATAAAGCACATCATAAAAGTAGCCATGGTCAAGATTGATTCTTCCAATCCCCTGAGAGGAGACTTCTGACTCATTGCCCAACTTGATGGAAGGGCCAAATGAGCATTCGAAGTTGGAGAAGAGATCTTTGGAGGAAGACATATGTCTTGATGCTCCTAAATCTATGATGAATGAGGATTTTGTTGATGCACTTTCCACGAGGGCATGGAATCTCTCTTTGTTCTCAGATCTAGAAGGTTCAATATCAGTCTCTTTCTTCCTTGCACATGCAGGTACATGGAGATTGTTTTTTTCAAGTAACTGATCCATCAAGTCTATGGTCTTCTTCATACAAGAACTCTCAGGATGAAATCCTTGATGACAATATGTGCACTTGGATCTCTCTTTTTGAGATTGCTTGTTCTTCTTTGAATTCAAAGCACCATCTGACTGATATGGAACATCTTTTGGCTTTGTATCATTCGCTCTCTTTTCAGAAAATTTTTGCTTGCCTTTTGCAATCACTCTTTTGGCCTCATCAGCTGTAAGGGCCGAATCCAACTTTTGTTTGATCATTCCCATAGAGATTAACTTCTCATCCTCCTGTGTGAGAGATTGGATGAAGTCATCAAGTGCAGAGAACTTCCATTTTGGAATGGACATCTTAGCTGACTGAAATGTGGAGACAAAAACTGAGAAGTTTGGCCCCAATTTGGAGAGAATGGCAAGAATGAGTTGTTTGTCTTCTTTCACTATCTCATATCTCTTCAACTGTGAAATCAAGCTTTTGAACTTGGTTAAGAAAGCATTGATGGATCCGAAGCTTTCAGGACTCAATGAGATGAGTTCATTCTCCAATTTATGACCTTTCAAATCATCTTTTTGTCCAAAGAGGGATTCAATCTTGTCCCAAACCTCTTTTGGAGATGTTAGATCGATGACATGGAAGTGAAGATCTTCAGAAATTGAGAGAAGAAGTAATCCTACTACTTCATCAAGCCTATCCAAGTACTTGGATTTCTCTACTACACTGAGTGGTTCGACCATAGTTCAATTTAGTATCCTGGTGAAGCTCTTGGACCTCATGAAGAGAGACATCTTGGCTCTCCATTCGACATAGTTGGAAGAAATGAGTTTTAGATCCATTTGAGTAGTGGAGGTCGAATTGAAGAGGAATTCAAATGGGTGAATAAGCCTGCAAAACAAGAAGAGTTTTGTTGATGGAGATTTGCTACACTTCAAATGAACACTGCCTTAGGACACTGAGCACATATGACTAAGTCCTTCACACCTAGATAGAATTCACTGGATTGCTCCAGTGAATTTAAGTTAATAGCACCAGGATTTGTTGTGGAAACTTAGAGGCTTCTAGTGCTCAAGTGAAAGAAAACTGCTCAAAGAAATGCTACAATGGCTGCAATTCGAATAGCTACTACAAGCTCTGATACCATGTGATAATATGTAGTAGGATCTGACAGCTGTAACAAGCCTCATACAAAATTCACTCAAGAAGTGCAGAGAAGAAGAGAAAAATGTAATCAATAATCACTCATGAACACAGAAAATGGAGAATAGCAGTATAATCATACATCAGCTGTGAGATGGAGCTGTGAATAATTAATACAATACAATAACTGTCAAGAGAATTTGAATTAACCAAGGAGTTCATTTGAATCTTGCTCAAAGTCTAGCTTGGATAACATTGGAGACATCATCCAATCAGTAGTATTAGTCATAAATTGTAAAAGGTTAGTCAAATGAGTCTAACTGAGTCTAACAGAACCATCTAGGCATGAATCAGGGGATGGAGACTCCAAGGAGGGTGCATGAGGCTGTTAAAAGATCAAGTGGCACTCCAGAACTAGCTAACTGAGAGCTACAAGAAGTTAGCATGAGCAATCAGTGGAAGAACTGCTCAATCAATGCTAACTGACTGTTACACTCTTGGTAGGTGAGATAAGGCGCTCTAACTGAATGGTAACTCCTGGTAGGTGAGAAAAGGTGCACATGTCATGCAGGAGAGTCAAATAGGGTGCATCAGGTAGGTAGGAGGGCTACTGGGGGCTGAAGACAGGCTCTAGGAAGCTGAAATTAGGCTCTAGGTGCTGGGGAGACCACCAAAATGATGACTGGATGTCACGTCCCCTTCCATCAATCCAATGCAAGGGAGAGAACATGACTATAACATGGGGTGTATAATTTTTCCCCAAAGTCATAATGGTAAAATTTTTGCCATTTAAATAAAATGCACAATTAAATTACACAGCGGAATTAAAATACATTATTGCACACACACAATAGACATACATCAACATATTTATCTCAAGCAAATGATGCATCAATAGTCAAGGAATCCATCCCATTCTCATGCTATGCACAGACTTCATACCAATTCCATTAATCATGAATAAATATCATTCTGAATTAGCACAATGTAGAACACATAATGCATATAATTTACAACACAGATAACACTTATCTTGAAGATGAAGTTGTCCAAACAACTGGCTATGTGAGAGCAACGTTCCACCCAACCATAGATCTCTGTCCAGCTTGTATTCTTTCAGTTGAGAGATCACCCCCGAGCTAGGTTGTGTATCCACTAAGGAGGAACTAGCTGGTCTCACTCATAGCCATGGTTTCACTCAACAACTATGCTAATCCAACACATAGTTGGGTTTGTCAAGCATATGAGAGACAAAGGAGGGCAATGCTAATCCAATGCGATCAACCATAGAGCTACAGGCATTTCAAATGAATTCAACAGTCAAGGCACCCACATTACCTACCACACCCAACACAAAGAAGGTCTCCTTCTCTGCTGCACAGTCCCTTAGGCGTCCCTTCCCTCCAGTGCTCTTCAGGATGGGTATAGAAAGGTCCAGCTGCTAATTTTTTAGATTCTAGCCTTCACTAGGTTTATCAAGCAAACCCAACTTATGCTCAGTTATCCATAATTGGATTTCTCACAATTTTGTTCATCAAATAACTCCATCCCGTCACTGGTTTTCTGGGCTATAAAAACTAGGTTTTCCAATGGATTTCGGGGTATCTGATCCTCTCAAATTTGCCCCAAGGTTCATATATATGGATCCTCCATTTGATTTTACCATTACATACCAAATCTGGGTGTTTTTGGCTCTTCAAAACGTGGGTTCTTTCAGAGTTGCGATTTTTGGTTTTTCTCCTTGCTCGCAATTAGTTTTTGGATAGAAAAATGATGCTGGGTTCCTCCACACTGGAATGGGAATGAGGAAGAAGCAAATCCCATGAGGTAGAATGACTTGTGGTACAAGAAAACATAGCCCATTGTTGCAAATACAAATTTCTGGGCTGCCCATGCTCCATTGAAGCCATGGACTGAAAACTTCAACTACTTCCTTACAACAGAATAAATGTCATCAAGGAAAGTCAAATGGGTTCTCACAATGACATTTGGCAGCATATGGTTCATCGCCAAAACCCCCTCACCACTCCCTAGTGGATACACATGGCCCCTTCTCATTGGTTGCTTCCATAGCCAGTTTTGGTATTTTATTGAAATATTAACATTTATATCAATTTACAATATTCCATGGCTTAATAGCACATGGGTATCAAAATATCAAATACTTGCTTGTTTAAATAAAATCCGAACATACACTAGCGGGGCCTTGGCCTTGAGCTCCACGCTAGGGAAACATACAACGCATGTATACAATATTTACATTAGAAGCCAATATTTCATAAGGGTTAAAATTGGGGTATTACACTAGATGCATGCAAATGCATGCATGATGACTGGATGCATGCAGACATGCAAATCTGAAAAATGATCGAGAGAATATTCCAACATGTCATTCCTCCTTGTGGGCCAGCAAACACTCTTTCAACAATTACTTCAGATTGGATTCTCCTGTTTTTATTTCTTAAATAATAAAAATAATACAATATCCTCAAACAAGTGTCTTTGACCATACTTGGTCAAATAATTGTTCAACAACAATTAAAAACATTATTACAAAGTATTTAAACTTTAATTAAGGTTCTAGGGGTATTACAAGTTATAAGACAAATCTTGAAGATTTAATAAAAGATGTAGCTAAAATGATGAAGAATACCTAAAAATTAAACAATTGGAAAAATATGTTGATGGAAATGAATCCACGTTTTATTCTATAATCTTAGAAGACTTGCTGGTCTATAAAAATCGATTATATATACCTAAATATGAAGAATTTAAGTAATTAATATTGAATGAGTTACATAAGAAACCGTATTCCAGACATCCGGGATATCAAAAGATGATAACAAAGTTAAGAAGAAGTTATTATTGGCCTAACATAAAGAATGATGCTGCAAATTACCTAGCTAGGCGTATTGAATGTCAACAAGTAAAAACAGAACATCAACATCCAACCGGTTTACTTCAACCCTTGTCTATTCCAAAATGGAAATGAGAGATAATAAGCATGGAATTTATAACGGGATTACCTAAAACAAATAAACAACATGACTCAATAATGGTAGTTGTTGTTAAATTAAGTAAATTTGCACACTTAATACTTGTGAAATCTACTTTTAAAGCAGTAAACGTAGCTGATATTTTTATGAAAGAAATTTTTTGTTTTCATGGTATTCCGAAAGTTGTGATTTCTGATAGAGATGAAAAATTTACAAGTAATTTTTGAAAGTCTTTATTTAAAGGTCTAGATACTGAGCTGGATTTCAGTACTTCTTACCATCCTCAAACGGATGGGAACACTAAAAGAACTAACCAAGTGCTAGAAGATATGTTGTGGTTGTATGTAATGGACAAACTACGTAAATGGGAGGGCTATTTACATTTAGTAGAATTTGCTTATAATAATAGATATCAAGTTTTAGCACCCAAATCGTACCTCTAGGTTGCAGAGAGGGAAAAATGGGGTAACCACAAAACCACTTGAGCAGGGATAAGCTAGCTTCTTATCCTCCAGAGAGGGATCTCTCACAGATATGTATAACAGGGCCAGATAAATGATAAAACAAAAATTAAGTTGTTGTTTGGTTGAAAACAAATTAGGCATCCATTGGGAAGTGGAGTCAAACAAACAGAAAAACAGTATTATGAAAATGCTTTTGCAGGCAAGTTTACTCAAGGGCAAGGTAGCCACTAGCTTACAGTCAAAGAGCTTTAGTTTTGATGATTTAGAAGAGAAATGAACAATCCACCAATAAAAAGCATATAGCTATGAATTCTATATCGATTTTAGAATAAATGGTTGTGAATACTTGGAATGAAAAGAATAGAGCATGATACTATGAATTATATTCTGATACTACTCTAATTCTGATACATGGGTTTCCCAAAAATGTTTCAACCATTTAGCATTCTTTTACATCGCTTATATATACCTTTGGAGCCTCAGGCTCGACTGGTTCTAACATAAATTAGTGACACCTATGCACAGGTTCGCCACTACAACAACATTGGCTCAATCGACTCAACTGCTTTTTTACAAATTTACTGCTCCTTTTTACCATAGATTCTAACAAACAGACAGAGTGCTCTGGTAGCGATTCCTTCCAGCTAGCTGCTTCCACTACCTTCGATCCTTCATGCATTTAGCTTCAATTTTTCCTTACCATACTTTTCAATAAGTTTCCACTGCTCGGTTGTTGGTAAGTCTAAGGATGCAAGCTCTTTAAGCAGAACTCTCATTTCGGTGTGTTCCTTGTAGGAATAGCCTTCGGGGAGTGTGTGGGCTTCTTTAAATGTTGTGAGTAGCTTGAAATCCTTTGTTAGATTCTCCACCACCACCTTACCTGCCAGAGTCTGTTCCATGTCTATAAAACACTCTTGGTCCAACCTGCATTCCGACAATTTGCCCTGGTACTCCTCCTTAGTTCTCATGGTTCCATCTTCTTCCCAAAACAGGGGCAAACCTTTCTTAAATAGTGGGTCAAATGATTCCCTGAACATCTTTACCTTGCTAGCCAGGATATCTATCCCTGCATGAATGGTGTTCACCTGCTGATACTTGAGCATCACCTTTTTGGCCCAGATGATGGTGGTCATTCTATCTTTTATGTTTGCTGCTTGAACCTGGTCTTTAGACAGACCACTCAAAAACTCCACTGTATTATGGGCGTAATCAAGGGGTTTTTTGTTCAACTTCTCAGTTGCCACTGTGACTGCTTGTTTTGCTAGTTTGACTATAGCCTCTTTATCTAATATAAAGTCCAAATACGGTCTTAGTTGCTCTTCCTGCACAATGATATCATCCCAGATGACTTTCTTCACTTCCTGTAATGCATTTTTCCCTATAACTTGCTGCTTTAACCTGTCATAATCCTCCTGCATGGCTTGGTACTTGGTTTCCCAAGCCTTCTTGTCTTTATCTATAGCTTCTTTGTCCTTTTCTGCATTATCCCTCATGGTATTAAGGTTGGCATTCTGTTTCTTTAATCTTGCCACTTCCACATCGTCCAAACTGGTCCTGGCTATTTGCCCCACGATGGAAAAATCTCCAGCTTCTATCGAGGGTGTGACCATGGCATCTATCTCTTGCTCTTTATCTTTGAACTTCTTCTCAAGCCTTTCGACCTCAACCTTTAAGGCTTCCTCACTGTCCATTATTGATTTCATGTCTACCTGCCAACTTTTCTACCTTTCCTCAAGCTCTATTAACCTGGCCTTGTAGTCAGTCAGCTCATCCTGCAGGTTTTCTTTCTCTTCTTCTAGTTCTGCAATCTCAGGTGCATTCACTAGCTGGGCAGTTGGAATCTTCAACTTCCTTTTTAGTGTCAAGATTTCCTGATCCTTCTCATCTAACAACTTCTGAATATTGGCTCTTTTATGTTCTTGAGGTACAATGGCCAACAATGAGGCTTGGAACGTTTTCACCTATGCCTTCAAGCTCTTGTTCTCTACCTTTTCTAACCTCAATTAATTTTGCACTTTAGCTTTACTGGCCTGCACCTTTGATAGCTCTAGGGAAGACTTCAACAGCTTGTTGTAAATAACTTCACCTGTCTCCTTATGTAGGTTGATTACATCAGCTACTGGAATGTCTTCCAGGTTTACCTTTAGCTCTGTTGCCTTGCTCTTGGTAGCTAAAGCAAGACTCAAGGTATTCTGCACAAGGTTCTTGCTTGCTACCAGGGTCACCTCCTTCTGGGAGATTTTTCTCACATCAATGTATAATTTTGCTTCTTTTGATAGTGTTTCAGGACTCTCTTCATACTCCTCTAATAATGCAGTCCTTCTCATGCTTGGTGCTGCAGGTACAACAGGTGCCTTGTTGAACACATGCTCCTTAATCTCGAAAGTTGGTACTGAGAATCTGACTTGTTTCTTCTTGGGATGCTTGGCCTGTACCTTTACTAACTATTCCCCTGGGTCTTCTACCTTTTGCCTCTCTGAGGCTCTTTCAGCCAGATTGTCTACATCCATGGGCTCATGTCCCCCCTGCTGTATGGATTTTTCTGGAATACTAGTGTGGGGTATGGCTGCTGATATTGCTGGGGTTTTTCCAGGTGAACCAAGAATTGAGGATGTGCTCATTGGTGTCAAAGAGAGGGAGCTTTCCGGTGGGTCAATGTTCATCTGACCCTTTTCAATGTATTCCGGCCAATTGGCCCTTTCTGCTAGGCTAGTGAGCTCAAAGTGCTCATATGCTTTCCTATTTGTTCCCTTTCTCCTCTCTGAAACTATATGGTGGGGATCATAGTTTATTGCAGCTTTGGAAGAGAACCCCATGTCACTCATCATTAGTTTAAGGCTTGGGAGAGCTGCTTTGCTTTTGATAATGAAGGAACCCAACGTCCATGGGAAATTTATATCATAGGACTTCTTGTCATCCTAGAAGTGCTCGCACTCTACTTTCAACTTCTGCCTCATGAACTCCAAGGTGAGAACCCTAGGGGGTTAGGAAAGCAGGTAGTACATATGGGGCATAAGAATAACCATACACCCTGATCACAGTCCCATTCTTCAGTAAAAACCAATCCCCAACCCTCTTTTCCATGGAGGGCTGCAACAAATATTTCATCTCAGGAAGCACCCTTGGAAGCCTCTTCTGGAAGAAAACAAGATAGATCTCTGCCATGAGATCATTCATAAAAAAATTGTAATTGGAGTACATCTCTTGGGTAATCTACAGCTCTAGTCCTTGTAGATTTCCTTCTTGTGCTGCCAGGAACATTTTCAATAAATAAGACTGGAACCTAAAAGACATTGTGTTGGGGAAATCTATAAGTTGGGAATGAATGTTGTCTGCTAGGGCTTCATCGAACTTCAGGAAGGCACACTGAGTAGGAAAATTGGGGTCTGAGGGTTCAATGGGACAAGTGCTTAGAACGAAAATTAGGATAATTAGGGGTTCGGTTATGTATCGGTCACTGTCTAGCTCTAGGAACTGAGCCAACATAGAGATAACATATTTAGACTCTTCTTTAAATAGGTCGGCCTCACCAGGGAAAGGGGTGTCCTGAGAGGAAGTACTTGGTAGCAAGGAATCCTGGTAAAAGCTTTTCTTGAGGTCATTGGGGGCTTGACAAAAGTGTTGGATGAGGGCTTCCATTGTGTAACTCTGGGCTTTCTGACAGAATTCCTGTGGGACGGCCAAAGCTTTCCTAAAAGTAGGGGCATATATATAACACAATATTTTAGAGTTTGAGGCATCCATGACTGCTCTTCACTCTGGGGAGTATTGGCTGGCACACCAGTCTATGAACTTGGGGCAGCTAGGGGTCTCAACTATAGAAAATAAATGGAAAAAGGAGGAGCTGCTAATTAACATGGTATCAAAAATATCACAGTCCTTATCCTCTACTAGGTCTCTTATCTTGGATGGTCCAAAACCTGTAGGCTCCATAGATTCATCCATTAAATAGCTTATGGTGGAAGTAGACGGCCTACCTGGTCACTTGACAGCTGGGTGGGATTCTGAGCTCCTGATTGGCCGGTCGGTTCTGCACGATCACTTCCTCTCATTTTACAATGCACACAAGACAAATGGGATGTGAATCTCTGTGCGGGCGGGCATTTTATAATATAAATTTTCCATGTCAGCCTTACAGCTACGACTGTGATGGGACCATGTCAGCCGTCCATCTCATGTGATTAGCTATCCACCGCATATTTCTTTAGCTTTTTTGCCTTCCAGTCACCTCAGTGGCCTCCAACTCTGCCATATTCCACCTCGATGGCTTCTATACTTCCTCAACACATTACCACTCGTCGATTTGGTCTCCACCTAGATCCTGGCCGTCGAAGGATGTGCCCCTTTACCAAGTTCGCAAATCATGGGCCTATTCATTTTACCCACAAGTCATATTTGCGAACAAATTTCAGACCGTGGATCTGCCCCCCACTGCATCTGCGCCGTTGAAAAGTGCAACGCTTTAATAAAAGTTCATAGATTTGAATCACGACCTTTTTCGTACAAGTCCTGATCGCGAACAAATTTCCGATCGTCGATCTTCATCTCCAGTCGTTGATATGACTTCTACCTGTCTCCTGGCTAATAGCTCGCTCACGCCTAAATAGATGTTAAATTATTTCGTGAAGAAATCATATGGTCTTCGATCTTTAGTGCCTTTGATCCAAACTGTCCACAAGTGCCAGTAACCATTGTAGGTGCTTTCCCTGTATTTAACCCTCTGCTCACTGTTTAAACCTTAGCTTCCATTAGAAAATTTACCTCAGCTCCAGGTTCAAACGCACAATGCTCTGATTGCTTAATCCTTGGGCCATATGGACTAATGGCTAGGTCTCGTGGATCAATGGTTATGCTCCTTTTGGCTGCCTTCATGAGTCTGCATCTTTTCCATCCTCTGAAACCTCTCTAACTACTTAGCACAATTCTGGTGTGAACATCAAGCTTCACTAAAAATGAGTCCCTTTGAATTATTGTATGGTTGAAAATGCCACACTCCCGTGTCTTGGGATAACCCTATTGATACGATTGTTCTAGGACCTGACATGTTGAAGGAGATGGAACAGATTGTCAAGGAAGTGCAACAAAACTTAAAAGTTTCCCAAGATTGGCAAAAGAGTTATGCGGATTTAAAAAGAACTCCAAGAGAGTTCAACATTGGAGATCATGTGTATCTAAAGCTAAAACCAAAGAAGAGTACATTGATCTTGGGAAGGTTTTCCAATATGGAACCCAAGTATTGTGATCCTTTTGAAGTGTTAGCTAATATAGGGCCGGTATCCTATCAGCTTGCACTTCCCCCTATTATAAAATTACACAATGTATTTCATGTTTCTTTGCTAAAAAAATATGTGCATGATGCTACTCATGTAATTGATTGAAATATGATTCAGGTAGAACTTGAGGGCAAGTTCCAGACATATCCTTTGCATATCCTAAACAGGAAGGAACGCATGCTATGGAATTGAGCCATCATTCAAATAAAAGTTCAATGGAAGCACTTCAACCCTGAAGAGGAAACATGGGAAATAGACGATAAAATGTGGGAGGCATATCCTTCCATGTTCCAGCATGAGAAAGAGAGCTCTGAATAAAAATAACACCAAGGACGGTGTTAAGAATAAGGTGGGGAGAAATGTGATACCCCGAAGACATTAGTTTTTTTTATTTTTGATTTAATATTTTGAAAATATTTCAAAAAATATATATTTTTGTAAGAGTTATTTAAAAACTCAAAAATACTCACAAGAGTTGTGAGTGACACTTTGCACAAACAAATTATTTTTTTATTAATAATAAAAGAAAAATACACTTGGAGAATTCAATTGAATGAGGGGACACTACCATGAGACACAAAACATGTGTAAATCAACCAAGGTATATTTTACCAATCAAATCAAATCCAATCTAAAATCTCAACTACTAGACAAGATCCTAAATCATAGGGATTGAAGGATTGATTGATATTTGATTGGGATGGCACAAGACCTGAGAAAAAGCTATATATTGGGGCACTGCGATAGCACAAGACGTTGTGTTGTGCATGGATAAATTGTGCTAGTGTGCATGAGTTGAGTATTTCTCTCTTTCATAAGTCCATCACTAGCTTGTTACATACTCAGAGATAGTGCTACGTGGAAGCTTTGCTTGTTAGTTCTAGTGTGCATGGTGGTGATCCATCTCGGGGGTGGAGTCAAGTTAGCAGTCGCATTGCTCACTTCTATGGTTGGGAGGAACTGATTCTTCAAAAAGTCATTTTCACTACTTCAAGTAAGTGTAATTATGTTTATTTATAAATGGTTATCACAGTGATATTTCATGGTAAATGTAGATCTGAATATAGGGAAAAATATACTGATAGCTTTTATGAACTTTATATATCTGTGGTATATATCTTGGATCACGGTTATTGTTTATGCCTATTCTGAGTATGCATGAAAAGTACCAGTCATATATATGGGCTCGGGTTCTCTCTCTGTTATGGGTGAATGCCTTGGCTTTTTGTTTCACTTTATACTCTGGCGCGATAGAACTGTGAGCAAATAATGTCATAGGGAACTGATTTTATAAAATAATGAAATCGATTTGTTTTAATAATGGCATCCTTGAGCGTTTATGGAAATAACTCTATGTAATGAAGTTTTCTGTGTATTACATACCTAAATATATATTTAGCTAAACATGGATTTAAGTTTATGTAAATTGTTTTCTTGAGATTATACATAACTAAGGTTAATATTTTATTTGTTATACTCTATGGTTGTTTTTACATAGTAGAATATTTGCAAAACAAAGGTAATCAAATCCCTATAAAATTCATAGATCGGTTCTCTTTATGATAGCCCATTTCAAATATTACTATACACGATTAGTCCTAAGGACGCCAGATAGTGATTATAAGATTTCTATGTAAATAAATATGGAACCAAGAATTCAATTTGATCTCTGTTAATTTTAATATGATCTCTGTTGATTTTAATATGATAATTTGTTAAATTATAAATATCGATTTATACAAAGATCAGTAAAATTCTATATAAACCAATATTAAAACCAAGAATTCGATTGGACCTCTGTCGATTTTATTATGAAAACCTATTAAATTATAAATATCGATTAACATAGAGATCAATGAGGTTTAAATCTATGTTGATTTTTGTTTATGACAATTTGTTACCTTTTATGAACATTGAGCCTGTACGAGTATCTTATTTTCAATGTTTCCAGGCTTGAAGCCCTCTCATACTTGTCTTGGGAAAACCCGCTCAAACTCGATCTAGTAGATACAGACATGATAACGAAATCATGGGATCACCGATGTTGTGTTTGCATGAGTAACCCCAATTTTCACCGGTTTGGTGTTTTTGATGATATTTTCCTATGATTATACTGTGTCATTCTACCTACCATTTGACAGTTGTAACAAGATGTTAAATTTGATTCTTTTTAATCCTCCACTCATGGTCTCATTCGATACCACGTAGCTAAATCTATGTTGAAAGTTGAGTGAACTCTCCCTTAAGTTTATTAAACTAAAACCTATCCAATTTTTTATCCCGGGTTAATGAAAACCATGGGTAAGACAATGGTCTGTCTAAACCTATTGTTAAAAGATAAGATTCGTTTTCTGCATCCGATTGAACAAGTCTATCTCTTTGTCGATTGTGTAGAGTGTTCAGGATAAATGTCTTCATTTTTTTTATAGAACCAAATGATTTTTATCATCAAATATTTAATTTAATTATGGTGATTAACGTAGGGAATTCTGTGAATTTCCTCATTCACTAAATCTAATTCTTGTAATAATTGTCGATCTTCTACAAAATTTTTTGTATCCAATGTTTCTACTCTTGGCATCTCTTTAGAGAACTTACAGGTTAACACTATCTCCTCTCTGAGATTGACATTAGTTGTTCTTAGTGGAGACACAGATATTTTAGTTGGCATGCACTATGAAAATCATAGTAAACCATTGTTACTTGGCTTGTTATCTGACACATACCCTTTCCTTTGAAAGATCTGTTTAGCTAATTCATAGTTTTTGTGGCAGTCTCAATTTGAGATCTTCGTTAATCCTGCTAAGCTCTCTATTTGCTTGTTGCTTTATGAAATTTTTGTTCGTATGTCTTTCTTTAAAACCCCTGACGTGTATTCGATACCATCGTAACTATCTTTGTCAATAGTTGACTTGGCTACAAAATGAAGATTTCCGTTAGTTAAATAAATTGATTTTATGATAAAAATATTGTAAATCATTATGTTACTAGCTTAAATGAAAGTAATCTACATAGTATGAGTTTGTATATTAATCAACGAAGACGAGAGTAATTTATATAATGGTTTTTCTTTTGGAATATGAGTGTATTGTATTATTAGTTTGACTGTTAATTTATTTAAATATTAGAATTCCTATATTGTGTTAGTAATACACACAGGAACCAGGATGATAAAGTAATAAATTAACTTAATGAGTTAATGTTACACCGTATCCTAGTGTAAAGAGAATATGTATCCAGATACTAAGGGGGGAGATGCTCCATCTTCAATGAGATAAATAAATATTGATAAAAGTATGAATTATTGATGATGATAATATTTTACAATGATGCTCGCCTTTATAGGCTTGAGCATGCATAGTGAAGGGTTACATCCTTTCACTTAGTATTTAATAAATTATAATTAATATATTATTTTATATTTGTTACATTTCCTTCCCCTTAAGGGAAGCTTTGTCCTCAAATCTTATTGAAGACAAAGGTTATGTCTTATTTTTTGCTTGAACCGTCATCTCTAGATCCTTTCTTTTAGTATTTGTGACACTTTGATGAAATGAGGCGATACGAGTTACGAATTCCAAGGAAGAACTGTCGCATCATCTCTAGTGTGGTCCATCCGAGATTTATTTTTTATCGGAGCTATTTGATCGGTTTCTGGGATGGGTCTTTCCGTTTGTTGCTTAGTATGTTGATTTGATGTTCTTGCTTGTCTGACATCGTAATTCCTCTGTGTATGTTCATTTTGACCCTATCGTTGGTCAAATTGACGTTTATAATTGGGATGTCGATAGGGAGTTCTTGCTGTTTGTTTTTCTGTTGGATTAACTTCTTTTGGAACTGTGACGAGGATTGAATTTGTACTTATTTATTCTTCCTTAACTTGAATTTTTTTTTTGGAGAGTTCGGATGCTTCCTTATGGATTTGTGCTACCTTGTTCTCCAATAGATTGTTATTACTCTAAATCTTCTTGAACCTGTCATCTTGCGAATTTTTGTCTTCTTTAAACTTCTCGATTTGTTCCTCTAGTTCTTGATTAAGATTTCTTAGGCACTGGTTTTCTTCCTCTTTATCCATTATTTTTCCTTCAATATCCTCGTTTGATTGTTCTGTTTTTTTAGTACTTTTCAACTTCTTGATTTTTCCAAATAATGTTTTGTTATTGTTTCTTAACTGATATATTTCTTCACTGTTATTTGATAATGTGCTCTTGGCAGCTGTAATATCCAACGTGTGCGTCTTTTTAGTGTCGTCCTCTTTCTGCTGGAGTTCACTAATCTGTTTTTGAAGGATGCAATTCTCTGCTTCTAGGTATATTACTCTTGTATGAATGTGCCTGATTTCGTTGTCTTTCTCCTTGATGACATTATTGTTTCTAAAAGGTGATTTTTCGACATCTTTTGAGTTTTTTATTTTGTTTTCAAGGTTTTGATTGTGAACTTTCAAACTTGATATTTCTTTATCCTTATCAAATAACCTTTTCTGGAGCTCTCGTTTATGATCTTCTAAACTACAATTCTCCTATTCTGCTAAACGATTTCGCAATTCTTGCTTCATAATCTTGAATTGAAGATCTTCATTGGTCGCTTTATTGCGTCGATAGGCGCTCTACAGCCCATTATGGGGGAGATCTTGTGAGTCGAGTGTTTGTCAAGTTTGTTGAGTGTTTGTCGAGTAACAAAATAATACAAAGTAAACAAAAAAAGAATAATACAAAGTAAAATGTAATAAATACTATGTCGGCCATAAACAAAAAAGAATAATACAAAGTAAAAAGTAAATATGAGACTTACACTAGAGACTTTTGAGCTTAGGATTAGGTGGTAAATATTATGTCGGCCATAAACAAAAAAGAATAATACAAAGTAAAAAGTAAATATGAGACTTAAACTAGAGACTTTACTTTTTACTTTTAATACAAAGTAAAAAGTAAATATGAGACTTTAGAGTGTTTGTTGAGTGTTTGTCTAGTAACAAAATAATACAAAGTAAACAAAAAATAATAATAAAAAAGTAAAAAGTAATAAATATTATGTTGGCCATAAACAAAAAAGAATAATACAAAGTAAAAAGTAAATATGAGACTTAAACTAGAGAATTTAGAGCTTAGGATTAGGTGGCTCAAGTATTGCACTCAAGGAGCTATTCAAGGAGAGGTTTGCACCTCCGGAGATTTGATCCCTCTCGGCACTTGATAGAGCCTAGTATTTCTCTAACTCGTTCAATGCTTCTTGTAAATGTGACTTCATTTCTGAATATGTAGGTGTCATCGTTTGTGATTACGACTTTTGCTTTAACTTTGTCTTTTGTTATTTTTGTCTGTTCTTTGGGAAAAAGAAAATCTTTTTTGACTCCCCCTTTTTTTTCTTTTTTTTTTCAAAAATGTTTATTATTTCACGAAAATAATAATAATCATTATAAAATAATAAATTATTATTATTATAGTCGTAATAGTGTGTATATATATGATTTTTTTTTAATAATAAATAATAATATTGTTTATTATTACAATATATATATATATATATATGTAGGGAATGAATAAAAAATTTATAATAATAAAAAATGTATTATTATATAATTTTTTAAAACTATTTTTATATTTTTGGTGTGCGAGGGCTATCGTGGAGCGGGGAGGGCGGCTTGGGGGAGGACTTAGCAGTGGCAGGGAGCGGCGTGGGGTGGAGCAATGCGAGGTGGAGCTGTGTGGATGCAGAAGGGGGTGGAAAGAAGAGGCGAGTATGGATGTGGAGTATGGGGGAGGCGTTGCGTGGGTGCTAGAGGGACGACAATGTTTGGCAAGGGAGTAGATATGGAGATGGAATGTGTGTAGGCGGGTAAGATGGTTGGCGTGCAGGCAAAGGGTCGCGGTGGTGGAGTAGGGGATGAGCATTGTTGGAGGATGGAAGTCGACTGTGCGGGCGTGTAGGTGGAGGATGGAATAGAGGGATGAGGATAAGACACATGTGGAGGATGGAAGTCGACTGCACGGGTGTACAGGTGGGGAGGAGTAGAGGGATGAGCAGGCGATGCGTTGGTCATGAGGTAGAAATGTAGTTTGAGCACATTGGGGTGTGCAACGCCTGTGGGTAGGGCTCTCTAGGGTAGGTGGTGGGAGTGTAGTGAAGGAGGCACGATGGAAAGAGAGGAGAAAAGGACACGAGACTGCAGGCAGGGTTGTGTCAAGGTGAGAGAGTGCAGAAGAACAGAGCGTGAGGAGCGAGGGACACTCGTGGTTGGAGGTGGTCGTGGGAAGGGGTGGAGTAGCGTGGAGAAATGAGTGGAGCATGACAAGGAAAATACCGGTGGATGGTGTAGATGCATATGGAAGAGGATTTAGGGATCGATGGACATGTGCATCGTTGGATGGGAAGAGAAAAAAAAGAAGGGCCAAAGTCCTGATTTCTTGGTCAAAGACCAACCATGTAGAGAAACTCTACCAGATGGCTAAAATAATGAATAGGAGGCCCAAGAAGGGGCTCTGATACCAATGTTACACTGTATCTGAGTGTAAAGAGAATCTATATCCGGATACTAAGGGGGAAGATGCGCCATCTTCAATGAGATAAATAAATATTGATAAAAGTATGAATTATTGATGATGATAATATTTTACAATGATGCTCGCCTTTATAGGCTTGAGCGTGCATAGTGAAGGGTGACACCCTTTCACTTAGTATTTAATAAATTATAATTAATAAATTATAATTAATAAATTATAATTAATAAATTATTTTATATTTGTTACAGTTAAGTTATATATATAAACATAATCAAATTGGAGAAAGTGGCTTAGTATATTTAAATTATTTTAGTGTTATATATATATATATATATTTGAAATTACAAATGTGATGCTATTCTTATATTGTAATTGTTGTGATATATTTGGATTATAATGATATGATTAATACTTTTGATTAAGTTAGAATATAAAGATAATTCATGTCTAGATGTTAAGTATTATATTGTTGCATATACTATGACAAGAGATTAATGGCTCAATTGACATGTGGTTAAGAAAAAGGGTATTGTTGATGTATTATTAAAAAATACAATAAAATAAAATAAAAAATATGGTTGTGAATCGTGATTGTGGTTGTGTTACAAATACTTAATGTTGTGGCTAAAGTGTTTATTGTCATAAACACAACGTGATGATATCATTTTTTATCAATTAGAATCATTATTGATTTTATTAGAGTTCTAGGGTGGGTTTTTATGTAAAGGTTCATTTTTATTATGGGAAATAAATTATATATATATATATATATATAGAAAACTATTTTTAAAATAAAAGAATAGAAGTACATTATATTGTAAGAACAAACCTAAGCATAATGTTTAGGGTCTACCCTTCATGACCTTGGAAAGAAAAACACCGTTCCAAATAGGAATAGCCTCATAAAGAAAAATAATCACTTAATGATGGAACCATTAACCAAAGTAGTTATTTTTCTATTGGAGGGAAGTATTGATTTTGAGGCTACTATATGGATGCATGTGGTCTCTTAGAGAGAGAAACCACTCCAAGTCATTCCTTACTTAGTGCGTGAAATCCCGCATTGAGATCTATGTGAGTATCAAGGTCAAGGGAAGGGTAGAATCAGGACTCAGTGTGTTAGGGGTTTGGAGGGAAGGAGTTTCTACGCAAGCTCATATGGTTGCATCGTGAATTTCAAAGCTGAGAGTTTTCTTTGTATAAATCATGCCTATGTTGATGCTTCAGGGGAGAAGGATATTCATTATTTTGGTTGTGTAGTTTGCCAGGGAGTTTCCCCTTTTGATCTTCATTATTTTGGTTCCAGTTTATTAGGGTGTTGACCCTTTTTTATGTTCATTATTTTTGCTATGTAGTTTTCCAACGTGTTTCCCTTTTGATCTTCCTTTGTTTTGAACGCATAGTTTGGTAGGGCATTGGCCCTTCTTCATTATTATCTTTGGGTTGTGAAGTTTGTGAGGGCGTGATCCCTTTAATCTTCAATAATTTTGGGGCTGCATAGTTTTCCAGTGTGCAAGCCCATTTGATCTTTAGTAATTTTTGTTGCATGATTTCCAAGGGCGTCAACCCTTGTCATCTTTGTGGTTGCATACTGTTAAAAGGGCGTGGGCCTTTCATATTTGTTGTTGCATGGTTTTGAAGGGTGAGAGACCCTTTTTCCTTAATTGAAGCATGGGTTTTCGAGTCCCATTTCGATTGTTATCGTAATTAGAGGGGCCATTGCCCCTGGGTATTGATTGTTTACTACGGAGAGGAGATGGGAAAACTTTTCCTTGAGAGAATCGACCCGAGGCTAGAAGTTGTGTGGATGTTGTATCTTGATTTGATGGTAAAATGGTGAAAATCGTTATCAGAGATTCATGCAGAGAGAAAATCGTTGGAATATGAGTTATGGCACTGGAATGAGATGCGTTTGGGTTTTGATGGTTTTTAGGGAATAAAAGGTGGAGGCTATAACAAAATAGCTAGGAATGGCGGTCAGAAAAAGTAGGAGAGGGGTTGAGAAGTGTTGCATGGATCAACACAATGGTGGCTACGCATGGAGATGATGTGCGGGAATATAATTTGGGATAGGGAAGGGCGAGATATATATATAGAGAGAGAGAGATGGGGGAGGCTTAAAAAAAACGACGATGAAAAGCAGGTCGATACTTCGTGGCACCAGCGAGTTGGAAAAACATCATGCTAATGAGGGGAGATGACATTTTCTTTGTAGATGGAGCCATGATGGAAGTAGATCAAGAATTGAAAGCGAAGAGGAGATCGCATTATTTTTGTTGTTACTGTGTGCGGCTTGTGCATGAAAAGGGTGTCCAAGAGAATGGGACATGCTAAACTAAATGGCGGTTGGATCTAAAACAACGTCTAGACCTGCAGAAGAAAATATTATTCGGTGAGACACAATGCGGTATGGCATGCCACCCAAATACGGCCTAGCAACATGAAGCGAAAAGTAAAAAAATAATCAGGTAAAGTCTTAGGACCATGCTATGATAGCATTTGATGTGAAACAAATATGATAATATATGTAAGAGAACATATTTTTGAAACTCAAGTGTTTTTATGAAGGCCAAAAAACATTTATATAGAAAATACATAGGGTACATAAAAGGACAAAGTGAAAAAGAGCTTATTAATGATGCTCTTTTATTTAATACTAGATATCTTATCTAACTAGCTAAGTAGGGAGTACTAGAGAGGGGTCCTCTCCTTGATCCACATGGACTACATGTTGATTACATGTCAAAATTCTAATGAGTTGTCAACCTATTCTACTTGAGTCATTTCTTTGAGTAAATAAAATCATTAGTATTTTCTTCTAATAGTAATACAAAAACCACTTGCCCCGCACAGGTGTGGCTCATTGGCGGTTCACTTGATATGAAATCACATGTTGTAAATTGGAGGTCACAAGTTCAAATCACACCTGGATTTACCTATGTCCCATGCTTGCGAGGTGTGTGGGGCACCTAGGGGTAAAGTGGTAGTGGGATTGGATCCCTGGACCCCATGTCACGTGAGTACCAGCCCAGTCTCCAGTTGTCGATTCCCCTAGCACAAAACAAAATACAAAAAAATACAAAAAACACTTGCAATGGTTAAGGATATGCATAAGGAAAACCATAGATATGATATATTGGTTGAGCACAAGTTGAAGACAAAACATGAGATGGTTGATTTTAAGCCAAAGAAATCCTTGATATGAAAATGAAAGGGTCCATGTGATTGACTTGAGGACCAAACCTATCAAAGAAAGGTGCATCTCATGCATGATACAAAAAGAAGACGACAACTGGAGATGCAAATTTAGGTTAAAGAAGAATAAATATGATGCATAGTACAAAATGTTGAATATGATGACAACTCAAACATCCTAGATTAAGGAATACTAAAGTTTATGCACATTACAAAAGACTGAAGATAAAGACAACTCAAACATCCCAATTGCATCACAAGTATTTGTTATGTGTGAGTACGAATGATTAACTCCCATTTGTGATATTTGATGGTGACATTATAATATGTAACAATGGATATCATCTAGAAATGTCTATATACACAATCAACAATAAAAACAAAGTGATAAATTAGGATGAGGATCTCATGGTATCACTTAAAAGATTTGAATAGAGATATTGTGGGAGATAGTTATGCATATGGTTGAACAGAAAATCATATTATGACATGTTTGTCATGGTTAGCTATTGTTATATAAATGGACCTCATTGTACTTTATTGTGACTAGAGAAATGTATCGATATAATTTTAGTTTGAAGGCTATTTTGTGTTGATATGGTGCAAACTATGCATAAATGTGTTTATTTAATGTGCTTCTCTTTTCACAACACATACATCATTCCCTTTAACACATCCAAAAAATATTTAGGAAATGTTTGCCTCAATATGAGATTATATTATAATAGTATGGGCTTTAGAAGCCCAAAATGAATCCATAAATACTGGAAAATTAGTTTAGTTTCCTTTTTTGAAGTGATGGTTTTTAAGTAATTATTAAAGCTATCTTGGTAAACATGTCAGATAATACTAACAAGTAGCCATGGCATATGCATTGGATGGTCCAAGTTGATATGCCTAGCAAATTATATTTTTTAGCACCAAATATGCAGGAACATGCCTAAGAGGATCGCAACCTTATGAGGCCTAAGTGATAAGCTTAGTGAAGATGAGATGGAAATTGATAAATATTTTAAAATCATTTTCAAAGAATTTTCATATTTGGGAGATATGACCCACAATGGGATGGTTCTATGGAGATTTCTATAAATTTGTTCACTAAAGAGTTGAGGACCTTGAGAGGAACTTTCTCTTTAAAGATCATGGCATGTATGAGTTGGAGGAAACAATGAAGGACCAAAAAAATGAGAAATCCGCAAGTTTGGATGGTTTTCTAACCAAATTTCATGAACAAGATGTGGCATTTTTATTTGAAAATGTTTTAATAAGCTATAAAGGAAGGTATTATGTGGAAGTTACTTTATCTAGGGTTCATAAAAATCCTTCCTAAGGGTGTAAAGAGAGATTTGATAGGTGAGTAACTCCTTGCACCCTGTTGAATGTTTCCAATAAATTTTTAGATAAGTTCCTAGAAAGGAGGATTTGGTTGTCAGTATCCAAGATAGTTTGCAAGGAATATATGGCTTTTATCATGGAATGATTTATCATATATAATCTTATAATTTTGTAGCAAGGCCTCGGGTTCATAAGACAAGGAAACCCTCCTTTTAAATATTGATTTTATTAAAGTTTATGATAGAATTGAATGTCATTTCAATGTCAACATGTTGGATTGGTTTGGGCTTGTCTTTGTATATCATTGAACAATAGATACACTCTTCTTAGAGGCATGTATAAGTGTCAATGTGAATGTAATGCTATCAAATATATAGTGTTGCAACCTTTCATTGAATAAGATTTCATGTTGACCTTGCATCTTTATGTGATTGTAGACAATTTCCTTGGTTACCTATAGTAAGAAGTAAGAATGCAAGGGAAACTCAGAAGTTCCCACTTACTAAAGGATAACCATTAATGTTCACTTTGGATATGACTTGACTTTAACACCTAAATTGACTCAACATTATATAGACAACACAATGTTATGTTTGGGTCCTCTTGTAGACATTGCTAGGGATATTGTTAACAAGGATATTTTTTTTCTTGTTGAACATGAATCTCATGATCCGTAATTGATCTAAAATAACCTCTCCTCCAATCGTTGTATTAAAGTTGAGTGCTTTGTTTATTTTTTTTAAATGATAATGTCAGCATTCAAAATAAGCCAACAAAACCAAATGCCAAAGGTATCATTTTGGCCCCACAAAAAGATTAATATACCTTGCTTGTTGAAGTAGGTCGATTGGTATTTTGAGGCAATAATGCAACAAAGGACTTCCCTTACTTGTTGGGGATTATTGGAATGGGTGCTAAGGCTAGATATCTCCAAACACAAAGATGGATTCTTGAGTGAATGAAATACCAACAATCCCCTGATCTTAAGCCAATGGTTTCAATCTATTCTAGAGTGAACGACATAGCAACAATCCCTAGATCCTAAGCCAGTGGTTTTAATTTTTGACAATTGTAGAGATAACAATAAAGAGAGAGGTTGATCCTACAAGATGAAATGGGAAAACATTACATATTTCTTTCCCAAAACCACTAAATAATTAGTATAGCCCCCCTTGCATGTATTTCCCTTCTATTTAAAATTTTAAAAACACAAAAAAAAACATTATTTACTGGATTTTCCATTTTGATCCCCATGATAACATTTGTGCCTGTGTTTGTAGACAATTGTATATTGAGTGGGGTTTATCTCTTTATATCATTGAAGAATAGATACGCTCTTCTTATAGGCATGTACAAGTGTCAATGTGAATGTAATGTTGTCAAATCTATCGTGTTGCGACCTTTCATGGAATAAGGTTTCATGTTGGCATTGCATATTTATGTGATTGTAGGAAATTGCCTTGGTTACTTACATAAGTGTCCACTTACCAAACAATAACCAACTAGGTTAATGTAAATTTTGGATATGAAATGACTTTAACACTTAAATTGACTCAATATTATATGGACAACACAATGTTGTTTTTGGTCCTCTTGTAGACATTGCTAGGGATGTTGTTACTGATGAGAAAATCATTTTTTTCCTTATGAGTAGGACTCTGATCCATCATCTCAAATTGATCTAAAATAACCTCTCGTCCAATCTTTGTATTAAAGTTGAGTGCTTTGTGTATTTTTTTTAAATGACGATTAAGCCAATGAAAACCAAATGCCAAAGGTTTCATTTAGGCACCACAAAAAATATGAGTATACCTTGCTTGTTGAAGGAGGTTGATTGGAATTCTGAGGCAAAAATACAACAAAGCACATTCCTTTCTTGTTGGGGATTATTGGAATGGATTCCAAGGATAAATAGATCCAAACACAAATATGGATTCCAGAGTGAAGGACGTAACAATAGCCTCTAGATCCTAATACAATGGTTTCAATTTAAGAGGATTGAAAGATAATAGTAATGAGAGGTTGAACCTACAAGATCAAACGGGAAAACAATATATATATCTTGCCAAAAACACTCAAAAATTAGTGTAGCCCCCATTGCATGTATTTCTCTTCTATTTAAGATTTTAAAAACACAAAATTTTTATTGAATTTCCCATTTTGATCTCAACGATAAAATTTGTGTCTATGATGTGTTTCAACCTTTTGTAATCACTATTTTTTATCTCTTTGTGGTAGCAATTTAATCTAACATCCCATTGATAAAAAATAAATTCACTCACAGTCCATTTTCCTCTAATGAAATCATTGGGATTAACAACTAAATGCACCTACAACATCGTTATTAATTGGATACGATTGTTGGTTCAATCCCAATCTTTCAATCACTCTATTCATTTGTTGAATTAATTGATTGAGTATTTAAACTCTTTGTTGGTTTGTCTAATTGTCGGTTTGATGAATTGATGTGAAAACCACATTTTACAGCACATTATGTCTTCACAGCTTAATTTTCCACTTATCCTAAGTATTTTGACTCAATTATGTGCGTACATCATCAGGAGATCATCAATTTCAGTGAATTGGTCCTCCACCATTCGAGGAGTCAACTGGGCCATCAATATCAATTAACTAGGCCTCCTCCATCATTCGAGGAGCCAACTGAGGTGATTTTCATGACTAAAGCACCCTACTCAGTCCAACTGACATCATTTATTACTATATTTAGCCAAATGGAGTCAGAAAGGCACCCTCCTAATCAGTTTGACTTCATCTAGTGTTATTTTCACCTAATATTCAGTTAACTGAAGTCAGAAAGGCACCCTCCCCTAATTTTGGGAATTCAGTTGAGTTCTGGATTCAGTTGGACTCAATTAGACAGTTTTAGAGTCTGTTAGAGTCAATTTGATGGTAGTTAAGTGGTTAAATGATGTGTCGAGTGTTGTTAATTGCCAAGTAAGCAACTCTCATGCATTCAATTCGAATGACCTCCCTAGGATTCCAATTGTTTGGCTTATTGTAGCAATTGTTACACATTGTAATTATCTTATGAGTTAATGATAATGCATGAACTGCTGCAAACATTTTGCATCAGTGTTTCGACACACAATTTTCTACATGCATCTCTAGTAACTGATGTCTTTGTTTCATAGATCTGTTGTGCTTGAATTTTACATGGTATCAGAGCAATGGCAGGACAAGGAAGCCTTTCTACAGAGTTTTAGTGATGAAGCTTTATGCACTAGTGTTTCTGCACTTCTACACTAACGTTTATGCACCAGTTCTTTCTACACCTGCAACACATATGAAGCTTGAGAAAGATTGCTAAAAAATATTCCAACATTGCACCAGAAGCTGAAAGTTTTCCACATAAATATTGGATAATGTGCATCCGACTTATCAAGCTTTCTTGATAGGCTATGCCGGGTGCGATGCAAATTGAAAAGTGCAGGTTGTTGACCTAAAGATCATTTGTTTATCTTTGATTGCAGGTTTCTCACAACCTCCTATTGGATTCACTATAGCTAAAATGGACTCTTTTTCAAAATATCTTCTTACTCGTTTAAACTATCATTAGTGGAAGGATGATATAGAGACTGTATTGCGCTCCAAAGGACTGTACAAAGTTACTATGGGAACAGACCTAGAGCATAATGCAACCATATGTTAAATTTTCAAAATTTACTTCAATCTGATCTAGGATCTTAACTGAGAGAACAACATGTACAGCAAATCTACAGCATATCAATCATGGACACAATAATGCAAGCACACAAGAGACACAGAGTTTACTTGGGGAAAACCATAAAGGTGAAAAACCCCAATAACTTCCTCAGAGATAGATAGAGCAATGATACAACCAAAATACAAGAGATAGTCTTCTCCTAGCAGCAGAACCTCCTCCTCACAAGTGCGCCACTTTCCGAATGAGAGATGTGTGTGAATGAATGATCAAATAGAGATCTCCCAATCTCTATTTATACTTGTCCTGTTCTGCCCAATAAACTAATGGGGCCTACATGTCTAGCTTAACCCATGGTTAACTTAATCTGAGATGACCCCACACTTGGTGGTCTAATAACCCTTTTACCCACATGACTCATACAGGGCCGACCCCATCAAGGTGGTCTAATAACCCATTGGAAAGTTAACACACTTGCGACACTTGTCAATACAAATGACGACAGTTTCTTATAGAGGAATAACACATCTCTATAAGGGCACAATAAATATATATATGAAATACATTCCGAAGTTACATATACATCAACACTCCCTCTTAACTAGGAAGGTATTTCTCGACACAGATCTGCTAGTACAAGTCTTCTTCTCTGGATCATCATTAGCGAATCATCATCCTCGAATCATCGTCATCGTCACTGTTGCTGCTATATCAATCAATCTCTAAATCTACTTGTCATAGGAAGTTCTACAGAGCCAGTCCTTTTTCATACTGGATGTAGGCACACCACCTGTAGGTCTTCATCATCACTGGTCATACTGTGGAATCCTCAGGACTCATCACGTGTGTCTGCAAAACCTCGCAAGAGCATCCCAGGCCTTTTACGAGCACACAGCTCAACCTCTCGAATCTCTTAGGATCTTTTACATGCCACTGCACAAACTATCCACGACCACAGAGTATCCACCTGATACTCACCATACATCCAACTGATGTATATCATCACATGATCAACCTGATCATCATCATCTCTGCGAGCAAGCCATCAAGTAAGTACACCTCAGGACTGATTACACTGCCTCTGCAAAACTTGCAAGATCTCTCAGGACTGATTACATTGCCTCGGCAAAACCTGCAAGAGCATCTCAAGATTGACTATATGCCTCTGCAAAACTTGTGTACCAAACTATCACATCAATGTATTCATATCATCACGTAGTCCACGGAGCACAACCCAAATGCACACACACAACATTTACACTCACCATGGGAGGACTAACCTGACACCATGTGAAAGGCTCACAACACTTACACTCACCAGCATGGGAGGACCAACCTACTACCATATGGGAAAGGCTAACAACACTTACATCAACGACCATGGGAGGACCAACCTACCACCATGTTGGAAAGGCCCGGCACTTACATCAACGACCATGAGAGTACCAACCTACTATCATGTCGGAAAGGCTTCAACTCTTATATCTCACCATAGGAGGACTAACTTGCCACTATGTGAGAATGGCCCAACACTTTCATCTCACCATGGGAGGACTAACCTGCCACCATGTGAGAATGGCCCAACCCTTACTTCTTACCATGGGAGGACCAACCTACCACCATGTAAGAATGGCTTAGCCCTTACATCCTGCCATGGGAGGACTAACCTACCACCATGCAAGAATGGCTCGACCCTTACATCCTGCCATGGGAGGACTAACCTACCACCATGCAAGAATGGCCCGGTGTGCATCTGTGTCTCCGGACTCATCACTTCCCTCTGGAAGGCATCTCGATCTGAAGTACACCAAGTCTCCCTCTGAACTATTCAAACTTCACTCTGGCAAGCGGCTTGGTCAACACATCGGCTATCTGCTCGTTTGTCGCAACATACAGGAGCTTCACTACTCCTCTCTGCACCATATCCCGGATATAGTGAAACTTGATCTCAATGTGCTTCGACTTGTCATGGAACACTGGGTTCTCTGACAACTTCACACAACTCTGGTTGTCGCAATATATACAAGTAGCACTCAACTGGAGATCAAACAAATTAGACAGTAGCTTCCTAAGCCATAATGCCTCACAACTAGCTGAACAAGCTGCGACATACTCTGCTTCAGCTGTACTTAGTGCCACACAGGACTGCTTCCTGCTAAACCAAGAGATCACACCTGACCCCATACTGAAGCAGCACCCCGAAGTGCTCTTTCGATCAATGGCACTGCCTGCCCAATCTGAATCAACAGAACCCTCCAGGTTAAACTTTTGATTCGCCTCATACTTGAGCCTATAATCCACTGTACCCTTCAGGTATCTCAAAACATGCTTTACAACTATCAGGTGAACATGTCTCGGATCTGTCAGATACTGGCTCAAGGTGTTCACTACAAAGCAAATGTCTGGCCTTGTATTCGTCAGGTACATCAAGGACCCAATCATCTGAAGATACATCGTAGCATCAACCGGCTCAGAAGAAGCATCACACAAAAGCTTCAGGTTCGATGCCATAGGTGTGGTCATGGCCTTGCAGTCCATCATCCCAAAACTCTTCAGGATCTCTACTGCATACTTTCCTTATCCAAGGAAGATTCCATCTGCACTCTGCCACACCTCCATACCAAGAAAAATAGTGTATCATTCCCAAGTCCTTCATCTCTAACTTGGCAGCAAGCTTCCGCTGCGTGTCGGCAATCAATCTATCCTCACCTGTAACAAACAGGTCATCCACATACAAAAGTAGTATCACTGGATTGCCTTCCTCAACCTTGTAGTAAAGGTTGGAATCCGCTTTACTCTTGGTAAAGCCCAAACTGGATAGAAAGCTGTCTATCCTACCATACCAAGTTCTGCACGTATATGACTCCCTGTCATGTGTCTCAGAACCAAGTGGTTGCTCTACATACACTTCTTCTTCAACCACACCATTCAAGAAAGTTGTCTTGAAATCCATCTCGTGTATCTTCCACTTCATCACTGCAGCCAGAGCAAGTACTGATCTAATGGAAGTGTATATGGCTACAGCAGCAAAAAGTCTCTATGCTACCACCTATAGCATGCTGATCTTGTAGATCCTCTTGGAAGTCACTACAGACTCTCCTTCAGGTCTTGGGACTGCATCCCAAACATCTTCATGATCGACTAGTACTCCTCGATCATGGCATTCTTCCTCGATCCTGGGAACTTCAATATCTTCAACATATTCAATATATAACTTTGTTGCTGAACAAATGTTGTAGTCCTTCTTTTGTAGGTGATGGTATATGATATTTCCTACACAACAAGTTAAATTGCATGATTAGAAAACAACTCATAGTTTTCATAACAAATTCTTACACATAAAGAAATATGTCATACAATCATGCAATTATCTTAGCCAATGCTTCAATACAACATTTATCCATATCCCGTAACATTCTAGATGCCTTCCAATCTCTACCAGAACATTGTTAAGAGTGTGCACAACTCCCAACATGTCAGCAAAGAGGTTTCATTCTAGATAAGTAGCAATGGAATGTTGTACAGTGCCATAGGCCACTTACCCATGTATATTAGTAGTATACTGTTCATCAATGCAACTATTCTAATATGCATAATACACAACCTAATTCTAGGAACATCAGTATATACATTATTGAACAGTATTATTTAAACAATAAAATATGCAAGTAATGACAATTCAAATACTTATCTTTGTTTGTTTGTTGGGTTGACTCCCTCTCAGTCTTTGCTTCTTTTCTGCAACTCCATTCTGATGTGGATTGTGAGAAGTGCTCAACTCCCTCTGAATATCTGCATCCTTGCAGAAACTACTGAAATGTGCTCCTTCTTGATCTTTGCTTCCTTGCAGGAACAACTGGAGTGTGCTCCCTCTTGATCTTTGCTTCCTGGATTACCTGTCCTTGAAATTCTATCCATCACTATGCATGCTTATTAGTATCATCATTGTGTTATCCTCGAGGTCTCATACATAATCACACATTCATTAGTATAATCTTGATACTATTAAAACACAATAATCTTAAGCATGTATAGTCATGATCATTTCAAACAGAAATAATAAGCATTAATATTCAAGGTTTATATAGGGCTCTTATGGTTAGTCATATCATCAATTATGGTAAGAAATATAATATGCATACAGCCATGACTATTCAAACCTATGACTTAATGAATAATCATTATCAACAACACAACAGTATAAGATCCTAACACAAAGTAGGATTCTAGCTTGATACAGGAAAAACATACCTGGATTAGCATGCTAGCTAGTTATGTCTAACATACCTGCATAATGTCTTCTGGTTCTCTTCAATGACTTGTGCTAGTAACTTGCATGTCTCATAAGTTATCCGTTGTAGGGCCAAGTTATACATACCTCATAAGTAGATCTTCTAAGTGATCCATGACAATGGATGAATCTTTGTTCTCATGTCATCATGATCATATGTTCTTGAACTAGAACATGATTTGTCTTTCTTGGTGTACCTTTCATGTTAGCGGACAACATAAACCTCATACAACACCACAATGCATTAGTACAATCATAAGTGTCAAAATCTTAATCAATGAATATCTTCTATTAAGGTGATACGACAAGTCTAGTAATTAATCAAGATTGTATTGTAATGATATGAAGACAAACATATCATAAACTTAACCAGAACAAAATTTGAAACATACCTGTAAGCCATACCTGTCAAGATTGCTTGTAATCTTCTTATGGAAGGCCTTAGGAACTTCTTCACTTATGCACGTGACCAATCCATATTATTCTAGGATTAACCCAATCCACTTGATTTGCAAGAATTGGACATAAAGTTGGATTAAGGTTTGTCAGAAAAACCCCAAAAATTCAAACTTTGAATTTCAAGCTTCCGAAAGGATAGAAATATGTGCCTTGATGAGCTGATCAAGCTGGTATATTTAGAATTTGAAAACTACAAAGTTTCACTCAATTTTTCCTCTGAAACTTTTGGATTCACTAGACGTGACCCCGAACTAGGGTTTGATGAAGCCCACTCTTCTACACAATCAAAAGGTTTGATCCAAAGCTCTAAGCTTCTATTTTTCTGAGGAGCTTCTAGTTGTGGTCACAGACTTCAAAAATTCCAATTTTTGCAGAAGCCCTAATTTTCCACTTTTCCGATCAAAGTCCCGAACTAGGGTCTAATCAAGCCCGACCTTCTTCCCAACCAAAAATTCTGATCTTGGTCTCTAAATTTCTATTTTTATGAGTATCATTCATTCGTAGTCTCCGATTATAAAAATTACAACTTTCTCCGAAACCCTAAATTCCGGAAGCCATGAATGAAGGTGCTAAAAAATAATTCCGTTTTGACAGAAATATGTACCTGATTGTTTCTGGTGTAACTTCGCACTTTTCACTCCACATGGTTTGAAAACTTTTTCTGTGGTATCTTGACCTGTCATCTTTCCATCCCGACAGGTCTTACCTCAATTGGATTCTCTGAGAGAGAGTTATGCCAAGTGTCGCAACGTGACCGGTTTATGGGATAAAACAGGAGAGCAAACTTGTACGGCGTACCACATGTCACTGGTTCAACTTCGGCCTCTAAAAACATTTCCTAAGGTAGTACAGTCTGTTTACTACCTGTCCCTTTTTACGAAATTTTATTTGGAGCTTCCTAGCCCAAGTTATGACCTTTTTTCCAATGTCACCTGTTTTTGACTGAGATCTGGAAGAGGCAGAAACCCTATATTTTACATATCATAAATCACAAAGTACAACGAATTAAAAGTTATCCTTTGGACATACGATACATGAGGATCTTATCTTCGACCTGTAAAAGTTTCAGATCCGAAAACTTCGCCAAAATGGATTTATAGCGAAAGTGCTACGATGGCTGGTTTTTGCTATATCAAGCCCTAGCATCGCAAGTGCAACAAGTGTCATACATGCCATGCCATGCCTTCTTTCAGGCTAGCTCTGATACCATGTTAAATTTTCAGAATTTACTTCAATCTGTTCTAGGATCTTAACTGAGAGAACAACATGTACAACAAATCTACAGCATATCAATCATGGACACAATAATGCAAGCACACAAGAGACACAGAGTTTACTTGGGGAACACCATAAAAATGAAAAACCCCAATAACTTCCTCATAGATAGATAGAACAATGATACAACCAGAATACAAGAGATAGTCTTCTCCTAGCAGCAGAGCCTCCTCCTCACAAGTGTGCCACTTTCCGAATGAGAGAAGTGTGTGAATGAATGATTAAATAGAGATCTCTCGATCTCTATTTATACTTGTCCTATCCTGCCCAATAAAGAAATGGGGCCTACATGTCTAGCTTAACCCATGGTTAACTTGATCCAGGCCGACCCCACACTTGGTGGTCTAATAACCCATCGGTAAGTTAACACACTTGCGACACTTGTCAATACAAATGACGACACTTCCTTATAGAGGAATAACACATCTCTATAAGGGTACAATAAATATATATATGAAATACATTCCGAAGTTACATATACATCAACACCATAGAGAAGTCCAATTTCTTCAATAAGCTTAATGAAGCTTATGGTTTCTTATGTCTCAATATTTCGAAAGATCTTCTTTTCCATCTCAGCGGATTGAAGACTCCAAAAGAAGTATGGGAACAACTTGATACTCTTTTTGGCAAGTAGGATGATATGAGGGCTTCGAGAAGAAAGATGATCAGTTGATTCTTTCTATCCTTTCAAAACTAGGAGCAGATTATTCAGTGTTTGTCTCTACCTTCCATTCGGGAAAACTCACCATTTTGAATTTGAAGATGCCATCCTTGAATGCATTCATTGAGTCCTTAACAAAAGAGAATGACAAGCTTGTTCAGATGGGGTCCATGAGATCCTCCAAAGATCAGGCCCTAGTTGTTGGAGGACCCAAGGCTACGAATGCTAAAGGAAAGAAAAAGAAAGAGAAGACGAATTTTGATCATCCCAAGCAAAAGGAGAAGACCAAGCAATCAGATGAGCCCTCAGGTTCAAGAAAAGACAAGCAAAAGGGAAAGGAGAAGACAAAGTGTTCTTACTGTGGCAGGAGATTTCATCCTAAAATCTCATGCATGAAGAAAAATATTGATCAGATGACCCTTCTCTTGGAGAAAAACAACATCACTCTTCCAGATGGCACAAGGAAGAAGGAAAATAATGATCATGCAGAAAGAGGTCATGCACTCATGGAAAGTGTTTCAAATTCTACAGCTCTTCTCATAGATTCAGGAGCTTTGAATCACATGGTTGCAAGCAAAGACTCCTTCTCATCACTAGACTCCGACAGCTGCATCTCCATTCACATGGAAGATGATTCACAAATTTCATCGAAAGGAAAAGGTTATATTCATTTAGAACATAGTAGTTTTCAAAATTTTCTCTATGTTCCTTCTCTAGCTTCGGACCTACTTTCTGTGTATCAGATGACACACACTAGTTTTCCCAAGAAGGTAGTAGTCATCCCTAATTATGTTGAAATTTCTGAGATTAGCACTGGAAAACTCATTACAACAGGCAACAAAAATCATGCTGCCAAAACCTATGAGTTTTTCCACTTTTTATCATATTCAAAGCCAAGTGCACTTCTGACTCATGGAAATGATGTTAGCCAGATATGGAATGAGAGGTTTGGACACCTAAATTATAAATATTTTCAGCTGATACAAAATAATTCCATGGTTGAAGGCCTTCCGAACATCAAATCCTCAAAAGTAATATGCAAGGGTTGCATCATTGGAAAGCATCCTGAGCACAAGTTCGATCGAGACAAAGCTAGCAGAGCTTCTTATATTTTGGGGCTGATTCACAGTGATATAAGTGGTCCATTACCAAATCCCTCCATGAATGGCTCAAAGTATGTTCTAAAATTCATTGATGACTTCTCCACATTCACATGGGTCTACTTTCTCAAGAACAAATCGGAAGTGCTTGAAAGGTTCAAGAATTTCAAGGCTTCTATTGAGACTGCCACTCAGAGCAATATCAAAGCTATTATATCTGATAATGTTGGAGAATATATAAAATTAGAGCTGCTGCAAATTTTTGTGGAAAATGGAATCCAAATCCAGCACACAGTTCCATATACACCTCAGCAGAATGGTGTAGTGGAGAGGAAAAACCAATCATTGAAAGAGATGGCTACTTGTACGCTTGAATCGAAAGGTTTGGATTCAAACATTTGGGTCGAGGCCATGAATGTTGCTGCATACATTCAGAACAGATTTCCGCACTCATCCGTCAAAGATACAACTCATTTCGAAGCCTACAATGGTCAAAGGCCTGATGTGTCACATCTCAAGGTTTTCGGGTCCACTACATGGACTAGAATTCTGATTGAGAAGAGAAGATATTTGGAACCACAAAGTACTGGGTGCATCCTCATTGAATATGCTGAAGAATACAAGTGATACAAACTCATGGATATCATATCCAAAAGAATATTCATCGATAGAAGTGTCCAATTTGAAGAACTGCTTCATGATTTACAACTAGTGGAGGATGAAACTGCCAAACTGCTTCTTCTTCCGGAAGAAGATACTGAAATTTTATGTTATGATATTTCTAATATTATGTATGATATAAATGAACATTAAATATCAATTTCAGATTCAAATCCATATGAGCCCCCTCAATTTCCAAAGTGGGCAGAAAAGACTCTCACATATGCTGGTTCTAACATTGGAAATCCTGTCGATCCAAGAAGAACCCGAGCAAACTTTCAAAGAGCAGGTATGGCTCTTTGAAATACTATTAATCCATTGTTGTCCAAAAAGTGTTTTTTGATGATTGGGTCATATCCTAAATCATACTACCATGCCCACTGAGATCTAAGATGGAAACCCACCATGGATGAAGAGTACAATTCTCTTCATAAAAATTCAACATGGGAGCTAGTTTCTCTTCCACCTGGGAGGAAATTGGTTCAATGAAAATGGGTATACCAAACAAATGTTGCTGCTAATGGTTCAACCCGCAAATACAAAGCTATTTTGGTGAAAAAAAATTTCTCACAAGTCCATGGTATGGACTACATAGAAACATTTGCACCGGTTGCAAAAATGGA
The DNA here is from genome assembly GCA_027924585.1 of Larix kaempferi. Taxonomy (NCBI): domain Eukaryota; kingdom Viridiplantae; phylum Streptophyta; class Pinopsida; order Pinales; family Pinaceae; genus Larix; species Larix kaempferi. The sequence continues at coordinate 19,953,188 of BSBM01000338.1, read as the reverse complement.
CTCAATCCGACTAGTTTTGGCAATTTCAGCATCCAAGCACTGGGAGGTGCACCAGATGGATGTGAAGAGTGCTTTTATTCATGGGGATCTTTAGGAAGAGATCTACATGAATCAGCCTGAATTTTACATATCAGATCCGACACTTTTTTGCATATTAAGGAAATCCTTGTATGGTTTAAAACATGCCCCAAGAGCTTGGTATGCAAAGATGGATTCCTTTCTCCTGTCGCAAAACTCTGCGAGATGCAAATCAGATACAAATTTGTATTTATAGCAGCATGGAGGTAATTTTCTTATCATTGTACTTTATTTTGATGACCTATTGATTACATGAAGAATTCTTGCTTCGATCAGCACTATAAAAACCGTTTTACACCAAGTATTTAATATGCGTGATTTAGGCTTGTTGAGGCAGTTTTTTGGTCTCAAGATCACTCAGAATTATGATTTCTCAGTCAAAATTTCTTTGGACCTGCTAAATAAGTTCAATATGGCAGAATTTAAAGCGACACCATTCCCATTCCTCTCAGGAACCAGTCTTGAGGAAAGTGATTCTACACCATTGGTGGATTCTACACTTTACCGACACTTGATTGGAAGTCTTTTGTATCTTACACACTCTAGGCCTGATATTTCTTATGTCATGAGTGCGATGTCAAGGTACATGTAGTAGCCCCATGAGCTTCATTGGAAGGAATCCAAAAGGATATTGCATTATGTGCAAGGTACGAGACATTTTTGCATTCACTATGCTGCGGATTCTGATCTTGACTTGGTTGGATTCACTGATTCATTGGGCGGGTGATAGATAGAATTGATTGGAATTCCACTTCCAAATATGTTTTCATGATTGGAACAGGGCCTATTTGTTGTACAAGCAAAAATAAGGCCGCCATTGCCTTATCTTCAGCAGAGACAGAGTATCGAGGAGCAGTCAATGCTTGCATTCAAGTAGCTTGGTTGCAGGGTATTCTAGCAGAATTTGATATTGGTAGCACCACTTTTATGTCATTTTTTTTTTACAATCGAAGTGCTATAAATATCTCAAAAAATCTGGTTCATAGACAGAGGACTAAGTATATTGAGATCCACATGCACTACATCCGAGAGTTTGTGCATGACAAAACCATTGTACTACAATATTGCCTTACAAAAGAGCAAATTGTAGACATCTTCACCAAGAGCTTCACTGATAAGAAGTTATCGTACCTCCTTTCACTGTTGGGGGTGAGTTCTACAATGGTGAGGACAAATTAGATCCTTCAGTGTTCAGTTTGAGGGGGGGGTTTCTTTACCAATGGTTTTTTCCCTCTTTCCTCACTTAGATGTTTTGAGCATTTTTAGGACTATTTATGTACTGAGTGACCTATGGCCTTTGTTGTCGGGACCCTTTTATTATTTTTATTTACTCCTAGATTAAGGGGGGATGTTGGATCATTTTTCAACCACACATCATTTATTTGGGCTTCACAACTTAATTTTCCACTTATCCTAAGTAGTTTGACTCAATTATGTGCTTACATCATCGACAAATCATAATTTTCAGTGAACTGGGCCTCCTCCTTCATTTGGGGAGTCAACTGGGCCATCAATATCAGTTAACTGGGCCTCCTCCATCATTCGAGGATCCAGCTGAGGTGATTTTCATGACTAAAGCGCCCTACTCAGTCTAATTGACATCATTTATTATTATATTCATCCAACTAGAGTCAGAAAGGCGCCCTCCTACTCAATTTGACTTCATCTGGTGTTATTTTCACCTAATATTGAATTAATTGAAGTCAGAAAGGCTCCCTCCCCTAATTTTGGGCATTCAGTTGAGTTCTGGATTCAGTTAGACTTAGTTAGACAATTTCAGAGTCTATTAGAGTCAATTACATGGTAGTTAAGTGGTTAACTGTTGTGCCGAGTGGTGTTAACTGCCAATTAAGCCACTCTCATGCATTCAATTCTAATGACCTCCCTAGGATTCAAATTTCTTGGCTTATTGTAGCGATTGTTACACATTGTAATTATCTTCTAAGTTAATGATAATGCATGAACTGCTGCAAACCTTTTGCATCAGTGTTACGACACACAATTTGCCGCATGCATCTCTAGTAATTGTTGTCTTTGTTTCATAGATCTGTTGTGCTTTGATTTTACACTAATCAATCATCCACAACATTAATTTTTGTATGTTGGAATTTATGGGCGGTACCCATGTGTATTTCCTTGAACATTTACCAATGTTCATTTGTTCAATTAATTGATTGAGTATTTTAATTGTTGGTTTGTCTAATAGTTGGTTTAATTGGTGTGTTAACCATTTTCTATAGTACATTATGGCATTTACATATCTAATCAATCATCCACAACATTAAGTTTTGTTTGTTGGAATTGATGGGTGGTAGCCATGTCTATCTCTTTGAACATTTATCAATGCAAAAAATCGTATCACGTCCTTCATACAAAACCTAGGGAGACACCTACAACGATTGTTAGGTATATAACCAACCACATAGTCTAAATTTTCTACGATTTTGCCCGACAACAATTTACAACACGATTTCGATGGAATCAAGTAAAAAAATATAAGATCTCAAATGACAGTGTTTATCATTGGATTCCAGTCAAAAAATCGTCGAATGAGCAAAATTGTTGAATGTTTAGACTTGTTTCAAACCAACTCGTACTCAAGTAAATTGCCTTCAAGATATGTGTGTTGACTAATTGCTCAAACCTCAGACATCATATGAATATAAAGCAGTATGTGGGCTATACTTATCAACATATGAATATATATGTTACATGATTCTCTTGGTTTGTCTTGCAGTTGTGGCCATAGTGGTGACATAGAGAAGTGTTTGCATATTTATTACACTGATTGGTGTTTATATTTTAGAATTTGCGGCATACTAACAAGTGTTTTTTCTTAGATTGCGGGAAGATGAACAAGTTTACCGTCCAAATTGATTCCATGGGAGTCATTTAAAATTCAAAATAAACAATTATGAAAAAAAGAGGGCGAGTGCAAGCTAATTAGGGTCACTTTTGGCGCATTAGATGCAATAGAAAACAGGAAAATCAGGCATCCCTCAAATTTCTTGGATTCTTTGAGATACTTACACAAATAACTTGCATTCAGTAAAATAGATGAAATGTAGGAAACATAATCACGTTTTCGAATATATAAATTTTATGTATTGAAAATTTTCATAACTATGTCAAGTTTCATCTTTTCTAACAGTCGCATTATATTTTTTTGGCAAATGATAAGGTCTATGTCTTTGTAGGTGCATCTTTTGAGTTCCTAAATGATGGTTTTGGGATACAAAAATTGGTATACATGTAGAGAACAAGTAGCAAGTGCAACACTATTTTTCCAAAATTAAAATTTCTATTTTATTTTTTTTAATTATCTAAGTGACTAAACCTTGAAAATGATATGTCAAATGTGGGTGCAGCTTTTGAAGGTTTTAATGTAATGATTCCAAAATAGATTTTTTATACCATGTAGAGGTTGGTGTCTAGTAGTGCAACATACAATTTGTTTTTAAATTATTTTGAAATGAAACATTTATGGAAGAAACACTAACAGTGTGTTTTTTGAGTCGAGTCATGATACAAGAAAATTAGGAAAAAAATAGAAAAACTTAATTTTTTTTTTAAAATTACATATTTGGACTCTGTAGAAAAAATGCTATCTATGTCTAAAATTCATAAAAAATTATTCTGTCTATCATATTGTAAATAGTGGCGAAAGACAGGCATATTGAGAAAATTGAGGAAATGCACAATTAGCTATGGTTTACCATATTCCATAGCACATGGTTGGTAAGTCCAAACCAAACATGTAGCAGTGCGAATGACATGTGGGTGCGTGAGGAGGCATTTTTTAGGGGCCAAGGAATGCTCACGGATTACCTTTAAATTTAAATTTCTATTCCCTCCTTTGGTGTCAACGGAAACGCTCTAGCGTTTTTGCTCTACGAAATGCGCGAGCGTTTATTATTTACAAAAAGTTATAGCATTTCTTGTTTCCAAAACTCTCTAGCGTTGTGGAGTTACAAAATGCTCTATCATATCTTGTTTACAAAACTCTATAGTGTTATGGATCACATAAACTATGTGCTAAATAATGGATGGAATAAGGGGGGTAAGAGAGAGAGGTGATACGAGAGGGGGGGACTATATGCTAAGTAATGGATGGAGGTAACGGGGGTGAGAGAGAGAGATAGGGGGGGTACGATGGGGGGGGGAGGTACATAAATTGAGGGAGGGTGAGAGAGGAATGAGGAGGGAGGAAATTAAAGTCCTAAACCCATAATCCCTAAGGACCAAACCCCCTAAATCACTAAACCCCTAAGTCATTAGCTCCTAAGCACCTAATCTCTTAACATGAAAGCCTTTACCAATTTAAACCCTTGACACCTAATCCTAACCTTTTATACCTTACCCCACGAATAGTTGGCCCCTAAATCCCTTAACCTATAAAGGGTCTAATACCTAAATCCTTAGTCCCTTAATTACCCTGTTATCTCCCATGCACTTACTCCTTAACCTCTAACGCCCTAAGCCCTTAACCCCTTATAATACCTTAACACTATAATACCTAATCCCTTAATTCCTGACCTCTTAAAACCTAATTCCCTAACCCCAAAGCCCTAAATCCCCTAACCCCTAAACCAATTCCTTTAATTGCTTACCTCTAATCCTTTAACTATTAGCCTCTAAGCTCTATTTTACCCCTTAGAGGTAAAATAATTGTTAACCTCTAATATTTGTTTGCATGTGCGAACTCCCTCATGCAAGTGCGCATTGCATTTGCTTGTCTGCTCTCCATTTGCATGTGCACTCTTCGTTTGCATGAGAGCTCTACGTTTGCTTGAGAAATCCCCCTTGGGATTGATCACTCCTCTCTCGGCTTGGTAACTCTCACTTGGGCTTGTGTATTAGCCTCTAAGTTCTAGTTTACCCCTTATAATCCTTTAACACTTTAACCTCTTCACCCTTAACCCCTAACCTCATAAAACCTGACCCCCTAATCCCATAGAACTAAATCCCTTAATACCTAAACCCCTTAACCACTTTACCTCTAATCCCACAACCCCCAACCCTTAATATCTAGTCCACCCCTAACCCCTAAACAACCTAACCCATAAACAAACTAAACCCTAATAGTTAAGGAGAGAGATGGTGGGGGAGAGAGAGAAGGGGGCAAAGAGGGAAAGATATGTATATAGAGATGAGAGAGAGGGATGGATGGGGGGGACACATAAAGAGAGATATATAAAGGTAGGTAGGGGTAGGAACATAAAGACAAAGGGGGGATATATGGAGGGGGAGAGAGAAGGGGGAGAGTGAAGAGAGAGGGAGGGGAGGGATGGAGAGGGATAGAGAGAGTGGGATGGAGGGAGGGAGAAAGAGAGGGTGAGAGAGAGAGATGGGGGGACACACACAGAGTCACACACACACACACAAACGCACACACACAAACACACACACACATATACATATATATATAGAGAGAGAGAGATGAAGATGTAGAGAGGGAGGGAGATAGAGGGGAAGGAAAGGAGGGAGGGTTAGGGACATAGAGAGAAAGTGGGGAGATATGAAGGGCAAGAGAGATATAGGGAGGGAGGGATAGAGAGAAGGTTAATGAAGTAACATGTAATATAAAACGTTAAAGCGTTTTGTAGCTACAAAATGCAAGGGAGAGGGAGAGGTAGAGAGAGAGAGAGAGAGAGAGAGTAATATGTAATATAAAACACTAGAGAATTTTGTAACTACAAAAATCTCTAGCATTTTATAACTACAAAACACTATAACATTTTGTAGTTACAAAATGCTATAGAGTTTTGTAGTACAAAATGCTAGAGCATTTTATAGCTATAAAACGCTCTATCATTTTTGTTTCCAATCCTATGTGTAAACTTACATGGAAAACTCAGGCCCACCCATGCTTAGTTCAAGAAATGCTCAATCATTTTGGTTTTACTAAACTCTCATGGGTTTCACGAAACTAGGATTTCATTTAAAAGGTCCCTCAACTTCATTCGAGGACCCAAGAATATAAAAAATAATTGGTAGATGATGCATGGATAATATTGGTAGGAATAAGAAAGATCTTCAAATCGTTCATGTGGATTGTCAACTAGCACATATAATGTTTGGAATGATTTTCACTACCAAGTCTATAGATCATGGGATCCCTATCGTTGATGTTCGCACTAACAATATATGTATTTCAAACACTTTAATTGATATAAGGGTTTTCATAAATTTTATGGCCAAAGAAACTATTGAGAGGCTTAAATTACCCAATTTGCGACAAACTCCTACTGTTCTCTATCTAGCTAACTAATCCACTATCAAACTTGAAGGTATCCTAGAAGATATTGTGATTTCTATCGATTCATGGGAATATCCAAGAGACTTTATGTTTTTGCAACGAAACACCAACATTGAGAATTATTCCTTAATTCTAGGTAGGACATGGTTGGTCACTATTGATACCTACATTGGTTGTAAATATAGAGAAATGACAAATTCCTAAGAAAATTCCACTAAAAAACTCACTTTATATCCAACTTCCAAGCCTAGTACTGATCATGATACACCCCTTTAGGTAGGAAAAGAGGACAAGGATGACTATAATGGTTTATATATAGTTACCCTAGACCAATTAATCATATTTAAGAGACAGAGTATGACATGATCAACGAATTTATCATAAATTGTATCTTATTCCAATATCCAACATTCACATTTTTCAGCCACATGCTAAATCAAAATATTCAAAAAAATTGTTCGTTGGATGCCCTTTCCTTATAGTTGGACTATATTCCTTATCCACTTTATACCATAGCAGATTCTTCGAATAAAACTCTAGATATTATCACTAGAAAAACATTGAATATCAACTTTGAGCTAGGTCCATTGTAGAAGGAACAATTGTTTGCCTTGTTACAAGAACACGATGGTGTATTCACCTAGGAATAAACTAACACAAGAGGAATACATCTTGAAATTTGTACTCTTCATATTACACAAAGGATAAATATTAACCAATTTGAAAACCCCAATGCAAAGGAATTATTCTAGACTACAGAAATAATGAAAGATAAATGACATAAATTTTTTAATATTGATTTCATTTATCCTATTTTTGATAGTCAATGGGTATCACCACTATTAATTTCTCCCTAAGAAAAATGGATGGTGGAGAATTTGTATTAAATGTAATGAACTTAACAAATCTACTTTAAAATACTTTTGTCCTCTATTCTTCATAGATGATGTCCTTGATACATTATCATGGAGAAAGTTCTTCTCCTTCCTCGATGGGTTCAATGGGTAAAATCATATTCGAATTTCCCCCATGCATCAAAACAATACTACTTTCACTTGTCCATGGGGATCCTTTTCTTATCGAGTATTTTCCAACTTGATACATGACTATGTAGAAGTAAATATGGATGATTTTATTGTTTATCTTACTCTATTTGAGGAAGATATGACTAATTTGGGTAAAGTACTTAAAATATGCCAAGAAACCAATCATTCCATCATCCATAAAAAATTTCATATGTTATTGACTGAAGGGATTGTTCTTGGTCATCATATTTCTCTTGTAGGCATAACGGTGGACCCCACGAATATAGAGGTAGCATCCATGCTTTCTATACCTGAGACTCAAAACGATGTTCACAATTTTTTATGACAAGTTGATTATTGTCACAGATTCATTGAAAATTTTGCTAAATTTGTCTACTATATTTGGTTTGCTTAAGAAAGGTGCATAATTTTATTTTGAGTAACTAACGTGAAATTGTTTTTGAATATCTCAAGGAAATGTTGTTTGTAGCATCAGTTCAAAGAGGGCCAAATTGGTCCTTGTCATTCCACATTTCCACATATGCTTCAGAAATACCTATTGGGGCAATGCTTCAACAAAAAAATAGAAAATAAGTCCTATAGAACTGAATTACTAAGCAACTAAAAAATAATTTATTGCAATATTGTATGCTATTAATTAATTTCATCACTATATTACTAGTTATCCTATTTGTATAGTTATTGATCATTCTACTATTAGGTATTTAATGAACAAACCAATTACTAATGGTAGAGTGACTAGGTGGTTAATACTGTTGTAGGATTTCAACATCACCAGCATTGAAACTCAATAGAGAGGATTGTCACGTCCCAACGGCCTTTATGGCCTATTGCGAGAACATGGGATCTTTTTATTTCCATCTTACATCTGAGACCAAGACAATTCTATGTCTAATATCCAATTTTTTTACTGCACAACAATTTGTGCCACGTAATCCCAATACAGTAAACAATGCATTCTGTGCATCTCACATTACCCCATGTGCAATACTGCGTACACTAATCTTAACTTAGCTCAGATCTATGCATACCTAAACTTTACTACACAGATATATTGCACACGCGGAATCAAACCAACGTGCTATCCACTGCATGACTTCCTGTAACCACTACGCAACTACCACGTGTAGGGTAACCACTGGGTGGAAACTTAGCTTTCAGTCACAAGTCATTGTCTTCCTGTAGTGTTAGCATTGCATGCATAAATGGGATTCATATACAAACATCCCTCTGTATACTAGCATCTCATGAAGTGCAATATCACATAATCACACTTAGATATCAACATTCATGATTACTTCTAACTAGGAAACTCATATTCATAATCACTACTAAAACATGCATTTTCATCAAATCTGACCATCATGATTCATATAACATAATGAAAATAACAATATTAATACATCAATTAAATACTTATTTTGATTGAAGATTCTCCAAGTAATTGAATACACAAGATCAACGTTCCACCCAACCGTAGGCACTCTATCTAGCATATATTATTTCTGCTAAGAGGCCACCTCCTCCCTGGACATGACTTTCCCAAGGGAAGGGGAACTATCCGAAGCTCACTCACAATCAAATGGCATAATGCCACAGCTAGGCCAACATTTGCCGAGCTCACACGCTAGAAGGGTAATGGAGGGAATGTTGAGCTATTAAACTCTCCTCAGTGTTGCAGGCAACTCAATCAGACTCACCCATCTTGGGGTCCATAATACCCGCCCCTCACAACACCAAGAAGGTACTACTTCACGACTCAATGGCCCTTCAAACATCACCTTCCTCCAGGTGTTATTCGAGTGTGTGCATAGAAAGACCACCCAAACCCACTCATTTTCCATGAGAATGCAACCTCCACTAGCCTCATCAACCAATTTTGCACTCCATACCACTCTTGGATCTTAGATCCACTTGATATTGAACAACGCTTATTCGTTCTTGAATGTTTAGGCCATTCTGGTACTTAATACCATCCTTCCCACATCTCATGGTAACAATCAATTCGAACAAAGGACAAAGAGTCAAATCCAGTTTACCTCCAGATTACACACACCTTGCATAGACTCAACTATCTTGGGGCTCACAATGCCCACCCCACACAACACCAAGAAGGCACCCCTTCACCACTCAATGGTCACTTAAGCGTCACCTTCCTTAAGGTGTTATTTCAATGTGTGTATAGAAAGATCACCCAAAACCCAGATCATCTTCCTAAAGGTTTTTCCTTCTAAGGATTACAAATCGGTTTGTGCACAACCATTGGTTTCAGGGCATTATTTAAGTTACTATCCAATTGACCACTCTATACAACAGGACTAATGGGAAACCATACCCACTATGATGACCACAACAAGAAACTAGGGTATCTAGCACATAGCTGGTACTAGGAAGGATTAAACACTTCCATGGTTTTCTTAAGACAACTAAGCACACTATATCGGACTTACAAGCAACTTTACCACTCTGCTACGCATACTCAGACAATCAAAGGAACAAGCTTGCAAAGTCTGGCTTCCATACACAATTTCAGTGTGCATAACACATGTATCAACTAATCCTCTTTGATACTACTCTACACTTGGGATGATAAGGTAATTCATAGAGGATGCACTTACAAACTTCATCGTCATCTTTCAGTCATGACCACGAATAAAATCTTAAAACCACTCTCTCCCTCTTTGTCTCTCATTAGGTTCGATTTCTTCTCAGACTATGGACGATTCTTCTCTCTCATGTGAGAATGATAAACTGATTGATAAGTTGATTGATTAGCCATGAAAGATAGGGTGAGATATATTCATATTCAAACATGAGATGTCGAGTTACTTGACCATGTAAATTGTTTGGCCGACAGACAGTCAGACTAGCTGTCAGATTCATAGTCTAACTTACTACACCAACCCCCAACTGACAAATAATTTAAGGATGACTTCAATGAAACTGATCAATTACCCAATAAGAAATCCTTATTCCTAGTTCTACATGGAAACTTATACAAGAAACTAAGACCCATGCCTTCCTTTCCCCAAGGTAATAATTGCCTCAACTACCTTCCTCTTTGAAGCATTAAACGATTAGGCAACGCGAGTCCACTTTGACAGTTGATGGCTCATCAGTCCTTTCTAGGACACTTGGATATAACCTATATGCTTCACCGATCTCTATGTCCCTTCCTAACAATAATAGAATCATGCCCCATGCTCTTGTTGCCTTGCATAGTCCGTTGTTGATTTGTTTATTATTAATATCTTGCACATATACATCACTTATAATGTTATTGTGCTTGATGAGTGCAAGGTTCACTAACCATATTTACTCATTGACACACACACAATATATAGAGAGATTTTTCTTTAGATTTCTAATACTACATTTAAAAAAGATACCTGACTATCTATAAGAAATTGTTTTTATTCATGTAATTTTTGGGGGTAGAAATTGTATTTATTTATGTAGATTTTTTTGTGAGTTATGTTTTCTTTTATTTTTTAATATGTTCCTTTTTTACTTTGAAGGAGATTTTTCACTTTTTAAATTTTTTTAAATCCATTTTTAATGATATAGATTATGTTTCTCTCCTCTTTTACTAAGTATTTTATTATTATTATTATTATTTACAATTCAATGTTCAATACCATGAAACATTATTTTTAAGAGAATGAAAATACATAATAATATTAAATAAATAAAAATAAAACACTATAGAGATGAGTTAAGTTAAAAATAAATAATATTATACAAGTAAAAAATTATTAGTAATTATTGAAAATAAATAAAGAAAGAAATACATAAATAAATATATATAGATATATAAAATAATCAACAAACATATAAATTTACTTTAATCTTTTAAATATAGTTTACTATTTTTTTTATTTTTATTTTTTTAGAAATCTTAAATTAATAAAAAAATCATATTTATATTTAAATTTAATTTTAAAAAAATCATATACACACATATTTCAAATTATGTTTATGTTAAATAACACTAAAATCTCAATACTTAATGATATAATGAAAAATGAAAAAGAAAACCATGACATACATTTATTATATAATCTATTGATAATCCCATTAATTACTTTAATCTTTTAAATATAGTTTACTATTTTTATTTTTATTTTTAGAAATCTTAAATTAATAAAAAAAATCATATTTATATTTAAATTAAATTTAAAAAAAATCATATACACACATATTTCAAATTATGTTTATGTTAAATAACACTAAAATCTCAATACTTAATGATATAATGAAAAATGAAAAAGAGAACCATGACATACATTTATTATATAATCTATTGATAAACCCATTAATAATGCACAATTTTTTTTGGAAGACATGAGATTCCTATTTGTGTAAGTGTGTCTTATCTATTGAATGTTATCAATAAATGAGATTAGTATCAAAAAGTTCATTTATCTTTTTAATATAATTTATCAATATAAAAATATAAAAATACATTTTCATAATATATTTAAATTTAAAAAAATTCTTTAAGTAAGAATATCAAGCCTTCAAAAGAAGGTGATTTTATATATTTAAAGTTTGCAGAAGTCCAATTGTGATTTTATATATTTGAAGGTCTTAAAATAAGATGAATTTTTACTTCAATGGTTGCATGCTTCCAAGTCCAAGTGTAGGTGTTGTCCAAACCCAATCATGCTGATGTTGGAGATCAACGCACTAGACCATAAATACAAATTAGACAATAAATAAAATAATTTAAAATCACATTAAAAATATAATTAAAAAAAATATAAATATAAGTATTCAAAATTAAAAAATAGTTTGGTGGTGTGCTCGAGAAGAACGCATTACTCATTTTTAAAAGTCGATGTTTCGAACCTTAATCACAGTTCATCATCACGACAATGAGTTGTGATTAGGACAATGACTCATTGTCCTGATAATGAACCGTGATTAAGGTTCGAAACGTCGACTTTTAAAAATGAATACTGCATTCTTCCCGAGCACACCACCAAACTTTCAACGTAAGAATCTAAGTGATAAAAAATAGTTATTCAAAATTTTCTAGCATTTAAAATTATGTTCCTACAATCTATCAAAACTAAACAACATTATATACAATCATCGTTACTACATTTCCATACACTTGATCACATCAATATATAAGTTATTTTAAATTTATATAAAATCAAATCTATAAACAATAAACAAAATGACAAGCAAAAAGATTCCAATCATAAAATAACATTTAAAATCTCGTTGCATTGTCAATCTATTAAAGTAGAAATTCCGTTTATATTTTCAATTTGAAAATGGTGTCTTATATACACTCTATGTACCTCTAATATACGGTGTCTATACAAAATAGAAAGAATTAGAAAAACTGTATGTTAAAGCATTATCAAGTGTTTTATCTAATGAAATTAATTTCGAGTTAATTTGCATGCATTCCTTCCTTTTCTCTCTTACATTTATTGTTTTTAGATTGCATTTCATTTCATTAGATATGTCATTTTTGTAGTTGTTAGTGGGGATTTTTGTGTACAAAGAATAAATTTTACCATATACTTTAGAAGTTATATTTAGAAATAATATGGACAACATTTGTATTTATATTGGATTTTTCTTAAAAATAAATAAATAAATAAAATTAGTTTAAATTTATAAGATATGTTTTTGTTTGTTATGATAATTTAAATTTCATTATATAATTTTTGGTGACATCATATCTTTGTTATTAAAACTTGCTTTTTTAAATAAAGAAATGAATTAACCACTTTCAAATATCTTTATTTTAAGTGGATTATACAATATCAACAATTCATATATATATTTCCAGTAAGTCTTATAAAATTTTAACCCCGTTTCCAATAAAAATGATAAGATAAATGTGATATGAAAAAAATTACTTTGAAATCAATGTCAATGGAATTCCTAAATATGACCCTTGGGTTTGTAAAATTAGTTTAATAATATTTTATCTATTAAATAAAATAAAGTGTTTTTATTCAACCAGATTACCAAGCTTCCTGGTTAATCCAAGTGCCTTGGCCTTTTCAAGCAACTTTGGTTGTTTCTGAAGTATATGTGCTCTTGTTGATATTTTATTTATCATGAATCCTTCTGAATTTGTAAGCATATGCCTATAACATCGATGCTCTATAATAAACTTATCTAACAATTTGAAAAGTATTTGATTAACAACTTGAAAATATTTGATGATGATTAGAGACGAGATATTGTTGAAAAGTCAAGCACATAAACATTCCAACACTTGCTTTTGCAATCAAAATTCCCACCACAAAATTTATGGTTGTTCTTGGTCTAATTGCTAGGTTATTTTAGATTCTAAATATACTCAAGTACAAAACAATTATGAAGATAATGTATATAATGATAATGAGTGTACTTATGGTATATTAAAATAAACGAATACACAAGGACTTTTTCCTCCAAGCCTTTGGAAGCTCATGTTTACAAAGTCATCCTGAATAACGAACATGTCGAAAAGGCATGGACTTGTTTTGCGAGATGGTGGACTAGGACCTTGCTCACCACCTCTCCTAAATAACTCCGTATTAGAAAGTTCCGATAATGCCATCCTCAATAGGTCGAGGTCCATTTGGGTGATTTGTTTTTATGTAACAAACATAAATTACATATAATAATAATAATAATAACCAAAGATTATTGCACCTAGTGAAACGAGGTGCTCTATGGTGAGATGTTGTAAAGTTTGTGATGTAACAAAATAATTAAAAAAATTCATGTTGGCTCATAAAATAAAAAATAATGGAAAGTATTTATAAAAAAAATCCATGTTGATTCATAAAATAAAATATTATGAAAAGTAATTAAAAAATAGATGTTTGTTTATAAAATAAAAAATTAAAACTTAAACCCAGATCTATCAATCAAGAGAGATCAAATTTCTTGAGTTTAAATTTAAAAAAGAAATACACCTCAAGAAATTGGATCCCTCTTGGTGCTTTATGGATATGAGTTTAAGATGGATCTATGCTGGTTTTTAGACAACTACATAGTTATTTAATGTATACTTATACACATCACACATGTATTCATTATATATAGTTTATTTCATGTTAATTATCTTCATTATATATAGTTTATTTCATGTTAATTTTCTTATTTTGGACGTTTTCTTTTAATGAACTATTAATCATTACATTGAGAGAGCCTCTTATAGGGAATGATTGTTTATTTCACCCAATTGTTGGTTTGTCTAATAGTTGGTTTGATGAATTGATGTGTAAACCATATTCTATAGTACATTATGGCATTTACACATTTAATCAATCATCCACAACATTAATTTTTGTTTGTTGGCATTGATGAGTGGTATCCATGTATATCTCTTTTAACATTTATCAATGCCGAAATTGCATCATGTTCTTAGTACAAAACCTAGGGAGACACCTACAATGGTTGTTAGGTATATAACTTATCACATAATCTAAACTTTTGACAATTTTGCTTGACAACAATTTATTGCACTATTTCTATGGAATCAGATAAAACAATTAAGATCTCAAAGAATAGTGTTTAAACTTACTTAATCTAGGTACTTTGGGGTATTCAATGACGCTACGCCCATTTATGCATTCATAAGCATGATGTGAACCACACAGAATTCGAATTAAAAAAAAAAATCACCGAATTCTATCAAAAACTCGTTGAACAAGGAAAATCATCTTATGTTTAGACGTGTTCCCAACCAACCTGTACTCAAGTAAATCTCCTTCAAGATATGTGCTTTGCTCAAACCGCAGATATCATACAATATAAAGCAGTATGTGGGCTATACTTATCAACATATGAATATATATGTTACTTGTTTCTTCTAGTTTGCATATTTATTACAGGAATATGTGTTTATATTTTAGAATTTGGGGTGGGCTAGCATGTATGCTTTTCTTAGATTACAAGATGATGAGCAAGCCTACTGTCCCAATTGATTTTATGGGCATCATTCCAAATTCAAAAGAAACAATTCTAAAAAAAAGAATATAAAAAATAATTGGTAGTTGATGCATGGATAATTGGTAGGTGATGCATGGGTATCTAGGCTAATGCATGGATAACTTGGTTGATGCATGGATAACAGGCAGTGGCTGACAA
Source organism: Larix kaempferi (assembly GCA_027924585.1). Taxonomy (NCBI): domain Eukaryota; kingdom Viridiplantae; phylum Streptophyta; class Pinopsida; order Pinales; family Pinaceae; genus Larix; species Larix kaempferi. The sequence continues at coordinate 19,937,693 of BSBM01000338.1, read as the reverse complement.
CCCTTTTAACTAGAACAAAAACATGGAGAACAATGAACAGATAACTTGTTTATGACGCTTAACTTCTAACCTATTGGTATTCATGGGACACAAATATAGTGGCTGAATACATATTTGTGAATGAGAGGAAGTATGGTTCATTGAATGTTGTGTATACAAATTAGAGAGACATAACACTACAGAGTGAGTTAGCATACCAGAATTGGACTTGCTTTCATTGTTTTGACATCAATCTTGGCATTAGAATCAAGTAAACCAACCATTGTAAACCTTTTCATCTCGGTTGATCAATATCTAGAAGTATGATCTTAGTCTCCACTACACTGGTTCAATTCAATGTGGAAGTGCATAAGACCTAGGGTGATTATTCTGTATTTGGGCATCCCACTTTTTTTACAACTCTCTTGTGCATCCATGGAAGTGGATCATGGGAAAATTGGAAAAGAAGTTTCCTATTTGGTTTATTATGGACTTATTACTTGTTAAGCAAAGTACACTTATGGACATGATATTACTATCAACATTTTTTATTTTTCAAAATTGTTTTTCAAAAATAGATCTGAGCATATTTAATATCCGTTTTGAACATAAATCGGTTAATTGCAACTACTCAACTACATCACCAATTCTTAAAAAATGATAATATTTTTTTATAGAGATCTCGATAAATATTCCCAAACCATTACACAGGTTCCAAATTCCATCTTCCTTTGCCATAAAAGCTAATAAAACTTCGTAACACTTGGTCTTGAACATGCCTTTTTATCTCCTTACTCTTCATTAAGAAGGTTTGGAACAAACTGACGTTAGGGGATGAATATGGAAGCGATTGTATATCATTCTAAGTAAGCAATTTGGTTCGCAAACCCTTTGCCTCTGCAAAACCAAACTCATATTTTCCCGAAAACTGATTTAATTATTTGTTTTACTCACTTGTTATATCAATATCAATATTTAAAGACTAACCCTACATATTTACCCTTCTTCTGCCTCACAATCAGCATCAAAAAATACTAAATATTTTTAATCATCCTTTTAGCTTGGTTTGCTGAGAACATTGACAGATATTTCTTCCATCTATACGCATTATGTTTGTATGCCATTTCTAATCGAACCGATCACCACTTATTGGATCGTCTTAGGAAGATGTAATCTCCATTACAAAGGTATGGATTGCAAATGGCCTCTTGGGATATACAACATCACAATCGGTTTCATAAATAAATTAATTTCATGGTCAGGCTGAGGATGAGTGCTGCTATTTTTATACTGAATTTGAAAAATAAAATAAAAAACTTCAAATGCATAACACCAACTATTACTAGCGGGTAACTTCAATCTCAATATCCTTTTGTAACCGACCCACAAATGATATAGATTCAGGTTTGCAGTAGTCTTGTACCCAACATATTGAGCCAAGGATTCTATCAAGTTCTTGCTCTGAGGAGCATTTTACCAACTTTTGTCTTCAAAATGTGCTCTGAGTGCAATTCCAAATAATGTTCCTTGTCATGGCCACTCTTCTTACAATGCTCACAGTTTACAATGCTCACAGTTAAGGTTCTTCTGCATGCAATTTTTTTTTTTTGTAACTAGGAGAATCCGCAACTGGGAAGGAGTTGGTACTCTCCTTCCCGCTACCACTATACCCCTAGGTGCATCCACACAGCCCGGAAACATGGGGCACGAGTAGGCTGGGGTGATTTGAACTCGTGATCTTCAAGCGAATTGCCCGTTGCTGGCAGTATAGTGTTTTTTTTGTAAGCTATACTCATTAGGATTGGAACTTGAGACCTTCTATTTACAAATTTTCATTGCATTTACTCATTACCAATTGCTCTACCTCCATGAGCAACTTCTGCTACGTGCAATTAACAAGCATTCTGCTAACTAAAATTAACAAGCTTCTGGTTGCTTTGCTGATTTTTCCCTTCATTAATTAGCACACTGGTTTGAAGACCCTTCTTCGTCCACCCCAAATTGTAATTGACTTTTCTTTCCCGTATGATTAAAAAGACTAATAGTATCAATCATTTTCTTGACATGTTTTAACTCTAGCACATAGCCTTCCTACATACCTGGATTTAGCCTTCCTACATACTTGGATTTCACCTTTCGCAGGATTACATCTCGTTAGTTTGGTCTATACCCAATTGAATGACCGACATCTGAAATTCAGTTGTATGCTCTGAAGTCCTCGTCATTGTTGTGACATTTAAATTCATTCTCTTCTTAATGGATATAATTGGATTTTGATAAGAGTTTTAATGGTATTTTGTGGGGAATTTGTGGTAGGTAAATTCATGTTGTTAATGTTTCGAGTCATTCTTGGCTCATCATCAGGACATTAGCGATGAATTTATTACTTACCATATATTCTCCACAAGATGCCATTAATTCTCATTGCCGATTCTCAGCCATTTCAAGAATCTTAAATTCTTGACGATTTATAGACTATTGCTTTTGATGAGTAAGAAGACTTTCTTTCCACAGGAGGTTCAACAATAACAAAACATAAGCTGAAGGTTCAACAATAACAATGCATAACCTTCCATCTTAAGCCGAGAAAAGTATAATTTCTTTGCAAATCCATAACAGTCGAAATCAAGTTTAAGCGTCCATAAAACCAATTACTCAGATTTTTCGTCTCCATTTGTCCATCAGGTATCCCATAACCCTGAAATCCTGTTTAAGCTGTCCAAACCAATTATCACCAGTTTTGTGTCCATCTGACCACCTTATAGATTAATATCTATTTTAGATTTGACTTTCAACATATTCTTGGAGGTACCAGTCTTATTTTCTCGACTAAAGAATTTATGCTAACCAATCTTGTTTCAACGCGTCCCTGTTGTTCTTCGAAATTTATGAAATTGAATTCTTAACCTTTTCATCCATTTAAGGCCAATAACATGTCCAAGTTGTTGTTCACACAAGAGTCCATCTTCGTGGAAAAGTTTTGTTCCTGATTTCTCCACTATGTTAATAACTTAATTGTCAACAACAATGGTTGTTCGCTCTCATTTTAACCAATTTGTTTTTTCTCCATACAACATTGTTTCTTGTATCAAAAAACAATAAGCACAAAGATCCAACACCTTGAGCACACCAATGTTTTTACGTAGGTTTAAACTCTTGAAGAGGGAAACACTCTATGGCCCGATCCAAATAGCTACCAATATTATTATGCAAAGAAAAAATATTACAAATCAGTTTCTCATAATCGATCAATTAACAAATAACCCTCCATGCTCATTAAATAGATATCATAGACCAATCAGGTGTTAAGCCACAAACCAATGGTCATTAAGATCGAGGAGAAGATGAACCATCGGATCACTCTATGTCAATAACATATAGTGACTTTCGGATGACATATATATACAAATGCATACTAAGGAAACATACTTTACCTAATGGATATATTATGACAAGTGATCTTAACTAATTCCTAAGCGTCTAAATATCCCAACATCCCTCAAGAAATACTTGGGATAGGATTGAATGATTTACAAAAGTGACACTATAGGAGAAGGAAGGAGGCACTAGAGCCTGTCCCCCCTGAATGAAAAATTCATAAACTCCTAACATGGGTCGAAGTTTAGAAAACTTCACTTTTGTAAGAGACTTTGTGAAGATGTCTACAACTTGATCAACTACAGGGAAAAGGAGCACATTGAGAATGTGATCATGAACAAACTTTCTAACGAAGTGCATATGTAGCTCAATGTGTTTGCTTCTCTGATGCCATGTTCAACTATCTAGGATACTTCCAAAAGATCGAACACCTTGAGTAGTCACTCACACAAACAGATCCAGTTCAAGATTAGTGCAACAAACACATTATGATGTACTGTGGATGTACTGTGTAGTAGTTATTCTCGGAAATTAATTTGTCAGGTTAGGTGGAGATGAGGAGTCATCTCCATAGTGGAAAATATCAGTGATGTCCCGAAAAATCACAATTTTTTTCTGGGTGCCAATTTTTCAGCAAAAACAAATCACGATTTGTCAAAAAATTGGACATTGGCAAAAATCGGTAAATAAGGGAAAAAATCGGTAATTTTGACCCTATTAGAGTACAATTTTTTCATTCTTTAATGCTTTATGCGGTTTGCCGATTTTTTCGCCGATGTTGCCAAGAAAATGTTTTATGGACCCTCACCGATTTTTTGTTTATGCTGATTTTTTCCACTATGGTCATCTCAGAAGCCCAAGGGACATCTTGGGAATACGAACCCAAGAGTCATTCTCATTGTATAAATTGTACATTTGATTAATGATAATTGTGTGCATTCACACCTAATATTTTGTCTTGTTTAGTATTTGATTGCCTCCCTATTGTTGGTAACCTAAGAGTGGTATCCGAGCGAGAACTTTTCTAGTCCCGTCATTGTGCCATAAATCCTTGCTTGTTCAACTGCCCTCTGCTCTTGAGGCTTTCCTACTCAGTTTTGGTGTATTATTTGTCAGGTTCTACCAACAAAAATGTTTCATTCCCTCTTTGTATACCTAGATTCACTTCTTCTGCGACCTATGAACCCTAGCATTTCATGGAAACCCTAATTTTGTGAACGCTGCAAACGTCATCTCTCTTGAGCATGGAGTTTCCTTTCCTCTATGTTGAAGATTTCCCTCTCTTGTGCATGTGTGTTGACTAGAGCTTAATCATACAGGATGAAGCTACATTGGAGATCAATTTGAGGAGCACTGCTTCCATACATTCGTGAATTGGAGGTGGTTGTTACGTGGTACCAGTACCAGTACACCTTCAGACATGTGCCCAAGGAGAGGGGTCGTTATTTTCTTCAGGACCATGATGGGTGATATCCAGCATATTCTGAGGGGTGGTTATGTCCGGACCCTTTGGTCCTTCTCTTAAGAATACTATGGCTTAGTGGCATTGCTGACGGCCTCATTATAGGGCTTGTAGCCCTGAGGTTGGTGTCTGAGGCTCCTAGGAGTGGGTCACTGGGTGACATGACCCCCCACTTTGGTTTCTACTTCAATGAATTTTCCCAGCTCTTAGGCTCTTTCCTTCTCTTCCTGTCACCTGATGCACCCTTCTTGGTCCCTTTTCAGCATAGCGCCCTCCTTTCTTGGGCAGTTTTTATGATGACGTCACCTTTTGGTCACCAGGCCCACACGCTATTTGAGGGGGGACGTTGAGGGATTTACAGTATTATTAGGGTTAGATGGGGCATGACGATCCCCCCTTACTCACTCCAACTCTCGGAGTGAAGTTTTTTGCTCAGTTTTAGCAGATTTTATGCACCTAGGGGGGAAATACCCCAAGTAGCCTACTTTAAGCCTACTATAGGCCATCTTTAGATTATTTTATATTATTTCATGTTATATTTTTAAATTGACATTTACTTGGCTTGTTAGCCTGGTTATTTTTGTAAAGTGAGTTTAGAACATCATAAATTAACTCCTCACTTCATCTGTAAATCATAACTCATGGGATAAATTACAATATGTTTCTCTTTTACCCTAGATAGCTCTTTGGAAGTAATGCGCACCTGTTGGAGTAGGCTCTTCTTGTTCTTGTGGATGAAATTGGATGTTTTCTTTGGTATGCTCATGCTTGGTGGATGCTAGAATTGTTGGAAGAACACATGCTCAAGTAAGTCTAGTCTTTTTAGCCTTGCTTGGTGAAAGGTAGGTGAATTTCTTGCTTCTTGAATGATTCAATGGTGGCTCTAGGGCTGCATTTTTTCTTAATAGGGCCTTTGTCTACCTTCTATCCTCTTTGCATGGTGGGAAATGTTCCCTAGAGGAGGTTTTCCCAAGTTTAGCCTTGGATCTCCAATTTTTCCCTAGATTAGGCTCTTACAACGAACCCTAGAGGTTGTTATAAGAATCCCTAATTTAGTAGACAATGAGAATTTACTCCAAGAGGAAGGATGGTCACCTTCCTCTAGGGCTAGGGTTTAAGGGTCTCATCCATAAAAAATTTACTCTTGCTTGTGCATGTGTAAATACTAGATTTCATGCTAGATTAGGTCTTTTAAGTAGGTATGCAATTTTATGTCAAAAACCCTAAAAAATAAAAAATAAAAATATATTTTTTCAAATTTTTGGCCGTCCTAAAATTTCGGCCCTCTCTCCTACAAATTCGACCTACCTTCTTTATTCCTAAAAACCCCACGAAGAAATTTTAGGAAGCCCTAAAAATATAAAAATCCTAAAAAAAACTAAAAATTTAACCTAAAATCAGCCCTAAAACCTTGTTGCTCCCTTCTCCCTTCTCCTCTAGATTGTCACGGCCTCCTTCCCTTATCCCTTTCCCTTCTTCCTTTCTCCTCAGCCCATCATTTCAGGGTTTGACCTAGGCTATACCAACCCTTAGGCAACCTTCCCCACTGCTTCCTAAGTCTGCAATAAATTGTAGACTGTCATCTACTTGATAGTCCTCCCAAACTTGTAATAAAAGTCAACACAAGACATATCAAAGGTTATTCAAAGTGGATGTTTACTGTTGTTAGAGAGAGGTAAAGCAAAGGTCTGAAAACATATGTTAATTACTTACATAAAGGATTGATTCTAACGTTGTTGTCATACCTATATCAGACTTGAAATATACTGCTGAGAATAGTGATTAAAGGTTGAAGTTGCGTGATATATATTAAGTGCATAAACCATATCTCTTACACATCCTCCTTGGTTTCCTAAGTGTTTCTCTAAAACTGTCATAGAGGGACTGTTTAATGCTGCTACCAACTGTTTAATACTGTCAAAACTGTCATAAATATTGCTAGGAACAATTGGGGTGAATAACATTCATAAGTTTGTCTTCTTGAATTGATCACTATTACATTTGACACATTTATATTAGCATCTACAAGCACTCTATCTACATAGTATGTCTTCTTCATTCATAGAATTGGTTGGTTAAAGGCTCTGGTCACTAACATCATCATTTAGGAGACATTGTATTTTTTTCCTAAGTGTCTTGCAGAGCATCTAAAGAGCTCTCCCCTTGGAGGTTACGACACTCCAAAGAATTTGGATGTGTGACTAAGGTGACAGTGGTCACATTTTCCCTACATTTGTCTATCGAGCACTAGCCCTGCTAGTTTGTCCGGTAACATTTTTGGCGCTGTTGTAGGGGTCGTTTCAAAGATTGAAGTGGTTTATCCGGAGTCATTTACACTGTTGGAAAAAACGACACTTAGGTAAGAACTCAAAGGTGAGTCCTTCTTCCTTATATTTTGAAAATATCAATAAAGGACTAAACTCACAGGTCTTATCTGGCGACTCCATTGGAAATTGCTTCTTCCAGTACTCAAGTACATTCTTGTTTAGTACTTTGGTGAGATTTGTTCGAATCTAACTTGGAAGGTCTCTCCTAGCGACTCCCACTGAAGAAAATTAAAAGAAGTACTCTACAAGAGCGAGGCCAAAGAGGTAAGCCTTGTTTTGTAATTTTATAATATTTTTCATTAAAGGTCAACCTTGCAGGTCATATAAGGTGACTCCACTAAAGAAAATAACCAATAAGAAATGATATGGCTTCTATTGAAGAAATGCGGCTCCATAATCCATATGTTCCTTTGGATTTCTCGAATGTTTCAGGATATCCAAATCAGTCACATAAACATGGGTCAACCAAGGCCATCCAATATTCCATCGGCATGAAGATATAGCTGCGAAGCATATAGTGAAGTTCAGAGAATATCTTATAGCTTGGGATATTATGGATGAGGATCTGTGAATCAAGGGGTTTGTGATTTCTCTTGATATACGAAATAACAAAGATATGAGCGATTGGTATCATGGGTTCACTCCTTAGGGGATTTATTTGCTCTTGCAATTGGTCAAGGAATTTGGAATAAAGTGGGATCCTAATGTTGACGAAGAAACTATTGAGACCATCATTAGTACTTTTCCCACGAAGGAACCAGTCGAAATAACTCCAAAAGAACATCTTGCTCCTCTTAACTTGCCAAATGGATTGAAGCAGTTACTAGAAGCTTTTATTGCAGGAGTGTGTGATCCCCTATACTTCGTCAAAGGTTTTATGGAAGTCGATTTGTTTTTTGTCGTTCAAAAGGATGAGGAAGCATATATGAAAGAATTTGCATGGCATCTAGATGATGAGGGACTTGATTGGTTTCTACAATTGGTAAAAGGTACAATATCTTCTTTAGCAGAGATGATACATGTATTTTGTAGTCATTGGTGCCCAACGAAGCATGAGGAATGGATTCCCTATGTCGAAGTGGAAAAGGAATGGTTTCGTAAAGAAAGTAATGAAGAAAAATATACCAAAGATTCAATTAGATTATCTCGACCACAGAACAACATGAGGCAATCCCCGTTGAAGACGTGTGCGATGGTGGTTAGGTTTCAGAAGACTTAATTGAAGAAACTATTGTTCAAGACCTTGTGGATGACATATTAAGCCTAATATCCAAAGGTGAAGATCCTCATGAAGATGAATATGATCAGGATCCAGGGAATGAAGACCAAGAAGTCCTGGTTGAAGGGATTGAAGAACATAAGGAAATGGTGAGTGGCCCTTGCCATCATAATACAATTTCTTATGATATCTCTGATCTCTTGAAGCAGAATGACAAAATTCATGAGGATGACGATTATTGGAGCTTTATAGGTCCACCACTTTATGATTCTTCAAGACCTAGCAGTGTTTCTTCTAGATCTTTCAATGAAAAATACTTTGAAGAGGAAGTCAATAAACTTTTCCTACCATTCACTGAAGAACCAAAGGCCAGTATAGATCATCTTGAGCTATATTTGGACATTGTTTGGGATGAAGAAGTCACGATCACCTCTAGCAGGGACATTGAGGACATAATCAATGAAATCCCTGTTGAAAAAGATGAGATTATTCCATCTCCTTATGATGCTAATAATGAAGATTGGGTTTTAACGCTTTTGCTCTTACATTTGATGACAAGGTATCTCAGGATGTGGGTTCTCTTGCCATTATAGATGATCACCATATGTAAATATTTCGATATGATGAAGGGTTTGAAGACTTTGAAAGCCCTATTCTGGATGAGACTTCTATGATACCAGATCATTCGTGCATATCTAGTATCAAGAAGGGTGGAGTATGGCATACAGAGGGTTCCTTTATAGATGTTATGCCCGTGGTGTGCCCTAATCAACAACATTTTTCGCAAAGTATTATTTAAGTTGTTTAGCCCTTTCTGTCTAGTATCAGTAAGTTTCCAACGATCCATTTCAACAAAACTACTACATGTATGTTATTCACTTTGCATTGCAAAAATATCTATTGTTTCTCTTTACGATTGAAAAGTGAAGGTATGAATTGTGTGGCTGACAGTTTCAAAATTTCAAAGATTATTAGGGGTATTGAAATGATCATTACAAAGATGAACAATATGCTTGTATCCATAGAAATGTTTCAGCAGGTGTAGGGACGGGTTTTATCTAACATATGAAGATTTGTGAGGTCCACCTCTACAAATGGTCTCCCAATTTCAAAATCAGGTGACCAGTTTCAGGAATATTTTTTTCCTCAATGTGAGTGTATGATGGAGATGGCCCATATGTAACCCCAATAGAAGCATGGATAAATGAAGCTTGTCAAAGCAATCCTTCTCCATCGCAGCAATATCATGCCTTCCAGTTCCTCGTGATCATCCAACTTCCATTCCCCATCCTGATGCAGATCCGGGTATGTACTCAGTATATTATCAATGAGATCTTATCATGGATTGTCTCGAAAGACAAAGGGAAGAGATCAGATATGAATGACCTACTCAGCTGGCTACATTGGTGGTATGATTTCACTTAACCCAGTTTGATCATCACGTTTAGCGTAGGTAGGTCTAGTTTCATTTGAGTTTGGCATATATTGTTACCCTTGCATTGCATTTGTTCTTCTTTCATGTTTGCATTTAGTCTGCTTGTTTATTTAGTCTATCTCTCATGTCATTATACTAAGCAAGGCAGGACGGAAGTGTCTGGCTCATGATGCTTTTGATAGCCTTGGATATTTGATGTGTGTGTAATTGTACAGGTACCCAAAAGATACATAGGATTCTCGAGCACTCCCTAGAAGAGCACTCGTCCCGCAATTAGAGACAGTGTTACGTGGTACCAGTACCAACGCACCTTCATACATGTGCCCAAGGAGAGGGGTCGTTCTTTTCCTCAGGACCATGATGGGTGTTATCTAGTATTTTATGAGGGGTGGCTATTGCAGGACCCTTTGGTCCTTCTCTTAGAAGTATTATCGCTTAGTGGCATTGTTGACTACCTCATTATAGGGATTGTAGCTCTGAGGTTGGTGTCTGAGGCTCCTAGGGTTGGGTCATTGGGTCACATGAACCCCACTTTGCTTTCTAGTTTGGTGAAAATTTTCCACCTCTAAGGCTCTTGCCTCCTCTTCCAGTCACCTGATGCACCCTTCCTGGTCCCTTTTCGACATAACGCCCTCCTTCCTTGGGCAATTTTTATGATGACATCACCTTTTGGTTACCAGGCCCACATGGTATTTGAGGGGGGGGCATTAAAATATTTACGGCATTATTGGGGATAAATGGGGCATGACGATCCGCCCTACTCACTCCAACTCTCGGAGTAAAGTTTCCTGCTCAGTTTTCGTCATTTTTAGTATATTTTATGCACCTAGGGGGCAAATACCCCGGGTAGCCTACTTTTAGCCTACTTTAGGCCATCTTTAGATTATTTTATATTATTTCATGTTATATTTTTACATTGCATTTATGGAGCAAATGGGGGAGTGATAGATGGAGGGATAGGGGCTGCCAACTCCCACCTAATGGGATTCCAAAATTAGCCCCAAATTAGCTAAATGACAACAACATAATAGGCTACACAACATTGCTTAACATATGGGCATCTCTCCCTTGGGATTTATGCCCCCCTCATGGGGAAATGCACCCTCCTAAGTGGGGAGATGATCCCACTAATATAGCTGCCCATAATATTTCTAAATTAGCTTCTTACAACTCCTCTTATATAGCTGAATCGAAACTGACCACAAATCCCATAAAAAATGGAATTTATTTTTTCTCATTTTTTTGATTTTTTCTCCACATTTTCACTTTTTTTTTGGATTTTTTGAGAAAAGTGAAAAATAAATGGGTCTAAGATTATAAAAAGTGGGTTTAGGGGTATGGTGGGTGCTCCGAGTTAGAAAACGAGCACCCCCATGGAAAAAAAGACCCCTAGACCACACTTTTATGTCTTTTACAAAAATTTTAATTAAACCATTAAAAAATGGCTTAATTTTTATGGAAAAACTTTTTTCGCCGGAACCCAAAAAAACCTAGGGGGATGTAGCACATGTCCATATGACTCAAAACTAATTCCTAGCATGTTCTTATACATTGACCCATGGACTTTAATAACCCATTAAGGCCTGTTAATCTCACCTGACATTCCAGCTTTGGAGGAGCAAGAGAAAAACTCAAAAATTATGTTATGCACGAATGCAAGACATAATTAATAAGTGAGAAAACTCCTTGGAATACCCGACTTTATCAAAAAGTCCTAGGGAACCAAGTCCTTTACAAAAACACCATGCTAGTACATTTTATTACAAACCCTGCATGGCATGGAGATCTGAAGAAATTTTTAAAAAAAAGGGCCCTTATAAAGACCTGGTGGACATCAAATCACAGAAAATGAACATGTAAAATGTTCAACTTTGCCAGCTCACTTGATTGTCCACCTAAGTACAACTTAGCTGGAAACATCTGGCTCCAACTGTGGGACATGTGCTCGATCTGGTCTTCGGGCAAGGAGAGCATACGAGAACACCAGAATCTCCGGTTTCTATGACTTGTAAAAACATCTCAACTTGATAAGAAAACCTTTCAGTAGAACAAGTTCTTATAAGAAACACATATTTCAATCAATTTGGAATTAAATAGTGGATCTAGAATCACAAAATAACTATAAAACTCAATTTTGCTAATGTCCTTGGAATAAAATGTTTCCAATTTTATTGAAATATGTGTTAAGAGGGAAATGAACCATAAGTTGTATTATTCAAAAACAAAATTAACTAAAAAACTCTAAGTATAAAAAAGAAAGTACTGAAAAAGAAATGTTGAAATTAAATGCTCACTTGATGAGCTTACTTTCCTACTCTAAGCATAACATAATAAAATGCTAAGTAAAATGATAAATTCAATGCAACCATCTTAACATTTTATCAATATAAAAACTTTTTACCTTTTGTTTGGCTACTGTTATCACACAACTTGTAGTTGTCCCTAGTGGTATCCCATCCGGGATGGTAGAGGAGATGGACAACTAAAGAGGTGACCCAAGGGATGCCACGGTTCCCAATGCAAGCTGGGAGTCACGTCAACTGAGGCACTTTTCACTTTAGATCGAGATGAATCAAGACCAAGGGGGAGACCCTATAGCCAATCAGAGAAGATTGGATCAAAGCAAAGGTTTCTAGGGAAGTGTGAAAGATGAGTTACGGAAACCAATGCAAGGTTAGGTGGACCTAGAAGTTTTAAGTATGGTTGAAAGAGGCTTAAAGGATGACTTATGTTTCAACCAATGAATAATTTATGCCACATCATGAGATCAAATGACAAGATATAGTACCATGAAATACACAAGTGGGGCCCACTACCTTGGGATATGGGAATGGTTCAAATGGGACCCACAAGGTGAAATTAAGGGAGCAAATGGTACCAAGGGGTATGAAAAGGGTAGATCTAAGATGAAATTAGAGATACCCACATATGCGATCTAGCACTTGACACTAATCCCAAGAAGTGCGATTTGCCTTTAGGTGGACTAGTGCCTTGAAATGGGTGGACAAATGGAGTAAAAAAGATGTCAAAATGTAGATCGGGACACTTAAGATGCAAATCAAGGAGGCTATTCAAGATCAAGTGAATGTGATGGTTAGATCTCACTATATCTAATGTTTCACTAAGTGGCCCAAGTGGACAACAATCCCCAAAATGAGGAATGATACCCCCAAGGCAGAAATTCACAAAGTGAGACACTAGACGTAGGTTTCAAGGTATGCTCTTTTCAAATCAAGTGGGATCTCAACCACCCAAGTCCTTGAAGTGGGCCAACTCAAACCCCTAGGAAGTGCGACTTTGCCCAAGGAGGGTTAAATGCATGGAAAAGTGTGTCAAATCAAATCCAAAAGCCACCAAAGTTTAGATCCGGGTAGTTTAGGCAATTATCAATGTGGATCTTGAAAATCAAGGGCATCCAATGGCTAGATCTCCATAGATCTGAGATTGAACATGCATCACCAAATTGACCCAAGTGGGGCACAACCCTCAAAATGAGAAATGGGGCCCACAAGGCAAAAATCAATGAAGTGAAGCACTAGGGGTAGGTTATCAAGTATGAGGATCATGAATCAAGTGGGATCTCACCTACCCATCTCTTGGAAATACCCCAAATAGCTTCCCTCAAGGAGTGCGACCTCCCTCAAGAAGGCTAAAGTGCCTTGGAAAGTGTGTCAAATGAAGGCCAATCCACACCAAACTATAGATCCGAATTGTCGTGGACGTTATGGAGGTGGATTTTCAGTATCTTACCCAAAGCCAAGCTAGATCCAAGTAGATCTAAGAAAGAGTGAAAAATGAGGGTTTTAATCAATTAGGGTTTTATGATCTAGAATTCATGGATAAGCCAAGGAAGAAGAAGACCATACCTTTGGAGCATACCTGGATAAAGAGATGAATGCTAGTTGATATGAGGATTACTTTTTCCAAAGATCAAATGAAGAATTTTGAAGCCCTCTTGCCAAATCGATTTTCTCCAAGCCACACGTGTGTCCCTCTAACCTGTCAAAACCAAGGAGCAAAGCATCAATTGGTTTAACATGTTGAAGGTAGATACAAGCAAGAAAGAGATAAGCAAAGAATAGTTGGTACAAAGACAAAACCACTCCCTGTTTAACCAAAACGTCCTCTTGAAGCTTGAAGGGTAGGCCTCCGCACCAATTCGCACTCCTCCAAAACGTCCTCTTAACCTGTAAAAAAATTATGTCAAAATATGCAAGATCGCTACAAGAGATTCTCTAGTGCAATGGACAAAAGCATTTACAATCAAAGCAACCAACATCCACTCCATGATCCAAGCATGTACTCCAAAAGATAGAAATTTTATTCCAAGAGCCAAGAGACAAATTCTCTAGATGATTTTACAATGAGGGGGTCTCCTCCGTATATAGGATAATAAAGACCAAAACCCTAGATCTCAAAACCATTTTTTGAAATGAGTGGTTGAGATTAAAATATCTCAATACATGATCAATGGCTAAGATGAATCATAACAACATAACACATGGATCACTCAAAATAATGATGACGTCATAGCTAAAAGATACTCATGGAGGGTGACGTCATCCACTAGAGGGGGAAAAGGTACATGGGCCCACCTCCTATGACTAGGACATGACATATGGAGCTCATGGTGAGGCTAGGAGGCATCAATCCTTGCTAGCTCATCCCCATGGCATAATAAAATAGTATAATATGTCCAAAATAAATATAAATGATCAAATCTGTCCTCAAAATATGTGAGAGACATGCAGTAAAAGGCCTCCTGCAGCCTCTTTGGACCCCACTTATTGATGAAAACTAGCTGGAAGATGGGGGGTTCACCCTGGAAGACCTCTGTGAAGACCAAGTGCAAAAACCTTGCCTCAATTTCCCAAATAGAATTCCTCAGGGACACTTCTATTCCATTTTTAACCTGCCTCAGTAACTGTGAAAGTGCTAAAACTGCCTCCTAGGGCATCTGCGCTATCAATCTGAGCCCACGAGGCTCTCTAGAAGGGGGGTAAATGGTAATATCAAGTGGTTGGACCACCCCCTCCTCATACAACGCCCTAGGTGAACTGGCCTCTCATGGCCCCTGCTGCTCGAGCTGGGAAATCAACACCAAATCTGGTCAACAAGTGGAAAACTGCATCCATCACTGTCAGAAGTGCCCGAAACTGAAAGATCCCAAATCTACTAAGAATGTGTACTCATACACTACGGGTTTCCCTGGTGGGCTAACTGTAGGGTCCACCATATAAGGACGATGTATAATCTGATGATCTGAAGAAAGAATAAAACCTGCTGAACTGCATCAATCATCACTTGAACCATATGTCCATCATATAGCATCATCATCAAGACTATGTGGGCCCATACATCATCATCAATAAGCCTTCATGGCCCACATCATCACGGATCCCAAGAAATGACCATAGTCAAACTAGGTTTGACTAGGTCCATATACAACCAAGGATAAATCATATCAATAGACTAAGACATGTTCCTCTAATCATACTCACAACTTAACTTAAATCATAACGTCATATAGTGGCAGTAATCTTGTTAGCATATTCCGTTGTTATTTATATTCACTTGCACAATAGCTTAAATGACAAACTCACCCATTGGACATGGTCTAACTGCTAGCTAAGGATGAAGGCTAGGAACAAGGCTGGGCAAAGGGGGTGACTTGTCTAAACTCAACTAAAAGACACTTTGGACTGGGAGAACGGGGAAGCTACAAACTCTATGCTGGACAAATAAAACACGGGGAATGGCTGTGGCTCACAAATGGGTAAGTTGTTTAGAGATTGCTTATTCAACTTAGGCAACATGTCTACTTTTATAAAAGATGATCCAGTTTCATTAGGATCCATTGATTTCAATTCATGGCCTTTTTGGCCCACATAACCCTTCGGATCTCAGGTGTGCTGATAAGAATAACTAATTGCAGCTTGCATCCAGGGCATGTTTGTATACATATATAAGGTTAGCAATTGTTTACATATAGAATGTAAGAACCATTTCTTTTTGGACCTTTCTTATACTCTTCGAGGATTATTTTTAGCAGTTCATCACTCTTGCCCTTTCTTAGTTTCCATGGGCGAATCTATATAAGTTTCCATAAGTAGTACATGAGCGTTCAGTTTTATCCAACAACATCTCAAGTGACTAGGGGGAGTTCGAGCCAGTGCCAAACATCGGGACAACCGACCGGAATGATTTAGACCTACAATCCAACTTACCAAAGGCAAATTTTGTCACCAACTCAGAGCCGAGACATTAAACAGACAGGGATGCGGTCCAAACACAGAGGTAGTAAAAAGGGAAGTCCTCAATATCAGACTATCAAGTAAGACGAGTCAACGGTTAAAGCCAAATAAGGAAAGTCATGGATGGATGGAGTCAAGTGATAGTGGAGCCTAAGCTAACAGACAAATGGTGTCAAGAAAGACCATATCTATGTGAGGTAGTAAACCAGTGAGTTTTGCCAATCAACCTAAATGTGCAAGTAAAATGTCCATTTTATAATTCATCATCAAGACAGTCCATTTTAAGTTTTACAAAGTTTGCCACATTATGAATTATATACCAAGCTAATGCTGTGAACATGACAAAAGCAACAAGATAAAAATCCATTGTCAATGATCGGAAATCCGTAGGTCATACAACATCATCATAAGAATAATCATCATATATCATCTAAAACACTGCTGCAATACATCTCTAGGCACTGAACTAAAACTGTATGGAATAAAGGGTCACATCGGTCATCAAATCTGAACTCTCATGGTTCAACCTTGACACAAGGTCTAACATAAGTCTGAATAATACACTACTCTGATCATGAGTGATCTCAAAATAATAAACTCATCATAACCAAGCTCTGAATAATCGAAGCTCTGGAATGTGCAAATATCTGTGATAACAGTTACCAGCCAAAACAAGGATACCTTATTCCAAAAATGCAAACCTGCATGATAATTCTAGATTGGAGGATTGGATGGGTGGTCATAGGCATATGGTAGATCTTTGAAGTGCTTACCCCAATGTTAAGTAATCATGCAGGCCTCTTCTACCCATGACTGGATAGGGATGAGAAAAAACTTGGAATAATAAGGCAGACCAAGTACCTCATCATATTGATCTGAAGGGATCTTTTGATAGTACATTTCTGTGAAAGTATAAGCCCCAAGCTGCTCCAAATCATAAGGAACCTCTAAATGTGTTGATGAAGCCTGAAACTGAAATTCCACTGATTTCATCATATCCAACTCTTCGTTATACTGTTGATCCAAGTATTCATTACTAATACTCATTAATGGCTCTGATTTATCATAAGAAGTATCTGCATGCTCCTCTTCCATGTCAAGATTCCCCAAGGTCTCAAAATCAACACACCCTTCTCTTGATATATCAAGATGGGTTTTTCTAAATCCATCCAATAATCATCATACCCATCCTTGTAAATGAAAGGGGAGTCTTTGTCTATTGCATCACAATCCTAGCCATACCCATCCTCATGTTCACAATAATCATTCTCAGAAGGTTTGGATTGAAAGATATTACAAGGCGTAAAACTATCCAAAACCTCACAAGTATGTGGAGAACATGGAGTGTAATCATAAACCATACAGAATTCATCACAAGTTTCTTTAGAGGCTTCTGTAATGGTTTCTTCTTGAGGTGAATCTGAAATATCTAGGTGATCATTATCACTAAAATAGACTTGAGAATACTCCAAATCTTCAATATTTTCTTTTATGGTGACATGAAGAGGATTTTCAACAAAATCTTCAATGAAGGGTGCTTCATGAAACTCATAAATGGGGTCATGATGTACTTTGGGAAGGAAGGAGTTATATTTTTTAACAAGTTGCTCAATCTTTGCCTTTTCTCCTTCATGCCAACGCAAGAGGAAACACTTAAGAAAATCAGCCATAGAAGCTATGGATTTGTTATAAAGGGTATTGAACCAAATGTTTGCCTTCCCATCCAACGTCCAAGCAAATATGGTCATTAGATCATCCTCATGATAAATATTAAAATCAACCACCAGATTGAAGAAAGAAACAATATGACGGGTGGCAGAATCACCATTGTTTCCATAGAACTCTGGAGCAATGCCAAATATATTCTCATGGTCATAGCAATGATTAGGAAAACCATGGATGTTTGAGATATCTAACTGAAGAAAGATTTCAAGCAGGCTAGCACGAAGTTCTTCGTTATCAATACCCATAATCTAAAACCATGAGGCACCAAATCTAAATTATGAATGTAATCATGTCTTGTACTGAATCAATAGAATTGTCAAAATAATGAGCTTCAAAGATTTTCAAAGTGTTGCATGGGCTCATCTACACACAAGCAGTCTCAACAAAACTATATGAGAAACAAGGGTTTTATCCCTTCAATGGAGTCGCCATTTGAGAATGCATATAAAACACTCTTACAAAGAATCTATTTTTTGCTTTTCTTTGAAATTTTATAAAAGGAAAAAAGTTTAGTGGAGTCGCCAGATGAAAAATTAAAAATCTAATCTAAAGATTCATCAAACAAAGCAAAACAAAAAAGGAAAACTCAAAAGTCGTATTCGGGGAATAAAAAGACTTATACCCGGCAGCGGCGCCAAAATGTTGTCGCCTGGTTTCACACCTGGGAAAACGCGGCAAAAGTCTTCAAGCCGTTGGTGAGGCCTTGGGGGAAATCCAAAGTCAAGTGCTGTCACCTGAAACTCGACTCCTCCGTCTAGGCTTACTCCTAGCGAAGCCAAGGGGGGTGGACCCTAAAAAGTAAAAATAAAACTAAGTGTTTAATCTATGAAAAGAAAAACAACTTATGTAGGAGTTAGAAATTTTTGTGAACCAAGATCAATGCACTATATATATAAAGAAATATCATTCATCACTCAACATTATCATCATTCTCATTTTAAAACATCCATCATCATTAAAATATAAGTAACTTGACCGGTGCTGATAAATGCAGTCAAAAATAAAGTGCTTGAAACTGAAATGAATATGTTGTGCAATTGTTCTTGGTTAATTTTATTATTAGTGTGGTAATGGATGTTTTTATTAAGGCTGGGGGATTCCCAATATAGCAAAAGTTACTGGGAATATGTCCGGAATTCAACAAGGTGGATTTTCACTTAGACATGTGGGTTAGATCGGAGTCTCAGGGAGGTGTTCAACACTATAACAAACGAGGGTATAGTCTAATGGTTTCCCAGAGGTCACTACAACAGTGATTCCCGCGTCCTTTGAGAAATTTTCCCACCAAATTTGAATAGACGTTTGTGCCATATTTTCACAAATAAGTGGTTTATTGGGTGTGTTGATCCTATTACTAGTCACTTATTCCCTTTTGGTGTGATCAACATGTTCATACTGAGCTGTAGTGACCATAGAGAATACGGGGAAAAGCCTTGTAAATTTTAAGTTTTTTATGAACACAAATTTTACTTTTTTAAAGCCCCAAGAGTTTCTTTTCAAGCCAATACTCGGGCAAACCCTTATCCTGAAACCTTAATTCGGGAAAGCAAGGGGGTGTTTTGGATTGTAAAAACGTGAAGAATTCTAATAAATGAAGAAAAACTAGGTCTTGAGTGAACTCGTGTCCCGCCAATGAAACAGACCAATGAGGTTAATTTGATTCCTAGTTAATTTTTATTAATTACTGAAAAGAAAAGAAAACTAAACTAAAAAAAACACGCCACAAAAAAGAGTCGACACAGTTTCCCCCTGGGGGGATGGGGTGTGGGCGCTGGTTAGCCCACTTGCTCTCGTTTAATATTTCATTACAATACAATATAGAAGTGCCCCAGTCTTTTAAAATGACTCGGTGGCTTACAATAACAGAAGGGAAGAGTATCTAGTTTGAGAACATAACGTTTATGGTGCTCTGGACGGCCTGAATCTTAAAAATTTGGCCAGCATATCCTCCTACCTGTTCATCAATTGCTGCAAACCAGCGAACAAATATTAGTGAAAGATGCCCGAAAACACTTTAAGAGTGTATTTGGGCCACCTATAAAAAACCCAAAAATTTCTAAGGCAAAAACTAAGTAAACAAGCAAAAATTGAACTAAGTTAGACAAGCTGTAAGGCCTGACTCCTTAGGATCTTTGCACACTCAGAGAGCTGCAAATTCTAAGCTCTTATATCAGCCAAACAAACATTAAAGATGAGTAAAAAATACTACTTGTTCCAGTTTTTAAAATATGCAAAAATTCAAACTTCGACAAGAAGTATGCATCTATTAGATCTAGATTAAATTTTTACTTTGAGAAACACTTAAGATCTAATAAAATAAATCAGATCTACTTATGATATTGCAAAATAGAAAGATTTGAGATATGCAAACCAAATTAACCAAGAAAAGTTTAGAATTTTTTGTTGTTGAGAAAGAGAAAGGAACCAGATTGGCATGTGAACTCAGAAATCTTTGAAGGT
Source organism: Larix kaempferi (assembly GCA_027924585.1). Lineage (NCBI taxonomy): Eukaryota > Viridiplantae > Streptophyta > Pinopsida > Pinales > Pinaceae > Larix > Larix kaempferi. The sequence goes on along the minus strand of BSBM01000338.1, from coordinate 19,917,454 downwards.
CTGGAAGTGCGACATCGAGGGCAAGATCCACCAAAGCATGTACAGATGAGGAAAATGAGAGAAAGCAAGCTATCTTCTTCTTCAACCTGTCAACCTGTAGCTAAAGACACTCACAAAAAACCCATCAAATCTAGAAATGCATATAGTTAGAAATTAAAACAATATGAGCATAAACAAATGAAACATATACGTTTTGAATCTCTAATCAAAATGACACATGCAAGAACTAACTAATATAAACAAGTTTAGTTAGTCTTTCTTAAAAGCTAGAAGATGGTTGAAAATGCTTGCACAAAATTGTCTAAGCTACAGATTACGTCATGCCATGAAATCCATCAACAGCTCACAAAGAATCACACATGTGGACCTCCAAACTCCTCTTTATTCAATAGCAAAGATAAAACAAGTTACAAAGTAGGTCTGCTCCAACTCCAACTAGAGAAAATGGGAGTGGAAGCCTTGTATATATAGAAAACCAAGTGAGGGAATTCGCCCAAGTTTAGGAGAGGAATGGGTGAAATGATGGAGCAAATGGGGGAGTGATATATGGAGAGATAGGGGTTGCCAAATCCTATCTAATGGGCTGCCAAAATCATCCCCAAATTAGCTAAATGACAGCCACATAATAGGCTGCAACATTCCTTAACATATGGGCATCTCTCCCTTGGGATTTGCACCACCCTCATGGTGAAATGCGCCCTCCTAAGTGGGGAGATGATCCCACTAATAAAGCTGCCCATAATCTTTCTAAATCAGCTTCTTACACCTCCTCTTATATAGCCAAGCCGAAACTGACCACAAATCCTATAAAAAATGGAATTTAATTTTTCTCATTTTTTTTTAATTTTTTCTCCACATTTTCACTTTTTTTTGGATTTTTTGAGAAAAGTGAAAAATAAATGGGTCTAAGACTATAGAAAGTGGGTTTAGGCGTACGGTGTGTGCTCCAAGTTAGAAAACGAGCACCCCCATGGATAAAAAGACCCCTAGACCACACTTTTATGTCTTTTACAAAAAAAAAATTAAACCATTAAAAAATGGCTTAATTTTTACGGAAATTTTTTTTTCGCCGAAACCTAAAAAATACCTAGGGGGACCTAGCACATGTCCATACGACTCAAAATTAATTCCTAGCATGTTCATATACATTGAACCAAGGACTTTAATAACCCCCTAAGGCTCGTTAATCTCACCAAGCATTCCAGCTTTGGAGGAGCAGGAGAAAAAATAAAAAATTATGTTATCCACAAATGCAAGACATAATTAATAAGTGAGAAAATTCCTTGGAATACTCGACTTTATCAAAAAGTCCTAGGGAACCAAGTCCTTTACAAAAACACCATGCTAGTACATTTTATTACAAACCTCGCAGGGCATGGAAATGTGAAGATTTTTTTTTTTTAAAATGGCCCTTATAAAATCCTGATGGACATTAAATCACCAAAAATGAACATGTAAAATGTTCAACTTTGCCCATTCACTTGATAGTCCACCTAAGTACAACTTAGCTGACAACATATGGCTCCAACTCCAGGACGTGTGCTCGATCTGGTCTTTAGGCAAGGAGAGCATACGAGAACACCAGAATCTCCGGTTTCTATGACCTCTAAAAACATCTCAACTTGACAAGAAAGCCTTTCAGTAGCACGAGTTCTTATGAGAGGAAAATGAACCATAAGTTGTATTATTCAAAAACAAAATTAACTAAAAAACTCTAAGTACAAAAAAGGAAAGTACTGAAAAAGAAATGGTGAAATTAAATGCTCACTTGATAAGCTTATTTTCCTACTCTAAGCATAACATAATAAAATGCTAGTAAAATTATAAATCCAATGCAACCATCTTAACATTTTATCAATATAAAAACTTTTTACCTTGTGTTTGGTTACCAGCCAAGACAAAGATACCTTATTCCGAAAATGCAAACCTGCATGATAATTCTTGATTGGAGGATTGGATGGGTGATCATAGGCATATGATAAATCTTTGAAGTGCTTCCCCCAATGGTAAGTCCTCATGCAGTCCTCTTCTACCCATGACTGGATAGGGATGAGAAAAAACTCAGAATGATAAGGCAGACCAACTACCTCATCATATTGATTTGAAGGGCTCTTTTGATAGTACATTTCTGTGAAAGTATAAGCCCCAAGCTACTCCAAATCATAAGGAACCTCTGAATGGGTTGATGAAAGATGAAACTGACATTCCACTTATTTCATCATATCCAACTCTTCGTTATATTGTTGATCCAAGTCTTCATTACTAATACTCATTAATGGATCTGATTTATCATAAGAAGTATCTGCATGCTCCTCTTCCATGTCAAGATTCCCCGAGGTCTCAAAATCAACACTTCGCTCTTTTGATATATCAAAGATGGGTTTTTCTAAATCCATCCAATAATCATCATACCCATCCTTGTAAATGAAAGGGGAGTCTTTGTCTATTGCATCACAATCCTGGCCATACCCATCCTCATGTTCACAATAATCATTCTCAAAAGGTTTGGATTCAAAGATATTACAAGGCGTAAAACTTTCCAAAACCTCACAAGTATGTGGAGAACATGGAGGAGTGTAATCATGAGCCATACAAAATTCATCACAAGTTTCTTTAGAGGCTTCTGTAATGGTTTCTTCTTGAGGTGAATCTGAAATATCCAGGTGGTCATTATCACTAAAATAGACTTGAGAATACTCCAAATCTTCAATATTTTCTGTTATGGTGACATGAGGAGGGTTTTCAACAAAATCTTCAATCAAGGGTGTTGTTATCACACCATACTAGCAGGGCTACTATTCTTGCTTAGCCGATATCTACACATTCTAGAGCTTAGATTTTTCAGAGCTTGGCTATGATGACTTTATATTTTGATATCACTCATGATCAAAGCAATGTATTATTCAGACTTATGTTAGACCTTGTGTCAAGGCTGAGCCTTGAGAATTCAGATTTGATGACCAATGTGACCCTTTATTCCATAAAGTTTCAGTTCAGTGCCTAGAGATGTATTGCAACAGTGTTTGAAATAATATATGATGATTATTCTTATGATGATGTTGTATGACCTATGGATTTCTAATCATTGACTGTGGATTATTATCTCGTTGCTTTAGTCATGTTCACAGCATTAGCTTGGTATATGATTCATGATGTGGAAAACTTTATAAACTTAAAATGGACTATCTTGATGATTAATTATAAAATGGACATTTTACTTGCACATTTAGGTTGTTTGACAAAACTCACTGGTTTACTACCTTGCATAGATATGGTCTTTCTTGACACTAGTTTTCTGCTAGCGTAGGCTCCACATTCACTTAACTCCATCCATCCGTGACTTTCCTTATTTGGCTTTAACCCTTGACTTGTCTTACTTGACTTTCTGATATTGAGGATGTCCCTTTTTATTACCTCTATGTTTGGACCGCATTCCTGTTTGTTTAGTGTCTCGGCTATGAGGTTGTGACAAAACTTGCCTTTGGTAAGTTGGATTGTAGTCCTAAATCATTCCGGCCGGTTGTCCCGATGTTTGGCACTGGCTCTAACTCCCCTTAGTCACTTGAGATGTTGTTCGCTAAACCTGAACGCTCATGTACTACTTATGGAAACTTATATAGATTCTCCCATGGAAACTAAAAAAGGGCAAGAGAGATGAACTGCTAAAAATACTCCTCGAAGAGTATAAGAAAGGTCCAAAAAGCAGTGATTCTTAAATTCTATATCTAAACAATTGTTGACCTTATATATGTATACAAACATTCCTTGGATGCAAGCTGCAATTAGTTGTGCTTATCAGCACACCTAAGATCCGAAGGGTTATGTAGGCCAAAAAGGCCATGAAATGAAATCAATGGATCCTAATGAAACTGGATCATCTTTTATAAAAGTAGACATGATGCCTAAGTTGAATAAGCACTCTCTAAACAACTTACCCATTTGTGAGACACAGTCATTCCCTGTGTTTATTTTTCCAGGAACAGAGTTTGTATGTTCCCCTTTCTCCCAGTCCAAAGTGTCTTCTAGTTGAGTTTAGACAAGTCACCTCCTTTGCCTAGCCTTGTTCCTAGCCTTCATCCTTAGCTAGCAGTTAGACCATGACCAATGGGTGAGTTTGTCATTTAAGCTATTGTGCAAGTAAATATAAATAACAATGAAATGAACAAATACGATTAATGCCACTGAATGATGTTATGCTTTAAGTTAAGTTGTGAGTATGATTAGAGGAACTTGTCTTAGTCTATTGATATGATTTATCCTTGGTTATAAATATTGACCTAGTCAAACCCAGTTTGACTATGGTCATTCCTTGGGATCCGTGATGATGTGGGCCATGAAGGCTTATTGATGATGATGTATGAGCCCACATACTCTTGTTGATGATGCTATATGATGGACATATGGTTCAGGTGATGATTGATGCAGTTCAACAGGTTTTATTATTTCTTTAGATCATCAGATTATACACTGTCCATATATGGTGGACCCTACAGTTTTCCCATAAGGGAAACCCATGGTGTATGAGTACACATTATCAATAGATTTGGGTCTCCTGGATCCAATGAGACACTTATCTTTCCATTCCGGGCACTTTTGACAGTGATAGATGCAGTTTTACACTTGTTGACTAGATTTGGGGCTGATTTTTCAGCCTGAGCAGCAAGGGCCATGAGAGGCCAGTTCACCTAGGGCGCTGTATGAGGAGGGGGTGGTCCAGCCACTTGATATTACCACTTACCCCCCCCCTCTAGAGAGCCTGGTGGGCTCAGTTTGACAGCGTAGGTGCCCTAGGTGGTAGTTTCAGCACTTTCACAGTTACCGAGGCAATCCAGAAATGGGATAAAGGCATCATTGAGGAATTCGATTTGGGCAATTGAGGCAAGGTTTTGGCACTTGGTTTTCACAGAGGTCCTCCAGGGTGAACCCTTATCTTCCAGCCAGTTTTCATCAGTCAGGGGGGTCCACAGAGGCCATAGGAGGCCATTTACTGCATGTCTCTCACAAATTTTGAGGACAGATTTGATCATTTGTATTTATTTTGGACATATTATATTATTTTATTGTGCCATGGGGATGAGCTAGCAAGGATTGATGCCTCCTAGCCCCACCATGAGCTCCATGTGTCATGTCTTAGTCATACGAGGTGGGCCCATGTACTTTTGCCCCCTCTAATGGATGACGTCACCCTCCTTGAGTATCTTTTAGCTATGATGTGATCATTATTTGAGTGATCCATGTGTTGTATTGTTATGTTTCATCTTAGCCATTGATCATGTATTGAGATCTTTTAATCTCAACCACTCATTTCAAAAAGTGGTTTTGAGATCTAGGGTTTTTAGAGTAAATGCTTGGATCTTGGAGTGGATGTTGGTTACCTTGATTGTAAATGCTTTTGTCCATTGCACTGGAGGATCTCTTGTAGCTATCTTGCATATTTTGCCATACTTTTTACAGGTTGAGGAGGCATTTTTGGACAAGTGCAAATTGGTGGGGAGGCCTACCCTTCAAGCTTGGAGGAGGACGTTTTGGTTAAACAGGGAGTGGTTTTGTCTTTGTACCAACTATTCTTTGCTTATCTCTTTCTTGCTTGTATCTACCTTCAACATGTTAAACTGATTGATGCCTTGCTCCTTGGTTTTGACAGGTTAGAGGGACACATGTGTGGCTTGGAGAAAATCGATTTGGCAAGAAGGCTTCAAATATTCTTCATTTGATCTTTGGAAAAATTAATCCTCAACTCAACTAGCATTCATCTCATCATCCAGGTATGCTCCAAAGGTATGGTTGTCTTCTTCCTTGGCTTATCCATAACTTCTAGATCATAAACACCCTAATTGATTAAAACCCTCATTTTTCACTTTTTCTTAGATCTACTTGGTTCTAGCTTGGCTCTTGGAAAGATATTGAAAACCCACCTCTATTGTATCCACGGAAATTTGGATCTATAGTTTGGTGGTGATTGGGTTCCATTTGACACACTTTCCAAGGCACCTAGCCCTCTTGAAGGCAATTCGCACCCATTGGGAGAAGCTAGTTGGGTTAGTTCCAAGACATGGGTAGGTGAGATTCCACTTGATTCATGATCCTCACATTTGATAACTTACCCCTAGTGCTTCACTTCATTGATTTTCACCTTGTGGGCCCCATTCCTCATTTTGAGGGTTGTGCCCTTCTTGGGTCAATTTGGTGATGCATGTTCAATATCATATCTATGGAGTTCTAGCCATTGGATGCCCTTGTTTTTCAAGATCCACAATGATAATTGCCTAAACTACCCAGATCTAAACTTTGGTGGCTTTTGGACTCTATTTGACACACCTTTCCATGCATTTATCCCTCCTTGGGCAAAGTCGCACTCCTTGGGGGTTTGAGTTTGTCCGCTTCTAGGACGTGGGTGGTTGAGATCCCATTGGATTTGAAATGAGCATACCTTGAAACCTATATCTAGTGTCTCACTTTGTGAAGTTCTGCCTTGGGGGTAGCATTCCTTGTTTTGGGGATTGTTGTCCACCTGGGTCATCTAGTGAAACATTAGATCTAGTAAGATCTAACCATCCAATCTACTTGATCTTGAAAAATACCCTTGATTTGGATCTTAGGTGTCCCAATCTACACTTTCACATCCTTTTGACTCCATTTGCCCATCCAGTTCAAGGCACTAGTCCACCTAAGGCAATTCACACTCCTTGGGAGTAGTGTCAAGTACTAGATCCCATATGTGGGTATCTCTGATTTCAACTTAGATCCATAGATCTACCTCTTGCATACCCCTTGTTACCATTTACATCCTTAACTTCACCTTGTGGGCCCCATTTGAACCATCTCCATATCCCAAGGCAATGGACCCCACTTGTGTATTTCATGGTACTAGATCTTGTTATTTGATCTCATCTTGTGGCCTAAATCATTCAATGGTTGAAACATAAGTCATCCCTTAAAGCCTCTTTCAACCATACTTAAACTCCTAGGTCCACCTAACCTTGCATTGGTTTTTGTAACTCATCTTTCACACTTCCCTAGAAACCATTGTTTGGATCCAATATCCTTTGAGTGGCTATAGGGTCTCCCCCTTGGTCTTGATTCATCTTGATCTAAAGTGAAGAGTGCCTCGGTTGACGTGACTCCCAGCTTGAATTGGGAACCATGGCATCTCTTGGGTCACCTCTTTAGTTGTTCATCTCCCCTACCATCCCGGATGGGATACCTTTAGGGACAACTACAAGTTGTGTGATAATAGGTGCTTCATGAAACTCATCAATAGAGTGATGTTGTACTTTGGGAAGGAAGGAGTTATATTTTTTAACAAGCTGGTCAATCTCTGCCTTTTCTCCTTCATGCCAACGCAAGAGGAAACACTTAAGCAAATCAGCCATATAAGCTATGGATTTGTTATAAAGGGTGTTGAACCAAATGTTTTCCTTCTCGTCCAATGTCCAAGCAAATATGATCATCAGATCATCCTCATGATAAATATTAAAATCAACCCCCAGATTGAAGAAAGCAACAATATGACGGGTGGCTAAATCACCATTCTTTCCATAGAACTCTAGAGCAATGTCAAATAGCTTGTCATGGTCATAGCAATGATTAGGAAAACCATGGATGTTTGAGATATCTAACTGAGGAAAGATTTCAAGCAGGATATCACGGAGTTCTTCCTTATCAATACCCATAATCTCAAACCATGAGGCACCAAATCTGAATTATGAATGTAATCATATCTTGTATTGAATCAATAGAATTGTCAAAACAATGAGCTTCAAAGATTTTCAAAGTGTTGCATGGGCTCATCTACACACAAGCAGTCTTAACAAAATTATATGAGAAACAAGGGTTTTATCCCTTCAATGGAGTCACCATGTGAGAATGCATATAAAACACTCTCACAAAGAATCTATTTTTTGCTTTTCTTTGAAATTTTATAAAAGGAAAAATGGTTAGTGGAGTCGCCAGATGAAAAATTAAAAATCTAATCTAAAGATTCATCAAACAAACCAAAAAAAAATGGAAAACTCAAAAGTCGTATTCTGGGAATAAAAAGACTTATACCCGGCAGCGGCGCCAAAATGTTGCCGCCTGGTTTCACACCGGGGAAAACGCGGCAGAAGTCTTCAAGCCGCTAGTGTGGCCTTGGAGGCAAGCCAGAGTCAAGTGCTATCACCTGAAACTCGACTCCTCCGTCTAGGCTTACTCCTAGCGAAGCCAAGGGGGGTGGACCCTAAAAAGTAAAAATAAAACTAAGTTTTTAATCTATGGAAAGAAAAACAAGTTATCTAGGAGTTAAAAAATTTTGTGAACCAAGATCAATGCACTATATATATAAAGAAATATCATTCAGCACTCAACATTATCATCATTCTCATTTTAAAACATCCATCATCATTGAAATATAAGTAACTTGATCAGTGATGATAAATGGAGTAAAAAATAAAGTGCTTGAAACTGAAATGACAATGTTGTGCAATTGTTCTTGGTTAATTTTATTATTAGTGTGGTAATGGATCTTTTTATTCAGGATGGGGATTCCCAATATACCAAAAGGTACTGAGAATATGTCTGGAATTCAACAAGGTGGCTTTTCACTCAGACATGTGGGCTGGATCAGAGCCTCAGGGAGGTGTTCAACACTATACCAAACGAGGGTATAGTTTAACGGTTTCCTAGAGGTCACTACCCAGTGGTTCCTGCGTCCTTTGAGAAATTTTCCCACCAAGGTTGAATAGACGTTTGTGCCAGATTTTCACAAATAGGTGGTTTATTGGGTGTGTTGATCCTATTACTAGTCACTTATTCCCTTTCTGGTGTGATCAGCTTGTTCAGACTAAGCTGCAGTGACCACAGAGCATACGAGGAAAAGCCTTTTAAATTTTAAGTTTTTTATGAACACAAATTTTATTTTTTTTAGACCCCAAGAGTCTCTTTACGGGCCAGTACTCGGGAAATCCCGTATCTTGAAACCTTACTTAGGGAAAGCAAAGGGGTGTTTTGGATTGTAAAAAAGTGAAAATTTGTAAAAAATGTAAAAAAAAAAAGGTCCCGAGTGAACTCATGGCCCATCAATGAAATGGACCAACGAGGATAATTTTAGTCCTAGTTAAGTTTTATTAATTGCCGAATAGAAAAAATCACGCCATGAAAAAGAGTCGAAACAGTTCCCCCTTGGGGGGATGGGGTGTGGACGCTGGTTAGCCCACTTGCTCTCGTTTAATATTTCGTTACAATACAATATAGAAGTGCCCTAGTCTTTTAAAATGACTCGGTGGATTACAATAACAGAAGGGAAGAGTATCTAGTTTGAGAAAATAAAGTTTATGGAGCTTTGGATGGCCTGAATCTTCAAAATTTGGCTAGCATCTCCTCCTACCTGTTCACCAATTGCTGCAAACCAGCAAACAAATGTTAATGAAAGATGCCCAAAAACACTTTAAGAGTGTAGTTGGGTCACCTATAAAAAACCCAAAAAATTCTAAGACAAAAAACTAAGTAAACAAGAAAAAATTGAACTAAGTGAGACAAGCTATAAGGCTTGTCTCCTTAGGATCTTTGCACACTCAGAGAGGTGCAAATTTTAAGCTCTTATATCAGCCAAATAAACATTAAATATCAGTAAAACATACTACTTGTTCCAGTTTTTAAAATATGCAAAAACTCAAACTTTGACAATAAGTATGCATCTATTATATCTAGATTAAATTTTTACTTTGAGAAACACTTAAGATCTAATAAATAATCAGATCTACTTATGATATTGCAAAAGAGAAAGATTTGAGATATGCAAACCAAAGTAACCAAGAAAAGTTTAGAATTTTTTGTTGCCGAGAAAGAGAAAGGAAGCGGATTGGCATGTAAACTCAAAAATCTTTGAAGGTCTGGAAGTGCGACACCGAGGGCAAGATCCACCAAAGCATGTACAAATGAGGAAAAGGAGAGCAAGCAAGCTGTTATCCCTAAACCTAGACTACAAGGGTTCAAGCTTAAGGTAATCTTAGATAGTAGGAATGGGACATCTACAAAATAAATTCTTATGTTTTGTTTTTGGTATTTTTGGTGGTAACAGAAAACATGAGTTTTGTAGGATATCAAAACAAAAGACAGGTGCAATATTGAATTTCAATACATGAATAGAAATAGAAAAATGACTGTGATACATAAATTTGGAGAATGCATTCATTCCTACATGAGCTGTATACTTTGTTCATTTGTTAAGTGTCATACATAACATGCTGCCACGCCTTACAAGAGTACCATGCACATAATTACAGTAGGCTGCCACGTTTTACAGGAGTACACATACCATGTATTTCCATAATTGATATCATATTATAACAAATGCAAATTATAATTATGATTCCAAACCCCTGTTTTAATCGTAATATCACAATTTACAAAACTAACAGCATTTTCAAATTCGAAATTATGGTAGATGCTGTCAGTTTGACATTTAAATCTAATTTATGAAATTTAAAATTTCCCAAGCATTTGTAATGTTTGTTAATGCAAGAAAATAAACTTTATTTTGAATATAAATATGAACAAGAGCCAAATCCTTATTTAATTATGAAAACATGCCAACTGGTAAAATAAAATTTCAAGACATAAGGAAATGCATAGGCTGGACAAATGGAAAAAACTGAAAGAAAATGAAGTAAGGGCTGTGTACATCTATGGAACAACCCTAGCAATAACATCAGGCTCCGTCTGGGGATAAGGTCTTCCCTGTGAGACCTTAAGAACATGTGAATTGTGCCTTCTGCAATCTGTTTTATTGGGCTGGAGTCTACTGAACTTATTTGAACTGATATGTACAATGAATATATACAAAAAACATGTCATTTCAATCAGGTATGAAATAGCTTTAAAAAATGTCCATTAACTGGACCTGGAATCTCATTACCACCCAGAATTTGTAGGACAAAAGTGTTATTTCCCAGAATTTTCACCACTATGAATGGTCCAAACCACAAAGCATCAAACTTACCATGCTTTCCTTTATCTTCATATCTGGCATCCCATCTTAAGACTTGATCACCCACTGAAAACACATTCTTTTTTACCTTTTTATCAAAGCTTTCTTTCATCCTATTTCTGTGTATTTCAGCTTTGTCCATGAGAGCTTCCCTTTCTTGCTGTAGCTGAATTATTTGAAATGTCCTTCTTTTCTTCATTTCTGCTTCTTCCTCAATTTCCTGCACAAAATTAATCACTGGTGCCATTAACTGAACAGGGAATACAGCTTCAGTTCCATACACTATTTGAAATGGGGTAGTTCCAATTGACTTCTTTATTGTGACTCTGTTTGCCCATAAAGCAAACCTTAACTTAGAATCCCAATTCTTCTTGTTTTCTGATAACATTTTCTAAATGCTTGTCACAATGTTTTTATTGATGGATTCTGCCAATCCATTGCCTTGGGGGTAATATGGTGTAGATTGTCTCAAGGAAATACTATTTTCTTCAGCAAATTTGATGATTTTCTTGGATTTAAATGCAGGAGCATTATCTGTAATGATTTTTCTAGGGCATCCAAATCGAGTAAGAATGTTTTCTTGCAGGAAATTAATGATTACCTGATCTGTTGCTTTTCTAGTTGGGATTGCTTCTACCCACTTTGTGAAGAAATCTGTTGCAGTTAAGATCCACCTATGTTGGCCACTAGATGGAGGATGAATTTCGCCAATAAAATCTAAACCCCATTGTTGAAATGGAGCTTCTACTAATATAGGTTTCAAGGGTAAGGACTGCAATTGATGTTTACCTGCAAACCTCTGACATTTTTCACAAGCCCTAATCTGTTGGTACACATCTGAGAAAAGAGTGGGCCAGTAATAACCCGCTCTTAATATTTTGAAGGATGTTTCCTTCTAGTATTTATGTCCACCACATATACCAGCATGCAATTCCTCAATGACAGCATTTGCTTCTGTTTTATCCAAACATCTCAAAAGTATTCCTCCAGGGTCCTTTCAGTACAATACTTGATCAATCAACACATACTTCGGAGCTTTCAGTTTTATAGATCTGCATTCATTTTTACTCAACTCTGTGGAACAGTGCAGATTTAACAAATAATAAACAATTTCAGCATACCAAGGACAGTCAAAATACCTGCTGTAAACTGATTTTTCACCCTGTTCAGAATTTTCTGCCATCATATACAGATCCAATATCTAACAATTTGACTCAGATAAAATCTTAGCTAAGCCTTGTCCCTTTACCAATTTAGTAGGCTTAATTTCCACCTCATATTCCATCACCTTTGCAATCCACCTGCCTCTCTTTCCTTCGCTATCAGGTTGTACCAAAATGTCTTTTACAACTGAGTTAGGAACATAAGCTAAAAATTTAGAATGGAGTACATAAATTCTGAAAAATTTAAGTGCCTTAACCAAAGCATAGGCCTATTTCTCCATACTAGAGTATTTCAACTCTGAATCCCTTAATGTCTTGCTAAAGAATGAGATGGGTTGTTCTAATCCATCCGAATTTTTCTGCAACAACACAGTAGCAATTGTTTCTTCTGATGCAAATGAAAAAATTGCAAAATCTCTAGTGTAATCAGGGGCTGCTAACACGGGTGCTTCTACCAATGCCTGCTTAATTTTCTCAAATGACTATTTAGCTTGCTCAGACCATCTTACCTCCCTGTCCTTCTTGAGCATATCAGTAATATACTTAATAGTTTCAGCAAAATTAGGGATAAACCACCTCAAAAAATTGTTTTTTCCTATGAAAGACTGAATTTCTTTTTTATTTCTAGGAATAGCAATCTTTAAACTAGCTTTCACTCTTTCCGGGTCTATTTTAATCCCATCTGCAGAAACTATGTGACCCAATAACTTACCTTCTGTCATAGCAAAGTGAGAATTTTTTGGGTTCAATGACAACCCAAATCGTCTGCATTTCATAAAAGTTTGCTTCAGATGTTTCAAATGCTCTTCATCAGATTTAGAAAAGACCGTGATATCATCTTGATAAATGACCACAAACTTTTCATTCTCACCTACGAATGCTATGTCCATTGCCCTTTGAAACGTGGCACCTGCATTCATTAGCCCAAAAGGCATTTTGTCATACATGAATGTACCCCAGGGGGTTGTAAAAGTTGTTTTCTCTCTATCCTCCGGCTGAACCGCAATCTGGTTATAACCAAAGAAACCATCAATCATTGAAATTCTTTCTGCACCAACCACTCTCTGCAAAATCTGATCTATCTTAGGCAATGAATAGTTATCTTTAAGGCATGATCTGTTTAAATTTCGAAAATCTACACATAACCTTATTTCCCCATTTTTCTTGCGTACTGGAACAAGGTTGCCTACCCAGGAGGAGTACCTAAGACGAACAATAATCTTGGCATCCAGTAGTTTCTTCACCTCTTTTTCAATGACTGGTAAAAGTGTTGGATTAAGCCTTCTAAGTTTCTGTTTGAAGGGCTCAGTATTTTCCTTCAGTGGGATCTTATGCTGAATAACATTAGTGTCATAGGTTTTAAGATCCTCATATGACCATGCAAAAATATCTATGAATGCCTTCAACAAAATAATGTATTTGTTTCTCTCCTTTTATGATAATTGTTTAGATATCTTAACCATCCTCGGTTCTGCCACAGACCCAATATTACAGCTGATTACACTCTCTTCAGTGGTCTGAAAATTATTTTTCAACAGTGTATCATTTTTTGAAAACAACCTCTCTTATGGAACAAGTCCCTTAGGGATAAAATTGCTCTTTAAATCCAGAATTTTTTTTATCAGCAATTGACTCTTTTGCATGAGTAGACATTTCAGCCAGATCTAGGTCTTCATCTAAATCAACTTGGTTATCTGCAAATTCTTTAGTTAATTGTAAAAATTCTTTTATTTCCTGTTCATCTTGAAAAACCCTCCAATGTTTAATATCATATGGGACTGCTGGTCTATACCTCACATCAATGGGATACTTTAGGTGTGTCAATTTTGGGATTCTGAAATATGCTGCTGCTAATGTCAGTGAATCTGCAGTTTGATTACAATCTCTGGGAATATATGTTATATTAAAAGCACAGAAAAAATTATCTATCATGTCCCACACCTCATTTCTATAAACTTTCAATAATGACTGCTTTACCTGATAAATACTCTTCACTTGCTGAATTACCAATTCGGAGTCGCCAAACACTGCAATACTTTGAATATTCATATCTTTTGTAGCCCTCAATCCCAAGATTAATGCCTCATATTCAGCAAAATTGTTTGTGGTTTGAAATTCTAATTTATAAATTAATGAAATCATCTCACCTCCAGGAGGAATCAACAACACACCAGCCCCTGCTCCATCCTTATTTGATGACCCATCAAAATACATCTGCCAAATGCCTTCCATTTCTTCTGTGTCATACTGAATTGAACTGTCTTTTCTAACTTGCAAAACTCCTGCAACATCATCATTTATCTGTAACACGCATGAACCCATATCCTCTTGTACTGTATAAATAGGATGATTTGTAGGATTTCTGTCATCACTTACCAGGAATGCCAATTACACCTCTCTGTATAATCTTTTATATTCACCTCCAAATATAGGAATTGAAGCATATGATAGATCCATTTGGAGAGTGCCACCTATCTTTTTATCCCATGATCTTGACAGCAACATGCCAAACTTAGGAGGAATATCAGCCACTACAACATCCATGAGAACACTTTTCATATGCAGCTGGGTAAGCTTGACTACAAGGTCTTTTATGACTCCTAAACATTTGACAGCTCGAGAATCAAAAGCATACAAATCATGGTAGTGTTTAGTAACAGATAATCCTAGGGCTTCCATAACTTTCTTTGGCATAAGATTGTGTGAAGCACCTAAATCCAAAAGACAATTATGCAACATCTGATCATGTATGGTAAGTGTAATATAGAAAGGTGGGGGATAACAAGATTTTATTTCTGACTGGTCAGAAGCTTTCGAACCAGTGATAATGGTGGGATCTTTCTCTTGCAAGTTTATCACATCTTCTAAGGCATGAACAGGTGATGAGTTTAAAATTTTCATGGCTGGTTCTCTGTAAGATCTGCTCCTTATCAATTCAGTTAAAGGGATGGGAATCTTGATTTTATTTATTTCACGCTCCAAATCAAAACCAAGCATATTACCTCCTTTTGCTAATTTAACAGGGTTATTTTTATCTTTTTGTGGTTCCTGATTTTCTGTATAAGGCAATGTTGCTTTAGTGGGCACAAATTTCACCTTCTTTTTGAATGGTGCAGCTTGTTTTACCCCAGACCTAAGTCCATATGATTTCTGTTGCTGTTCTTGCTGACAAGTTCCAGATTGCTGCTCATTAACACTTCCTTCTTCATAATTAATCTCTGTTGCAGCATAGTAATTATCCCTCGTTATAAATTTAGAAGCATATACATCATCCAACTGATTAATATCATGCTCTGACTCTTCAATCTCTTCTAATGTTGTTTCATACGGATCATCCTCCCTTATTAAGTTGTTCTGAAAAGGAAGCTATACCTTTTGATATTCATTCTCTCTCTTCTCCCTTTCAATGTCATTGTTCCTTCTCTCTCTGGGCATGAATCTGGGAGGATAAGGGCGCCTAAATTGATTTTGGCTTCTGTTATCATTATCATAGGCATGCCTATTCTGATTTTTCTTTTCCATTTCCATTCTCTCAATTTTTGCAGACAAATCTTTTATGGTTTTGTGCATTTCATCATATTTTCTATCTGAAGTTTTTGTAAAAGAAGAAGGCGGCATCATCTCCTTTTTTCCCTTCCTATCCATATTTTGAGCTTCATCTTCTTCTTTAAGTTTGTTGGATGCTAAAATGTTAGATTCAACCTCTAAGGCTGCATCCTGCATATTCATCAGAGACGGTGCTTTTCTTTTCCTTAACCACAAGGAAAATTGATGATCAAAAACATTGGCATAAGTTAACTTTGTTGCAGTTTCAGTAGGTTTAATCTCTATAGGAATCTTGTTATACATTTTATTAAACCTTTTCGAAAAATCTGCAACTGCTTCATCAGGCTTTCTCTTTAATGCTGTGAATTCTGTGTAATAATAGAGATAATCCTTGGTGTCTCCCCATTGTCTGATAAACACATGGTGTAACTCCTCCAAACCATCAATAGAATTCTCTGGTAACTCCCTAAACCATTTTCTAACTTCTCCATCTAGACTTTGAACGAACATTCTCATCCAAACATCTCTAGCTTCAATGTTGTAGTTATCAGCATAGCTACAAAACTTATCCCAATGTTCTTCAGCAATTCTCCCACCCTGGCCATCAAACCTAGGCAAATATTTCTGATAGTCACCACCAGGAAAAGAGTTTAGGGGTCGATGCATGACTAATGCAGCATATCTAGCTGCTACCATGCGGTCCATCATATCAGGGGGTTGGCCAGCCATATTAAATGAATGAAAAATCTGTGGAACAACTGGTTGAATCTGTGGAGATGGTGGTTTGGTATGTGGAGGGGAAGGTACTTCAATTTTCAACTGGACAATGAAAAGCCTACTTGTAAGGGGTATTTCAGGTTCTGTCAAAGATTTCAAGGTAAAAACTTCATCAGGAATATGTTTATGTTCTAAAGAAAGAGGATTTGAATACACATTAAAATCACCAACCTGTGTTGGATTTAATTCATCAACTTTAGGAATGTTAACTGATAAATCCAATTTATTTTCTTCTTGGTTGTTCACAGGGTCTGAAGAGGAAGATCCTAGATCTGTATCATTAGTGGAAAACTGAGGGTTACTGAATGATGGAATGCTTAAATTCCTTCTAGCCTCCCTCATAATATTTTTTGGATCAAAAACTCCTTCATGTAAAGGAGATGAAGGATTCCCTCTTGTACCAATCGGCTTTGAAGCCACTGTAACTTTCTGACTATCAGGTGAATGTAGTCTGTAAACAAATGTAGTGATTTTGTCACCTCTCAAAACCAGCTATAAAAATGTCAACACCCAAGGAAGATATACTTTCGTTTCTCCGTCCCCAGCAACGGCGCCAAAAGATAATATCCCTAAAGTTGAACCTAGACTACAAGGGTTCAAGCTTAAGGTAATCTTAGATAGTAGGAATGGGACATCTACAGAATAAATTCTTATGTTTTGTTTTTGGTATTTTTGGTGGTAACAGAAAACATGAGTTATGTAGGATATCAAAACAAAAGACAGGTACAATATTGAATTTCAATACATGAATAGAAACAAAAAAATGACTGTGATCTTAAAACTATGAATATAAGAGCTCAGATAGTGTTTCATGATGGGGGCATAGTTGTATACTGTTTGGAATAATCATAACATGAAATTTAGACCATGCATGGACAAAATACCAAAAGCATACACTTCATAAATTGAAACAGGATAGGCACAAAGATCATATTTTAATTCATAAACAGTCATCTTCTGCAAAAATTAACATAAGAAATACATACATGCCTGTACGAGACAGCTTCTCAAAATCAAACGTCCATCATGTTATTCCAGTTCCAACCGTCTATTTGATGCCTATCTCATATATATACAAATATTTGCCTAAAGCAAGATAGTTAACAGATCCTATTTTATTGGATCTAGCTCCTCAAAAAATGGAACAAAGTTTTGCATTTTAGTCATTCGAACCCCTTTCATAAGTAAAACAACTAGAATAATCTGCAAGCTACAAAATTCTATCACTAAATTATAGAAAGAAGATTATATGCTCCTAGATGACTCAGCAAGAACCGCCAAGTCATCTATGACTTGTGATCTCCTTTGTAACCTGATATACTCGGTGTCAGCATTGTGCTCCTGTCCCTGCAACTCATCCAGTTGAGTCTTCATCTGTTTCCACTCCTTGTGCAAAGCTCTTTTCTTCTGTAGGGTCTCCTTTGCTATGGATGCCAGCTTCTGATAGTCTGCGTCCTTCTAACCTAAATCCTCTCGAAGTCTCTTGTTTGCCACCAATAGGCTCTCATTGATGTTCTGTAGATACTGACACTGTTCCTTGTATGTTTGCATGGTTTTCTTTATCTGGTCTAGTTCAGGAACTGTCTCTATTTCGTCTACACTCATTGCAATATCTTCTTCCTGTATGCCCTTAGAACTTGATGCTTGATTTTTATCATGGACCTGTTTATTTTCAGAAAATATTTTGGGAACATGCCCTACTTTTGCTTGCATATCTATAAAATCCTCACTTTCAGAAACAAAGACATCGATTTCTTTATCTATCTCATTATCTGAATCAATAACAGGGACTATTTCATTTCCCTGAGCAGGTTTCTTGAATAATATAACTTATGTGGCCATTTTAGTTCTTGATCTTGTCCTTGTCCCTAAGTCCACATTCTCTGCACTTATGCTTTTTATTGGTTTATCTTCAGCAATATTCAATAAGGTTTGCACAGCATCTTGTTTTTTCCTAGAATTTTCAGCCTGTACTTGCTCATCCAGCAATTTGCTTTCATTACCCTTCTTCTTAAAGGGTTTCTTCTTCTTTTTAATCTCAATCCCTTGTTCATGGATGAACTGGTCCCAATCTCTGCCTATTTGTTTCAAATGATGCAAAATCAACAGCTTAATAAGCCCTTGGTGAAAGATAGAACAGTCTGTATGCTTTGGCCGTTTTTGAATTGACAAAACCATTTTATGCAAACTCCTCCACAAATAATATGGAAGATTCAACTTCTTGCTTCCCTGTAGATGCATTAATAACCTAACATGGCATCTTAAAACCTTATCAAATCGACCATCACATGTAATGTAATTTTGAATTACCTCCCGTGGAATTTGCCAGTTAGGTTTTATCCTACTTATGTGCACGCCATTGTTCTAGTTTAAACTTTCAAACCCTGGTAACAAGAACTCGCTTTAATCTCCCTCAAAGTCTTGTTGTTTAAACCATTGCTCTCCTTCAACAATGACCCCCGTGACCTCTGCAACAACCTGTTCATTAACCACAACCTTGAAATCTTTGAAATCGACCACTCCATCCTTAGAATTTTTTATAAATGCTTTCGTTGCCTGAAGATTGTAGCCCTGCAACCTTTCACAAAAGACAAACCACCCAGCATTTTTCATCAACCTGGTTGACAAAGGAAATTGGGAAATCCACTCAATGCTATTGGGTTCTGTTCTGCATATGAGTCCTCCCAATTTTTTCTTCGGGATCTGCGTGGAAGTTTCATCCATTGTACCCTGCTACAACAACTAAACACTCAATGTTGAAAACCACTTATAACTTCAAAACCCTCTCCTGTAACTGTGTGGAAATTTGGCTGGATTCAAAATGAATAGGTGCTGAAAACCCTATCCTGCGGGGTTCATTCCCAAAACCACAATGTTTTGGCCATTGATCTTGCTAATTCGAAATTTGGAGAATGCATTCATCCCTACACGAGCTGTGTACTTTGTTCATTTGTTAAGTGTCATACATAACATGCTGCCATGCCTTACAAGAGTACCATGCACATAATTACAGTAGGCTGCCACGTTTTACAGGAATACACATACCATGTATTTACATAATTGATATCATATTATAACAAATGAAAAATATAATTATGATTCCAAACCCCTGTTTTAATCATAATATCACAATTTACAAAACTGACAACATTTTCAAATTCGAAATTATGGTAGATGCTGTCAGTTTGACATTTAAATCTAATTTATGAAATTTAAAATTTCCCAAGCATTTGTAATGTTTGTTAATGCAAGAAAATAAACTTTATTTTGAATACAAATATGAACAAGAGCCAAATCCTTATTTAATTATGAAAACATGCCAAATGGTAAAATAAAATTTCAAGACATAAGGAAATGCATAGGCTGGACAAATGGAAAAAACTGAAAGAAAATGAAGTAAGGGCTGTCTACATCTATGGAACAACCCTAGGAATAACACAAGCTATCTTCTTCTTCAACCTGTCAACCTGTAGCTAAAGACACTCACAAAAAACCCATCAAATCTAGAAATGCATATGGTTAGAAATGAAAACAATATGAGCTTAAACAAATGAAACATATACGTTTTGAATCTCTAATCAAAATGACACATACAAGAACTAACTAATACAAACAAGTTTAGTTAGTCTTTCTTACAAGCTAGAATATGGCTGAAAATGCTTGCACAAAATTGTCTAAGCTACAAATTACCTCATGCCATGAAATCCATCTACCACTCACAAAGCATCACATATGTGGACCTCCAAAGTATTCTTTATTCAATAGCAAAGATAAAACAAGTTACAAAGTAGGTCTGCTCCAACTCCAGCAAATGGGAGTGGGCAACCTTGTATATATAGAAAACCCAAGTGAGGGAATGCGCCCAAGTTGAGGAGAGGAATGGGTGAAATGATGGGGCAAATGGGGGAGTGATATATGGAGATACGGGCTTCCAAATCCCACCTAATGGGCTTCCAAAATCAGCCCCAAATTAGCTAAATGACAACCACATAATAGGTTGTAACATTCCTTAACATATGGGCATCTCTCCCTTGGGATTTGCGCCCCTCTCATGGGGAAATGCACCCTCCTAAGTGGGGAGATGATCCCACTATTATAGATGCCCATAATCTTTCTAAATCAGCTTCTTACACCTCCTCTTATATAGATGAACCGAAACTAACCACAAATCCCATAAAAAATGGAATTTAATTTTTCTCATGTTTTTTATTTTTTCTCCACATTTTCACTTTTTTTTGGATTTTTTGAGAAGAGTGAAAAATAAATGGGTCTAAGACTATAGAAAGTGGATTTAGGGGTATGGTGGGTGCTCCGAGTTAGAAAACGAGCACCCCCATGGCAAAAAAGACCCCTAGACCACACCTTTATGCCTTCTACAAAAAAAATAATTAAACCATTAAAAATGGCTTAATTTTTATGGAAAAACTTTTTTCGTCGGAACCTTAAAAAAAACTAGGGGGACCTAGCACATGTCCATACGACTCAAAACTAATCTCTAGCATGTTCATATACATTGACCCATGGACTTTAATAACCCCCTAAGTCCCATTAATCTCACCAGGCATTTCAGCTTTGGAGGAGCAGGAGAAAAACTCAAAAATTATGTTATGCACAAATGTAAGACATAATTAATAAGTGAGAAAACTCCTTTGAATACTCGACTTTATCAAAAAGTCCTAGGGAACCAAGTCTTTTACAAAAACACCATGCTAGTACATTTTATTACAAACCCCGCAAGGCATGGACATGTGAAGAATTTTTTTTTAAAAAGGGCATGTTACCAGCTAAGTTGTACTTAGTTGGACTATCAAGTGAGCAGGCAAAGTTGAACATGTTACATGTTCATTTTCAATGATTTGATGTCCAGTGGGCCTTTTAAAGGCCCCCTTTTTTTTAATTTTTTCCACATGTCCATGGGCCTGCGGGGTTTGTAATAAAATGTACTAGCATGGTGTTTTGTAAAATACTTGGTTCCCTAGGACTTTTTTGCCAAGTCAGGTATTCCAAGGAGTTTTTTCACCTATTGATTATGTCTTGCATTAGTGCATAACATAATTTTTGGGCTTTTCTCCTGCTCCTCCAAAGCTGGAATGCATGGGGAGGTTAACGAGCCTTAGGGAATTGTTAAATTCCATGGGTCAATGTATATGAACATGCTAGACATTATTTTTGAGTCATATGGACATGTGCTAAGTCCCCCTAGGTTGTTTTTTAATTTCCAGCGAAAAATATTTTTTCCGTGATTGAGCCATTTTTTAATGGTTTAATTAAATTTTTTGTGATTGGCATAGAAGTGCGGTCTAGGAGTCTTTTTTTCCTTGGGGGTGCTCATTTTCTAACTCAAAGCACCCATCATACCCCAAAACCCACTTTCTATAGTCTTAGAGTCATTTATTTTTCACTTATGCTAAAAAAATTGAAAAAAGTGAAAAAGTGGAGAAAAAAAAAAGTGAAAAATGACTTAAAAAATATTTCCAATTTTGGAGGAGTTAGAGGTCTGAAATATTTCAGCTATGTTTTAGGAGTTGTAAGAGTTGATTTTGGAAAGATTCCGGGTAGCTATATTAGTGGGATTACTTCCCCATTTAAGGGGGGCATATTTCCCAAAATTTGGCACCTTCAATCATGGAATTTGCAGCTATGTTTATGGGTTGTCACATGGATGATTTTTAGCTGATTTTGGGCTGATTTTGGCAACCCATTACATAGGAGTGGGCAGCCCCATTTGCTCCACGAGTTATGCCACTCACTCCACCCATTCCTCCTCAACATGGGCACCCCCTCTCCTTGAGTTTTTCTATATAAGCAAGTTCACTCTCATTGTTTTCTCATGAGAAGGTGGAACCTCTGCTCTTACCATTGTAATATCTTTGCATTTGTTTATGAATGAAAGGCTTTGGAGGCAATTCTCTGTGTGGACTCTCATGGTGTGGATGATCATATTCTATTTTAACATATGAGGTAATATGTGTCTTTACATGTTTATCCATGATGTTTATTGATCAATCACTAGCTTTTGAAGGAGATGTTGAGCTTAGTAGAGTAAAGATAATATAATCTATTTCATTATTTTTACTGTTGGTTATCACAGAGTGCTTAGAGTTCAATGTCATTTTTGTTTAAATGCTTGAATCTAATTCTCTATTTTAGTCTACACTAGTGCATTTGATCTTGCTTGTGTGAGTTGTCTTTTGTGTCTACAGGTTGCCGATCCGAAGAGTTGGTGGAGCTTGCTTGCATCCATTGGTCTTTGAAATTGATTCAAGGAGAACTAGTCCCATTGATCCCCACGGTGGAGGACTCCATAGCCCAAATTCAAAACATTTCTTCTTCTTCTCATCAACATAAAAAATCTTCAAATCTTTCTTGGTTACTTTGGTTTGCATATTTCAGACTTCATTCTTGTTTGAAAAAAAATCCTAAGTAGGTCTGATTTTTGTTTTAGATCTTAAGTTCATCTTCAAGTAAAATCTTTATCTAGATCTAGTTGATGCATGCTTCTTGTTTAAGTGTATTTTTCCGAATATTTTAAGGGCTTAAGCAAGTAGTATATTTGGCTGAACTTCATGTGTATTTGGCTGATTTAAAGAGCTTGTAATTTGCAGCCATTAAAAGCTAGCAAAGATCCCAAGTAAACAAGCCCCATTGTTTGCTTTACTTGGTTAATTTCCGTCAGTTTAACTTAGAATTTTAACTTAGATTTTTCTGGTTTTTTAGCAGGTGTCCCACACACTCTTAAAGTGTTTTTGGGCATCTTTTACTGATGTTTTCTTGCTGATTTGCAGCATTTGACGAACAGGTAGAGATAAATGCTAGCCAATTTTCGAGGATCCAGGCCATCCGAAGCACTTAGATTTTAAATTTTATGAACCGGTTACTTTTTCTCTCCTATATTGTAAGCCACTACGTCAATTTAAGACTAAGGCATTTCTTTCTCATTGTAACTAAAGTATCAAACGAGAGCAAGTGGGCTAATCAAGCACCCACACCCCATCCCCCTAGGGGGGAAAACTGTGTCGACTAATTTTTCGTGGTTTGCAATTTTTTTAGTTTAGATTTCATTTCCGCACTTAATAAAATCAAACTAGGCTTAAAATCAACCTTGTGGGTCCGTTCAACTGGCAAGCCACAAGTTCACTCAAAACATAGTTTTATCATTTTTTTTACAAACTCAAAACACCCCCCTTGCTTTCCCGAAGTAGGGTTTCTATACAAGGGCTTGCCCGAGTACGTGCCTGAAAAGAGACCCTTGGGGTTTAAAATGATAAAATTTTGGTTCATAAAATCTTCTAAAAATACCAAGGTCTTCTCTCGTATGCTCTGTGACCAACTTGCAGCTCAGTCTGATCCAATTAGTACGCATCAGAAAGGGGGAGATGGCTAGTAATAGGATCTAACACTGCCCCGAATAAAAAACCTTTATGTGAAAATCCGACACATCGCGAACATTTTGTTATCGTGGGGAAATTTATCAAAAGGATTGGGACAAAAACTGAGTAGTGACCTCTTGGAAACTGTTAGACTTGCCCTCGTTGGTACAGCATCTGAACACCTCCTTGAGACTCCGATTCAGCCCAAGTCTGAGAGGGAAGCCACACATCAAAATTCCGGACATGTTCCCCGTACCTTTGCGTATATTGGGAACCCACCAGCCATAATAAAAAGATCACTTTCACATTAATTCTAAAATAAACCAAGAACACTTGCACAACATTTACTTTTCTGCTCATGCATCTATTTCGACTCCATTATAAGGCACTGGTCTATATTGATATTATTTCATGTTATTGACAAATGTTGCAAATGAATGATGATAATAGTGAATGGGAGCAAATGATGTATTGATGAATGATTGTCTTGCTTTATATAAGTATATGGTGCTTTTATCTTGGTTATCAAAAATATTTTTTCTAACTCCTAAATTAGACACCTTAGTCTTTATTTTTAGGGGTCCACCCCCCTTGGCTTCGCTAGGAAACCCTAGACGGAGGAGTCGAGTCCCAAGTGACAGCACTTGACTCTGACTTGCCCCCAAGGCCACACCAGCAGCTTGAAGACTTCTGCTGCATTTTCCCCAAGTGTGGAACCAGGCGGCAACAGGGCCCTTATAAAGGCCTGATGGACATCAAATCACCGAAAATGAACATGTAAAATGTTCAACTTTTCCCGCTCACTTGTTAGTCCACCTAAGTACAACTTAGTTGGAAACATATGGCTCCAACTGCGAGAAGTGTGCTCGATTTGGTCTCCAGGAAAGGAGAGCATACGAGAACACCAAAATCTCCAGTTTCTATGACCTCTAAAAACATCTCAACTTGACAAGAAAACCTTTCAGTAGAACAAGTTCTTATAAGAGGAAAATGAACCATAAGTTGTATTATGCAAAAGCAAAATTAACTAAAAAAATCTAAGTACAAAAAAGAAAAGTACTGAAAAAGAAATGCTGAAAGTAAATGTTCACTTGATGAGCTTATTTTCCTACTCTAAGCATAACATAATAAAATGCTAAGTAAAATGATAAATCCAATGCAACCATCTTAACATTTTATCAATATAATTTTTTTTTACCTTGTGTTTGGTTACCAACCAAAACAAGGATACCTTATTCCGAAAATGCAAACCTGCATGATAATTCTGGATTCGACGATTGGATGGGTGATCATAGGCATATGATAGATCTTTGAAGTGCTTCCACCAATGGTAAGTCCTCATGCAGGCCTCTTCTACCCATGACTTGGTAGGGCTGAGAAAAAAATCAGAATGATAAGGCATACCAACTACCTCATCATATTGATCTGAAGGGCTCTTCTGATAGTACATTTTTGTGAAAGTATAAGCCCCAAGCTGCTCCAAATCATAAGGAACCTCTGAATGCGTTGATGAAAGCTGAAACTGACATTCCACTGATTTCATCATATCCAACTCTTTGTTATACTGTTGATCCAAGTCTTCATTACTAACACTCATTAATGGCTCTGATTTATCATAAGAAGTATCTGCATGCTCCTCTTCCATGTCAAGATTCCCCAAGGTCTCAAAATCAACACTCCCTTCTCTTGATATATCAAAGATGGGTTTTTCTAAATCCATCCAATAATCATCATGCTCATCCTTGTAAATGAAAGGGGAGTCTTTGTTTATTGCATCACAATCCTGGCCATACCCATCCTCATGTTCACAACAACCATTCTCAGAAGGTCTGGATTGAAAGATATTACAAGGTGTAAAACTATCCAAAACCTCAGAAGTATGTGGAGAACATGGAGGAGTGTAATCATAAACCATACAAAATTCATCACAAGTTTCTTTAAAGGCTTCTGTAATGGTTTCTTCTTGAGGTGAATCTGAAATATCCAGGTGATCATTATCACTAAAATAGACTTGAGAATACTCCAAATCTTCAATATTTTCTTTTATGGTGACATGAGAGAGTTTTCAACAAAATCTTCAATCAGGGGTGCTTCATGAAACTCATCAATAGGGTCATGTTGTACTTTGGGAAGGAAGGAGTTATATTTTTTAACACGCTGCTCAATCTCTGCCTTTTCTCCTTCATGCCAACGCAAGAGGAAACACTTAAGAAAATCAGCCATAGAAGCTATGGATTTGTTCTAAAGGGTATTGAACCAAATGTTTGCCTTCCCGTCCAACGTCTAAGCAAATATGGTCATCAAATCATCCTCATGATAAATATTAAAATCAACCACCAGATTGAAGAGAGCAACAATATGACGGGTGGTTGAATCACCATTGTTTCCATAGAACTCTGGAGCAATGTCAAATAGCTTGTCATGGTCATAGCAATGATTAGGAAAACCATGGATGTTTGAGATATCTAACTGAGGAAAGATTTCAAGAAGGCTAGCCTGGAGTTCTTCCTTATCAATACACATAATCTCAAACCATGAGGCACCAAATCTGAAGTATGACTGTGATCATATCTTGTACTGAATCAATAGAATTGTCAAAATAATGAGCTTCAAAGATTTTCAAAGTGTTGCATGGGCTTATCTACACACAAGCAGTCTCAACAAAACTATATGAGAAACAAGGGTTTTATCCCTTCAATGGAGTCGCCATGTGAGAATGCATATAAAACACTCTCACAAAGAATCTATTTTTTTCTTTTCTTTGAAATTTTATAAAAGGAAAAAAGGTTAGTGGAGTCGCCAGATGAAAAATTAAAAATATAATCTAAATATTCATCAAACAAAGCAAAACAAAAAAGGAAAACTCAAAAGTCGTATTCCAGGAATAAAAAGGCTTATACCCGGCAGCGGCGCCAAAATGTTGTTGTCTGGTTTCACACCTGAGAAAATGCGGCAGAAGTCTTCAATCCGCTGGTGTGGCCTTGGAGGCAAACCAGAGTCAAGTGCTGTCACCTGAAATTCGACTCCTCCATCTAGGTTTACTCCTAGTGAATCCAAGGGGGGTGGACCCTAAAAAGTAAAAGTAAAACTAAGTGTTTAATCTATGAAAAAGAAAACAACTTATCTAGGAGTTAGAAATTTTTGTGAACCAAGATCAATGCACTATATATATAAAGAAATATTGTTGATCACTCAACATTATCATCATTCTCATTTTAAAACATCCATCATCATTGAAATATAATTAACTAGATCAGTGCTGATAAATGGAGTTAGAAATAAAGTGCTTGAAACTGAAATGAAAATGTTGTGCAATTGTTCTTGGTTAATTTTTATTATTAGTGTGGTTATAGATCTTTTTATTAAGGCTTGGGGATTCCCAATATACCAAAAGGTACTGGGAATATGTCCGGAATTCAACAAGGTGGCTTCTCACTCAGACATGTGGGCTGGGTCGGAGTCTGATGGAGGTGTTCAACACTATACCAAACGAGGGTATAGTCTAACGGTTTCCCAGAGGTCACTACCTAGTGGTTCCCGCGTCCTTTGAGAAATTTTCCCACCAAAGTTGAATAGATGTTTGTGTCGGATTTTCAAAAATAGGTGGTTTATTGGGTGTGTTGATCCTATCACTAGTCACTTATTCCCTTTCCAATGTGATCAGCATGTTCAGAATGAGCTGCAATGACCACAAAGCATACGGTGAAAAGCCTTGTAAATTTTAAGTTTTTTATGAACACAAATTTTACTTTTTTAAAGCCCCAAGAGTGTACTAGAAAGCTTAAACCATCAGATCTACTCTTTGGGCCACTTTCCTTGTTTTAAGGGTCACATTTCCCAAGGCAGTTGATTTTGATCATTTGTCCTAACACTAGAATCCTGGAATCATTTCTAATTATCAAGTCACTGTGTCTAAGCACCCATAATCTAATCTATTCATTCTTAAGCCTCCATAGTGACCTTGTTTCCTTAAATCTAGGGTTCATCATCCCTCACCTTACGTACTCTATTTCCATAGCTTGATCTGGTGGTTGGGTTAGATCTCTCCTGTCGGGAGTAGATCAGGGTCACCCCATTTTCTATCTGTGGCTTTGATAGTATAAAGTGAAGAGTGCCTCGATTGGCATGACAACCAATCCATCTTGGGAATTGAGGATCTCTTGGTTCACCACTTTGGTTGCCTATCCCCTTTACCATACTGAATAGGATCCACCATTTGGGAAAACTACAAGTTGGGTGATAACAGGCCCATTTTAGGGGCAGGTTTCTCTTTGAAAATTAGGGTTGAGAACCTTCTGTGGCATGTTTGAGGGCTTAAATGATGTTTTTTGGGTTCAAAAATTCATTTCTTGTTCCATGCCCCTTGACACTATTCTACACTTTGAGGCCTTTCCAACGATAGAAGAATCACCGCAAACGAAGTCTCTATGAGGAAGTTATGGATTCCACAAGTTGACCACCATGGTACCGATTGGATTCCGTGTTAGCTCTCATTTCACACACATGCAGAACTAGTCATGTGTGGACTTTCAAGAGCATTCTAGAACTTCCAAAATCCTAACCCTAATTTGGAATTAAGACATGCAAAAAACCTAAAATTAACCCTACAAGGCTATCGAACTATGTTAAATACTGGGCTGTTAGGATAAGAAGGGGTTCCACTTTGATAATATTATTGTACTATTCCATAGCTGAGCAACAAGAAGGTAGTGGATATTAGAGAAACACAAAGGGAGTAGGAGATTCTGTGGTATCCATACGGGCCATAAAGAGTACATTTTCCTTCGTATTTGCATTTTATATAAAAGAGCAAGACATAGTCCTCATGTTTGGCTGGGTTTTTCCTCATAGCAGGTTTTCCAAGGGTAAATCTTCTGTTTATTGTGCGGATTATTTATTTCTTAGCTCTAGTTTTTCTTACAACTACAATTTATATAGAATTCAATATAAATAAGCTAATAAGAAGAACTAAGTTGTAAGATCCGTTGTGACGAACTGTTCCAATGGAATATCCATGGTAGCTTACAGATCAAATCCCAAGGATTAAAATGCCCAATGTATCCTCTAACATGTTCAAACACCAAGGCTAAAACAATTTATTAAATGCAAAGCATACCCATTGAGAGGGCTAGGCCCATGAAAATATATGCCATAAGAGTGCTCCACACAAATGATGAATAATGATACCACACGTGCCACCCAAGTTGTAGAAAGGTCAATATACCCCCGGTTGTTAGCTAGATCAACATAGAAACTCATGCAATGTAGAATATCTCCATGCCTTCAAATATGTCAAAGGATGCCAAATAAGGGAGGGTCTCTATTCAATGATGTGAATAACCCCTCAAATGATACCCCACCAATACCAATATACCAAAATTACCTAGGGAATTCTCATAACAAGGAACAACCTATCTTGAATAATGTATCACCATATGCATCAAGAGGCTGGTCAATAGAAATGAGTGCATGCATAAAGTGCTCAACTGAGATGTCCATTAACAATGATATAAAACAACCACAAATATAATAGTCAATATCTCACCAAGGTGCATCAATAATAAACAAATGGAACAATCCCTCTTAGAAATGTGCTCTAGAGGGTAGTAATAACAGGTAAATAAGTGTGCAAACCAACAATCCTATACAAGACATCTCAGCATCCAGCCAAAATGTGCTCAACAAAGTCATAAGGAAGTGTTTGTACAATTCATGATGCCCCCATGTCAATCAAATTCTCTATAAATATAACACGTATGCCTCTAATATATGTGATAAAAATAACAAATAGAATTGGTGTGATAAAAATCACAATTTTCATGAAGAAAATCACAAGTGTAACACCCCATACAATATGAGATGCAATACAAGAAATGATTACTGTCCCTCAATATGTTAGAAATATTGAAGTTGTATGCTACTACAAAATCTATGAAACGGTGACTAATAACGACATAAGTGAATACCCCCATTATTTAAGAAACGACAGAAAAATATGGTGTTCCATATGTGAAGTTAACACACACACAAATAGACTATCAACATAATGGAAGTATAAGCTTAATTGTCAAACAATTTATCATATAAAAACCATACATAAAAACTAGTGAAATCAAGGAGAGGGATGTGATTACAAAGGAAGAGGAGGCCATGGTGAAAAAAGAGAAGGAAAAGATGGTTGAGGATGGGGCAAAGGTGGATTTTATAGAAATTATATTTTTATTTGTCAAAAAGGGTATACCCTAGTCCCTGTTACCACATAAACCAACATCTTGGTAATAAATCCCTAATGTCAATGATGGCTTATGAATAAACAACACAGAGGCCAATGGCATGACATCTAACCCTCTTTTCTCCTTAGGCTCTCTCTTCCCTAGATAAGGGAGGAGACCCTAGGGTAAAATTACTAAAGCTTGCAATTAGGTTCAAGGTGAAAGCAAGATATAACTTTACCAAAATGGTTTTATGATAGGTAATTTAAGAGATAATGGTGATAAAGGGATTGGAGACTAGTGTCTTTTCAAATTGACAAATGGGGTCAATCAAGGAGAGTAATGAAGAGCTAGCTAACATCCAAGGATAACTAGGGTTTGAGAGCCATGTACCTCAATCGTCAAGAAAGGACAAATTTATCTTAGGATTTACAAGGTAATAACGAGAATGGTATCTTCAACATAATATTCACCAAGCATGGAATCCTAGGGCATACAATCAAGAGATGAAAATACACCAACTATTCAACCATAAAGCAAATAAATTTAACCTTGCAATGTAAAAAACTCACTTCCAAATCATCCCAAGCAAGAAATCATTGTTGGTCCAAAATAATACACCATAGCATCAGCAAGATTTCCTGATTGTATTGCTAGCATCAACCATCCATAAACACCAAAGGATATTTCATTTAGTCTTAGTGAGATTTCACTCCCAATAAAAACATTATTACAAATGAAAAAATAGTTTTTTTATATAAAAGATGAGGTCAACTTCCTTTACAATAAAATAATAATATATCTACCAAACCCCTACATCTATTCTATTCTAAGAAGGAATAAACAAATAAAAAATTCTCCTCTAAAACCCTAACGAGCTATAACAAATTCAAGGGGAAACAAAAGGAATAAACAAATAAAAATTTCTCCTCTAAAACCCTAACGAGCTATAGCAAATTCAAACTCCATGAAAAGGTGGTCAAAACCACAATTAAGGTAGGCTCCACATCAGACATAAAGTGATATGCATGTGTCAAGTTAGTCAAAGGGGAAGCCTATTGAGTAAATCGCGGCCCTTTCCATGATCACTCGACCCCACCCAACCATGCCTTGATGCATAATATAACAGTGCAAATTATAGTCATGGGGTCCAATATTCCTCATGATTAAACCTTGGGACGACCGTGGTAAGTGGCTGGATAAATCGGCTTGTAAAACAAACTAGAAAAGCCCTGCCAGAGATTTGTTTAACGCTACAGATTATAAATTCACAATTTCACAGTTTTATCCCCGGCTTGCCTTGATGTATATCGGATAGCAACATATCAACGCATAAAATCACTAATTCACGAAATACAATCGTGAGGCATCGATAGGGATCATATCGAGATAGCACAACTATTGCACAATGATCTGCCTCATGACAACCAGATCCTTCGTAGACTATCAGCAATAAACCTTCAAAAGTGCGCCCTGTATGTTGTCCATCTGAGCATAAACATGGTCTTAAAATAGAATTGAGGAACGTGCCTTCCTCTCAAAGGTAGCATAAGGTGAAGTGTAGTCCTCTCGAAGGTGGATGCTTATATATGTTATTCTCACAGCCGCAATTTCTTTGTATAGAAGAGCCTCATTAGCATCATCTAGTGCACTTATAGACTCGCCCAAAAGAGCAAGATCTGGATGTGCAAGTAGCAATGCAGCAAATGCAACTGTTCACCGATTGAAAGTAAACTTGACCACTCTACACTGGAGTCCAAACAAAATTCAAGCGTGTCATTAGATGATCAGAACTTATGGCCTTCAATATCCCCACAAGCTCATTTTCGTTTGGCATAAGTTTAACTTTATAATGGGCATTTGTTAATCCCGGACATTGCAAAAAATGGTATAGAATTTGATTCTGATGTACAACAATAATATGTTCAATCGTTTAGGATAAAGCAGCCGTTGGCACAATGTTACCATGCAAGGCCTTTCGAGAAATACTGCCCCAAAACTTCTCGTTGTTACTTCTACTAGTTGATGTTTTATTTGTTCTTTATGACAGTTTATCCCATTCATTGGCTCATCACTGCTTTTTTCTCGTAAACTAGATCTATCATGGTGCATTCACTGCTCTGTTTTATATGGAATTTAATAGTGCCTTTACCAAAACACCATATACCAGCAATAGCTCTGAACAGAGACACTTTGCCACTTCCACTTGGACCTTTTATCATTTATCAACGACAAATCTTCAGTAAGGTGTTAAATGTTCAGTTTCCCAAGAGATTTTTGAAAAACTTCCAAAGTATCTGTTCCATTGCATTCTGAAGCATTTCCAAGGCTCAACCTGTAGACTGTTGTTCTAACACTGGTATGTCACTCTTCAATCATCCGTTTCTTACCTTTCGGAAGAGCAACTTGTGCATTACCATCAGACCCTGGATCAATTTTGTCAACATATAACATAATAGAGTTTTCCTCAATCATAATACAAAACCCCATTTTTAAACAATACTGAAAAAGCAGAGAAGACTGAATTTTTTGTTTATTTCACCTCTGTAAACTCCTTGATGCAAAGCAATTGCAGGCTTGCCTGGATCATCACAACAATATACGGCCAAAGCAAATACATGTGGCTCTTTGAATGTTGTTCAGAAATCCACCATATCATAGAACCCATCTATTACCATCCTCTTCATTAGTTCAATACATAATGTTTTTGAGCTACACATTTGAAGTCATGGATATGGGGAATATAACCTGAATTCTGATGGACAAATGCTAAGAAACAGGGAATGTCATATGCCAAATATCAAACCAGTAGTGAAATACAAGGAACAGTGGAGAAGGAAGAAGTGACATTCAAGGGGTGATCAACCATCATCATCAAACCTCTTCCATAATCATCAATACAAGATGTTACACCCCAGATTATTGCAGCGCACTCTTTTAGATGTGCCAAGCAAGGGGCTCCTTTTGCCATTGTAGAAGGCCAAGTTATGCTTTCTTTATGTACACGTGTTTGTCTGTGGGTGCTTCAGACCCCTTGGTCGGTCATGGAAGGTCCTCTTGGTCCTTATCTCAAGGTCTACTAGTCTTGTGGCCCTGCTGACTACTCCTTGATGGGTGGTAGCTCCTCATCATGTTGAGCATTTATGACCTAGGAAGGTATTGGTACACTTTGAGGTGAATCCATTAGGAGACATGGCTTACAAGCCCCTAGCCACACTTATGATTTCATGCTTTGTAAAGGTGGTTGCACTTATAAGAGTTGTCACACAGGCTCTAGCACATCTCATTTATACCCACTTTGACCTTAATTTATTGTATACCCCCTTTTTCTTTGGTCATCTAGGTCAAAAATGCAAATCATCCACTGCTAAAAGCAAGCTTTGAAGGCTATACCAAGCAAGGAGGGCTTTGAGGGAAAAAAACAATTTGTCGGGGTTAGATGGGGCATGATGTCCTCCTTCCAAGCTCAACTTTTCATCTTGTTGAAGCTATCATCACCTTTTATCATTATTTTTATGTTTGATGAAGATTAGTCCCCGCATTGTGGGTAACAAACCCTAAAAATGGTTTTAAACTCAAATATGATAGGTCAACCTAGAGGAAGGAAAAGTTAGACTTTTCTCCTATAAATATAGCACCCTCCTCTCATTTGCAAACAATATCATGGGATCATATATGACTAAGATTTTTTTCCTACTTGTGTATATGAGATCTTAAGTGGTGTGGTCCTCTCTTTTTTGGCAATTTTTAGGGTTTCAAGGATAATTCTTGATGTTTGGGGTTTCTTTGAAATATTTTAAGGCTAATTCAAGGAGGAAGGACATAGAGTTTGATTCTCTTCTCTTTTCTCTGTTAAATATTATAAGATCTTGAAGCCCTTGTCCTGCATTGCTTTTGTATCCAAAATAAGAGTGTTTTAGGGTTTCATACCTGCTAGTTAGTCTTGTTGGTGAGGCATTACTTTGGAAGAATCCCTCTTGTTTTGGGTCTTGGCATCTTTGTTTGTCCTAATAAGGTCAACTGCTAACATAACCTACGGTTTCTTGGCCTTGCTCAAATTCATCATGAATTGAACTGTCAATTCTTTGAGACGATGCTAGACCTGAATTTTCTCATTATCCTAGGGATAAGAACTAGGTCTAGTTCCCTCTTCTTCTCTTTTTCAAAATTACAAAATTTTATATATTATAATTGAAAAAATTCAAAAAGATCAAATATATAGAAATTCCATAAAAATCAAATAATTTAAAAAACCAAAAAATAATTGCATTCTTGAATAATATAATTCATCAATTTGATGTGCCCTCCTTGATTATATGGTAAATCTTGAAGGGCACCACCTTTTTTAGGCTAAGTTGAGAGATTTCCGATTCTTGTGCAAAGATTGTATGTTTGGTCAAATCTAGTTTGATAGGTACGACCATCCAAATCCGTCTTTGAAAAGTCTTACAAGTTGAAGTCAAGGTCTATTGTCAGCCCTACTCACTTGGCCATACCTTTCTTGGGAAGTTGGCATTGTTCTAAGTGGTTTTCATTTACCTTTGAGAATATTTTTGATGGATGACCCCTTATAACAACAGCAAGGCTTTTACTCATTTGCCCTAGTTGTGAGCATTTATAACTTCTAACTCCTACCCTCTTGACTCAGTGAATATCTTTGTATTTATTACTTTGATTCCACAAGGCACTAATATTTGTCAAGGGGTTTCTCGTGAGGTATTCTTGTGTTGCCTTTGGCTAGTTTTGCATGACTATTTCACCTAAATTAGGGAATTCTCCTTGCCCTCTAGGAGTTGGCCTAAAGTGTAAGGAGAGTACATTGTGGTGACAATAGGTGCATCTCTTGATTAGTTTCCACTCTTAGCATTGGTTTTCATGACCTTTCGGAAGGGTGCTAGTTTGATCGATAACATTTTTTGTTCCGTTGATGGGGACACTTGAAAATTGTTTCCTAACAGTTTGGTCACATTGATGGGTCAAAGCCCAATCTCCTTGGCATGAACAACATATTTTGTGAGAAAGCAATTCGCGAAGTCCTTGTTCCCCAAAAAACCAAGTTTGAAAAATCGTAACATTTTTGGTGCCATTGTCAAGGACTCAAAAGGACATGTTATCACACAACTTGTAGTTGCCCCTAAAGGTATCCCATCCGGGACGGTAGAGGAGTTAGGCAACTAAAGAGGTGACCTAAGAGATGCCACGGTTCCCAATGAAATGTGGGAGTCACGTCAACCGAGGCACTCTTCGCTTTAGGTCAAGGTATAACTAGACCAAGGGGGAGACCCTATACCCCAATCGCAGTTGATTGGACCCGAGCAAAGGTTTCAAAGGTGAATGAATGATGAGTTACGGAAACCAATGCAAGTCTAAGTGGACCTAATGTTTAGGGCATGGTTGAAGGTGGTACAAGGATAGTTAGTGTTTCAACCTATGTATGGTTTAGGCCACTTGATTGGGTATGATTATTAAGTATAGTACCATGTGTTTACACAATTGGGTCTTATTGCCTTGGGAAGTGTGAAATGGTTTTAAGTGGGCCCACAAGGTGAAGCTAAGTGTGAAGATGGTACTATAGGCTAGATCTAGGTTAGATCTACAAGTTAGAGTTGGTTCTAGGGTTACCCATGTGTTAGATCTAGGGTTTGACACTAATCCCAAGAAGTGCGCCTTGCTTGGAGAAGGACTAGTGCCTTGTTGGATGGGCTAATGGGGTCAAGAAGGATGTCAAAGTGTAGATCGGGACACCTAGAAGCCAAGTCAAGTGGTTTGGATGAGATCCAATGGTTGGATTTTACTAGATCTAGGTTTTTAGGTAATGACCAAAAGTGGACCACAATCCCTTAAAACAAGGAATGCAATCCCCAAGGTGGATCGGGACAAAAGGATAGTCTAGACCTAGGTTTCAAGGCATGAGCAATCCAAATCCACAAAAAACTCCAACACCCACTTCCTAGAAGTGGTCCAACTCAAAATTCCCAAGGGGTGCGACTTTCTCAAGGAGAGGCAAAAAGTGGTTTTGGTGGACCAAACCAAGTCCAATGGCCACCAAAATGTAGATCCGGGATGCTAATACCCCGATCTATGCATGTTCAAAGTTTCAAGTGAATCCAATGGGTAGATCTTAGTAGATCTAAGTTTTAAGTTACCAATGAGGTCAAAGGGGGGTTTCAACCCCTCAAAACATGGAGAGATGTCCACAAGGTAGTTTTCACCAAAGTAAGGATATGGGTATGTGTTATCAAGTGTCTAGTTTTCAAATCAAGCGGGATCTCACACACCCATGTGCTAGATCTAGCCCAACAAGCCTCCCTCAGGAAGTGCGCTTTAGGTCAAGGAGAGCTTTTTGTCTTAGAAAATGGGTCAATTCTTAGCCAATCACCACCAAACTATAGATCCAACTAGGGGTGGATGCTATAGAGGTGGGTTTTCAATATCTTTTCAAATTGAGGGCTAGATCTAAGTAGATCTAAGAAATACCAAAAACAAGGGTTTTAATTTGATTAGGGTTTTTGTGATCTAGAAATTATGGAAGATTCAAGGAAGAGAAGATCATACCTCTTGGGACATACCTGGATGAAGAGATGAATGCTAGTTGAGACGAGGATTACTTTGCCAAAGATCAAATGGAGAATTGTTGAAGCCCTCTTGCCAAATCGATTTTTCCAAGCCACATGTAATTCCTTCTAACCTGTCAAGCCAAGGAGCAAAGCATCAATTAGTTTAACAAATTGAAGGTAGATGCAAGCAAGAGAGAGAAAAACATAGAATAGTTGACACAAAGGCAAAACCACTCCCTGTCAAACCCAAAACGACTTCTTCCAAGCTTGAAGGGCAAGCCTCCCCACCAATTCGCACTTGTCAAAGTCGCCCTCTCAACCTGCAAATAAAGTATGGCAAATACGCAAGATAGCTACAATAGATCCTCCAGTGCAATGGACAATAGCATTTACAATCGAAACAACCAACATCCACTCCAATCCAAGCATGTACTCCAAAAGATAGAAATTTTATTCCAAGAGCCAAGAGCCAAAAATCTCTAGATGAATTTTACAATGAGGGGGTCTCCTCCTTATATAGGATAATAAAGACCAAAACCCTAGATCTCAAAACCACTTTTTGAAATGAGTGGTTGAGATTAAAAGATCTCACAACATAATCAATGGCTAAGATGAATCCATAACATAATATCACATGGATCACTCAACATAACAATAGCGCCCTCACTAAATGGTACAAAAGAGGGTGACGTCATCCCACAAGAGGGGTATAAAGTACAATAATCCACCTCATGATGACTAGGACATGATAAAATAAGCACATGGTGGGGCTAGGAGGTATAAATCCTTGCTAGCTCACCCCAAGGCACAATGAAATAATAAAAATATGTCCAATATAATAATAATGACCAAAACTGTCCTCAGAATCCATGACAGTCGAGCAGTAAATGTCCTCCTGTGATCAATCTGGAGATACCCACATGGTGAAAAATGACTGGAAGATAGTGAGATCAACCTGGAAGACCTCTGTGAAAACCAAATGCCAAAACCTTGCCTCAATTGCCCAAATCGATTTCCTCAGTGACCACTTTATCCCATTTTTTAACTGCCTCGGGAACTGTGAAAGTGCCAAAACTGCCTCCTAAGGTGCTAGCGCTGTCCATCTGAGCCCACCAGGCTCTCCGGGAGGGGGGATAAATGGTAATAACAAGTGGCTGGACCACCCCCTCCATCATCAGCGCCCTAGGTGAACTGGCCTCTCGGGGCCCCTGCTGCTCAGGCTGGGAAATCAGCCCCAAATCTGGTCAACAAGTGTAAAACTGCATCAATCACTGCCAGAAGTGCCCGGAACTGAAAGATAAGTGTCTCAATGGATCCAGAAGACCCAAATCCACTAGGAATGAGTACTCATACACCCTGGGTTGCCCTAATGGGCCAGCTGTAGGGTCCACCATATATGGACAATGTATAATCTGCTGATCTGTAATAATAATAACCTGCTGAACTGGATCAAACATCATCTGTATCATATGTCCATCATATGACATCATCATCAAACATGTGGGACCATAAATCATCACCAATAATCATCATACATGGTCCACATCATCACGGATCCCAAGAATATATATAATCAAGGATAAACCACATCAGTAGACTAAGACAATGCTTCTTTAATCACTTCATAGCTAAGCTCAAAGTATAAATTCCATTCAGTGGCATTAATTAAGTTAACATATTCCGTGATAATATAAAATTACTTGCACCCTAGTTCAAATGACAAACTTACCCATTGGACATGGTCAAACTGCTAGTGAAGGATGAAGGCTAGGAGCAAGGTTGGGCCAAGGGTTTGACTTGTCTAACTTAACTCAAAAATACTTTGGACTGGGAGAAGGGGGAAGCTACAAACTCTGTGCTGGACAAAAGAACACGGGGGATGGCTGTGCCTCACAAATGGATAAGTTGTTTAGAGAGTGCTTATTCAACTTTAGGCACCATGTCTACATCAAGTTGATCCAAGTTCATTAGGATCATTCAATTTATTTCCATGGCCTTTTTGGCCTACATAACCCTTCGGATTTCAGATGTGCTGAGAAGCACAACTAGTTGCAGCTTGCATCCAGGGCATGTTTTTTTTTATATATTCACAAGGTCAGCAATTGTTTAGATATAGCTTTTAAGAACTATTGCTTTTTGGACCTTTCTTTATACTCTTCGAGGAGTATTTTTAGCTTTTCATTGCTCTTGCCCTTTTTTTTTGTTTCCATGGGCGAATTTATTTAGTTTCCACAGGTAGAACATGAGCTTTCAGTTTTAGCCAACAACATCTCAAGTGACTAGGGGGAGTTCGAGCCAAGGCCTACAATCCAACTCACCAAAGGCAAGTTCTGTCACCAACTCAGAGCCGAGACACTGAATAAACAGGGATGCGGTCCAAACACAGAGGTAGAAAAATGGGGAAGTCCTCAGTATCAGAAAGTCAAATAAGACAAGTCAGGGTTTAAAGTCAAACAGGAAGGTCATGTATGGATGGAGACAAGTGGATATGGAGCCTACACTAGCAGATAACAGGTGTCGGGAAAGACCATGTCTATGTAAGGTGAAATACCAGTAAGTTTTGTTAGATGACCTAAAAGTGCAAGCAATTGTCCATTTTAAGGTTTACAGTTCATTTTAAATAGTTTGCCACATCAGGAATAATATACCAAGCACATGCTATAATCATGACTAAATCAACAAGCTAATAATCCACTGTCAGTGAGAACATATCCATAGATCATACAACATCATCATAATAGCAATCATCATGCATCATCTGAAACACTGCTGAAGTACATCTCTAGGCACTGAACTGAAACTGTAATGGGATAAGTGGTCACATCAGTCATCCAAACTGAACTCTCAAGGCTCAGCCTTGACACAAGGTCATATACAAATCTGAATAATATACTGCTCTGATCATGAGTGATCCATAATATATAGCCATGCTCTGGAATAAATGAAGCTCTGGAGTGTGCAGATATCTGCTGTACAAGAATAGTAGCCCTGCTACTATGGTGTGATAACATCTGGCTCCGGCTGGGACAAGTGCTCTAAGGGAGAGAGCGCTTGAGAACCTCAGAATCTCTGGTCTCGAACTGCTCTGCATCAATCTTCAATCCAGCACTGCACCATCCTTGCTTTCAGCTTTCATCTTGCACCTGTTCCTGCTCTCACAAAAACTAGAATACCATCATGGAGCATGTATGGGATAAAAATAAAATAAAACTGAAATGAAATCTAATCTAAAACATAAACTGAAATGCATCAAAATATAAACATAACATGGCATATATCATTATCATTTTTATTCACTGTGCAGGAGGAAAAAGAGTACATAGGCAAATCTCAACCAGCACAGGCAGCCAATAATATAAATGCTAACTATAATTTCTTAAATGCATGCAGGAGAAGAGAAAAGCTTAGGAAGGAGCAAGACTCAACTCATGCAGAAAAAGAAAACGGGACAATACTCCGCACACAGAAAAAGAAAAATCACGCAAATCCTACTGCTCAAGTGAGCTTATTCAGAACCTACCTAATCTAAACATGCAAGGCAAGGTAAGGAAGGTCAGGGATAATAATCCCTTAGCTCCCTTTGATTGATAGGGAGTAAGATGCGTTGACCAGTCCCAGTGGTGAGAAAACACATCTCATCAATGCAGCGCTCAACAGTAAGTGGTCCAACCCAAAAGTCACCTGATCCCTTGGATCGTATATAAAATAAATCATTAGGTATTACAACCCTATCACCAATTTTGAAATTTTGGTGATTTCCAGACTGAGGGATGACTTCAATAACACGTTCAGAAAAAGGTTGGATATCAGAGGTGCATTGAGGTTGAGGTGTAACTATACTTGAATTCCTATTAGGAGGAATTTCATCAAATCTGGGAGGTCCACCGTTCAAAGGTACAACCATGTTACCAATTAAGATTTCTCCTACGGTCAACAAGTTAGTATTGACATCCTCATTCACTTCAGCTTGGGTTATGGGTGGAGGGCTTTGATTTTCATTACTTCTGCTACTGCCTTCTCCTGATGGGATAGGAATGGTCATGTTCTCTAAAAGTTCCAGATGGTCAGCAGGAATGGGCATATGACTGTGAACTGTGCTAGGTGTACTTTGACTACTTACATCCGAAAATGCTGGTGTAGAGTCAACATCCTCATCACTACTAGGTAACTCTTTAGGCAAAAGGAAGCTAGGGTAAGAATGAAGCAAAGGTGGGTCAGTGGGTTCTCCTTGAAAAATGGCTAGATTATTCAAAGAAAACTCTTCCCCAGGGGCATCATGGATCAAGGCATGTTCTTGCCAACTCATGGAGTTGTCATTCACCTGCCTTAAAACTCCATCCTCTAAGGACAAATGGGACAAGTGATCAGGTACATCAGAGAAGTGATAATCAACTAGTTCTTCATCATTCCCCTCATGTGAGGGAAGGTGTGTTCCTTCATTATTATTTGTCCAAGGAGTGATGTGAGGTAAGCCTTGTCTTCCTCTTTCTGTGTTAAGGTCTACTAGGAAAAGCCACTCATGTACTGTTCTAGGTATATACTCACCCCTTCTAATTTGATCAAAGTTATCTTCCGAAGTGTTTAGCTGAGTAGGATGTGTAGGTTGGTCAATGTTTGGTTCTACACTATTGGGTTGGTTCGAGATCCTAAGGTTTTCTGATACTTGAATGGACCTAGGGTCAACTTCAATAATTCTTTCTTCTTCCATGCTAGGATCATCATCATGACCACCCATGACCATAAAGATACCCTCAGGTAATAACTCACCCTCACCAAAAGTGTTTCTCACACCATCCTCATAATTCTCAAGATGTCCATCATAAAATGGCTCCCGATACACCCTAACCAAAGAGCCATCAGAGTTGGGGATGGTAGCATATGACAAGTCCATCTGAAGATGTCCCCCTAGCCCAGCGGACCACTTCCTACAAAGGAGCATGCCATAGGCTGGAGGGAGATCTATAACTACTATATCCATAAGCATAGATATGTCGGGGCATGAAAACAGGTCAGCTCTCAGGTTTTTGATCAGTCCGAAAACTTTGACTGGTTTAGAGTCAATTCCACAAACGTTCCCATAAGGTCTAGTTATTTTTAATCCCATAGCTTCCATGACTTGTAAAGGCATCACATTCATGGAGGCACCAGAATCCAACATACAGTTATGAAGGAGGAGATCACCTATGCGCAGTGTAAGGTAAAATGGTTGATGACCCCCATTCTTCCTCTCATATAAGGCAGTTTGGATGTTAATGGGAGGGTCATCCTCTTCCTCAACCACATCACAAGGTGCTGGGTTTTTAGAAGATGGATCCTCACCACTAGTCGTGGCAGTCTCAGGGATACTCTCGAAAAACTCTACCACTTGCTCCTTTATGGAAGGGATTTTCATTAACTCAGTGAGTGGAATGTTATGCATAACTTTGTCTAACTCTCTTTCGATATTGATATCAAAGTCATACTCAGGCAAAGGGATTGGTTCACTCACTGGATTAGGCAACTCTTTGTTTTTCTTTTCACTAAAAGGGGTAGGCTTTGGGCCATCTTTTCTTCGTTGATAAGTTTTAAAAGGAGCTTGGTCATTGATAACTTGTTCAGTAGCATAGATGGGACCACTAGGGTTTGTTTCTTCTATGGTGTTTTCTTCATGATCAATCAGGATTCTTCCAAAGTCTTTGTCAAATTTTAAGTCATCAACCCAATTAATGTTCTTTGGAGAATCCGGAGTATCATCACCATGGGTGGTATACTCAGGATCTTCCAACTTCTGCTCTTCAGACCAGTTTATGATAGGAGGTTCTTG
Organism: Larix kaempferi; assembly: GCA_027924585.1. Classification (NCBI taxonomy): domain Eukaryota; kingdom Viridiplantae; phylum Streptophyta; class Pinopsida; order Pinales; family Pinaceae; genus Larix; species Larix kaempferi. The sequence goes on along the minus strand of BSBM01000338.1, from coordinate 19,875,060 downwards.
ATTCATAGGGTTTCTTCTATCTCCTTCATTAGGTTTCTTTTGTTGATTCCAATAAGGTTTAGGACCATAGGGCTGCCTATATCTATCCCCTTCTCTGTTCTTAGCTAGGTCCCTAGTTAGGAGAGTTAAGTTTTTCATCATTTCATGCATACTCTCCATCATTTCATTTGGATCTTTGCTAGGTTCCTTACTCTTCTTAAACTTAGGCTCAGATCTAGAGGAAGAAGGTCCACTAATTAAGTCAAAGAAGTTTTGTTTTCCCATGGAGGCAGCATTTGCCTCAGCTTTCTTGGCATTGTCTTGTGCTTCCTTCAAATTATTAGGGTCTTTGTCCTTTAGGTGGTAACCCAGGTAACCTTCATAAGCATTAAGGTAATGGATCAAGATGGCTTGGTCAAGGGGTCTTATGTTACTTGGGATGTTGGCAACAGTCCTATCAAAGCGTTGGTTAAACTCATGGACAGACTCATTCTCCTTCTTTTTGATGTCAAAAAGTTGGTGTAAAAGGAAACGCCCATCTAACTTGACTGACCACTCTTGCGTGAGTTTATCGGTGAATACATCATACCCATTGATTGATGATGGAGGCAAACGGTCAAACCATTTGCGAGCATCACCTTCCAAGGATGCAAATAGACCCCTAATAAACACATCCTCCTCCTCAGCCCCATATGCCTCCATATGAGCCCAAACATTGTCTATGTGGTCCTCAATAGAGGTGGCACAATTGCCATTGAATTTTGGGATCTTTTCAAAGTACTTGTCTGGCATACTATGGGGAGCACCCAAAATCTGAGAGAAGTCTAAAGGAGAAACTCTAGCTTTATGACCAAAAGCCCGAGCAACAGGAGGGTTGTTTTGGTTGTTTATACCGGAGTTTGATTGACCTTGTCCAGCCATTGGGTTGACTGGGTTTGAACTGGAGTTATGATTAGGTGATAAAGGAGGAACCGGATTGAACAAAGGGGATCCTAAGACACGGTTTGGAGAACCTGAGTTAACAAGTTTCCACAAGAAATTAGTTGATTGAGTTCTAGGATCTCTTTTGTGATATGTGAGTGGGGTTCCTTCCAGTTGATTTGGATTTGATTTACTTCGTGTGTTGTAAGGATGACTATGAGCTCGCTCCTCAGCGGAGTCACGGTTAGGAGTCGCCAGGTAGATTTTTAAGCTCTACTACCAAGAGATATGTCGTTTGAAGTGCAGAAAGGTAGTGAGACACAAAGATGTGTTGAACCAAGGTAGGCCCCTACCTCCCCGGCAACGGCGCCAAAAATGTTATCACACAACTTGTAGTTGCCCCTAAAGGTATCCCATCCGGGACGGTAGAGGAGTTAGGCAACTAAAGAGGTGACCTAAGAGATGCCACGGTTCCCAATGAAATGTGGGAGTCACGTCAACCGAGGCACTCTTCGCTTTAGGTCAAGGTATAACTAGACCAAGGGGGAGACCCTATACCCCAATCGCAGTTGATTGGACCCGAGCAAAGGTTTCAAAGGTGAATGAATGATGAGTTACGGAAACCAATGCAAGTCTAAGTGGACCTAATGTTTAGGGCATGGTTGAAGGTGGTACAAGGATAGTTAGTGTTTCAACCTATGTATGGTTTAGGCCACTTGATTGGGTATGATTATTAAGTATAGTACCATGTGTTTACACAATTGGGTCTTATTGCCTTGGGAAGTGTGAAATGGTTTTAAGTGGGCCCACAAGGTGAAGCTAAGTGTGAAGATGGTACTATAGGCTAGATCTAGGTTAGATCTACAAGTTAGAGTTGGTTCTAGGGTTACCCATGTGTTAGATCTAGGGTTTGACACTAATCCCAAGAAGTGCGCCTTGCTTGGAGAAGGACTAGTGCCTTGTTGGATGGGCTAATGGGGTCAAGAAGGATGTCAAAGTGTAGATCGGGACACCTAGAAGCCAAGTCAAGTGGTTTGGATGAGATCCAATGGTTGGATTTTACTAGATCTAGGTTTTTAGGTAATGACCAAAAGTGGACCACAATCCCTTAAAACAAGGAATGCAATCCCCAAGGTGGATCGGGACAAAAGGATAGTCTAGACCTAGGTTTCAAGGCATGAGCAATCCAAATCCACAAAAAACTCCAACACCCACTTCCTAGAAGTGGTCCAACTCAAAATTCCCAAGGGGTGCGACTTTCTCAAGGAGAGGCAAAAAGTGGTTTTGGTGGACCAAACCAAGTCCAATGGCCACCAAAATGTAGATCCGGGATGCTAATACCCCGATCTATGCATGTTCAAAGTTTCAAGTGAATCCAATGGGTAGATCTTAGTAGATCTAAGTTTTAAGTTACCAATGAGGTCAAAGGGGGGTTTCAACCCCTCAAAACATGGAGAGATGTCCACAAGGTAGTTTTCACCAAAGTAAGGATATGGGTATGTGTTATCAAGTGTCTAGTTTTCAAATCAAGCGGGATCTCACACACCCATGTGCTAGATCTAGCCCAACAAGCCTCCCTCAGGAAGTGCGCTTTAGGTCAAGGAGAGCTTTTTGTCTTAGAAAATGGGTCAATTCTTAGCCAATCACCACCAAACTATAGATCCAACTAGGGGTGGATGCTATAGAGGTGGGTTTTCAATATCTTTTCAAATTGAGGGCTAGATCTAAGTAGATCTAAGAAATACCAAAAACAAGGGTTTTAATTTGATTAGGGTTTTTGTGATCTAGAAATTATGGAAGATTCAAGGAAGAGAAGATCATACCTCTTGGGACATACCTGGATGAAGAGATGAATGCTAGTTGAGACGAGGATTACTTTGCCAAAGATCAAATGGAGAATTGTTGAAGCCCTCTTGCCAAATCGATTTTTCCAAGCCACATGTAATTCCTTCTAACCTGTCAAGCCAAGGAGCAAAGCATCAATTAGTTTAACAAATTGAAGGTAGATGCAAGCAAGAGAGAGAAAAACATAGAATAGTTGACACAAAGGCAAAACCACTCCCTGTCAAACCCAAAACGACTTCTTCCAAGCTTGAAGGGCAAGCCTCCCCACCAATTCGCACTTGTCAAAGTCGCCCTCTCAACCTGCAAATAAAGTATGGCAAATACGCAAGATAGCTACAATAGATCCTCCAGTGCAATGGACAATAGCATTTACAATCGAAACAACCAACATCCACTCCAATCCAAGCATGTACTCCAAAAGATAGAAATTTTATTCCAAGAGCCAAGAGCCAAAAATCTCTAGATGAATTTTACAATGAGGGGGTCTCCTCCTTATATAGGATAATAAAGACCAAAACCCTAGATCTCAAAACCACTTTTTGAAATAAGTGGTTGAGATTAAAAGATCTCACAACATAATCAATGGCTAAGATGAATCCATAACATAATATCACATGGATCACTCAACATAACAATAGCGCCCTCACTAAATGGTACAAAAGAGGGTGACGTCATCCCACAAGAGGGGTATAAAGTACAATAATCCACCTCATGATGACTAGGACATGATAAAATAAGCACATGGTGGGGCTAGGAGGTATAAATCCTTGCTAGCTCACCCCAAGGCACAATGAAATAATAAAAATATGTCCAATATAATAATAATGACCAAAACTGTCCTCAGAATCCATGACAGTCGAGCAGTAAATGTCCTCCTGTGATCAATCTGGAGATACCCACATGGTGAAAAATGACTGGAAGATAGTGAGATCAACCTGGAAGACCTCTGTGAAAACCAAATGCCAAAACCTTGCCTCAATTGCCCAAATCGATTTCCTCAGTGACCACTTTATCCCATTTTTTAACTACCTCGGGAACTGTGAAAGTGCCAAAACTGCCTCCTAAGGTGCTAGCGCTGTCCATCTGAGCCCACCAGGCTCTCCGGGAGGGGGGATAAATGGTAATAACAAGTGGCTGGACCACCCCCTCCATCATCAGCGCCCTAGGTGAACTGGCCTCTCGGGGCCCCTGCTGCTCAGGCTGGGAAATCAGCCCCAAATCTGGTCAACAAGTGTAAAACTGCATCAATCACTGCCAGAAGTGCCCGGAACTGAAAGATAAGTGTCTCAATGGATCCAGAAGACCCAAATCCACTAGGAATGAGTACTCATACACCCTGGGTTGCCCTAATGGGCCAGCTGTAGGGTCCACCATATATGGACAATGTATAATCTGCTGATCTGTAATAATAATAACCTGCTGAACTGGATCAAACATCATCTGTATCATATGTCCATCATATGACATCATCATCAAACATGTGGGACCATAAATCATCACCAATAATCATCATACATGGTCCACATCATCACGGATCCCAAGAATATATATAATCAAGGATAAACCACATCAGTAGACTAAGACAATGCTTCTTTAATCACTTCATAGCTAAGCTCAAAGTATAAATTCCATTCAGTGGCATTAATTAAGTTAACATATTCCGTGATAATATAAAATTACTTGCACCCTAGTTCAAATGACAAACTTACCCATTGGACATGGTCAAACTGCTAGTGAAGGATGAAGGCTAGGAGCAAGGTTGGGCCAAGGGTTTGACTTGTCTAACTTAACTCAAAAATACTTTGGACTGGGAGAAGGGGGAAGCTACAAACTCTGTGCTGGACAAAAGAACACGGGGGATGGCTGTGCCTCACAAATGGATAAGTTGTTTAGAGAGTGCTTATTCAACTTTAGGCACCATGTCTACATCAAGTTGATCCAAGTTCATTAGGATCATTCAATTTATTTCCATGGCCTTTTTGGCCTACATAACCCTTCGGATTTCAGATGTGCTGAGAAGCACAACTAGTTGCAGCTTGCATCCAGGGCATGTTTTTTTTTATATATTCACAAGGTCAGCAATTGTTTAGATATAGCTTTTAAGAACTATTGCTTTTTGGACCTTTCTTTATACTCTTCGAGGAGTATTTTTAGCTTTTCATTGCTCTTGCCCTTTTTTTTTGTTTCCATGGGCGAATTTATTTAGTTTCCACAGGTAGAACATGAGCTTTCAGTTTTAGCCAACAACATCTCAAGTGACTAGGGGGAGTTCGAGCCAAGGCCTACAATCCAACTCACCAAAGGCAAGTTCTGTCACCAACTCAGAGCCGAGACACTGAATAAACAGGGATGCGGTCCAAACACAGAGGTAGAAAAATGGGGAAGTCCTCAGTATCAGAAAGTCAAATAAGACAAGTCAGGGTTTAAAGTCAAACAGGAAGGTCATGTATGGATGGAGACAAGTGGATATGGAGCCTACACTAGCAGATAACAGGTGTCGGGAAAGACCATGTCTATGTAAGGTGAAATACCAGTAAGTTTTGTTAGATGACCTAAAAGTGCAAGCAATTGTCCATTTTAAGGTTTACAGTTCATTTTAAATAGTTTGCCACATCAGGAATAATATACCAAGCACATGCTATAATCATGACTAAATCAACAAGCTAATAATCCACTGTCAGTGAGAACATATCCATAGATCATACAACATCATCATAATAGCAATCATCATGCATCATCTGAAACACTGCTGAAGTACATCTCTAGGCACTGAACTGAAACTGTAATGGGATAAGTGGTCACATCAGTCATCCAAACTGAACTCTCAAGGCTCAGCCTTGACACAAGGTCATATACAAATCTGAATAATATACTGCTCTGATCATGAGTGATCCATAATATATAGCCATGCTCTGGAATAAATGAAGCTCTGGAGTGTGCAGATATCTGCTGTACAAGAATAGTAGCCCTGCTACTATGGTGTGATAACAGGACATTTGATGATAATCCATCTATGAGGTGTTTCTTGGTCAAATTCATTAATTTCCAATGAATCCAAATGAGTGTAACATTTTTGCACGAAGAAAGTTGAGGCAAGTTTTTGTTTTGTACTTTGATAAGATTATGGCTAAGGAATAACTTGGAAGGCCTTATTTGGCGAGACCCATTGAAGAAAACACAACAAAGAGGTGCACTTCAAGACAAATCCCTCAATTATTGATGACCTTGTTGGGTGTAAAGGTGAGCGCATCCATCAATTGAGAATAAAAACTTGTCTTGGAGACTACACTAAAGCATTCTTTAAGATATGACAAACATTCATCGTAATTTTTGGGAATATCCTGATTGGATTTTTGAGACCTATGCCCCCTTGGATTTCTTAAATATTTTGGCTCTAACTCATGAAGAACAAGACGTGGTTGTATGGGAAACTCCAAAGTTTCATGGCAATGGAGATTTAGGTTTGGTTTATCTAGCATCCTTTTTCAAATTTGTGGGGAATAATGGCATCTTTTATGAAGATGATGTGATGGATTATTTCTCATTTGGCTTCAAGGACTCTGCCATGTATTGGTATGAATCTCCTAAAAAGTGAACAATTGCAACTTTTGAAGCCTTTTTGGAATCATTTTTTAAACGTTGGTGCCCTAATCACATTGATCGATGGCTACCCAAACTTTGAGAGGTCAAGACATTTTATGATGCATAAAAAGCCATTGAAGAGGGTCTCAACGCACCCTTGAAGGAAGAAGAGGGATCCAAACAAGAATACACTTCTAGCTTATTGCTTGAAGATGAACTTATTAAAGAATTTTGTGACAAAGATCAACCCTTAGAAATATCTCATGAAGAAACCAAGGAAGAAGACATCTCAAGCCCTATGCCTAAAAGTGGAGGTACTTTTGAAGATGAATACAAAGAAAGTGAAGTCAAGAAAATTCATGCTGAAAACCAAGCTCTACAGAAGGAGCCTAAAGAGGAATTACCTCATGACCAAGAATCCCTAATTGAATAAAGTGAAGAAGAAGTGGTAAGCTCTTATTATCATTATTTGGAAGATTCCTAGAATGTCTTCGGAATTTTGGACGAAAATGGCTTGATTCCTTTCCATGAAGAAAAAGATGATGCCATATTGGAGGTTTCTTGGCCCTCTATATATGACTCTTCAAAGGTTGGGAGTGTTGTACTTGATCCTTTGGGTAACACATGTTCCGAGGAAGCTATTAATTATCATTTCCCACCTTGAGGAAGTGAAGAAGTTCTTAATTTGGATCAGCCAAAGCTGTATTTTTATGCAGATTTGGAACAACATGAAGAAGGTTTTGTCAAAGAAATTCACGAAGATGAATATGAAAATGAAGGATCTCTTGTTGTAGAACCATTTCCCATTAAAGAGGATGTTGAAAACATGGTTGATGTAGGTGTGGTTGATGCTTCTCCTTGTTCTCCGTATGATGAATCTTTGGTGAGTCTTCCTCTCTCCTTTGCTCTTCATGATGAACCTTTTGAGGATGATAGGTTTGAGGATATTTTTGCTATTGAAGATGGTTCCCATGGATACGATGATCTGCGTTTTCCCCTTCTTGATCCTGATATGAGTAGGGAAGATTGGAAATTTGTTAGAGAGCCCATATACGATTTTTCTAATGAGGGAAGTGTATATTTTGAAGACCTTGGGAAAGTGATTTTCAATGTGATCTATTAGGATTTGGTTCATCCATGCTTTCTCACCATTGATGATGATATCAGGTTTCATATGGAATCATCTACTGCAGATCTTGGAAAAGAAACTTTACCCCTCCTAGGGTGAATCTCAATCATCATCTTTAGCCATGTTTTTTGGGGATTAATGCAAGTGTGCCCTCTCCTCATAAATATTTGAGGCCTCTTTTCCATCCGTATCTTTTAAGGCTTCTTCCTGGTTTTGAAAATCGCTTGGGGCACCAAACAAAGAGTAGCAAATAGATACATGATGATGGTGGTTTGTGCTTGATCCCTGTCCAAGCTTGGATAGAGGGGGCTTGTGAAATGGACCCTCTTCTTGACAAGAATTTAAAGGAATCCATGTTCGTGATATTTTCTATTGTTCTATCCCCATTCCGATGAAGGTAATGACATCTAATTAGCTTATCATTGACATGATTTTGTCTTGGGATTGTTGTCACATCCATAGTATCCAGGCTACCATGATTGCAGACCAGTTCCTACTATATTTCTGAGCCAGTCCTTTACATGTTTTGCACAAGATCAGTTGATGATGAGCAACATATTGGTGATCACTCTCATGTAGTCAATGGATCCATAGCTTTTATGTTTGACAGTATCATTCCAAGACTGAGCCCCATGACCCCAGGTCGATGACTGAGTTAGCCATTCTTCTATCATCCAGAGCAGATTGTTGACAGAGCCCATGATCTATTCAACGCAATGCTTCAGTATGATTCAGATGTTCTGATCAGGGATTCAGGTATATGATCCAGTAGGTATATGATTTGTGCATTTGGACTGCTAATGTGCGCTTTCCTTTATCTTGGTATTTTTTATTGGGTATATGATGGTTGCTTATTGGAGATAATTTATATTGTTCTTACTAGTTGTTCAAAGTAGAAGTGGTCGATTACTATGTGTAGGAAATTGTTGTGTATACTCGTTGGTCATACCCTTACCTTACAAGTATCGAATTGGTCATTCCCTTTTGAAGGGATTTTGCTATCCATGGCATCATCAGTCATTTCTCCCATCCATCCATTATCTTCCAATCTTGATTTATCCCGACTTACACCATAACTAGTGATCTTGAGGACTTCCCCACCTAAACCTCATTTGTCCCATCCATCCGTTATCTTCCAGTCTTGATTTGATCCCGACTTACACCATAAGTAATGAACTTGAGGACTTCCCCACTTAAACCTCTTTGTTGGATAGATTCCTTGTTTACATTGTGTCTCGGATCTAGAGTGTGTGATTTTAGTCATAGTGATTATTCTCTTTTAGTCCTCGAAACCAGGTACTCCTACCAACATTGTTTCTAACACTAAAGCATCAGATCTTAAATGCTATATCTAAAAGGATGCTAAGTCAGGAAAAATAGTGTTGTTAAACATTACTACATATATCTATATTAGCTAGTCAGTGGCCAAAGGATGAGAACTTATCCTTGTTTGATGTAAGGTCGTTTGTCTCCACAGGGAAACAGGGTGGTCACTCCATCGCACCTATGGACGGTGGCGGGCAACGGAGGTCATACCGAGTCATATCTGAATCCCAGAAGGATTTCAAGGCATCTGCTTTTGGTGGCTGTCTAGTGAAAATATTTAAATGGAATTAAATGCTAAATATCTAAGTGTGTAAAGCTGACAATAATTTGCTATAAAGGTTTCTTGTCTAGAGTCTCATGGGAACAGTCTCATCACTCCACCCATTTGTGAGACACCTCCATCCCCATGTATTTCTCTATCTCGCATATGTGTAGGTGGTCTTTCCTTGTTCCCTTATCCAAGAGATTGCAGTGTTGAGGTTGTCAAGTCATTTCCCTTAGCCTAGCCTTGTTTCTCCACCCTCACCCATGGTTGGAAAATTGGCCCAGTCTATAAATGAGTATACACTCGAGGTTCTTGTTTATAGTATTTGGTTACTTTAATCTAAGCTTATTCTTATTATTATATCTACATGATCATGCATGTTGCCGCCGGATTACACACCATCTTTGTCGCAACAGAAATCTATGTTGTCGCTCGGTGTGCCCTTGGTGGCAAGTCTCGAGTCAAGTATGTCACTCGGTTCTTGAATCCTCCGTTTAGGCAAAATTCCCAATGAAATCCAAGGGGGGTAGTCCCTATGGAAAGTTACTAAGGTTGTTAGGGTCTTCCAATTAAATGATGGGTTGTTTATTAATGTTTTGGGGAATTTGAAATTGGGGTTCAAGATGTAATTGCAACAATAGTTTAAGTAACTTTATCAGCATAAAATGAAAAATCACTGTAAAATAAAAAGGTGCACGATGGCTTGATATTGATAAAAAGCAAATAAAGTGCAAGGACCAGTGCCTTATGGAGTCAGATACAATGTAAGATTGATAATGTTGAAAAGGGAAATGTTGTGCAATGTCTTTTGGTTGATTTTAAATTATTAACGGTGAATCTTTATTAGGGAAAAAGGGAACTCTCGAGATACCGTGAGGTACAGAGAGGAATGTCCGGAAATCTAGAGATTGGTGGCTCCGTACAAGGACATGTTGGCTGTGTAACCAAGTTTTTGTACCATAGTTGGACTTCCGACGAGCCACCATTTGATAAACATAATTTATGTTCATATCCAGTGTATCTGAAGTTCCAGTTGCAATAATTAGCCAATTTTGTTTTTCGGCTGAAATGACCATGGCCCCACGGGGTTTGTAATAAGTGTGCTAGTAGGATTTTTGAGTGGCTCGGTTCCCCATGAATTGACTATCAACTAAGGCATTCCAGGGAGTTTTTTGCCCTTGTCAATTATGCTTTGCCTATAGCCGAGTAATAATCGACGAGGTTTTCCCCCGCTTCCTCCAAAGCTGGAATGCCCGATTTTGAAATTTGAGCCTTGGGGGGTTATTAGAGTCCAACTGATGTATATAAGTCTACTAGACACCATGTATGTCTTAGATGGTCATTTTCTAGGGCCCTCATCCATTAAAAACAATGTCCAAAAATGTTTTACCGGACAAGTTGGATGAGTTTTATTTTTTATTATTTTTATTATTATTTTTCCAAATATTTAATTGGAAAAATCAAATTTGTAATATGTCAGTCATCCAGGGGTGGATTTCAAAGATTGAAGGCTTAATTCCTAAGCCAAAAATCATATATGAACCCCGGACCAGCTTATCCTAAGTTTCGGATGTTAATTTATCCTGATAATTAATAACTTCTCAAAAAATCAATAAAAGAGAATATTAATTAATAATATAAAAAATCATTACTTTGGAGATAATCCAAAACTCTCCAAAATAATCCAAATTAAATAAATAAACAGGCTAAATGACATGGCACAGAGCATTCATGATGATTCCAATCAACTCCAGTCAGCTTCAGTGAACTATCCTATCAGCATAGGTCAATCTCTTCAAGGAAATTCGCCATCCCTCATGCAAATCATGATTTAGTGTGTTGGCAGTGTTTAATTGGATGAGTGTGTTGCATTAATTATATGGTAGGCGCCTCCCTCAAATTGAGGCCACCTCACCATACTTGGCTCCCTCCCAACTCGAGCTATCACTTATGGCATCCCAAAAAGATCTCCTTGATATGGGCTCACGTATATCCTTGGAGGCCCACGTATATTACACATGGCATTCACATAATGGATGGTTGGGAATGCAATAAAGGTTATGGTAGGAACCTTAGCCACCTCATGGTTTGGCTCCTAATGATCAGAAGTTAGCATTTATTACAACGCACGCTTGATCTCCCACAAAGAATCACGCATATCTCTTAGGGTTCACGTGTAATACACTTGGAAACTTCGTATTTGATGGATGATGTCTCCAAAGAAGGGATGGGGGGCGCCTTGCCAAGGTGGAGGCCACCTCCCCATCCACACTAATGCAACTCGAGTCTATTGAAGAGGATTTGCACTCCAAGCTCGTTGTAACATGGATTTGATTGGATATTGATTGAAAATTTGAATTGGTGCTATGTGCCATTGGCTCCTTCTCATGCCAATTCGAACTAGGGTATTGAGATTCTAGTTTTGTATAAAGAGAGGCCATCTTGGCTCTCTTATGATGGATTTTTTGGGCAAGCTTACTCTGCCAAATTGTAATTGTGTTCTAGCTTTTGCTATTGGAAATAAAGTGACTTTGGAGGTCCATATGGTGTGCTGATTTTTGTCATGGGAAGTGCTTCATCTGTATCGAGGTGATCTTGTTCTCTATTACTACTTGCATTTCATTATTTTGATCAAATTGTTAGCTTAGAAGGCTTTATTAAGTGCATAGGGTGAGCATTTGTAGTTCAATTTTTCCATTTATGCTGGGTTTTATGTGATCGAGAAGTAGTAAACTGTAGTTGGAAATACTGATACTCTTCTAATCCCATTTTACTTTGCATACTAGATTTGATCAAAATGTGCTTGTAAGTGTTTTGTTGTGCAGATCTCTTAGGTGTGAAGGAGAAGCTTGAACTCGGTTGTTTCATTCATCTCTTCACAAGACAAATATTTCTGACATTGTGTGCATTTCAGGGCCTCCTAAAGTCGATTTCAAGCTTCAAAAATTTTGCATGAGACACTAGTTTGAAGATCCATCTCTCAAATTACTTTTCAACCTTGGTTACAGGTTACTTTGTGAGAGGCTTTGATCCAGATTTTTCCTACCTTGTGGCCTCCTTCCATTCGCATTTTCCATCTCCATTGCCATCTTTGCACTCGCTCATTTCCATTCCCAAAACTCTGTCCTCCAAACCTCCATTTGCTGCTCCTTTTCTTTAGCTGTTCGCTGCCCTATATCACAGTATTCTCAATTTGTTGTTCGCTGTCATATAACAGTGACCAGCAACTTGCATTCACCCACCTCCCTTTGCTTCTTGCCTACTTTGCATTCGCACTCGTATCCTCCTCCTAGCATTCGCCTTTCTCCTTTGAACTTGCATTTGTTGCTCCCTCCCAAAAGCTTGCATTCGCTCATCCATTGCATGTTACATTTCATACAGTAAAAAAGCTCCTAAAAACATTAAAAGTTCAAAGTTTAAATTTGCTTTATGTAGTTTCATTTTGTTATAGTTTTGATCTCTTTTTCATTGGTTTTAGATCTAGTTTCTTTTTTGCGCTTAGAGTAGTTCATTTTTTTTTATAGATTAGATCTTGTTTCTAATTTTTTTTGTATAGACTTGTTTGCTGGTCTGTTTTTAAACTTTTGTAGTTTCAAGTTAGTCTCGACTCATTAAACCTTAGATTTCACTTTTCAAAGTTTAAGTTCAAAGTAGTCTCAAGATTTATTCTTTTTTATTTTGAGCTAACATCTAAAGGGTGCATGAGTGAACTACTTTTGTTGTAGGTATTGAAGAAGAGTAAATCCAAAAGCAAAGTGGAAAACAAGAAGAGGTTGCCAAAGCTTGAAGAGGAAAATTACAAGAAACAAGAAGAACCACAACCCAAAATCAAGCACCAAAACCAAGAAGATTCAAACTTTTTTGAGATTTTGAACCAAAGTGTCAATCACTCTCCTTTTGTAAAAAGCCATTAAGACTTGTTTCATTTCATTTTTCTAAGTCTCTTCAAATGGTTGAAATTCCTAAATATTGTACTTAAGTAATAAAGTTTCCTAAGTGGGGTTTTTAATCCCCCACACCCAACCTCCCCCATTTGGGGAAGTCTTGTAGTGACCTTTGAAGTGGCTTGTTTTTCTAGTGTAGTTTTGGTTTGCTTTACTTAGTTTAATTTTTGCATCATTAGAAGTACTAAATGCTAGTTAGCTTCATTTTATGCTTAGCACACTAATTGCTAGATTAGTTCATTTATGCTACTTAGTATATTAATTGTTAGATCATTGTTTCATTATTTATTTAAGCTATCATTGTGTTCCTTATAGTTTGCACCTCATATAGTGTAAATAAGTCTCTTGAACCTATCGCAAGATGAGTCAAGAGCACTCTCTGTCGGAGAGCATTTTTATTGTTGCATTGCGTTGCATATAGTGTAGATAAGACTCTTGAATCAGGCCTTAAGGAAATATCAAGAGCACTCTCTATTGGAGAGAATTTGTCTTGTGCTCTAATTAAAACACTTCCAACTCACACCCTCTTTCTGAAATACATTTCGTTGTTTCCTTGCCGGAGTATGCTCTGACTGACCTAAAAATCGAATTACTCAGAAATGACATTGGATTGTTTAATCTCATAAATGATAATCATAATAAAAACTTTCACCCCATAACCAACGAATCCGGAGTTGATCGATAAGATAAGTTCGGTGGGTAATCTCCTAGTTGGGGACGTCGGGGTTCCATGTTCAGCCTCTAGCTTGCTGGTTAAGTTCCTTGGACACCTAGCCTAGAGCACTGGGTGGCCCGACAGGTCCTTGAATGGAGGCACTTGATACTATCTTTTCCGGACAGACTTCCAGTACCTTGCGTATCAGTTGGAAGTTTCCTTAGCCATAATAATAATCAAGAACACCTAAAACACTTCAAAATTTACCAAGAACAATTTCAAAATGATCTCATGAACATTACATTGAGACTTATTTTACAGCATCCCAAGCACTTATTGACTCTATTTGGCACTGGTCGACAAAACTTATATGTATCACCTTGAGCTAGACCATTAGTCCTTTGATATTTGTTTAATTATCTTGTGGATGCTTATTTAATTTCCAAGTCATCATATATTGTTCATCTTGATATTTGTGTTTTGTAATTGCAACGTGGATTGCGTATTTTATAGCAATGTTACAAATATCGGCGTGGCGCGGAAATCGGCAGGGTCCAGGAAACATCGTCTCGGGATATCTCGGTAGAACATCGGCAAAAATCGACAAACTTAAAAAACAAAAAAATATTCATTTTTTTTCAATTTTTTAAACATCTAAAGAAACTATAACATCAAATAAACACATTGCCACATGAATATGGAAAGAAAACTGATATATAAGATATATATCATGTCTAGAGATACATCACACATCAAAATGGATCGTGTCCCAGTCCTACTCCTGAATAGTGAATACTGAATGTCTAAATCATCAAAAATATAAGTTATAACTTATAACAAATGTATCTCATGATCATCATCATGACTCATGAGTCATCTACAGTGAAATAAAGTAAATAAACTATCGTTTCCCTTGACCCCTTTTACGGGAAAAGGTAATCGTTGTGCAAACATCCCTTGCCCTTCCTCTAGGACTAGGTGCCCTCAAGGCTTGTCGGCCTCGTACTGGTATCTGATGTCCTCTAGAAGAACTATAAGACCCTGCAAAATGATGTCCTCTAGAACCTGAAGGTGGTTGAAACTGGTGTCCTAAAGAAGAAGAAGGAGCTCGAGGAGGTAGTCCTACAGCCACTCCTCTACTAGTAGCAGTGATACTATTGGGTCTATCTCCCTCTAACCTTGTCTGTGGATCTGGATCTAACTGTGGCACACTCCCAGACTCAGTGTGAAACTCCTCTGGAACTGGATCACCCTCATATGGAGCCTCTATAACATCATCATGATCACAATCATGATCATCCGCTATCCAATCAGGGGCTACCTCCATAGAAGGCTCCTCACACTCCGTCCTCCAAGCTGCAGTGGTGTCGATCTCATCTAATGAAATGGCCTTTGCATCAAATTTTCTCTGATATTGCTTCACCCACAACCTGAGATTGTAGTGGACGTAGACCAAATCATTAAGGCACGGAGTATCCAACCTGCAAGAGGATCATAGAATTAGATATTAAATTATAAAGTTAATAATTTCAATTTGTAATGCATAAATTAGAAGGCAAAGGGGCATAATGATAAATGATAAAATTATAAACTAGAATTCAATAATTTATATTTTCTAATGAATTTGAAAATTCTCTAACCTGTTGCGCTTTTTGGAGTGTACTTTTTCAAATACACTCCAGTTGCCCTCGCAACCAGAAGAGCTACATGTTTGGCTGAGCACTCGAACGGCAAGCTTCTGCAGAATAGGTATGGAACCACCATAGTTTTCCCACCAGATATCTACAACGAATTAAAGAAACATAAGAAAAAACAATTGAATTTAAAAAAAAAATAGAAAAATAAAACGAACTTTGAAACAAGGTGAAGCTTACTTGGCATCAAGTTGCCCCTGTCATGTACTGTCAAATGAAACTTAAGTAATCCTTCGGCTCTCTTATACACTTCCAGCTCTTGGGAAAGCTCTGCACAATCATCTGTAGACGGCACTGTTGTGGGGAAAATGCACCTATAGTTAAGGGGAGAAACTACCAACTTACGGTGATAAAGATAGACTTACAAGCATTCTGCAAGTACAACAAATAAATGAAGAGATTAGGGTTTAGAGATGTAGGCACCTCATTCAGAAGGTTGATCCTAGCTTAGCCTCCCTCGCTCTTCAATGCTTATCCAGTGTCGCAATGCCCAGACCTGCAAAACAACTTGATACCTTTCTCAAATACATTTGACTACATATATAATGCTGATATCTATAATGGAAAGAGACATCAAACTATAATCAAACAGTAATCAAATCTTAAGACACATTAATAGGTCATATTTGGAAAGAGAAGAACGTCTGATCTTTATTAATGAATGAAAGCAAGTACATACAATTATACCTTCCTTCAAGCTTGGCACTTCACGAAACCTAGATTCAAGATCTCCTGCTTCCTTTCTCCAAGGATCCCAGCCTCTAAGCAATTGTACTAGGGTTTACCAAAACTGAAGCACAAGAGAGGGGATGAGGGTCTCCATTCCTCCAGCATAACTTTGTAATTGGGCTTGGTCCTCTCACATGACTCTTCTACCCTCCTTATATAATCAATGAGGAAGAGGAAAAGAAGTTATAACCACTCAAGAGGTTTCCCAACCAACTTAACTTACTCGAATTTCGAGATTTTGACCAAAACAGGAGTGTACTCTACTCTATAGTAGACAAAGTCGCGTACATATGGCAATGGGCGCTACTTTAAATGAGACAAAGTCGCGTACACACGCTACTATTATAACAGTAGAGTCGCGCTCATAGTGAAAAATGGCCAAAAACAGGCTTTTCTGCTCATTTTCAAGAGATGGTTTGGTCTGGAAAAATGTTCCTAAGGGTCATATACATCAAATGGGTCAAGAATGAGGTAATTTCAACCATTTTTAGTGTCCCAAATGACTCCTGCATCCACAAATGTCCTTTTGTGTGACTGAACTTGATCTCAAGAAGTGTCGTCATGCGACCAAGGGAAACAAGTGTCGTCACGGACGGAGAGGTGTCATTTCAAGCTATAACAGATGCCCCCTAATGTATGAGGTCAGAGGGAGTACGGGAAACGATGGCCGAAATACATTATAAAAAATAAAAAAGAGTTGAATCGTGGAGGAACGGAGAAACCAAGAATCATAGGCTCAAATGAAGTACCTGAAAGCAAAGGCAAAGTCAGACAAACTTATCCATGGGGTAACTGTCCATGTTCAAATGGTGGAACATGATCTCCAAGAGGATACAATAATGATCCAAAATACTGATGCATATATCATGGCCACTAGAATACAAGCGTGGATCCATGAGGAACATAAGTGTAAACATAGCCACATAAATACAAGGTGGATCTATGTCAAAACTGGAGAACACAGCCATAGAGAACAAGCTGGATCTATGTCTCATCAAGAGCCAAAAGGAGTGGGGATCAGTCTTGCGCAACTTGGGCGATAACATAAATGAGGTGATGCTATCGAGGATCCCAAGGTCTTCATCCAAAAACAACCCAAGGTACAAACCTATCCATGCGAATAAATGAGCTGTTGTCGAACATGGGAGGTATCGTTTGATTACCGGTCATTGATGTATACCGTTAACAAACGCGAGGGTGTCCACCAATAATGAAAATGGAACCCAAGGTACCTAGTACATTCAAGCAAGTGCGAATAGATGGTCTTGCCGTCGAACACTTGAAGAATCCATCGGATAGGAGACATTGATGTATTCCCATCTATCCAATAGCGAGGGAAACTGCCACTAATGACTGCAATCCCCAAGGTACTAACCGAAACTCTAAACTTCATTCCCAGAGCTCAATGAGTTGAAGTCGATGGGAAGAAGTCCGTTGGAAGGGAGGCCTTAATGCATCCTCCATCATCCAACACGAGGGACACTCAACAGGTATGAGCTGATTTGGAGTAGGACTAAACACATGATGAAACATACTGACACCAAGGAATGGCCGACACATGAGGTCAAGGCAACTGCAGAATGGCCGACACAGGTTATATCCTTGAACAGTGAGCACGACACAAGAGTGACTTAGGAAGCTTTGAACACAAAGGGACCATGACGCAAGTCTGCAATGTAAGAGACATTAACAGATTCTCCATATGATTGGAAGACTAGCCAAATGGAGGAGTAAGAACTCTCAGATCAAGTTTACCCTAAGGCCAACACTAGAACCCAACTTGTTTGATAGACTCAAAACAGGTGCTTTGTTCAAGGAAATAGTTGACTTGCTGCCATCATATTGAAAGATATTTTGACATTCTTCCCTTCCCTTTCCTTTGTCATTTTTTAACGAGCTTGACAAAGAACTAGAGCATGCTCGACGGTATTTTCATATTTAAGGAGTCTGAAAAACCTAGAAGAAAACTCCATACACCTATCCGTGGATTTTATATCGAGCCCGGATTGGTCTGTGCTCGGCGGTGTTTTCTTGCTTATAGAGTTGAAAAACTTAAATAGTCCTCTATACACTTATCCGTGGATTTTATATCGAGCCCGGATTGGTATGTGCTCGCTTGGTGTTTTCACATTTCGAGAGTCTGAAAACCCTAAAGACGACTCCAAAGGTCCTTTTTCGTAAAGTTAGTCTCCTTCCCCGAAAAAGTGTAAAATGATGGAAGAAGAACTCTTCTAGCGCATACAAGAGTATACCTAGAGTATACCTTTTCCGTAAATTATCCACCAAGGCCCGGAAAAGGGGTAATTCTATACCTAAGTGGATGTCGGTTCAGTTATTTTAACGAGCCCGAAAAGACAACTATGCTCGGCAAACTTTTCCTATTTAAGGAGTCTGAAAAGGGCTTAAAAGAACTCCATAGGGATCTTTTCCATAAAGTTTTAACGAGTCCGGAAAAGTAAACTCATGACCTCCTTACTGTTTTTAACGAGCTCAAAGGAGATACAGAAAATGCTCACAACTTCCTTACTGTTTTTAATGAGCTCGAAGTGAAGATGAAATAAATGCTCATAGCCTCCTTACTGTTTTTAACGAGCTCGAAGGAAAGGTGGAAGAAATGCTCGTAGCCTCCTTACTGTTTTTAACGAGCTCGAAGGAAAGGTGGAAGACTGCTCGTAACCTACTTACTGTTTTTAACGAGCTCGAAGTGAAGGCAGAAGAATGCTCGAAATGGGAGGAAACGAGTGTCAGGGATATGCAAAACTAGCTCCAAGCGCATGGAACAAAGCTATGCCTAATGCAGGGAACATGGGCAAGATAAGGACACTCAGGGTGTGTCTCCTCCAGGTAAAAGGTGTCAAATTTTGAGGGCAAAATGATACAGGGCTTAGCGGAAATGAGATCAGAGATGGAGGCTTATACAACGGGCTAAAAGCGTGGAAGCCGGCTTCAGGCTCATTAGCGCAAGCGGGATCATAATAGATGCATATGCAATTTGAACACAAAGATGGGAGCCTTATCAGGGATAGCCAGAAATATATGAGGAAGAAAGATATGAGGCTTCTTCTCAAAGTCATGGTGAATCTAAAAAGGCTCCCGAACCTATGAGAAAAACTCAGCATGGGCACCAGAATGGCATAAGGGTGTTGACTAGGGTGACCCATGTTAGGTAGGCTCTGCTGTCGGACTGGTGCACAATGCATAAAGAGATGGCTAACACACCAATATCCAACAGGTTCGACCCTATGGCGAATTCGGATGGCAAAAGGTTCCAATGCAACATAACAGCGGGGAAGCCTAAACCTATATGCAAGGTTCCGAATATACCTGACATGATTGCACAAGGTGTCGAAAAGGACCAGTAAGCAAGTATACATCCAGCTAAGAATCCTGTCTCCAAGAAACATTAGTACGAGGATCATATCTAAAACATATGTAAGGAAAGACCCGATACAAGTCACTGTGGTAGAAATACTTTCAACTTCACTATCATCAACAGCAGGCATAAACAAGGCAGAGTCTTCGAATGAAGACTCTATGGTACCCAAGCCCGAGGACTTACAATCAACAAGATCAAATTCAAGATGAAGATCAAAGTTGAAGGACATGATGGAATCTGCAGAAACAAATTCATCATCACGGGAGTTGAAAATTCTAGAAGCAGAATCAAACTCAGCAGGAACACCGATTTGCTGATCTATAGGAGAGTCCAAAGACTTAACAGTAGGAAGATCAGACTTTAAGGTCAAACTGGGGCTGGACATAACTGTGACTGGATCAACATCCAAGTGAATAGAAGACTGTACCATAGACTCTAGGAAAACTTCATCGGAAGGAAGTATATCATCCCAGATAGAATACATATCTAAACATTCAGATGGAGGTGTCACTTGGTCAAAAGCTGGGACCAAGTCTCGAGAAGGTAAGCATGAACTCAGAGACTTCTTCTCAGTAGCAGTTGAACTCAAGGAACAATATGCCACATGATGCGCATGTGACATAGTAGTGCCTAATGACGAGGGATCAGACTGGTCTACAGTTGGGTAATAAGGAGGATCAACGAATGCAAGCTGGTCGATGGTGACAATGTTTTCGTTATGAGGGAAATGCATCACACGAAAAAGCGTAGACACCACAGCATGCATAGCATAAACGTAATCACGCCCGAGGATCATATCAAAGTCCATAGGGTCCTTTAAAACCATAAAATCAACTAAGACTGTTTTTCCACCCAAGGTAACAGGTGCCTGACGGAGGAATCCGATCGGTTCACTAGGTCTTCTATCAAAGGTCAACGGCCAATTAGCAGCTGGAAAAACATTAGGGAAACCCAAATCTCTCCAAGCATAAGCGGATAAGATACTAACAGAAGCACCTTCATCAACAATGCATCGATCAACCGTATGGTTCCCGATATCAACCTTTATCTGGAAAGGTGTCGAAGAAGGAAGGCGAGGCTCGGCTAGACTATTCCAATCAAAGGAAACAATCCTAGGGCTTGGTAGGGGTTCACATGGCACAGATGAAGTGCCCCCTTTTTCAGGAACATCCAAACTGGAAATGCAGAAGACTTCAGTAGTAGGTGCATCAATCTCTGAAGGACTGATGGGATCGGTCGAAGGTTGCATCGATTCAATCACTTCACTCTCCGAAGGAAGAGTGGGGTCGACCAAAGATTGCATTGGTTCAACCACTTTATCAACCAAAGGTTGATCTGACCGCAGGGAATCTATAGATAACTCAGGAACAGAGGTTCCTTCAGACATGGACCACACTCTTCGTGCCTCTGGAATGGCAGGGCATCGGTGAGTAAGGTGATCTCCCTTACAAAGTTTACAAGGGAACTTTGGTTTCCGTCCTATTGGTTTAGACTCCTTTACAACATCAGTATTCTCAGCATGACTAGCATTGGCTGACAGCTTGCCCCCAGCATGACTCACAGAGGCTGGTTGCTCAGAAGCAGAAGACTTTTGAACTAAGGACCACACTTTTTGCACTTCTGGAAGTACAGGGCACAAGTAAGTAAGGTGATCTCCCTCGCAAAACTTACAAGGGAACTTAAGCTTCTGTTTGTTGGGTTTGTCGACAATGTCAACTCCCTCAGCATGACTTGCAGTGGCTGATCTGGTATCTCCAGTATGACTCACAGGAACTGGTGACTTGTCATTAATATGACTAGCAGTGATCAATGACGTGTCCTCAACATGACTGACAGTGGTTGAAGACAAACTTTCAGTATGATTTTCAGTGACTAAAAGTTTTCTCCCAGCATGACCTCCAGAGGCTGGGTGGGTGCCCCCTGCATGATTTGCAGAGGCAGGGTGCTTGCCCCCTTGTTTTGGCATCTTCTTCCTATTCTTCCCCCGTCTATTCCTTTTAGACTGCTGGTTACTAGTATTGCTACTTTCACCACATGAGGTAGAAGGAGGAGGAGAAGATGTTACTGGCAAAGGAGGCACAGGGTTCTGATGCTCTTGATTTGAGGTGCTCACAAAAGAAGCGTCAGGAGCATGCAAGGCATTCGGAGTGGAAAACAACCAAACCGGAAGCCCAATAGTGAATCCAGGAAGATTCAGAGTAGCCATTAAGGGAGCACCAATGTTTCCAATGAATGGAACAGCACAAGGATCCCCCGGAACAGGGGTACCTTGATTGGCACTCGCCGGAATGCTAGACATAGTTTCTCGCTCAAATGAACAAGAAGTTCCCTAAGGCAAACTAAAAACAAGTAGCACAAAGAGCACACCACTAAAAAAAAGGTCCTAAGTAAATCAAACCAGGCAAACAGATGCCTTCCGGAGAAGAGTCTGGGATGATGAGGGCCCAGAACAGATCAACGAAGGATGAAGGACAGTTACCCGGGGTCCACAATACAATGACTAAGGGTGCAAGCGCTGGAATCACCCAACCGCCCTCCCAAAGACCTGCAAGGGATTTCCTCCCACGTCTGTCCTAGGTATAGCGGATATACCCTCCGCTGTCACCTGTGTATGAACCTAGAGTCTGATACTAAGGATACCACAACACCGAAAACTCCTGGGGGAACAGTCACCGGTCGAATCAGAAAGCGTGGGCAGGGTAGCTAAGCCCGAAACTCGAAAGAGTCCCCAATACGCAATCCGATCCTGGCGTATGCTCGAATAGAAAGTAGGAGGGGTATTCCCACAAACTGATCTCACATTGACCTACTGCATATGCTCCCAGGCAAATTTTGAGTGAGGTGGGTTTGCCTAATGATAGTCTCACTACGATTTTTGCGCAATGTGTGATCTTGGGTGGTTTAAGGTGTTTTAAACCCAAGATCCTAACCAAAACTAGTTGGTGTAGTGTAACCTAGAAAAGAAAATGTTGCTAGTTCATTTTATTAGAGTTCATTTTAAAGGTTACTTGATTACTCAAAAAGGTAGTGGGTGTGTGAGAGTGGTTATAATAGAAATAGAGTACTGAAAATGAAATATTTACCACCAAACAAATCTTTTTCTTTTCAATGCAAGTCTTAAAATTCTGATCTAGAATGCATGTGCAAATGCAATTTTTTAATCTTTTGAATGCAAAAAAGGTAAAAATAAAGTCTAAATGTAAAAAATTAAACTCAAAACCTAAGAATGCAGCTACTCAAGCAACTAGGTATGCAAAAGAAAACTTGTTCTTTTTTATGCAAAGCACTCTAAAATCTTTTAAGCCACTTGCAAGGTACTCTATTTATAAGATAAATCAAAATTCTTTATGCTTTTCAAAGGTAAGAAACAAAAACTGAAACTAACCTACTATCAAAGCAAAGCAAAGAAACTTTCAGGTTCTCTTTATGAAATAGTAAAAGCTACCAATATGACTTTCAAATTCTTATTGATGTAAGCATGCCAAACATTGGGAAAAGAGTACAAAAACTACTTTTAGACCCAAACGAAGCGAATGACCTACGAAGAAGTATGGTTTGGTAAAGTCAGGTCTGCACGTAAACAATGCAAACAAGGTCTTGAACAACAGCCAAAACACTTGAGCTTTCACTACAAAAGAAAAACTAAAAGCATAAGGGAGGACAAGAAACCAACCTAAAAGAGAAATTTCACTCAAATAGATACAAACAGGGTACAAAACACCAACCTAAAAGAGAAATTTCAATCAGACTCAAATTAGGGTACAAAACACCAAACAGGTCCACAACCCCCCAACTTAAGTCAACAAACCCCAAAACTTTCCAAACAAACCCAAATTGATCAAAAGAGGTTCAAATCATGAATGTAGGATCAATACAAGGATGGGAGACCACTTACAGGGGTTTAACACAGACCTAAGGTCATCAGGCACCCCCAAAAATGCAGCCACAGCCCCCAGATTTGGGTCCACAACCCAAAACTCAAAAAATTTCAAACCCAGATTTTGAGCGCTACTGTGTATGAAGGAAACTAGCGCTCATAGCAGTATGGGCGCTACTGTGTATGAAGGAAACTAGCGCTCATAGTAGTATGGGCGCTACTGTGTGGTACAAACAGTAGCGTACAAGAAAAAAAAGTCTAAAAAACGGGGTTAAAACCCCCAAACTGGGTCCACAAAGGTTTGCAAGGGTTGGGAAGGGTCTGTAAAAAGCCCAGGAGGGTCAAACAGAGCCTACTAACTGATCCTAATCAAGAAAATGAACAAAGACCATCAAACAAGACTGAAGAAATGACCTTGGATACCCCTAAGCAGTTAGGCTTTCCCCAGCGGAGTCGCCATTCTGTTGTGGGGAAAATGCACCTATAGTTAAGGGGAGAAACTACCAACTTACGGTGATAAAGATAGACTTACAAGCATTCTGCAAGTACAACAAATAAATGAAGAGATTAGGGTTTAGAGATGTAGGCACCTCATTCAGAAGGTTGATCCTAGCTTAGCCTCCCTCGCTCTTCAATGCTTATCCAGTGTCGCAATGCCCAGACCTGCAAAACAACTTGATACCTTTCTCAAATACATTTGACTACATATATAATGCTGATATCTATAATGGAAAGAGACATCAAACTATAATCAAACAGTAATCAAATCTTAAGACACATTAATAGGTCATATTTGGAAAGAGAAGAACGTCTGATCTTTATTAATGAATGAAAGCAAGTACATACAATTATACCTTCCTTCAAGCTTGGCACTTCACGAAACCTAGATTCAAGATCTCCTGCTTCCTTTCTCCAAGGATCCCAGCCTCTAAGCAATTGTACTAGGGTTTACCAAAACTGAAGCACAAGAGAGGGGATGAGGGTCTCCATTCCTCCAGCATAACTTTGTAATTGGGCTTGGTCCTCTCACATGACTCTTCTACCCTCCTTATATAATCAATGAGGAAGAGGAAAAGAAGTTATAACCACTCAAGAGGTTTCCCAACCAACTTAACTTACTCGAATTTCGAGATTTTGACCAAAACAGGAGTGTACTCTACTCTATAGTAGACAAAGTCGCGTACATATGGCAATGGGCGCTACTTTAAATGAGACAAAGTCGCGTACACACGCTACTATTATAACAGTAGAGTCGCGCTCATAGTGAAAAATGGCCAAAAACAGGCTTTTCTGCTCATTTTCAAGAGATGGTTTGGTCTGGAAAAATGTTCCTAAGGGTCATATACATCAAATGGGTCAAGAATGAGGTAATTTCAACCATTTTTAGTGTCCCAAATGACTCCTCCATCCACAAATGTCCTTTTGTGTGACTGAACTTGATCTCAAGAAGTGTCGTCATGCGACCAAGGGAAACAAGTGTCGTCACGGACGGAGAGGTGTCATTTCAAGCTATAACAGGCACCATCCTATCAACACACTCGTAGAATCCAGCCATAACCTCTCCATCAAATCTAAAGCCACAGGAGTAACCAAACGCAGGGTTGAGGTATAACCTTGCAGCATGAATGGGGCGATGGAGTGTGTTGTTCCATCGTGGATCAATCATCCCCCATATAATTCGTTGTCTCTCCTGCCCCCGATCTCCCTTATCCTCGTAATAGGCACGAATGGACTCTTTGGCCCTATCCATGGCCTCATACAGGTAGCCCATTGCAGGCTTATCTCCATCAACCAAGCGGAGAACCCTTACCAAAGGTTCAGTGACGGCACAAACCTCCCTCACGTCATCCCAAAAGGTCTGATGGAAATTCACTAGCCTGCATATGGCTTGCCCCTCTGGTCTAGTGCTAAATGATAAAGCACACCACTCAAGTGAAAGGAACATCTACTACAAGTCCCACATAGAACCGAAGAGGGACTGGAGAGAAATAAAGCTAGTGGCAAAGCGTGTGATGGCAGGACGCACCAACTCTCTGTCACCTGTGAAAGTTCTCATCAAGCTAAGCATTGCTGCATGATTGTATATGAATTTTGTGATGCTCCGTGCTGAATCAATGGTATCCTTGATGCAATCAATCTTGGCTAAATCCTCTAACATCAAATCAAGGCAATGGGCTGCACAAGGAGTCCAGAATAGTGAAGGATACATGTCCATAAGCATCCTACCAGCAGACACATAGTTCACAGCGTTGTCCGTTATGACTTGGACAACATGCTGCGGGCCAACCTCTTGGATGAAGTCATCCAACAAGCTACATAGTAAACCCGCATCTTTGACATATGTAGATGCATCCACGGATTTCAAAAACATAGTGCCCCTTGGACAGTGAACCAAGAAGTTGAGAAGGGTCCTACCCTTCATATCAGTCCAACCGTCTGACATCACTGTGCATCCTGTTAACTCCCATGATTTTTGAAGATCCTCCAACCTGTTAGTGCATTCGGCCTTTTCATTTTGGAGGATGGGCCCTGTTATCACATATATAGTAGCCGGGCTACCATACATTATTTTTCTCATTCCAGTACACTATTCAGCCAGTTCCCTTGCATTTGAGATGCCGAGATGAGCATTTGTATTGGATCACTATCAGATTGTGGACAGCAGTTATATTCCCCATGCCATGACTGAGTTTCGGGACACTCAGAGAGATGCCCGATATAGCCATTATGCCATTGGTACAGAGCAGACAGTAGTGCCCAGAGTTACAGCAGCAGTCTCAGAGGACAGGTGATGGTACAGGTTGATGAGCTTTCAGGTATATGACTCAGCAGGTATACTATTGTGTTATGGTTAGATTGCTTTTATACTTATTCTTATAGCATGTCTTAGCACTTAGTGTCATGATCTGGCGATCATATAGATATTTGGACCTGGTTGACCTATTATTTATACTATACTGTCCCTACTCAGACTTAGAAGTTCACTATTCATACTCATTGGTACATACCCTCCTTAGGGAGAATAGAGGTGATCATTACACCATACTATGGCTTGCTAGTGTTGGCTTCATCTTTTCATTTGTCTTCATCCATCCGTGGCCTACCTTTTAGATTATTACCCTGATTTGCTACTTGACTAGTGACATGGAGGACCTTTCCCCACTGTAGCCTC
Source organism: Larix kaempferi (assembly GCA_027924585.1). Taxonomy (NCBI): domain Eukaryota; kingdom Viridiplantae; phylum Streptophyta; class Pinopsida; order Pinales; family Pinaceae; genus Larix; species Larix kaempferi. The sequence goes on along the minus strand of BSBM01000338.1, from coordinate 19,848,566 downwards.
TGTATTGGATGAGCTTCCCTGTTTATTGTGTCTCGGCTCTGAGTTGGTGACAAAACTTACCTATGGTGAGTTGGAGTTCCTTGAGAATTCCCCATAGTCACTAAAGTTGTGTTGGCTAAACCTGAAACTTTTAGTGCTGCCATCAATACAAAATCTGGAAAAATCAAATGCTATATCTTGTGTATGAAAGAAATGCCAAATGAAAATGGCCATGAAAAATAAAATGTTATATCTTTTGGAAAAATAAATACCTAGGTAAACAAGCTGTCCATGACACACCTAGAAGTGCTCAGGTAAACAAGTGCCTTAAAAACACACCTGCAGCAGAAAGCCTAAAAATAAATGTAAATCTATGCAATGTGTTTGTAAACACACATAGATCAAGGCTATGGAAAACTCAGGCCCAAAAAGCAATGGAACTTAAATGTTATATCTAAACAATTGCTGGCCTTGCTTGTATTATGGATTGTGCGCATCTGTGAAGGTGAATAAACCCTCTTTAAACAACTCATCCATTTGTGAGACACCGCCATTCCCTGTGTTATTGCTCATTCAGTATATACTATGGTGTGTATTCCCTTTCCCTTGCCAAAGTGTCACAAAGTCAAGTTAGTCAAGTCATCCCTTAGCCTAGCCATTTATTTCAGCCTTCACCCTTCACTAGCAAACTGATCACAACTATGAAGTGAGTATGATCCTGAAAGTCTAGTCTGAGTAATAATAATAACTAACGACACTATATATTTGGATTTAGATCGCCAGTCATGATTACTCTGTGTTATAGAAGCTATTTGAATAAATTGTAAGGCATGTATTGACCTTGACACCTTGCAGCAGCTATGGATGATAGTCTGAGTTGTATTTGGTCTTGGTTATACCTAGTTTAACCATGGAGGACCATGGGACATGAGATGTTGGACCTTATGATGATATGGATAGATGATATATGGTCCATGTACACATACAGGATGATTCTATGCAGCAGCTACAGGGTTATGATGATGATTCTTGGGATACAGCAGTGTTTGGTCATTTACAGATCATTATTATTGGCCTTGTTCCGGTACATTGGATATTTATCTTGATTATGCAGAGATTCATATGGTGTATGAGCACACATCTTGGATAGATTTGGACCTTCTGAGTCCAATGGGACAGTTTGTTTTCAGTTCCGGGCACTTACAGTGATGATTTAGCCTCAGTAGGCTGTCCTAGTGCAGTTTTGGCCTGTTGGAGGCCCTGTCGGAGCAGAGATGACTTTTATCCGGATGACCTAGGGCGCTGATGATGGAGGGGGTGGTCCAGCCACTTGTTTTTACCATATTACCCCCCTCCCGGACACATTGGCACCCTCACCTTGACAGCGCCATCACTCCAGGAGGCAGTTTGGGCAGTTTCACGTTTCCCGAGGCATTTCAGGATTGGTAGAAATGGCTATTGAGGAAATCGATTTGGGCTACTGAGGCAAAGTTATGGCATGGGATGATCAGTGATGATAGATCGGGACCTTCCACACCTCCTCCTGCAGTTTCAGCTTCATCGGGGCCCGCATCCATCACTTATGGCACTTTCTGTGGATTTTTTGAGGTCTTTGAGGACCACGACTTCACCTTGGAGATACACTACTTCACCTTGGAGGCACGATTTGGTACTTTCATGATTGTTTATTGGTTATTGTGCCATGGGGATTGACCAAGGAGGGATAAAATTACCCCTTGGACCCACCATGAGCCTCTTATGATATTTTGTCATCATGATTTGGTGGGATTCCCCTCTCCTAGGGCGACTTTGTCCACTTATGTTATATTTTATGTGTGATCCATGTATTATGTTGTTGAGCTCATCTCAACCATTGATTAGACATTTGTATCTTTTAATCTTAGCCACTCATTCAAAAAGTGGTTAGGGTTTTGGTGCCTCTCCTTCCTATTTAAAGGAGAGAGCCTCTCATTGTAAAGGGACTTTTGGCTCTGGATTATTGGAATAGAAAATTATTATTGCATCTATCTCCAATGTTGTGGTGAATGTTTTTTTTGGTGTTCGTTCGTTGGTTCTTCCTTTGCACTGAGTTATTGGAGATCTTGTTTGCCATATCTATTGTACCACGATTTTTGCATCTACAGGTGGAGGCCGATTTGCTTGAAGGAGGAGGTATTGGTAGGGGAAGACTCTCCCTACTTCTTCTTTGGAGCTCTTCGTTGGTAACAGGGAGTATTACTGTCCCAGGACCTTCTATTTCATGTTACTATTTGCATTTCTCTTGTATTTCTTCCATACTTGATCTTACTGATTGAATTTCATTCCTTGGTTTGACAGGTAGAGGAAGGCGCACTTGTGGACTTGGGCATCAAATTGGCAAGCAAATCAACAATCTCTCATTTGATCTCTGCGGGAATCTTCCTCAACATCAAGGCATCTCAACCACATCATTCAGGTATGATCTCAAGGTAAGTTCTATCTCCATAGTCTATCCAATTGTCAAAAACTCTTAAAACCCTAATTAATTAAAACCCCAATTTTGCATTTTCTTAGATCTACTGAGATCTAGTGGGTTGTTGGGCATGATATTGAAAACCCACCTCTATAGCATCCACGGCATCCCGGATCTATAGTTTGGTGAGGATTGGCTTCCGTTTGACCCCTCTCCCAAGCCAACCTAGCTTCTCCCAAGGAAGGCGCACTTCACCATTTGAGCAGGTTGACCTAGATCTAAGCGATGGGTGTTTGAGATTTCACTTGATTTGACATCTACACATCAAATAACATACACCCAGGTTGTCCCTTTCTTGAAAATCACCTTGTGGGCCCCATTCCACATTTTAAGGGATTTAATCCCCATTTTGGACCACTTGGAACACTAAAACTCAGATCTACAAAGATCTAACCGGTGGATTGCCACAAAATTATAGATCCATATCCCTACTTGACTGATCTACCCGGATCTAAAGTTTGGATGCCATCCGACATGATTTGACCCACCTAAACCCCGATTCAAGCCTCCTTAGGGAAAGTCGCACCACCTTGGAGAAGTGAGTTCACTCACTTCGAGGAACTGGGTACTTGAGATTTTTGCAGATCCGAATTCAGAATAATTCAAAACCTAGGTCTAGACTGTCACTTTGTCAAATCTTGCCTTGGGGATTGCATTCCTTGTTTTTAGGGATTGTGGTCCACTTGGGTCAAACCTAGATCTAGACATATTTATCCATCAAGGCCTATACTGTCCATTTATCTCATGTTGTAGGAGTCCTAAACCACAAAGTCAACCCTACTTTGACTCCACTTCCCAATTCCCAAGGCACTGGTTTATCTCCAAGTCAACCCACTCTCATAGATTGTTGGATTGACTTGTGGTTTGACTTTTGCATGGTGAACTATACCTTTGAAGACATCATGGACTATGGTCAAGATTGTCTCATGTACTAGTTAGCCCCAGTCTGACCCCTAAACAACCCTGCATTGGACACGGTTCCCAAGGCAGTGGATCCTTTGACATTGACCTAGTACACTAGCCCTAGATCTCACTTTAAACATTGTAAGTCACTCTCACATCAACTATGACCCAAAGCTACATCTATTGAACCCCTCACTGGACTTGTGACTTCATCCTTAGGTCTAGGATAAACCATACACCTAACTTCACTTGGAAATACCCTGATTTGGTGTTTTGGTTTTTGATCTCTCCTGTCGGGAGTAGATCGGGTCTCCCCCTTTGTTGTCTGGGCTAGATAACACAAAGTGAAGGTTGCCTCGACTGGCGTGACAACCATATACATTGGAGGTCGAGGTGATCGTGGTTGCACCTTTCAAGTTGCCCTTCCCTATTGCCATCCATGACTGGATCCTTCCATAGGGGTAACTACAGTTTAGGTGATAACATTTTGGCGCCGCTGCCGGGGAGGCAATAGCTTGCCCTAGTCCTTCCCGCATATACAAACGACACATATCTCGGTAGAAGAGTTAAATCTACCTGGCGACTCCCAATCGTGACTCCGCTGAGGAGCGAGCTCATTTACATCCTTAAAACACTCAAAACTATGCCTTGTGTTACCAATTCAGAGAACGATATGATTTTGAAAATGATGACCGAAATGAGTGGTTTAATCCGAAACCTAAACGGGGCAGTTCTTAGAAAACAAAGAGAAAATATTGAAAGATATAAACCTTTTACCAGAAACTCTGAGGGTGTGTATACAAATGAATGTCATCAAACTAAACCTACTTCAGATGGCATAGTAGTAACTAGGTCCCAGGCAAAGAATAACACGAAAGACATAGATAAGAACAAAACCAGTTTGAAAGAAAATTCACTGGACCAAAGAAATACCACTCGCAGGGTTCCCACTCAAGCTCCAAACATTTCTCCTAAGGGAATTTTAAAGAAAAATGATCAACCCAGAAGGTTATCCCCTCAGGTCACCAAGAAGGTAATAAGTTCAAATCCTACTAAACCCAATGCTAGGGATCTAATACAAAGAAAACAAGAGAGTATTCCTAACAAAGAGATATCTCCTATAACACAAGAAAAGCTAAATTCAAACATATTGGGAAAACTCTCGGGATCTTCCGTCATGGTGTCCTTAAAGGATTTGGTAGTTATTCCTTCCGTTAGAACACAGGTAATGCATTTATTGGGTTTAAAAATGAATACCAAGGACAAAGAAAAGACTTGCAACTTAAAGATTGATCTGAGCAATTTCGTATCCAAACCGAATATCCCCGTGCCCTTGGAAGAACTTTTGAAAATCCCTTCATACTTCAATCAAGCAACTAAATTCTTGGGAATTGAGCCTAAAGTCAAGAATCCTGTGAAATTGACGGTTGAGGATGATCCCCCCATCATGATTCAAAGTGTGATTGATAAAGGTAGGGGTCACCCCCCCTTTTACATTGCTTTAGAGATAAATCAATTGATATTGCACAACTGTATGTTAGACTCAGGAGCAGAAGTAAACATTATGCCTCTTAAGGTCATGGAACAATTGGAGTTAAAACCATCCAGAGAATATAGAAACGTGTGCGGGATGGATTCCAGGCCTGTTAAGTCAAAAGGTATGATTGAAAACCTCAAAATGAAACTAGCTGCTTACCCTGCAATTGAAATAAGTATGAATGTCCTGGTTCTAGACATTCCTGACGCATGGGGAATGCTGCTATCAAGGGAATGGGCTGCCAAATTAGGAGGAAGTATCCAAATGGATTTATCTTACGCAACCATCCCTATAGGAGAAAAGGCCACTTATAGATTGATGAATGAAAAGCCTATGACGGAACACGTAGAAACACCCGACTACTTGTTTGAGGATGCTATGCGTCCCACTGAGGAGGTTGGGAATTATATGGTAATGGCCAACTATTGGGAAGAACCCCGACAGCATCCTTTCCCTCCTAGTCAAGTTTGGAAAATGCATTTTGATGGGGCAAAGTCTAGACATGGTGCTGGAGCTGGGATAGTCCTCATATCTCCTTCTGGTGAAGAAAAATTGTTTGCGTACCGTCTGGAATTTGATTGTACAAACAATGTAGCTGAATATGAGGCATTGCTTTTAGGTCTAGAAATCTGTCGTGAACAAAAGATCAAATGTCTAAACGTAACTGGAGATTCTGATTTGATTGTATCCCAAGTGAAGAACCAGTTTGCAGCCAAGAACAATAGGCTTAGGGATTACCGAAATGCTGTTTGGGACACCATAGAAATGTTTGATGCCTTTGCAATACGAGCAGTCCCAAGAGAAGAAAACACCCTGGCTGATGCATTATCGGTAATAGCTTGCACCTTTGAAACTCCTGATTATCTTAAAAATAAAGAGTGTAAGGTTGAAGTAATATTTAGACCTTCCGTTCCTGATAATGAAGATCATTGGCAAGTATTTGATTCTGATGCACAAATCATTGCTTTCTTACAAAACCATGAAAGCTTTCAAAATTGCAATGTGAATTTAGAAGACAAATCAAACGGTTCCTCCATTCAAGATCTTGATGTTAGGAAACTAGCAATACCTCTGGAGAAAAATTTCAACAGGCATGATGAATACAAAGGTAAGAGAGCTGAACCGGTAGACGAGGTTATAGAGATAAATATTGGAACTTCAGTTTCTCCCAGAATGATCAGGATAGGAAAGAATGCTTCCCCAGAAGAAAGAAAGGCGATTGTAAATCTGATTAGGAAGTATCGAGATATTTTCGCTTGGGCTTATGACGAACTTAGAACTTATGACCCTGAAATTATTGAGCATACTATCCCATTGCATGAAGGCGCTAAACCTTATAGGCAAAAGTTAAGAAATGTCAATCCAAAACTTGCTCCCTTAATTAAGAAAGAGCTTGAGAAGATGCTAGCAGCCGGAATTATCCAACCCGTTCGACACACTACTTGGGTTTCTAACCCAGTTATTGTAAGAAAGAAAAGTGGTGAAATCAGGATATGCATTGATTTCAGAAACCTAAACCAAGCATCCCTCAAGGACAATTACCCTTTGCCAAATATGGAAAATCTGTTACAAAGTGTTACTGGGGCAGGTATGTTGTCAATGTTGGATGGTTTTTCGGGGTATAATCAGGTACGTATTAGAAAGGAAGACAGAAATAAAACAACCTTTACTACTCCATGGGGAACTTTCCAATATATAAGAATGCCATTCGGATTATTAAACGCCGGTTCCACTTTTCAAAGAGCTATGGATCAAGCATTTAGTGATTTGATTGGGAAAATCATTGCCATTTATCAGGATGACCTAACAGTATTTTCAAAGGAACGAGGAGACCATATTGAACATTTAAGAAGAGTTTTTGAACGTTGCAGAAAATTTGGTATATCATTAAATCCCAAAAAATCAACTTTCGGGGTAGATGAAGGCAAGCTTTTAGGACACATTGTGTCAAAAGAAGGTATCAGAATCGACCCAGAACGTGTCCAGGCCATCAATGCTATTGCAGCACCCCATAATGTGGCCACCTTGCAGTCTTTCTTTGGCAAAATAAACTTCGTTCGAAGATTCATTCCAAACTTAGCAGAATTGGCCAAGCCATTGAATGCCCTTCTTAAGAAGGATGTGAAGTTTGTTTGGGATAAGGAGTGTGAGTCATCTTTCACTAAGCTCAAAAAGGCCATTTCAACCTCCCCGGTACTAGCGTGTCCTGATTACAATAAAGAGTTCATGATTTACTCATATGCTTCGGAAGATACTATTGCTGGTGTGTTATTACAAAAGAACAACGAAAACCATGAACAACCTATAGCCTTTATGAGTAAAAACTTGAGAGATGCCGAACTGAAATATACCACAACTGAGAAACAAGCTTATGCCCTAGTTAAAGCCTTGAAACATTTCAGAACTTATGTGGGGTATTCCAAAATTAAAGCATATGTGCCTTACCAAGCAGTTAAGGATGTTCTTTCACAAGCAGATGGCATAGGTGTAAGAGGAAATTGGATTTCACGTATACAAGAATATGATCTAGAGATTAAGCCAATTAAGATTGTGAAAGGTCAAGGGTTAGCTCAACTTCTAACTGAAAAGGGAGGTAATATGGTAAATACGATAAGTGAAAAAGATGCTGCTATCTTAAACATTGATGAAGAGCATGAATGGTACAAAGATATCGTATATTTCTTAAGAAACTTGTCATGCCCTGACCATCTAGTGGATCATCAAAGAAGAGCATTAAGGCTAAAAGCAGAAAAATATGTTTTAACCCAGGACGGATTAGGATGGAGGAACCCCGATGGAATAATCTTGAAATGTGTCAACTTGGAAGAGTCAAAAACCATCATAAAGGAGATGCACTCAGGATTATGTGGTGGTCATTATGCTCCAAGAACAACTGCTGCAAAAATCATGAGAGCAGGGTATTATTGGCCTACACTTTTTAAAGATGTACATGCTTATATTAGGATATGCCAAGAATGCCAGTTTTTCTCAGGAAAACCAAGATTGCCCGCCTTACCTTTAAATCCTGTAGTGGTTGAAGCTCCCTTTCAACAATGGGGTATGGATTTTGTAGGTCCTTTTAATGAAAACTCGAGCAATGGATATAAGTACATGTTGACCTGCACGGATTATTTCACCCGTTGGGTAGAAGCTATTCCAACCAAGAAGGCTACAGCTGAAGTAGTTGTGAAGTTTTTGGAAGAAAATATTGTGTCAAGATACGGTTGCCCTCTGAAACTAACAACAGATAATGCCCCAGCTTTCAGTAAAATAGAAATGTCCACCTTTTGCATGAATCATGGAATCACCCTCTCCCATTCTTCAAACTATTACCCCCAGGGAAATGGTCTTGCCGAATCAAGTAACAAAAATTTAATTAGGCTGTTGAAAAGAATGATGGGTGAAAATAAGAAAAGTTGGGATGTAAAATTAAAATATGCTTTGTGGGCAGATCGAACAACAGTGAAAAGGATTACAGGAAAATCTCCGTTTGAGTTGGTATATGGACAAGACTGTAGACTACCAATAAATCTGCAAATACCTGTTTATGAACTGTTGCAGCAATGCATTTCAGATACAGAAGCAATGCAAGGAAGGATTGATAAACTAGTTGAACTGGATGAAAAGAGAAGAAGTGCTTTCGATAAGATGCTTATAGAACAAGAAAGAGTAAAAGGCACTTTTGACCAAAATACTAGAGGTACTACCTTTGGTATAGGAGATATAGTTTTATTATGGGATAAGCATAAAGAAAAGCCAGGAAATCACACGAAGTTTGAAAGTTTATGGAAGGGTCCGTATAAGATAAGTAGCCTGGCTGGAAAAGGATCTTTTGTCCTTGAAACCTTGGATGGAGATGAAGTTGAGTTACCTGTGAATGGGAGGATGTTGAAACATTACTTTCCTCCTATCAACCTCGAATAAACCCCGCTTGCATTGCCTGGTAGAGTAGTGTAGGTAGGAAACCAAATAAGCCTACTTAGGCAGTAGTTAGTCTTTTCAGCCATTGAGTCTGGCACCTTTTTTTAGTCTCTAAGCTCCTTTGTAAGCTCCTAGTTTAACTGAGTACCTGTCACTTTTTCTTTTCCTGCACAATAAAACTCAAATTTTGCAAATTATGTTAATTTACTTTCTGCATTTATATTTTATGCATTTATATTTCTGACATAGAGTAGATTTTATTTCAGTTGATTTTATTATTTTTCCCACACATGCGGCATGAGGTATTTTCTTTAGATGTTTGTGAATGCAGAAAATAGGTTGCAAGAATAAAAGCTGGAAGTAAAATGGTAGAGTGTTGGATCATGGATTCGAGTAGCAGAGTTCGAGGACCAGAGATTCTGGGGTTCTCAAGCGCTCATTTCAGTAGAGCACTTGTCCCAGCCGGAGCCAGATGTTATCACATATATAGTAGCCGGGCTACCATACATTATTTTTCTCATTCCAGTACACTATTCAGCCAGTTCCCTTGCATTTGAGATGCCGAGATGAGCATTTGTATTGGATCACTATCAGATTGTGGACAGCAGTTATATTCCCCATGCCATGACTGAGTTTCGGGACACTCAGAGAGATGCCCGATATAGCCATTATGCCATTGGTACAGAGCAGACAGTAGTGCCCAGAGTTACAGCAGCAGTCTCAGAGGACAGGTGATGGTACAGGTTGATGAGCTTTCAGGTATATGACTCAGCAGGTATACTATTGTGTTATGGTTAGATTGCTTTTATACTTATTCTTATAGCATGTCTTAGCACTTAGTGTCATGATCTGGCGATCATATAGATATTTGGACCTGGTTGACCTATTATTTATACTATACTGTCCCTACTCAGACTTAGAAGTTCACTATTCATACTCATTGGTACATACCCTCCTTAGGGAGAATAGAGGTGATCATTACACCATACTATGGCTTGCTAGTGTTGGCTTCATCTTTTCATTTGTCTTCATCCATCCGTGGCCTACCTTTTAGATTATTACCCTGATTTGCTACTTGACTAGTGACATGGAGGACCTTTCCCCACTGTAGCCTCTGTATTGGATGAGCTTCCCTGTTTATTGTGTCTCGGCTCTGAGTTGGTGACAAAACTTACCTATGGTGAGTTGGAGTTCCTTGAGAATTCCCCATAGTCACTAAAGTTGTGTTGGCTAAACCTGAAACTTTTAGTGCTGCCATCAATACAAAATCTGGAAAAATCAAATGCTATATCTTGTGTATGAAAGAAATGCCAAATGAAAATGGCCATGAAAAATAAAATGTTATATCTTTTGGAAAAATAAATACCTAGGTAAACAAGCTGTCCATGACACACCTAGAAGTGCTCAGGTAAACAAGTGCCTTAAAAACACACCTGCAGCAGAAAGCCTAAAAATAAATGTAAATCTATGCAATGTGTTTGTAAACACACATAGATCAAGGCTATGGAAAACTCAGGCCCAAAAAGCAATGGAACTTAAATGTTATATCTAAACAATTGCTGGCCTTGCTTGTATTATGGATTGTGCGCATCTGTGAAGGTGAATAAACCCTCTTTAAACAACTCATCCATTTGTGAGACACCGCCATTCCCTGTGTTATTGCTCATTCAGTATATACTATGGTGTGTATTCCCTTTCCCTTGCCAAAGTGTCACAAAGTCAAGTTAGTCAAGTCATCCCTTAGCCTAGCCATTTATTTCAGCCTTCACCCTTCACTAGCAAACTGATCACAACTATGAAGTGAGTATGATCCTGAAAGTCTAGTCTGAGTAATAATAATAACTAACGACACTATATATTTGGATTTAGATCTCCAGTCATGATTACTCTGTGTTATAGAAGCTATTTGAATAAATTGTAAGGCATGTATTGACCTTGACACCTTGCAGCAGCTATGGATGATAGTCTGAGTTGTATTTGGTCTTGGTTATACCTAGTTTAACCATGGAGGACCATGGGACATGAGATGTTGGACCTTATGATGATATGGATAGATGATATATGGTCCATGTACACATACAGGATGATTCTATGCAGCAGCTACAGGGTTATGATGATGATTCTTGGGATACAGCAGTGTTTGGTCATTTACAGATCATTATTATTGGCCTTGTTCCGGTACATTGGATATTTATCTTGATTATGCAGAGATTCATATGGTGTATGAGCACACATCTTGGATAGATTTGGACCTTCTGAGTCCAATGGGACAGTTTGTTTTCAGTTCCGGGCACTTACAGTGATGATTTAGCCTCAGTAGGCTGTCCTAGTGCAGTTTTGGCCTGTTGGAGGCCCTGTCGGAGCAGAGATGACTTTTATCCGGATGACCTAGGGCGCTGATGATGGAGGGGGTGGTCCAGCCACTTGTTTTTACCATATTACCCCCCCTCCCGGACACATTGGCACCCTCACCTTGACAGCGCCATCACTCCAGGAGGCAGTTTGGGCAGTTTCACGTTTCCCGAGGCATTTCAGGATTGGTAGAAATGGCTATTGAGGAAATCGATTTGGGATACTGAGGCAAAGTTATGGCATGGGATGATCAGTGATGATAGATCGGGACCTTCCACACCTCCTCCTGCAGTTTCAGCTTCATCGGGGCCCGCATCCATCACTTATGGCACTTTCTGTGGATTTTTTGAGGTCTTTGAGGACCACGACTTCACCTTGGAGATACACTACTTCACCTTGGAGGCACGATTTGGTACTTTCATGATTGTTTATTGGTTATTGTGCCATGGGGATTGACCAAGGAGGGATAAAATTACCCCTTGGACCCACCATGAGCCTCTTATGATATTTTGTCATCATGATTTGGTGGGATTCCCCTCTCCTAGGGCGACTTTGTCCACTTATGTTATATTTTATGTGTGATCCATGTATTATGTTGTTGAGCTCATCTCAACCATTGATTAGACATTTGTATCTTTTAATCTTAGCCACTCATTCAAAAAGTGGTTAGGGTTTTGGTGCCTCTCCTTCCTATTTAAAGGAGAGAGCCTCTCATTGTAAAGGGACTTTTGGCTCTGGATTATTGGAATAGAAAATTATTATTGCATCTATCTCCAATGTTGTGGTGAATGTTTTTTTTGGTGTTCGTTCGTTGGTTCTTCCTTTGCACTGAGTTATTGGAGATCTTGTTTGCCATATCTATTGTACCACGATTTTTGCATCTACAGGTGGAGGCCGATTTGCTTGAAGGAGGAGGTATTGGTAGGGGAAGACTCTCCCTACTTCTTCTTTGGAGCTCTTCGTTGGTAACAGGGAGTATTACTGTCCCAGGACCTTCTATTTCATGTTACTATTTGCATTTCTCTTGTATTTCTTCCATACTTGATCTTACTGATTGAATTTCATTCCTTGGTTTGACAGGTAGAGGAAGGCGCACTTGTGGACTTGGGCATCAAATTGGCAAGCAAATCAACAATCTCTCATTTGATCTCTGCGGGAATCTTCCTCAACATCAAGGCATCTCAACCACATCATTCAGGTATGATCTCAAGGTAAGTTCTATCTCCATAGTCTATCCAATTGTCAAAAACTCTTAAAACCCTAATTAATTAAAACCCCAATTTTGCATTTTCTTAGATCTACTGAGATCTAGTGGGTTGTTGGGCATGATATTGAAAACCCACCTCTATAGCATCCACGGCATCCCGGATCTATAGTTTGGTGAGGATTGGCTTCCGTTTGACCCCTCTCCCAAGCCAACCTAGCTTCTCCCAAGGAAGGCGCACTTCACCATTTGAGCAGGTTGACCTAGATCTAAGCGATGGGTGTTTGAGATTTCACTTGATTTGACATCTACACATCAAATAACATACACCCAGGTTGTCCCTTTCTTGAAAATCACCTTGTGGGCCCCATTCCACATTTTAAGGGATTTAATCCCCATTTTGGACCACTTGGAACACTAAAACTCAGATCTACAAAGATCTAACCGGTGGATTGCCACAAAATTATAGATCCATATCCCTACTTGACTGATCTACCCGGATCTAAAGTTTGGATGCCATCCGACATGATTTGACCCACCTAAACCCCGATTCAAGCCTCCTTAGGGAAAGTCGCACCACCTTGGAGAAGTGAGTTCACTCACTTCGAGGAACTGGGTACTTGAGATTTTTGCAGATCCGAATTCAGAATAATTCAAAACCTAGGTCTAGACTGTCACTTTGTCAAATCTTGCCTTGGGGATTGCATTCCTTGTTTTTAGGGATTGTGGTCCACTTGGGTCAAACCTAGATCTAGACATATTTATCCATCAAGGCCTATACTGTCCATTTATCTCATGTTGTAGGAGTCCTAAACCACAAAGTCAACCCTACTTTGACTCCACTTCCCAATTCCCAAGGCACTGGTTTATCTCCAAGTCAACCCACTCTCATAGATTGTTGGATTGACTTGTGGTTTGACTTTTGCATGGTGAACTATACCTTTGAAGACATCATGGACTATGGTCAAGATTGTCTCATGTACTAGTTAGCCCCAGTCTGACCCCTAAACAACCCTGCATTGGACACGGTTCCCAAGGCAGTGGATCCTTTGACATTGACCTAGTACACTAGCCCTAGATCTCACTTTAAACATTGTAAGTCACTCTCACATCAACTATGACCCAAAGCTACATCTATTGAACCCCTCACTGGACTTGTGACTTCATCCTTAGGTCTAGGATAAACCATACACCTAACTTCACTTGGAAATACCCTGATTTGGTGTTTTGGTTTTTGATCTCTCCTGTCGGGAGTAGATCGGGTCTCCCCCTTTGTTGTCTGGGCTAGATAACATAAAGTGAAGGTTGCCTCGACTGGCGTGACAACCATATACATTGGAGGTCGAGGTGATCGTGGTTGCACCTTTCAAGTTGCCCTTCCCTATTGCCATCCATGACTGGATCCTTCCATAGGGGTAACTACAGTTTAGGTGATAACAGGCCCTCTCAACTCCTCATAAGTGGGGGGATTATACCCCGGTCCAACAATAGCAGCTACCTCAAAAATGGACATATAAAAAGGGTTATTGGCAAAGTTAAATGGAATATCACTCCATAGCAAGCATCGACCCACAAGTTTATCTGCGTCTTTTTTCTCCTTTAATGTCATCATGGACCTTACAGAAAGTTGTCCACCAGCTGTGCATCTCGACACAAAGGCACCCAATGGTGATGCAGTCAAAGGTGAAGGCATTGTGCACTGTTGTGTGGAGAAGGTTTTCGGACTCGTCCCACTAGCCCCCACTCCGCATCTGGACCCGGATCTTGAGGCAATTTGATGTCTCATGGCCTCCTTGAATTGTTTCTTTTGCTTAGTTCCCTCAATTGCTTTTTTGGCCTTGCCAATGTGATCCTCGTTTGCTGCAGTGCAAGGAATCACATCATGCCGCGATATTTGTGCAATGTGATATTTCATCCTGTTTATCCCTCCCGTCATTCTTTTCCCACATAAATTGCAAGTGAGCGTTTGTCGATTTTCTGGATCAACGGCTGTGCCAAATTCCCAAAATGCATCCAATTTCGACATCTTTGTATATGGAAGAAATGAAGTTTCAAGTAAACCTAGGGCAACTAAAAAGAAAAAAATTAGCATGCTGCTGCATGATTGATGAAACAAAAATATAATTTAAAAAATAAAAATAAAATATTAAAAACAACAAAATTAGTAATTAGTTATATACATTTTTCAAAAAAATATATATTTTTAAAAAATAATACAACATTTTTCAACCTATGCCAATCAATTTTTTTGTAATAGAATTAAAAAAATTAAAATGTAAAATTTAAAACCTATAGAAAACCAATAAAATAAAATTTAAAACAAACAAAAGACAAAAAAAAAAAATCAATACACAAAAAACAAAGCAAAACTAAAACAAAACAAAATTAAATTTAAAAAATACACTATAGTGGCATAAAAAATTTATAATACAAATTTAAAAAAAATAAAAATTAACATACCTAAACGTGTAGGCTGCAGCCACAGTGTCACGGGAACGGTCTACGGCTCTACATTATAGAGTGGTAGACTGTCACGGGCCACGGCTTCAACTCTGGAACAGTGTGGAGTGGTAGGGTACGGGCCACGGCCTCCGGTCAGGCTGTAGCTCTGGAGCGGTGTGGACTGGTAGGTCACAGGCCATGGCCTATTCGGTGGTAGATACCAACGGGTGTGGGTCACGGTTCAGTGCATGCAGTAAGTGAAGGCTGGAGCACGCAGCAGTTGGAACTTGGAACAGGGGTCAACAGCGGAGTTGGAGGAGCCGAAAAGTTAAGAAAACGCCCGCCGAAAAGTGAAGCCCGAACAGAATTCTCCCGCGGGCTTAAAAGTAAAAAAAAAATCACTTTTTTTATTTTTCTGACTGTCCCGGAAATTGCGAGTCGATAGCGATTTAGCAGCGATTTTTTGGGCAAAAAATGATGATTTTTTGGGCAAAAATCGGCTTGATTTTTTGGCCGATTTTTTAAAAAAAAATCGGTGCCTCCAAAAAATTGCGATTTTTCGACGTAGCGCGAAAAATCGGCCGATTTTTGTAACACTATTTTACAGTGTTCTCATCACAAAAACTCCTAAACAACACCCATCCGCATCATTTCATCACTTAAAAGACATTTTAAACACAATAGCCATAGACAACTCTTTGTAGGGACAACCCCCCTTGGATTCGTTAGGAGTTTGCCTAAACGGAGGAGCTAGAATTCAGGTGATAGTACCTGGCTCATTGCTTGCCCCCAAGGCCACACCTTCCCTACTTCTAGTGAGGGAACAACTTTCGAAAGATTTCTGCTACTAGTGTGCATCTCGGCGGACAACAGGCTGCCAAATCCTCGAGCGCGTGTTCAACACTACACCAAACAAGGATGTAGTCTAACGGTGCTCTAAGGTCTAAGTACAGTGATCCAGCGCCCCCGGGCATAATTTCTCCACACAAAATCTAGTTTCGAAGTGCCGGATTTTCACTATCTTGTGGATAGTTAATATTATTAGTTGACTGATTAAGTTAAATGTGAAAAATTAAAGAGTGCTTCCAACTTCTTTTAATATCCCACAGCTCGGACTAACTGCTAGTGGGTAGAGCATACGCAGTGTAGGCAGATGATTTATTCCAATTTGAAGCAAGTAACCATTGACCTTCCGACAGAGAGCGCTCTTGACTTGCTTTTCAGCTAAGTTCAAGAGACTTTGGGTTCTTTTTATAAAGCAATAAAGTTATGAAAATGAAAACACAATGCTTTAAATGAAAAGATATGGATGACCAATCTTATGCGTCACTTTCTGATCAACCTCCACTAATCAACAAATTTTCTTTGGGTGGAGGTGAGAGCATACTTTGTGGTGATGAAGATGGTTTTATTTCTACATTACTTTTGCAAAATAAAAAAATGATTAAACTGCAAAATATAAATCAAAGTATACACCCCAATTCAATAGTGAGTGTGTTAGTGAGTGGAGTTAAAAAAATGCAATCTCACGAAATTTTACAAAATACACAAATCCCCCCACGTGGGATGGGATGTGGGTGTTGGTTATCCCACTGCTCTCGTTTAATGATTACAAATGAAACTGAAAGAAGAAGTGCTCCTTAGTCCATTTTACTTGGATTTAAGGGCTTACAATGATATACAAGTAAAGTAAATTGAGTTGGGTGTCCACCAGGGTGTTTTTTGTAGTTTCTTGTGTCCTTGGTCACTCAAATCTTTCACTTTTATGCACAGACCTGATAATTTCCAGCAAGCTAAAGTGCTGCAATAGAGGTGATTAGAATGCAAAAATATACAATAAAAATACAATTTTCCAACTTGCAAAAATTATGGAAAATTTTAGCATAAACAAGTATGGAAATGGAAGCTAAATCTAGCTCTTTTAAATGTAAAAAACTTAAGTACTTCTAGATCTAAGTTTGAAAACAAGTTTAAAACAAATTTAACTTTCAGATCTGAAAATTGCTTCAATATAAAAAAAAAAATGAAAAGGTTTGATTGTAAATTTTTGAAAAGATAGATGGAAGAAGAAAGACCAAAGCTTGTTAGCTTATAAGAGTTGGAGAAGAAGTTTGGTGCCTGCAAAAAGAAACATTAGATATGCACTTTGAAATGAAGTGATTCCATTACCAAGTCAAGAGAAGAGTCAAGCCAAGATCAACCCTTGAGCTTAAGCACCAAATCCTGTGATCTCACAAACAATGCTCATACAAGAAAGAGGTTAAATCTACTAAATCTAATGCAAAGAAACAAGAAGGGAAAATGTATAACCATACGATTTGCTGCTCCTAAATCTCTATACACCAAATGTAAATAAGCAAATCAAACAACCATGAATGCTTACCCTACTAGGATGCAAGATCCTTGCCAATCTAGAAAAACTACTCAGTATGCAAAGCAAAAAATGGAAATACACAGTTTACCTCAAACGAACTTTGCATGCATGAAGAACAAAGCCACCATTGACCTCCAAACTCTTCCAACAATATATTAATCAAGTAATAGTTACAAATCTCATAAGCATCTTCAATGCAAAATCCTCTATGTGCAAATGGGGTGCAAAGCCTCAGTTAAATAGTTTTCCAAGAGAAGAGAAATCTAAAGGTGAAGGCATGCGAATGAGTAAAAGCTTAGCATCCAACATGACCGAAAGGGGGGAGAGATCCCTGTTATCCACTAAATTGCACTTAGTGGATTCCGAGTGAACCGATAAAGTTGTGAACAAGATCAATGTTCATCATCAGTGTTCCAAGATCTATCTGGAAAGTTTTTTTTCCCTTTGTAATAATTTGCTTGTTTAGACCCTGCGGGGATTTTGTAATAAGTTGGTCTAGCATGATTTTTTTATGAAAGGTTTGGACTTCCTCAACATTTGTTATTAGGGAAATACTCTAGAGTGTTTTTTCCTTAGGAATTATGCGTTACTATTCAGTGACGTATAATTTCCGAGTTTTTCACTCACACCTCCAAAGCTGGAGTGTTTCCATGATGGTGAATTTTGAGGGGATATTAAAACCTACTGGAATGTATTTTTGTAACATGCTAGCCATCGGTATTGAGTCATATGGACATGCACTAGGTCCTCTAGGATTTTTGAGTCATTTTGAGAAAATTAATTTTTCTCAATTTATGAGATTTTTTAATAATTTAATTAAAAAATGAGAAAAGTGATCAAAGATAGGTTAGGAGGTGAAATTGGATATGGGGGTGATCGTTTTCTAACCCAAAGCACCCATAAAACCCCTAAACCCACTTTTCCTAAGTTTTGAGTGAATAGTATTCACTTAAATCTTTTTCTCTCAAAAATATTAAAAATGAATTATTTAATTCAAGAATAATGGATTTGGAGAAAATCTTAACTCCTAAAATAATGGTGGGTGGTCTAGGTAGTTGGGTGAGTTGAGTTGGCATTTGCATTTAAGGAAAAATTCCAATCCCACAGATCAAGGAAATTTGTTGGAATCAAATCTTATTTGATTGGCAATCAAATGAGGAAGAATATTAAGGAAATAAATGATGATTTGATTGAAGATTAGAGATCCACAAAAGGGGGGGGGATTTGTGGTTGGAGAGGTGTCAAGTGGAGGTTGAAAAGTGTCAAATGGTTGGAGAAATGTGTCATTAACCTCCCTAAACCCCTCACATGTGACAACAAGCCTTTTCCAAGTGTATCAATCCATTTCTCCAAGTGTCAAAGAGGATCTATCTTAGGAAGTGCACCTCCCCCTCTCTCATTATTCTATAAAAGAAATTTCATGATCCATCTTTCTCAAGTAGTGTGGATGCATAGAACCTCTGCCAAATTGTAATTGTTGTTTACTGAATATATTGTTGAAAGGCTTTGGAGGACCATCATTGTGCAAATGCATTGAGTTTATTGAGGTGAAATTGTTCTTACTATTTGTTCATGCTTTCATATTTTGATATATCTAGCATATTGTATTGATTAACATTTGTAGTTTTCAATTTGTTTAATTGTGGATGAGTTTTAGAGGTAGAGAAGTAGCCAACTGTATTCAGTTATACTTAGGCTCTTCTTCATTTCTTTGATTTCGAACACACTAGATCTATTAATTTGTATGTTGAGTTTGTTCTTTGTAAGCTGCAGATCACATGAAACCCACAAGGATTAGAACTCGGTTGAAGCTTCTATTCTTTGGGCAACATATTTTTACTTACATTTTGTTACAGGATTCTCCAAGTAACAACTCCAACAAGCAAGTTTTGGCTTGGATAGATCCATTCTCTTCTCTACAAAACAAAATTCAAACCCTCTCTTACTTTTCCGTTTTGTTTTGCAAAGTGTAGATTTATCATACTTAGCTTATCTTTCAGATCTATAGCACTTTGGCATATTGTTAGTTAGATCTAAGTAATTTAAAAAAGCTAAATTTGTTGATGTATATGTAACTTCAGAATGTATTTCATATATATTTATTGTACCCTTATTAGAGATGTGTTATTCCTCTATAAGGAAGTGTCGTCATGTGGATTGACAAGTGTCGCAAGTGTGTTTACTTGCAGATGGGTTATTAGACCACCATGTGTGGGGTCGGCCCTGAAATATATATTATATTATGGATGTATCTAGATAAACAAGTCGGCCCCATAGTGTAACCGAGCAAACAGGTTAAGTATAAATAGAGATCAGGAGATCTCTATTTGGATCATTCAGAAAGACACACTTCTCTCACTCAGAAAGTGGCGCACTAGTGAGGAGGAAGTTCATCTACTCTAGGAGACTATCTCAAGTGTATTTTGGTTGTACTTTGGTTGAGCCATTGCGCTCTCTATCTCTGAGGAAGTTGTGGGGTTTTTCACCTTAGGGTTTTCCCCACGGAAACTCTTTGTCTCTTGTCTCTCATGCTTTTGATTCTTGTGATGCTTGTCATGCTTATTGTGATTGTTATGCATTGATATACTGTATATGTTATTCTCTCAGTAAAGATCCAAGAGTATTGTGAATTAATGCTCAAAATTTAACATAGTATCAGAGCTAACCTGAGAAGAAGACATTTTGTAGTGACGAAAACTTGAGTTTCTTGTTTATTGGGTTTCTCTCCATAGATTTTGGAACAGCAGCATAGTAGATTGACTCTACTCATCAAGGAGAATCTATCTGTCCAATCAGAATTCAATTCTGAGCATTTTCAGATTTGGCCCTAAAAATTAGGGTTTCCACAAAACTAGGAATTTCTAAAATCTGAAGACATAGGTGGAAGTGCCTTGCTAAAATCGAAGTTTAGAGCTTTGGATCGAGATTTTTGGCTGGGTAGATCTCTGGGAAACTCAAACCCTAATTCAGGGCTCTCCCTAGTGAACCCGGGAGGACAAAAAGTCAAATCTAAAGGGTAAAACTTTGCTGATCGCAAATCTGAATGCACCAAGCTTATCAGCTCATCAAGGCGCATCTTTCTATCCTTTCAGAAAGTTGAAATTCACATTTTGAATTTTTAGGGTTTTTTCGACAAACCCTAATCCAGGACCAGATCCAATTTTCAGCATTTCAAGTGGTAAGACCTAAATTTTTTCTATTTCCATTTGAAGTACTCTTTAAGATGTCTCACCACACCAAGCTTGAGGATAAGCTTGAAGGGCATGATAACTTCTGAGCTTGGAAGTATAGGATTGGGTTAATCCTAGAAGAGAATGAGTTGGACTCATATATAAAAGAAGACATCCCTATCCTAGAGGATAAGAGGTCAAGGTATTGCATAAGAAGAACTTGGTCAAGGCAAAGAGAATCATTGCTAATTCTATTAAACACCATCTCATACCCCATGTGTCTTCTCTAAAGACACCCAAGGAGATGTTTGACTCTTTGACCAAGCTATTTGAGGGGAAGAACATAAATCGGAAGATGACTCTGCAGAACCAATTGAAAGGAGTAAAGTTTCAGAATGGAGAAACCATTCAATCTTATTTTTCTAGGGTCTCCCAAATTAAGGAACAACTGGAAGTAGTAGATGAAATGGTGGAGAATGGTGAAGTTGTCATGACCACTCTGAATGGCCTACCTAGGTCATGGGACTCCTTCATTTAAGGAATCTGTGCAAGAAAGAAGTTGGTATCCTTCAACAGATTGCGGGAAGAATGCTCTCAAGAAGAAGCTAGACTTGTAGCTCATGAGGAAAAGATGGGAGGTGAAGATCAAGCTCTTGAAGCTCACACCAAAAGAAGCTAGCCCAAGAAGGAGCACTCTCGCTACAAGAGATCCTATCAAAAGAATAAGAAGGATCTAAAATGGTTCACATGCAATGAGAAGGGTCACTTTGCTTCAGATTGTCCCAAGAACAAAAGGGATAATAAGAACAACTCCAGCAAGAAGAAGAAGGGCAGCAAAATAAAGTTCCATGCTCATGCTGCCGAGGATGATGAACCTCCAAAGAAGAAGGCTAGGGAAGAAAGTGATGATAGTGACGATGACTCATCAAGTGAAGAAGAGTATGTTCTAATCTCTGCTCTCACAGGTACTATCTCCCATGGTTGTAATGATTGGTTGATTGATAGTGGGACTTCCAAACACATGACTGGGTTTAAGGAATCTTTTGTGAATTTATCTGAACATGAATTATCACCCCATAAGGTGAAACTTGGGGATGATTATCAATACCCAATCAAAAGAAGTGGTGAAGCCTCCTTCAACCTAGATTCTAGAAAATATTTGAAGATGAAAGAAGTCCTTTATGTACCTGGGCTCAAGAAGAACTTACTATCCATCTCTGCATTGGATGCAAAAGGTATGAGGGTTGCATTTGTGGATGGCCAAGTCCTAATGTGGCCAAAGGGTAAAACAATCGATGATGCAGTAGTGATTGGAGAGCAAGAGGGAGGTTTGTATAAATTGAAGGGTCAACCTGAACATGCCATGATACATGAATCCATGGAGCCAAGTGAACTTTGGCATAGAAGACTTGCTCATATGCACTATAGGGCACTTCCAATTGCAAGCAAGGCTGTAGAAGGTCTTCCTGAAATCAAGACCAAAAATGAAGGTGTTTGCAAAGGATGTGCAAAAGGTAAGAACATTAAGAAGGCTTTCCCAAGCAGTGAAAGCAAGGCAAAAGATATCCTGGAAATCATTCACTCAGATGTATGTGGTCCTATGTCATCCAGTTCTCTTAGTGGGTATGTTTACTATGTCTCATTTATTGATGATTTCTCAAGGAAGACTTGGGTATACTTCTTGAAGAAAAAAGATGAGGTGTTTGATAAGTTCAAGGAATTCAAAACCTTGATGGAGACTCAAACTGACAAGAAGATCAAAACATTCAGATCCGACAATAGTGGAGAATTCACCTCAGGTGACTTCAAGAATCTTTGTAGTGATTCAGGGATTAAGAGGGAGTTGACTGCTCCTTATAATCCTCAACAGAATGGAGTTGCAGAAAGGAAGAAGAGAACTATCATGGAAGCAGCAAGGGCAATGCTGCATGACCAGGATCTACCTATGCATCTATGGGCAGAAGCAGCTAGAACAGCTGTATATGTGCAGAATAGAACACCCCACAAGATATTGGACAACAAGACACCAGAAGAGGTCTTTTCTAGTAAGAAACCTGAAGTCAGCCATCTCAGAATATTTGGTTGTCCAGTATACACTCATGTCCCAAAGGAAAAGAGGACTAAACTAGATCCTTCAGGAAAGAAGGGTATCTTTGTGGGTTACAGTGAAAGCTCGAAGGCTTACAAAATATACTTTCCAGGGTTCAAGAAGATTGATGTCAGCAGGGATGTAACATTTGATGAAAACTCAGCATTCATCAAATCAAGGAAGGCACTTATCAAAGTTTATGAAGAACCTAAGGAAACTAGATTTCAAGACACTACCATGACTGAAGCAGTTCCAGAAGTTGTTCATGAGTTTGAAGATCCGCAAGAACCTGTAGATCCACCCCGAGAGGATAACTCTCACCAGAGTAAACCTGCATGGGCTAGAGAGCTCATTCAAGATGCAGAAAGATTTGGCATTCCAGAAGAAGAACACAGAGCAAAGAAGAGAACCAGACCACATACCAACTATGTTGCTTTACTCTGTGACATTATGAACAAAGAGCCTTCCAGTTATGAAGAAGCAGCGGAAAAGAAAGAATGGAAGGATGCCATGGTTGAGGAATACCAATCAATAATGAAGAATGATGTTTGGGATGTTGTCCCAAGACCTAAAGAGAAGTCTGTTGTGACTTCCAAATGGATCTACAAAATCAAGCATGCTGCAGATGGCAGTGTAGAGAAATACAAGGCAAGATTCGTAGCTCGTGGCTTCTCTCAGAAAGAGGGAATAGATTATGAAGAAACTTTTGCACCTGTAGCCAGGTATACTTCCATCAAAACAGTACTTGCCCTGGCTGCAGCAATGAAATGGAAAATACACTAGATGGATGTCAAGACTACTTTCTTGAATGGTGTAGTTGAAGAGGAAGTATATGTGGAGCAGCCACTCGGTTTCGAAATACATGATAGGGAGTCATATGTGTGCAGATTGAAGAAAGCCTTGTATGGCTTGAAACAAGCTCCCAGAACTTGGTATGGTAGGATGGATAGTTTCCTATCTAGTTTGGGCTTTACCAAGAGTAAAGCAGATTCCAACCTTTACTACAAGGTTGAGGAAGGGAATCCTGTGATTCTACTCCTGTATGTGGATGACTTATTTGTAACAGGGAATTCGACGGCAACATTTTTGGCGCCGTTGCCGAGGATAAATCTTCTATCCCTGAGTATGACTTTTAAATTTTTACCCCTTTTGTTTTGCTTTGTTTGATGAATCCTTATATCTAATCTTTAATTTTTCATCTGGCAACTCCACTGACCTTTTTTTCTTTTTTTTAAAAAAAATTTCAAAGTAAAAAATATAACCTTTTGTGAGTGTTTTAAAATGTATATTTTTCTCACATGGCAACTCCACTAAAGGGATAAAACCCTTGCTTCTCATAATTTGTTGAGACTTGTTGTGTGTATATGAGCCCATGCAACACAGTAAATCTTAAAAGCTCATTTTTTCAAGCAAAGCTCCTGATACAGTAGCAGACACATTCCATGGTCATTTCAAATATATGCTCCTGATCACTTAATATGGATGATGAAGAGTCTGATGATGAATTTTCTCCTATTGACTTCTCAAACATCCCGGTTTTCCCTAATTATCATACTGGTAGAGATAAATCTGATCATTTACCAACCTTTTGGAGAAATGGTGATTCAGAAACACAACATTTCATATCCTTTCTTAAGATCCTAGTCGATTTCAAAGTTCTATATGAAGATAACATGATGGAAATGTTTGTTAGCACCTTACAAGGAGATGCTTGTTATTGGTGGTATAATGGTCTCCCGGATAAATGTATTACCTCTCTGTCGAGCTTCCATAGAATATTTTTGAGGCAGTGGCACATTAGAGGATTTGGTATGAGAGCTTTGGACAGTATCCTTGAGAATGTTTTTCCCATTTTCATAACTTGGATAGACTATCATGACGAGGACCCTAGGGCTCCTCGCCTTGTCATAGTGGAAAACAAAAAATATTGGGAGATGCCTCTGAATTATTACAGTGACGAAGAGACTAGGCAACTTATTCAAGAAGATCATGCCTTTATCCATCAAGCACAGTGTGACCCTATTGAAAAGATTCATGAAGGTCCAATTATTGAAAGCCCTAGTTAGGCCACCATAACAGAAAACATTGAAGATTGGGAGTTTTCTCATATTTACTTCAGTGATGATGAACAAATTTTTACTCCTAATCCACCTCCAGAAGAAACCATGGCAGAAGCCCATGTTAAAAATCATGAAGAAGTTTGGAAGGTTTCCTTCCTTATGACCTTTTTTTTGAAAAAGAGGATTATGAGTCTGAAGAAGGGAATGATGCGCTTGAGTCTTTTCCGAGCGTAATTGAAAATAGCATACATGATATAGCTGAGGAAAGGAAGCTTGAATCAGAAACTCTTGATGATTTTATTGAGAAACCCATTTATGAGATTTTCACAGAAATCCTAGACTTTCAGACCTTGGAAAATCTTTGCATGGAGAAGTAACATGAATTTTTTTTTCAGTATGAGCCGTGCATGAGCACCAACCATTAATACATGAAGAAGCAGTCCAATGAAGAGTTAGATCAGACACACCTAATTGAGGAGCAGTCACAACATTTGTCTCCGTATATAGAGGTCCGTTATAATGTGGAGCAGCTTGGGGTTTATGCTTTCACAGAAATTTACTGTTATCACACCATAGTAGTGGGGCTACTATTCTTGCTTAGCAGATATCTGCACATTCCAGAGCTTAGATTATTCAGAGCTTGGCTATGATGACTTTATATTTTGAGATCACTCATGATCAGAGCGGTGTATTATTTAGACTTATGTTAGACCTTGTGTCAAGGCTGAGCCTTGAAAGTTCAGGTTTGATGATCGATGTGACCCTTTATTCCATACAGTTTCAGTTCAGTGCCTAGAGATGTATTGCGTAGTGTTTCAAATGGTATATGATGATTATTCTTATGATGATGTTGTATGACCTGTGGATTTATGATCATTGACTGTGGATTATTATCTTGTTGCTTTAGTCATGTTCACAGCATTAGCTTGGCATATGATTCATGATGTGGCAAACTTTGTAAAACTTAAAATGGATTATCTTGTTAATAAATTATAAAATGGACATTTTACTTGCACATTTAGGTTGTTTGACAAAACTCACTGGTTTATTACCTTGCATAGATATGGTCTTTCTTGACACCAGTTGTCTGCTAGCTTAGGCTCCACTTTCACTTGACTCCATTTTCCCATCCATTTCAAGGCACTAGTCCACCTAAGGCAATTCGCACTCCTTGTAAATAGTTTCAAGTGCTAGATCCCATATGTGGGTATCCCTAATTTCATCTTAGATCCATAGATCTAGTCTTTGCATACCCCTTGGTACCATTTGCACCCTTAACTTCACCTTGTGGGTCTCATTTGAACCATTCCCATATCCCAAGGAAGTGGGTCCCACATGTGTCTTTTATGGTACTAGATCTTGTTATCTAATTTCATTATGTGGCCTAAATCACTCATTGGTTGAAACACTAGTCACTCCTTAAGCCTCTTTCAACCATACTTAAACTTCTAGGTCCACCTAACCTTGCCTTGGTTTCTGTAACTCATCCTTCACATTTCCCTAGAAACCTTTGTCTTGGTCCAATCACCTTTGAGTGGCTATAGGGTCTCCCCCTAGGTATTGATTCATCTTGATCTAAAGTGAAGAGTGCCTCAGTTGACGTGCCCAGCTTGCATTGGGAACCGTGGCATCTCTTGGGTCACCTCTTTAGTTGTCCATCTCCTCTACCATCCTGGATGGGACACCTCTAGGGACA
This sequence comes from Larix kaempferi, assembly GCA_027924585.1. Taxonomy (NCBI): domain Eukaryota; kingdom Viridiplantae; phylum Streptophyta; class Pinopsida; order Pinales; family Pinaceae; genus Larix; species Larix kaempferi. Next base: position 19,822,327 of record BSBM01000338.1, on the reverse strand, counting down.
ACTACAAGTTGTGTGATAACATTTTTGGCGCCGCTGCCGGGGAAGGTAGAGGCCTACCCTGGTTTGACATATATTTTCAAGCTCTACTCTCGTTCTCTTTGCCAACATTTTTGGCACCGTTGCCGGGGACGGTAGAGGCTTACCTTAGGTGTCTGTGATTATCGATGCATAACTCTTATCTTATTGCATCCGGATTAATCTAGATGGTTATTATTTCAATACTTAATTAAAAGCATATCCATCTATTTCTCACTCACTCTCTCCCTGCATATTAACAACATACATCTTGGTAGAAGAGTTTTAAAATCTACCTGGCGACTCCACATAAGCGACTCCACTGGTGATCGATCCTATCATTATCTAGAACCCATGGGGTGCAGCAGTTTGTATTTAGGTTCTTGATTTAAAAATAATAATAATAATAATAATAATAATTGCCATCCATGGTTGCCTCTGAGCGGCCTAGGACTTTTGGTCGTTTGAAAGTTTTTGACTTCTCGAAAATTGTTGGGTATCTTCATCAAATCCCTCATTAATCCCGTGAAAGGTTGTCTAAATTTGATGGAAGTCATGAAGTATCTGCTAAAAGACACCTTGAACTTTTTAGGGAAATTATTAAAGAGTTATCCATAACCCATGAGGATGTGTGTATGAAATTATTGGCTTCATCTTTCAAAGAAAGAGCTGAGCTCTGGTTTTTTAATTTGAAGGCCAATATCATTTCTAGATATGACATGTTCGAAAATAAATTCCTAGCAGAATGGGGAAGTGAATTCGATGATATATATCCTTCAAATAAAATCCAAGATCAAAACCTTCCCCTTTCCGATCCTATTGTTGAATCTATTAATAATCAAATATCAAGTGAATTGTCAACATCCGGAGATGACCCCTCCTGCCCATTTTCTTTTGAAGATAAGTCATCCACTTTTGAGTCAATCGAAAGTCAAATCCCTAATCATTGTATAAATCATAAGTTTTCAAATTTCTTTTTAGGTAGACCTAGTCCTGATCCCGAGGAAATTTCGGAGGATGAGCCTTTAGTCAACAAGTCTATTGAAGTTCCTTCTCCGGAGAAACTTATTAGCCATTTTATTGATCATTCAATTCGTTATCACCTTATTGAAGAAGAAGAAGGTGGGGATATTGACCAAGATCCTTTAGTAGTGATTTCCAATGATCATGATGCAAATAATGAAGATGTTTTTGAACTTGTTAATTTTCTCCATGACAAATTAAATAAAAATGATCATTTATCCTCATATGAATTTAATGATGAATCAACAGAAGGTTAGTCTCAAGATGAGGATGAATCAGTGAGTCACACTATATGCTCTAATCTTTGTTCTACTTCTTATAATGAGTCTTTAAATTTTTCTTTCCTTAGTCAAGATGGCTTCATCCAATTCTCAAAATTAGAGTCTTGTCCTCAGTTTGTAAATATTAGACTTCATAAAAATCTTGAAATCGTTCCTAGAACAAAGAATATTGCTTCTAAGGCCTTTCTTTTTGTCAAATTTCAAGGCCAAATTTTTCTATCCATCTAAAAGAATGTACATATGTTCAAACCACCCTCCCTGCCCAACTTTTTCAATCATCTTTGGGTTGGTGGTGTAGTCAGTCTTTTTCCTTTGAAATTTTCAATAGGAAGTATAAGCTTGATCACATGATCGGAGAAAAAACACTTCATTTCCCTTTTTAGTCACTTTGGAACAATAATGTTTGTTGTTAAGTTATCAATCATTCTTGGTGGCTAGAAAAGGTGTTTAAAGATCAATTTCATCTCTTCTCCATTTTTGAGCATCAAGTGGGTTTGATTTTTATTTTTCATATCCTAAGCTTTAATTTGTCCCCACTTGGTTTCTATTTGATCATCAGTCCGAAGGAGAATCAAATTGAGTATGTGAGAGAAGTAAATGAGGAGGGTACTTTGTGTGAAAAAGAATTTAGTCGCATGCCTTATATTTTACCTCCATCCATATCAAAGACTAGCTTGCATGAATTTTATGATCCTATCAATTCTTGGATGGAGGATGTTTGCATCAATCAGTCTTTCCTTTGGCATGATTTCATTTTGCACCATTCAACTCCTTTTTCAATTTTTAAACAAGTCAGGAAAGATGTGCTATCAATTTCTTTAATCCTTAATCCAATCCTGACTCGTTTTCTAAGCAAAAATCAAAGAAGAATCATTAACTTGTTCGATGAATGGTTGCACTGGATTTATGATTTTACCTCACATTCGTGGTGACTGGTTAGAGTAGAGTAGGTAGGTTTTCTAAATAAGCTCACTTGAGCAGTAGGATTTGTGTGCTTTTCCTTTTTCTGTGTGCTGAGTACTACCTTTTCTTTTTCTTTGAAGTTGTCTGCTTAATTGTTGCTTGCTGAGTTGTTGATTGAGTGAGTCTTGCTCCTTCCTAAGCTTGTCTCATTTCCTATATGCATTGAAGAGTGGTTAGTTTGCTTGATTTTTCTTTTTGGCTTCCTCTGCAAGTTGAGTTGAGTGTGCTTTCGTGAAAAAGTCTTCTTTGTCCTCTTGCACAATAAAAATAAAATGAATCATGAATAAAACTTATATGCCATGTTAGCTTAAATTTTTCTTTTATGCATTTTAGTTTCTGTTTTAGAGTAGATTTCATTTTTAGTTTTATTTTATATATCTCCCATACATGCTCCATGAGGTATTCTAGTGTTTGTGAGCGCAGATACAAGTGCAAAATAAAAGTTGAAAGCAAGGATGGTGCAGTGTTGGATTGAAGATTGTTGCAGAGCAGTTCGGGACCAGAGATTCTAAGGTTCTCAAGTGCTCTCTCCCTTAGAGCACTTGTCCCAGCTGGAGCCAGATGTTATCACACCATAGTAGCAGGGCTTCTATTCTTGCTTAGCAGATATATGCACATTCCAGAGCTTAGATTATTCAAAGCTTGGCTATGATGACTTTATATTTTGAGATCACTCATGATCCGAGCAGTGTATTATTCAGACTTATGTTAGACCTTGTGTTAAGGCTGAGCTTTGAGAGTTCAGGTTTGATGACCGATGTGACCCTTTATTCCATACAGTTTCAGTTCAGTGCCTAGAGATGTATTGCAGCAATGTTTCAAATGGTATATGATGATTATTCTTATGATGAATAATCATCAAAGTGTACCAAAAGCACTAAATATAACAACAATACACTCATACCCAAATTAGCCAAGATCTAGCAAGGGAAACTACAACCATTTTCATTATATCTGGGCACTGGAAAAAGGCTGTTACAGTCATAAAACACTTGCAATCTGCTATGGTCATCTACAGGAGGCAGGTTCATCTATCTCCTTCAGATCTGAACTTGACGGTAGCCTACAGGTTAGCAATCTTTTATGTAACATATCTGAAATTGTTGGTTTATTCACTGTCACAACAGTTTGCATAAAGTGTTCTTTATTTCTGTCATTGTAATCCATGATTTTATATTGAATGCAAATCAATCCCCTTATGTGCCAAAGAGAAATAGTGCATTTATTGGGAAATGTTTGGTAAAAGTTATGAGCCAAAGGAAAACAAAGATCCTATCAGCAAACCCAAAATTTCCTATCAGTAGTAAGAGGGAGACATTTCCAGGGTGTTAAGGCAGTTGTAGCCTAACTGTTTTCCAAAAGTCCTGAACCAGAAAGTACCCTTATAGCCACAGTATACTCAAACATATACAACTGACAGTGAGAGGACTGTACAGTATATACATGAGCAGAGATTGGATATTTTGTTTCTAATGCTATGGAATCATGAATTAGAATCTTGAAAATGTTGTTTTTCTTAAAAAAAAAAAATATTTTATGTATTTTTGAGCAAAACGATTCATTAAATTCAAATTGACCAATTTATGACCGATTCATTACCGATTCCGATTCCAATTCCGAGTTGACCCTAGACCGATTCCGAGTCCGATTTTGATTTTTCAAACTTTGGTTTCCATGATGATAAATTTTGAGGGGTTATTAAAACCTACTGGAATGTATTTTTGTAACATGCTAGCCATCCCGAATAAGTCATATGGACATGCACTAGGTCCCCTAGGAGTTTGAAGTCATTCTGACAAAAATAATTTTTTCCATAAATTAGACCATTTTTTTTATAGTTTAATTGAAAAAATTCAAAATGTAATAAAAGTGTCGTTTGGAGGCGGATTTTAGCGTGGGGAGGCTCATTTTGATGCTCAGGGCGTCCTCTTTACCCAAATACCCACTTTCTCCATTTTCTGGGCAGCTACGACCTCTCCGAGAACAGTTTTCGCTAAAAAGACATCATTTTGACATTTAAATGCTAAAAACTGTGAAAATGCACCAATGGACAAAAATAAAAATAAAAAACAAAAATGAATAAAATATTCATAAAAAAGGGTGGCATTGGTTAAGTTTGAGGTGGACGAATACATTGGTTCATTAAAGCATCACTTAGAAGTAAGGTAAGGTCAACTTTGGAATATTTTAAGTGAGGAGTACGTGAGCCTTCACGTGATGACTTCATTGGTGGGCGATCATTACTATGATGATATGGCTCTAATGGCATGGCATGGTCGATATTATAATTTGCCAACCGAATTTACAAAGATTTGGGCATTGAATATAGTGTTATGATGTGGCCATCTTTGAGGCATGCGCATTACTCCCTAACGGAGACGTCAACCCTCATGTGGCAGCTCGTTTTTGGATGAAGGAGTTTCCAATGCGATGATGGAGTTTCCAATGCGAGGAAGGAGGGCGCCTCCCTTAGGTGGCAGCCTTCCCATTTAATACAACTCCCACCTCTCTTTCAATCAAGAGATTTGGATCTACCATGTGGCATCTCAAAGCTCTAAATTGTCTCTCTTCCCTCAATTCGAATTCCTCTTGGAGTTTGTTTTTTAAGCAAGGTCTATTGCTCCATTTTTACGATGACGATGGATGCATAGAACCTATGCTATTTGGTAATATTACTGTTATTGAATATAATTTTGAAGGCTTTGGAGCTCAATATTGCATTTGTGTTGGAACTTTGGATCATGAGGTGACATTGTTGCATTGTTTTTCTTTCACTATTTCTTGCTTGCAATTGTGTAGATCTAGTTTATTAATTATAGCAACAAGTATTTGCTGTTGATAATTTACTTGTTGGTGCTTCGATATTAGGAGATTCAAATGTAACAAACAGTATTCTGTTGTACTTATGTTCATTTGGTTTCATTTTACTCTAACACACTAAAAAATCCATTGTTGTCTTGTAAGCTTTTTGTGATTGTTTCAAGCTACAGGTTACAAGCTTGAGGGGACTTGGAATTCGGTTATTCCACCTTCTCTTGGGCAACTTTTTATCTAACAACTTTTGCATACAGATTTCTCCAAAGACATCCACAAGAAGAGCATTGGAAAGCTAAAGCCCATCCATCAACATTCTACAAAGTCTCTTTTCCTTTGCATTTTGTTACATGCTTAATAATACTAGATCTAGGGCTATCATTCCTTATCTATTTTCAGATCTGATATATTTTAGGCATTTCTATTAGATCTACTTGTTTACATTCAGAAAGTATATTCATAAGTAAACTAGATCTCATTTTTATACTTGCATGCATTGAAATTTCGAAATTTTTTCCAAATATAATTTAAAAAAAAAAATTTAAAATCATTTCCACAACATTCTAATAAATTTCACTCACTGGTTTTTAGCAGGTCCAAGAAAAAAGAGTGAGAAACTCTGGCGGATTTTCGATAAAATTGCCAAATTTACCTTCCAAGGAGTCTCTTTCATCATTTGCTTTAAATTTCTAGCTTGTAAGCTCTTGGATCCAAGTGAAATGGACTAAAAAGCACTTCATTTTCAGTATAAAATTGTAAATCATTAAATGAGAGCAGTGGGGTACCCAGCACCCACATCCCATCCCCCCTGGGGGGATTTGCCATTTTTTCAATTTTCGTGGATAAATTTTTCTAACTTACTTTTTTTTTTCACACTCACAATTTTAGTGCAGGGTGTATACTTTTAACTTGCATTTCATTTTTAAATCATTTCATTTTTGCAAGCGTAGCTTAGAAATAACACAGTCTCGTTGCCACGAATTATGCTCTCGCCATCACCTAAAGGCCTAGCCGATTAGTGGTGGATGATAATAAAAGTGACACATAGGCTTGTGATCTCTTTTATTTCATAGGTTATATCTTTCTCTTGTTTCTGTTTACAAATTTAAAGACTCTTGAACTTCGCTGAAAAGCAACTCAACATCGCTCTCTGTCGGAGGGTCGATGGTTACTCGCTTCTAAATTTGAATAAACAATTTTCCTCCATTGCGTATGCTCTACCCACCAGCAGTACATCTAAGCTGCGGGATATCAAAAGCAGTTGGAAGCACTTCTTAATTTCTCACATTTAACTTAATAAAGTCACCTAATAAAATTAACTACCCACAACATAGTGAAAATCCGGCACTTCGAGACTAAATTTTGGTGTGGATTCTGCCTGGGAACACCAGGTCACTGTACTCTGACATTGGGGTACTGTTAGACTACATCCTTGTTGGTGTAGTGTTGAACACGCGCTCAGGGTATTGGCAGTTCGTCATGTTCTTGTACGGAAGCACCAATCTTTAGAACTCTGGACATTTCTCTCTGTCCCTTTACGGTATATCGAGAGTTTCCCTTCTTTCCCTTACAAGTTTTCATTTTAATAATTTAAAATAAACCAGGATACAATTGCACAACATTTACTTTTCCAGCATTTACAATTTTTACACTGTGTTTTGACTCCATAAGGCACTCGTCCTTGCACATTTCATTTGTTTTTTATCAATCTCAAGTATTTGTGCATCTTTATAATTTACAGTGTTATTCTAAGTTTATGCCGGTGAAAGCTTTCTTAAACCATTGTTGCAATTACATTTTGAACCTTAATAAAAAGACTCCCAAAACATTAATAAACAACCCATCACTTTAACTGGAAGACCCTAACAACCTTAGTAACTTTCCATAGGGACTACCCCCCTTGGATTTCATTGGGAATTTTGCCTAAATGGAGGAGTCAAGAACCAAGTGACATACTTGACTTGAGACTTGCCACCAAGTGCACACCGCGTAGCAGCATAGATTTCTGCTGCGACAAAGACGGTGTGTAATCCGGCGGCAACAGGTCTAATCATCTTTGATTGGCTATAGGGTCTCCCCCTTGGTCTTGATTCATCTTGATCTAAAGTGAAGAGTGCCTCGGTTGACGTGACTCCTAGCTTGCATTGGGAACCATGGCATCTCTTGGGTCACCTATTTAGTTGTCCATCTCCTCTACCATTCCAGATGGGATACCTTTAGGGACAACTACAAGTTGTGTGATAACAATTACTATCAGAAGAACCCCTCAGATCGTTATGATGAGGTATTTAGTCTGCCTTATCATTCATAATTTTTTCCCAGCCCTATCCAATCATGGATAGAAGAAGCCTGCGGGAAGACTTACCATTTGGGGACACCTTCAAAGAGCTATCACATGCCTTTGATTTCTCATCCATCCCTCCCATCTAGAAGATCCATGCAGGTTTGCACTTTCTAATAAATGTGTCCTTGCTTTGGCTGGTAACCAAAGACAAGGCAAAACTTTGCTATATTGATGAAATCTGAAGATGGCTACATTGGGTTTCTGATTACACTTAGCATTTTATTATGTTATGTTTAGAGTAGGAAAATAAGCTCCTCAAAGTGAGCATTTACTTTATGCATTTCTTTCCAGTACTTAAGAATAATAATTTTTTCCTTAGTCATTTTTTAGTTTTTATGAATAAATGCAATTTATGATTCATTGGCTTTTTCATAAAACTTGTGCCGCTGAAAGTTTTTCTTGTCAAGTTGAGATGTTTTTACAGGTTGTATAAACAAGAGATTCTGGTGTTCTCGCATCCTCTCCTTGTCTGAAGGGTGATCTAGCACACGTCCCGCAGTTGGAGCCAGCTGTTATCCACTAAATTGCACTTAGTGGATTCCGAGTGAACCGTTAAAGTTGTGAACATCATCAATGTTCATCATCATTGTTCCGAGATCCATTAGGAAATTTTTTTTCCCTTTGTAATAATTTGCATGTCCAGACCCTACGGGGATTTTGTAATAAGTTGGTCTAGCATGATTTTTTATGAAAGGTTTGGCCTTCTTCAACGTTTGTTATCAGGGAAATACTCTAGAGTGTTTTTTCTTTAGGGATTATGCGTTACTATTCAGTGACGTATAATTCCCGAGTTTTTCACTCACACCTCCAAAGCTGAAATGTTTCCATGATGGTGAATTTTGAGGGGTTATTAAAACCTACTGGAATGTATTTTTGTAACAAGATAGCCATCAGTATTGAGTCATATGGACATGCACTAGGTTCTCTAGGATTTTCGAGTCATTCTAAGAAAATTAATTTTTCTCGGTTTATGAGATTTTTTAATAATTTAATTAAAAAATGAGAAAAGTGATAAAAGATGGATTAGGAGGTGAAATTGGACATGGGGGTGCTCATTTTCTAACCCAGGACACCCATAAAACCCCTAAACCCACTTTTCTTAAGTTTTGAGTGAATAGTATTCACTTAAATCTTTTTGTCTCAAAAATATTAAAAATGAATTATTTAATTCAAGAATAATGGATTTGGAGAAAATCCTAACTCCTAAAATAATGGTGGGTGGTCTGGGGAGTTGGCTGAGTTGAGTTGGCAGTTGCATTTACGGAAAAATCCCAATCCCACAAATCAAGAATGTGTTGGAATCAAATCTCCTTTGATTGGAAATCAAATGAGGGAGAATATTGAAGAAATAAATGATGATTTGATTGAAGATTGGATATCTACAAAAGGGAGGTGGCGAATTTGTGGTTGAAGAGGTGTCGATTGGAGTTTAAAAAGTGTCAAATGGTTGGAGAAATGTGTCATTAACCTCCCCAAACCCCTCACATGTGTCAACAAGCCTTTTCCAAGTGTATCAATCCATTTCTCCAAGTGTCAAAGAGGATCTATCTTGGGAAGTGCACCTCCCCCTCTCTCATTTTTATATAAGAGCAAGTTCATGCTCCATCTTTCTCAAGTAGTGTGGATGCATAGAACCTCTGCAAAATTGTAATTGTTGTTTATTGAATATATTGTTGAAAGGCTTTGGTGGTCTATCAGTGTGCAAATGTATTGAGATTATTGAGGTGAAATTGTTCTTACTATTTGTTCATGCTTTCATACTGTGATATATCTAGCATATTGTATTGATTAAACATTTGCAGTTGTCAATTTGTTTAATTGTGGATGAGTTTTAGTGGTAGAGAAGTAGCCAACTATATTCGGTTATACTTAGGGTCTTCTTCATTTCTTTGATTTCTAACACACTAGATCTATTAATTTGTATGTTGAGCTTGTTCTTTGTAAGCTCCAGATCACAGGAAACCCACAAGGATTAGAACTCGGCTGAAGCTTCTATTCTTTGGGAAACATATTTTTACTTACATTTTGTTACAGGATTCTCCAAGTAGCAACTCCAACAAGCAAGTTTTGGCTTAGATAGATGCATTCTCTTCTCTACAAAATAAAATTCAAACCCTCTCTTACTTTTCCGTTTTGTTTTGCAAAGTGTAGATCTATCATACTTAGCTTATCTTTCAGATCTATTGCACTTTGGCATATTGTTAGTTATATCTAAGTACTTTAAAAAACCTAAATTTTGCATTAGATCTAAGCTAGATTTGGAATTTTTTATACTTAGAAAAAATTTCGAAATTTTTCCAAGTGTAAATTTTTTCAATTTTTTATTTTTATTTTTCTATTGTGTTTGCCATCACATTCTAACAGTTTACTTGCTGGTTTTTAGCAGGTCCAAGGAAAAAGGGGAGGAAGCTCTGGCCAAATTTCGCTAAAAACGTCAAATTCTCTTTCCAAAGGACCCATTTTATCGATATATTGTAATACCAGCTTGTAATCCCTTAGATCCAAGTCGAAAAGGACTAAGGGGCAGTTTTATTTGAGCATAATTGTAAAATCATTAAACGAGAGGAGTGGGGTAACCAACATCCACATCCCATCCCCATTGGGGGGATTTGTGTACTTTGTGAAATTTTGTGAGATTGCATTTTTCTAACTCCACTCACTCACACAATCACTATTAAATTCCAAGGTGTATACTTTCATTTATATTTTGCAGTTTAATCATTTTTTAATTTTGCAAAAGTAAAGTAGAAATAAAACCATCTTCGTCACCACAAAGTATGCTCTCAACTCCACCCAAAGGCGTTTATTGATTAATCAAAAAAGTGACGCATAAGATTGGCCATCCATATTTTTCCATTTAAATTTTTGTATTTCATTTTCATAAGTCTCTTGAACTTAGCTGAAAAGCAAATCAAGAGCGCTCTATGTCGTAGGATCAATGGTTACTTGTTTCAATCTTGAATAAACATTTCGCTACCACTATGTATGCTCTACCCTTTTTGGGATACATAGAAATAGTTGGGAGCATTTTTTAATTTCCACTTTAACTTAATTAGTCACCTAATAAAATTAACTACCCACAAGATAAGTGAAAATTCGACACTTCGACTAGATTTTGTGTGGGAAAATTCTGCCTGGGGATGCTGGATCACTATACTTAGACCTTGGGGTACCGTTAGACTACATCCTTGTTTGGTGTAGTGTTGAACACACGCTCAAGGCTTTGGTAGCCAACATGTCCATGTACGCAGCCACCAATCTTTAAATTTCCAGACATTCCTCTGTATACCTTACGGTAGCTCGAGAGTTTCTCCTTTTTCCCTAATCAAGATTCATAATTAATAATTTAAAATCAACTAAGAGACAATTGCACAACATTTTCTTTTTCCAGCATTGTCATTTTCACACTGTGTTTGACTCCATAAGGCACGGAAACTTACACTTTTTCATTTGCTTATTATCAATATCAAGTTATCGTGCATCTTTTATAATTCACATGCTTATTTGAACTCATGCTGGTGAAAGCTATTTAAACTTTGTTGCAATTACATCTTGAAACTTTTAATCAAAAACTCTCAAAAAACAACTTAATAAAGAACCCATCAACTAATTGGAAGACCCTAATAACCTTAGTAAATTTCCATAGGGACTACCCCCCTTGGCTTTCGTTGGGAATTTTGCCTAAACAGAGGAGTCATGAACCAAGTGACATACTTGACTCGAGACTTGCCACCAAGGGCACAGCGAGTGACAGCATAGATTTCTGCTGCAACAAAGACAATGTGTGATCCGGCGGCAACAATCCCAAAAAATTAGTATGGAAGAGGAGTTCCACCTCATGGGAGTGTGCCACCTCTCCATGAGGTAGGCACCTCCCACATTTGAAACTCCAACATGGGTATACGAGTTGCCACACAAGCTTATGCTCCCACCATTCATAAATGTTGACACCGTTGGGAAAGATGCGCTCTTACCAAACCACATATACCATGCCACATATTTGATAAGGAATGCGTCATCTTCATGGGGAGGGCGCACATCTAATCCTCATGTGAACATGAATTCCTTAGTTTGATATTTAAAACAGGTGCCATAACTCTTAAAAGAGTCGCCTTTCCTCTTTAAACCATAATGCTACCCTTTCCAAATAATATTTTTATCATTTTTGGACTTTTTATTTTTATTTTTGTCCTTTAGTGCAATTTTGGATTTTTTAGCATTTAAATGCCAAAATGATGCTTCCTTAGCGAAAAATGCTCTCAGAGATGTCGTAGTCGCCCGTAAAATGGAGAAACTGGGAACTAGGGTAAAGAAGACACTCTAAGCGCCAAAACAAGCCTCCCCACGCCAAAATCCACCTCCAAACGACACTTTTATTACATTTTGAATTTTTCCATTTAAACCATTGAAAAAATGACCTAAGTTTACGGAAAAAAATTATTTTTGTCTGAACGACTTCAAACTCCTAGGGGACCTAGTGCATGTCCATACAACTTATTACTAATGGCTAGCATGTTACAAATATACATTTCAGTAGGCTTTAATAACCCCTCAAAATTTACCATCATTGAAATACTCCAGCTTTGGAGGTGTGAGTTAAAAGCTCGAGAATTATAGGTCACTGAAAAGTAACGCATAATTCCTAAGGAAAAAACACTCTAGAGTATCCCGATGATAACAAACCCTAAGGTCGGCCAAGCCTTTCATAAAAAAATCATGCATAGACCAACTTATTACAATTCCCCCGCGGAGGTCTGGACATCCAAAAATTACAAAGGGCCAAATTTTTTTGGCCTAATGGATCTCAGAACACTCATAATGAACAGTGAATATGTTCACAACTTCAACGGTTCACTCAGAATCCACTAAGTGCAATTTAGTGGATAACAATGCCAGTTAAAAATCATTTTATACTTTGGTCTTGCTACTAATATAATTGAAGGAGCATATCTCATCCATTTCTACTTGCAGCAGCAGTTATTTGTGGCCCGGATAATTATTTTGATCAGTTTTGACCTGGTCAACCTAGTTTGACCACGTCAACCGCAGGGTCTTGGACAAGTATGGGCCAACAGTATTTGATATGGATTATTAATGGTCATTTGGTGCCTATTAGATGATTCCATGCTTCAGACAATAGTTTCAGATGATGGTTTCATGATTTTATTATTATTATTATTTACAGGCCATTATTTTATTATTCCAGGCATGGATGAGCTTACAGATGTATCTCTTGATGATCACATAGTGTATGAGTACTCATTCCTAGTGTATTTGAGCATTCTGAGACCATTGACACACTCAGGTATCAATTCCGGGTAGTTATAGGTGATGATATGATCAGATTGCCACTTTTCTTCAGTTTTCTATGCAGAAATGGCCTGTTCAGCACTTTCATTAATCATTTTTGTTCTCCTAGGGAATTCCTGAGGGGATATGTGGTCTAGCCAGCCGTTATTACCATATTAATCCATCCCCAGACATTTTGATGTAGTCAGGTTTTTCCCGGGGCACATGCAAGAGAGTTACAAGCATTTTTGTACTTTCAGAGGTGGTTTTCTGACAGTGAAATGGCTAACAAAGGAAATCGATTTGGCTTAGTGGGGTGAGGAAATGGCAGGAGATTGGTCCGAGACTTCATGATGATATTATCCACACTTTCCAGCATGGTATCCGGAATCAGTGGGGTCCACACGTCATCCCATTCATCATTTTGGGCGTTTATTATTGTATTTTTGGACACAAATCCTAGTTTCTTTTGACACTTTATCACATTATTATATTATTTTGATGTAGGTGGGGAATTAACTTAGTGAATATATGATATCCTAGATCCCGCCACCATGTTTTGATGTCATGTTGTGTCCCTAGTCATGTTATGTGTCTAATAGCCCCCCTAGTGTGTCAATGAGGGAGGACATCCCCCTTTGTCATGAGTGATCCATATATTGTATTTCCGACTCATCTTAGCCATTGGTTATTATTGTTATATCTTTTGATCTCAACCACTCATTTAGAAAGTGGTTAGGGTTTTTGTCTCTCCCACTCATTTAAAGGAGAGACCCCCTCATTGTAAAGGGACTTTTGGCTATTGGCTATTGGAATAAAAAAATATTCTTCTAAGAAATTATTGTGATCTTGGTTTGGATGTTGGATATGGTGATTGAAACTACTTTTCCATTGCACTAAAATATCTTGGTGGATATCTTGCACATTTTGGGATCCATATTTTGATTTGTAGGTGAAGAAGATGATTTGGAAGAGGGGTGGACTGACTGGGGAGACTCTCCTTGTATCTCTCTCTCAGATCCGGTTTATTCAGGGAGTGATTTTGTCTTTGTACCAATTATTCTCTGTATTTTATTTCTTGCTTGCATCTATCTTCATTGTTGCTTACTGATTGAGATTTTCTCCTTGGTTTTGCAGGAAGAGAGCGGCGTACTTGTGGTCTTGGAAAAATCGTGGGAGAAAGAGAAAACACCAAAACTTTCATTTGATCTTTGTGTGAGTAGTCCTCATCATTCTGAAATTTAATCTCATCATCCAGGTACACATCACAAGGTACGTATTTGTTCCTTTAACTAACCCATATGACATCTACATTAAAAACTTAACTGCTAAAACTTATAAAAATTCTTTGGGTTTAATTATTTGGATTTTCAGCGAACCATTTCTGGGTTTTCACCTCTAGGGCGTCTTTCTTTGTGGACTCCATCTACCCTATTCCCTAGGAACTAATCTCTCCATGATTGCACCCTCCCTGGTTAGTTGGTCTTCCGGATAATTGGTACCTTTTTTTTCCGAGCTTGTGTGCTATGATATTGTCAGATATATCTCCAAGATGTGCTAGGAATCCCTAATTCTCTCAGATCTACTACTTCGGACCATTTTCCCTGTTTTAAGTACACGTTTTCCAAGGCATTTGAATTTGATCATTTACCCTAGCACCCACATCCTAGATCCATGTAAATTCTTAGTTACTGTAATTGAACAATACTAATTCAATATCTCATCTTCCCTAAGCCTCTATAGTGACTCCATCCCTTAGATCTAGGGTTCATCATCCTTCACCTTACGTACCCTATTGAATAGATTGATCTGGTGATTGGGTTGGATCTCTCCCATTGGGAGTAGATCAGGCTATCCCCCTTTGCTATCATGGGATTGCATAGAAAAAAGCAAAGAGTTCCTCGATTGGCGTGACAACCAATCTACATTGGGAATCGAGGCCCTCTTAGGTCACCTCTTTAGTTGCCTAGCTCCTCTACGGTCCTGGATAGTATCATCTTTAGGGGCAACTACAAGTTGCGTGATAGCAGGGCTATTGCCAAAGACAAGTTGAGAATCCCTAACATGAATGATATGCTAAGGTGGCTTCACTGGTGGTGTGAATTTACTTGGTTCCTCTATGTTATTATGTTTGCAATAGGTAGGTAGGAGGAACGTTCTCTTCCATCAACATTTTGTGTATCAAATGTTTTACCTTAGAATTGCATCTTCTTGTATTGTTTTTATGGATTTCATATTTTGATCTAAATAAGGCAGGACGGATGTGTCTTCCTCCGATGCATTTGACATTTTTGTTGTTTGAAGTTTATGTAGGTCTATAGATACGAGAATATTCAATAGGTTCTCATGCACTTCAAGGAAGAGCACATATCTCAAAATTGGAGCCAATTGTTATACTCTAAATCCCGGCAACACACCATACTAGATGTGCCAAGGAGAGGGGTCGTTTTTACATTGTAAAAGGCCAAGTCGGGGATTTCCTTATGTAAAAGTGTTGGTCTATTAGTGCTCTAGACCTATTGGTAGGTCATGGAAGGTATTCTTGGTCTTCACTTCAAGGTGTACTAGTCTTGCGACCCTACCGACTACCACTTGATGGGTGGTAACTCCTTATCATGTAGGGCATTTATGCCTTGGGTAGGTATTTGGTCTGCTTTGGGGTGACTTAATTAGGACAGATGGAATAGGATCCCCTAGCCACAATCATGATTTCATGTTTTCTAAAGGTGATTGTGCTTGTAAGCTTTGTCATAACCGCTCTAACACACCTCATTTATACCAACTTGGACCTTAATCTATTGTATTACCCCCTTTTCCTTTAATCATCAAGGTCAAAAATGCAAATTTTCCACCACTAAAAGCAAGCTTTGAAGGCTGTACCAAATAAGGAGGGAATTGAGGGAAAAATACACATTGTTGGGGTTAGATGGGGCATCAAATCCTCCTTCCAAGCTCAAGTTTTCATCTTGTTGAAGCTATCATCACTTTTTATCATTATTTTTTTGTTTTATGAGGTTTAGTCTTCAAATTGTGGGAGACAAACCCCTAAAAATGATTTTAGACTAAAATTTGATAGGCTGGCCTAGAGAAGGGAAAAGTGTGACTTTTCTCCTATAAATATCGTGCCCTCCTCTCATTTGTTAACAAGAGAGTCATAGGATCAAATATGACTGAAATTTTATTCCTACTTCTGTATATGAGGTCTTAAGTAGTGTGCACCTTTGTTTCTTGGCAATTTATAGGGTTTCAAGGATAATTCTTGATGTTTGTGGCTTCTTTGGAATATTTCAAGGATAATTCAAGGAGTCAGGACATAACATTAGGATCCCTTCTCTTTCATCCATTAAATGTTGTAATATCTTGAATCTCTTGTCTTGCATTGCTTTTCTATCCAGGTTAAGAGTGTTTTAGGATTGCATCCATGGTAATTTAGTCTTGTTGGTGAGGAATTTGTTCGGAATAACCCCTCTTATTTTGGGCCTTGGCATCTTTGTTTGTTAGAATCAGGTCAAGTCCTAACATAACATGGGGTTTCTTGGCAATTCCTTAATTCATCGGGCATTCAATTGTCAATTCTTTACCAGGACGCTAGCCATAATTTATCTCATTTCCCTAGGGATAAGACCTAGGTCTAGTTCCCTCTTCTTCTCTTTTTCAAAATTACAAAATTCTATGTATTATATTTGAAAAATACAAAAAATCAAATACATGGAAAATACCTAAAAATCAAATAATTTAAAAAACCAAAAAATATTGCATTCTTGAAGATCTAATCCATCAATTTGATGTGCCCCCCTTCATTTTATGGTAAATCTTGAAGGGAGTCACCTTTTTTTGTGCTAATTTGAGAGATCTACCGTTGTTGTGAAACCATTGTATGTTTTTTATATCTGATTTGATAGGTACATCCATCCAAACCCATCTTTGAAGAGTCTTACAAGCTGAAGACAAGGTCTATTATCAGCCCTACTCACTTGGGATTTCATCTAGTGTTTCATGGCGATATTCTTGTGATTTCTAGTGGCTAGTTAGGGCTAAACCGGATTTGGTGAGTCATTTCCATATTTTTCTTACTCATTTATTGGCTATCCCTAAGTTATAATTCTTACCCCTGTCCATTAGGCATACCTTTTGATCCAGATGGATATAGGTGGCCACCCACCTATTCCACTGGCTCAAAACAGTTTTTCATTCTGGGGGGTTTTCTTGTTATTTTTCTACGGTTTTTTGGGTCCCAAACTTCAAGGGCTGTTTTGAGGCCCTAAATGACATTTTTGGGGAAATTTGATAGTCCTCAGCGTAGTACTCGGATAGATCTTTCCAACGGGCTATTGAGCACCCCAAACGGAGATCGTATGCAAAAGTTATGACCCCGGGAAGTTGACTATTCAACTAACCACCTTGGGGCCACAAACTTTATGACGGTTCATCTTCTAGGGTTAGGTTTTTCGATGTTTGGGATTCTTTCCCTCATGCTTATGATAAATAGGCCCTTTCAACCTCTCTTTGTATTCAGCTTGTCACGAATGAGCGTAGCCGTCACATCTCTTCTCAGAGTTATAGCTACCACCATTCTAGCTCCTTTTTATTTTACAGTTTGTTCTATTTCATTCATTTAATAGAATTTGAGTTTGTTGTATCGCTGTGTTTCTTGCCATATATCTGTGTATGTGAATATATATATATGCTCTTTTATTTCGTTCTCACACAAATCCGGATCAGTTGTATCAAATCCTTCTTCTCTTGTGATTTCTCAGTGCATGTCCCGACGAGATCTGAATATTGAGAGTTGGGTCTCAAACTAGTTGAGCTTGGGGAAAACCCTCCTTGTCGACCCAAGCAGGCTCCCATGGCGGGAGAAGAAAAGAGAGATGACGGAGCAGGAGATCCTATTAAGTTGTTGCTCAAGGAAGCCCTCGCGCGACAGAGGAACAAGATGATGGATAATTTTGCACAAATCCTTCGCAGGATGCCAATGACGGTGGACGCACCTTCAACGAGCAGCCATTTCGGGGGTGCAACTCCCTTCAAGGTACAAGTTAACTTTGACATCCCAATATTTGAAGGAAATATAGATGCAGATGCTTTAGATAAATGGTTGAATCTATTAGAGGGTTACTTCTCTGTTCAAAATTTTTCCGACAGCAAAAAGATCACATTCGCGCTCCTTAAGTCCCTTCCCCATATTAAAGACTGGTGGGACGGGTACTACGAGAGCCATGCAAGAGATGAGTCTAAACTATTCAGGACAGACCCTACTTGGGAGGCTTTTGTGGATGTCATCAAGGAAGAATTCTATCCTGTCGGAAACTATGATGAACAGTACACCAGATGGACGACCTTGCGCCAGGAGAGGGACCAAACAGTCTCAGATTTTACCAACATGTTCCATACGCTGCCGTCCAAGCTGGGCATTCGAGACTTCGAACGACACTTGGTCCTAAAGTACCACATCGGCCTGCACATGTACATTCAGACGAAGATGGATTTCCTTGACATATCCTCACTAGGAGCAGCTTATAAATAGATCACCAAGATCGAGCAGAAGTTTAAGCATAAGAGTAAGCATGATTTTGGGTATGCAAATCAGCAGCAGAAGCCTGGAAAAGGTGGCCCCAAGTCACAAGGCAAAGGACAGAGAAAGGATGGACAAAGCCCTGAAAACCATCCCAAGCCGCAGGAAAAGAAGGGTAATGGGAAATCAAAGAAGGACACTAGAAAGCAGTGTGAATTCCACAAGAGCCCTTGGCACAACACTGATGAGTGCCGCTCAAAACAATCCTTGTTGGCTGAGACAAAATCCCCAGATCCAGACTCTAACTTGGAACCTAATGGAGAGACGGAAAAGGGAAAGCAGATCATTGATGCGAAACCCAGTGCCACCATCACAACTACAAATATTCAACCAGAAGAGTCAGAAGAGCCAGAGGAAGGGAAGCGCCTCTTCCATTCACAATTGTGGGTGCAAGGAACTCTGCTACACTTCATTGCTGATAGTGGTAACCAGAAAAAACTCATCTCGGCCGAGGTTGTCAAAAGATTGAAGCTTTCGACAGTTCCACATCCCCGGACATACAACATCAATTGGCTGAGCCAAGGATGAGACATCCGCGTTAGTCAACAATGCCGCCTTTCCTGCGAGATCAAGCCCTTCAAAGATGAGGTAATGTGTGATGTTGCCCCGCTTGAAGTTTGTGATGTTTTTTTAGGAAAACCATATATGTGGAAACGTCATGCTATGTATGAGTCTAGACCTTGTAGTGTCATTATTACTTTGGGAAAGAAGCTCTAGAGGATACCAGAGACACTTCCCACCTCTGTAGTTTCCCTCATCAAAGCTAAGTAGTGCAAGAAGGTAATCTCTCAGACAGGGAAATTCGTCCTCTTCATGGTTCCTTTTTAGGGTGACCAAAAGATTGCAACAACATCCACTAGCTCCATGCAGAACCCCTCTACGCAGCAGAAACATGTGGACAAGATTGTGGAAGCATACAAAGACATCTTCACCACACCAACTAGGGTGCCAATACATTGCCCGATCAAGCATTCCATTGATTTGACACCTGGTGCACCTTTACCTAATGGGCCAGTATACAGGCATTCCCTCACGGAAAATGAAGAAATCAAACGCAAGATTCAAGAATTGATCCAAAAGGGGCACATTCGACCTAGCTCCTCGCCTTGTGGGAGCCCAATTGTGTTGGTACAGAAGAAAGACAGGACATGGAAACTCTGTATTGATTACCGAGCTCTAAACAAGATTACAGTCTGGAATCGGTATCCCATTCCCCGTATCGATGACCTTCTTGACCAACTCAAGGGCGCCAAATATTTCAGCAAGATTGATTTGAAGTCTGGCTATCATCAAGTTCCAATTGAGCAGACCGATGTTTGGAAGACTGCCTTCAAATCTCGGGAAGTCCTTTTTGAGTGGTTGGTCATGCCTTTCGGTTTGACTAATGCTCCAACAAATTTCATGAGAATGATGGACAATATCCTATGGCCATTCACTAACTCTTTTGTGGTCGTATATCTGGACGATATTCTCATCTACAGCAGAACATGGGCAGAGCATCTGCAGCATATCCACCAAGTCCTCAGCACCTTGCGCCATCACTAGCTATATGCTAATTTAGAGAAGCGCTCATTTGGCATGAAGAGGGTTCAATATCTGGGATACATCGTGGACGAACATGGTGTTCATGTGGATCCAGCCAAGATTCAAGTCATCCGTGATTGGCCAACCCCGACAACTCTCACAGATTTTTGCAGCTTCCCAGGCCTTGCCAATTTCTATCGCAGATTTGTGTTGGGATTCTCTAATATTGATTGTTTCCTTAGCCAGGTGACCAAAGGGGGATCTAAGGCCAAGTTCTGCTGGTCTAAGCCACAACAACAAGCATTTGAGGAGCTAAATAAACGCTTATGTTCGGCACCTTTCCTTGCCTTACTGGATCTGCAACAACCCTTTTGAGATTGAAACAGATGCTTCAGAATATGCTGTTGGTGCAGTCCTCACTCAGCATGGCCATCCAGTGGCATATCACAATGAGACACTTTCAGATACAGTCCGCAAGTGCCCCACCTACGACAAGGAAATGTATTCCATTGTCCAAGCCTGCCGCCAATGGAAGCATTACATCCTTGGAAAAGAGACAGCCATCCACACTGATCATAAGTCCCTGCAGTTCATGCAAACCCAAGGAAAGTTACAGAATGACCGCCACCAGAAGTGGTCCACTTACTTGTAGAAATTCCACCTGAATATTAAATATAAGAAGGGCAGCACCAACTGAGTCGTTGATTGCCTCAGCCGGCCTCCAGTAGCCGCACTTACCACAGTGCTCCACTCTTGTGGCCATGAGACATCAGGGTGGCCTCAACTATATAGCAATGATCCTGATTTTTCCCCCATATATCGAGCCCTATGTGCAGGCACATCCGTAGCAAACTTTCATCTTCAGGAAGGCTTGCTATGCCACCTGGGCCATCTCTGAGTTCCTTCAAGTGAGCGTGCGAAGATGATTTGGGAAGCTCATTACAGTTGGGTGGTAGGGCACTTCGGCACCAAAAAGACAATGGCCATATTGTAGAAGTATTTTCATTGGCCTAAGCTCCGACAAGACGTTGGTCAATACATAAGATCCTGCACCACCTATGCCATCGCAAAACCTTCCATAAAAAAGCAGGGGTTGTACACCCCTCTGCTCACTACCAATGGGCCATGGGAATCCATCTCCATGGATTACATGTTTGGACTACCTTCAACCAAGCATGGAAATGACTGTGTGTTTGTGGTCGTGGATTGTTTCTCTAAGATGGCCATTCTAATAGCTTGAAAGAAGAACGTCTCTGCCGAAGCCACTGCTAAGCTCTTCTTCGAGCGTTTTGGGTTCATTTTGGGCTGCCACAGACTATCATTTTAGATTGGGACAGCAGGTTCCTAAGCACTTTCGGGTCCAGCCTATGGTCATTGATGGATACCAAGCTCACCAAATCAACTACCTTCCACCCCCATACCGATGGACAAACAGAGGTAGTCAACAGGATGATTGTGCATATTCTGAGGATGTACAATTCTAAACATCCCCGCACATGGGACGAGAGCCTTCCTTATGTTCAACATAGCTATAACAGAGCCCTTCATAGCTCTACCAGCCACAACCCTTTTCAAGTGTGTCTGTAGTTCCAACCACTCGCACCAATCGATGTAGCTCTTCCCATTGCATCCACACGTGAGGAATATTCCCATGCTCAAACCGAGGCTAATAAGGCCACCAGATTTGTTGAACGAATCCAGCACATCCGCCAATAGGTCCATGAAATTTTGGAAAAGGCAAACACTAAGTACAAGCAGCGACATGACCAGCATCAGGTTCCACACAAGTTCCAAGTGGGTGATAAGGTTTGGTTTCATTTGCAGAAAGAGAGGCTCATGGGACCCCATCGCAAGCTTCGTCCACTTCGATATGGGCCGTACAACATCACCAAGGAAGTTGGTGACAATTCCTTTGAGATAAGCATTCCTCCATTCCTTGTCCTGCAACCAGTATTCAATGTGGAGCTCCTTCGCCGATATTTTCCACCATTGTTGGACACCTCAGAGGTGGAAGAGAAATTGAAACCTACATAGCTTAATCCCGACCACATGGAACAAGCAACCATTGATCAAATCATGGACACACAGGTTAAGGGAACCCGCCAACAAAATATCTAGCTATATTGGGTTGTCAAAGCAGGGAAACTACTTCACCAAGGCAAGTGGCTCACCAAGAGTCAAGTTCAACAGAAGTTTCCGCACCTAATGGGGGCACTCAACGCAATGGAGACCATTGCTTCCTAGGGGGGGGGGGCAAATGATCCAGATGGATATAGGTGGCCACCCACCTATTCCACTGGCTCAAAACAATTTTTTCATTCAGGCGGTTTTCTTGATATTTTTCTATGGTTTTTCGGGGTCCCAAACTTCCGGGGCCGTTTTGAGGCCCTAAACAACGTTTTTTGGGAAATATTGGTCCGAAGCGTAGTCCTCGGATAGATCTTTCCAACGTGCTACCGAGCACCCCAACCTAAGCTCGTATGCAAAGGTTATGACCCCGGGAAGTTGACTGTTCAACTAACCACCTTGGGGCCGCAAACTTTATGATGGTTCATCTTCTAGGGTTAGATTTTTGGATGTTTGGGATTCTTTCCCTCATGCTTATGATAAATAGGCCCTTTCAGCCTCTCTTTATATTCAGCTTGTCACGAATGAGCGTGGCTGTCACATCTCTTCTCAGAGTTATAGCTACCACCATTCTAGTTGCTTTTTATTTTACAGTTTGTTCTATTTCATTCATTTAATGGGATATGAGTTTGTTGTATCGCTGTGTTTCTTGCCATATATCTGTGTATGTGAATATATATTTATGTTCTTTCATTTCATTCTCACATAAATCCGGATCACCTTCATAGGTGAGTTGGCATTGTTCTAAGTGCTTTGCATCTATCTTTGACAATATTTTTGGTGGTTCTCCTCTTATAACAACAACATGGTTATTTAGTCATTTTCCCTAATTGTGAGTGTTTCTTACTTCTAACTCCTACCCACTGGAAGTGCTTGGTGAATATCTTTGTATTTATTTATTCGACTCCATAAGGCAATGATATTTGTCAATAGGTTTCTCATGAGATATTCTTTTGTTTCCTTTGGTTGGTTTTGCAGGTATATTTCACCTATATTAGGGACTCCCCTAGGATTCTAGTAGTTGGCCTAACGTGTAAGAAGAGTGCATTGTGGTGACAGTGGGTGCATCAACTAATTAGTCACCACTCTTAGCACTGGACATAGTGACATTTAGAAAGGATGCTAGTTTGAGTGGTGACACAAGACAAAACTAATATTAACCATATCCCAAAGCCACCAAATGAAAACCACATTCTAAGCCATAATAACATGAACTAGAATTGTAGTACCAAGAGACCAAGGCAAATATTACTTCCATCAATATGTTCCCCCTTGCTGAAAATGTGATAAAAATCACAAGTGGACAACCATTCAAAATGGGGGGCAACATATAGCTCCAACTGCGAGACATATATTCAATGAGAGTGCATGAGGACCTTACAATATCAACATGTGGTAGAATAGATAGTCTCAACATCCTTAAATATCACATCACATCAAAAGTTCCATCATATCATCATCATTATCTCCATTGTTTACGTCAACCTATTCTAATACTCTTGCAAGAGCTTATGCATTTTGCTACCTACCTACTCTAGCATATGAAAAGTGCATGTGAGCTAAAGTCAAATATCCAATGAAGCCAACTTAACATCTCAACCATACTATGGTTTCTTCCCTTGTCCTTGGTGATGAACCAAGACAAGGAAACTGTAATCACACAACTTGTAGTTGTCTCTAAGGGTTTTCCTTTCCAGGACAGTAGAGGTGTAGACAACTAAAGAGGTGACCCAAGAGATGCCAGGGTTCCCAATGCAAGTTGGGTGTCATGTTAACCGAGGCACTCTTCACTTTAGATCAAGCCTAAACAAGATCAATGGGGAGACCCTAGCTTAGCAAATGAAGGCTAGAGAACCAAATCAAGACCTCCTAGGGAAATGTGATGATGATAAGGTAGAATATGAAGATGAGATAAGATCTAGATTTAGAATGGCTAAATGGACCCAATGATTTAGGGCTTGGTTGAAGAGGCTTAAGGCAGGGCAAATATTCAACCAAGGAGAGATAAGGGCCACTTATGAGGTTAAAGTAATAGATCTAGATAGATCTAGGACCAAAATTATAGATCCAAGTGGGATCCACCCTTAAAATATGGAAATTTGTCCAAATGGGGCCCACAATGTGAAAATTAATGAAGAAAATCACTAGGGGGTTTTCAAATGAGTGGATCTAATGATACAATGAGGAATTAGCAATACCCAAATTGGGATCTAGCAAAAATGGCCACATGCCCAAAAGTGCGGCCTCCCTTGGAGAGACCCAGTGCCTTAGATCGAGGGGTAAATGAGGTTGTATGTCCACCAAATTATAGATCGGTATTGTTGTGATTAATGTAGAGGTGGGTTTTAATTATTAAGCCCCAATAATTGCTAGATCTCCATAGATTTGAAAAATAAAAATAAAATGAGGGTTTTGAAGTTTAGGGTTTTGAGTTCTAAAAATAATGGGTAAGCTAGGGAAGTAGAATACGTACCTTTCAAGCGTACCTGGACAATGATATGGATGCCAATTATGACAAGGATTACTTCCCCACAGATCAAATGAAAAATTTTGAAGCTTTCCTTGCTTGTGCGTTTTTCCCTAGTCCACACGTGTGCCCCTCTCTTCTTGCAAAACCAAGGAGAAGAGCTCATTTAGCACACAAAAATGAGGGTAGATACAAATAAGAGGCAAAAGATAGAAAATGATTGGTACAAAGACAAAATCACTCCTTGTTTGAACCAAGATTTGATAGAAGGTTGCAGGGCAAGCCTCCCCACCAATGCACACTCCTCCAAATCGACCTCTTCACCTATAAATCAGATTACTGGAAAAAGATACAAGATAGAAACAAAATATCCTTCAGTGCAATGGAAGAAGCATTTACAATCATCATAATCAAACACCCAAATCAAGATCCAAGCATGTGTTCAAAAATTATTTCTTCTATTTCGGTAGCCAAGAGTCGAAAATCTCTAGATGCCTTTACAAGAAGGGGGTCTCTTCCTTAAATAGGATGAGGGAGACCAACACCCTAAACCAATTTTGAAATGAGTGGCTGAGATCAAAAGATAAAATAATAAAATCAACATCTATGATGAGCTGATACAATATAACATGGATCACTCACATGAGGGGGATGCGCACTACATAAAAGAAGCCTAAGGCGGGTGCGCACCACATGAAATGACTAGGATACAAGATTTGCACATAAGATGACAAGGACAAGACACTAGGTGCACATGGTGGGGCTAGGAGGTATTACTTCCCTTCACTAGCATCACCCCATAGCACAATAATATAGCATATGGCTCAATGACATGTCCAAGTGTACAAATGATCAAATCCTGGCCCCCTCTACTGAGAGAAGAATGCATCACATCACATCCTAATGACTGTGTGGACTCGACTAACTGCTGCAAATTGATCTGGAAGTAGTGGGATACACCAAAGATGACCTCAGAGCAGACCTCATGCCAAAACCTTGCCTCAATTTCCCAAATCGAATTCCTCAATGACCTTTTTATTCCATTTTTATTCCACCTAGAAAACCACCAAACTGCCCACAACCCACTGTCTGGTGCCTGTGCACAAAAAATGACTGTTCCATCATATCCAGAAGGGGGGTAATATGGTAATAACAAGTGGCCGGACCTCCCCCTTCCCCTGTAGCGCCCTAGGAAATGACTAGCCTCCAATGCTCTAGCTAGACATGCCACATCAGCATGGCCAAACTGGTCAACAAGTGAAAAACTACTCAAGTCATCTCTGGAAGTGCCTGGAACTGAAAAGTAAGTGTCTCAATGGGTTCAGATGACCCAAATCCACTAGAGACGAGTACTCAGATACCTCATGATAACCTGTAAGATCGTCTATATCATCCATCATACCCGAAAAAGTAAAAATATGATGATCTGGAAATAATAATAATCAATAAAAATTGCATCAATCATCATATGAAATTTGTTCCCATCATATGGAATCATCAAAAGGTACATAAAGTACCATAGATCAACATCATTCAATGTAAGTGGTCCATCTCATCACGGATCCCAAGGTTGACCTTCGTCAAACTAGGTTTGACCGGTCAAACTGATCAAAATATAACCCAAGCTAAAGAAGCTGGATGCTGCAAGTGCAAATGGTTAAGACATGCTATTTAAATCATCTTCACAGCAAGCCTTTGAAACATTAAGCATTATTTCACTGGGAGTTAATAAATAATAATCGGTTAGTTAATATTTTACTTTCAAGAAGAACCTCAAGAATATACTCATTTGTAAACATGATCAAATTGCTAGGATACAAGGCTAGGTTGAATGGGATGACTTAACTCAATTGTCACTGTGATACTTTGGATAAGGGAAATGGTGTTACACACTCAAGCATGTGTAGGACAAAGAATACACAAGGAATGGCGGTATCTCACAAATGGATAAGTTGTTTAGAGAAGTGTTTATTAAACCTTGGAAAAATGTCTACTACTAGAACCGCTGTGAACTGGGTGCCTGGCTAACCATAACTTCAGGTTCTAGGGGACACTTAGAATTATTTGTCCCTTGCTCCATCTCATATCATAACCTGCAGGCCCAATGAGGAAAATTTCACCTAAGGTCAACAGTCTTTAGATTTGGTATATATTTAACCACTGCTTTATTTGGACCTTTTATTTTATTTCATATAATTTCATGTCCAACAATATTTAGATTTAGCATACATTTAACCATTTATTTTTAGGCCTTTAGGACCCCTCTAGGATTTTGCATGTGCTTAAAAGAAGAACTAATAGCAACTTTCATCCGGGATGATTTTACATTTCATCGCATTACAATTCATAGCCCTTTTCATTGGGCTTTACAAAAGATATATATCAATAATTTCCATAGGTAGTACAATTTGCTTCATGTTTTAGCCAACACAACTCAAGCAACTATGGGGACTTCTACAATCAATACCAAACATCTTGGCAACCAACTAGTGAGATCAAGGTATAAAATCCAACTCACCAAAGGTAAGTTTTGCTTCCAACTCAGAGCCGAGACGGAAATTAAACATGGATGCATGACCAACACAGAGGCAAAAGTAGAGAGGTCCTCCATATCACAAGTCAAGGTGTAAGTCAAGGTAAACATCAATAATGAGGAATGATAACCAAATGGATGGAGACAAGTGAAAATGGTTCCTAAGCTAGCAAGTCAAAAAGACAATAGTGATCATGTCCACATTCCTAGGAAGGTAAATACCAACGAGTATAAAGAAAGAGTTTCCAAATGTCAGTAATATAATCATGCATATAATCCATAAAAACCAATTTCATTTTAACATTAATATACTCCCAGATCATAATTACTATATGCCAAGTCAATGCTATCATAATGACCTAAACAGCAAGATAATAACATCAATGCACATTATATATATACTGGGTCATATATCAATATCTGTAATTTGGACCAACTATATCAACTGAGAATACTGCATCTGAAACACTGAACATTGCCCTGTATGGAATAAAGGTCATATCGGTCATCAAATATGAGGTCTTAAGGCTCAGCCTTCGCATAAGGTCTACTGAATGTGTGATATAAGGATGCTCTGATGTGTGAGTGATAACAAATAACATTGCTCATCATAGTTGATCTCATTGAAAATGTGGAAAGGAAAATATCAGAAAAGTGCAGATATCTTCTCTGCAAACATGGTAGCCCATCTACTATGGATATGATAACATAAACATCAGTCATAAAGTGAGAATATGATTAATTTCCATAAAAAAGGGCTTGAAATAGACCTAATATCATAAGCATGTGAATGATCATCAAAAACTTCAAACACGTTCCAAGCATGGCAAGACCTTACACAAGCCCTCTCTATCCTAGATTGGATAGGGCTTGTATAAATACATCCATCATGGAACTACCCATCCAAATATATAACGACATCACAAAAACCCTTAAGGATAGAGATATTAGGATTTTTCAACACCACATTAGAAACAATTAAACATGTGAATGAAGAAGAATGTTTCTTGTACTTAAAAGAAATCCATGACAAGTTTATAAAATTAAATGTGGAGGGAGGGTGGGAAATTTTTTTCTTCAAACACTACTGGAACATGAAATCTTGAGAAAAATATTATGGTTGGAAATGGCTATCAAAACCTGCACAATAGTGCCTCATTTCTATCCCAAATAATGATAAAACTAGTATTGATTAAAGGAGGAGATGGATGCCAGTGATGCCCAATGCTTACACTAGAAGATGAAAAAATTGGATTCCCAAAACTTACCCTCGAAGAGGGAAAACAATGCTCCTTGTTGCCTACAAATTTGTACTTAATAGGATTTCAAGTGATCCAACAAGGTTTGAACAAGGATACTTGTTCATGATTAGAGTTCATAAGTCCTTTAGGCCTTCCCTTTTATTTTTTCCACATGTTCATACCCCCTTAGGGGAATTGTAATAAAATGTACTAGCATGAGGACCTTTTGTAAATAAATTGGCTTTACTAGGACTTAAGCATCAATTGGTTTTTTTCCCTTGTTAATTATGCATTGCTAAACAAGTTCTGTATAATTTTCGAGTTTTTTCACTACTCCAAAGTTGGAATGCATGTCTTGGTGGTTAGGCCTTAGAAGGTTATTAAAGTTCATGTCTCAATATATATGACCATGCTAGGTATTAATATTGAGTCGTATGGACACGTACTAGGACCCACTAAGTTTTTTGTATGTTCCACAAAAAATAATTTTTTCCGTAAACTTAGGCTATTTTTTAATAGTTTAAATGGAAAAATAAAAAATGTAATAAAAGTATGGTTTGTGGGTTAAATTTGTCAGGTGGATACTCATTTTCTAATCCATAGCACCCACTAAACCCATAAACCCACTTTTTCTAAGTTTCGAGTGAATATTTATCTCCAAAAATCATATTTACTCGAAAAAGACCAAAAAGACCAATTTAATTAGCCAAAAAGACATAATAAAGGCAAAATCCAAATCCCATAAATCAAGGAAAGGTGATTGAGACACGATCTCAGTTAACTAAGGTGGTAAGGATTTTATTGATTGCCAAATCAAGGGATATTGGCATCCAATCTAATGAGATCAAGTTTGATCCCACTAAATGAGGGATATTGGCATCCAATCTCATGAGATCAAGTTTGATCCCACTAAATGAGGGTGCATATCTCAAAGATGGGCAACTTTTGCGTGGCAGCCCTCTCTTGGTGATTATTCCAAGGAAGGCATGCTCCTACCTATTGAAAGGTGGTGCATCCTTCTTAGTTGTCAATCTATTGCATATCAATCAAAGCAACCAATCTAAGATTGATTCCTCAATCAAGGAGATGCGCCCTCATGAAGGATTTGCGCCCCCCTTCTTGTTAATGAACTCTATAAAAGCAAGCTCATTTGCCCTCTTTTGCATAGAAGGATTGAAGCTCTGCCATTTTGCTATTGTAATAATTTTTTATATTTGAGTAATGAATCAAATCTTTGAAGGATACATGGGTGTATCATCTTGGTTGTGTGGATGTTGATTGTCTTTTATGCTTCATTGAGGTAATTGTATCTTAGTTAGTGTTATCACACAAAATGTAGTTTTCAACTAAAGGGATCCTATCTAGGATGGCAGAGGAGGGAAACTAATTGGTGACACCTAACAGAGCCTCAATTCCCAAGATGGATTGGTGTCATGCCAATCGTGGCATTCTTTGCTTCTACTATCCAAGCATCAAGTAGGAAAGGGGGAGACACTTATCTACACCCAATGAGAGAGATCTAACCCAAAGAGAAAATCAATCAAATCAAACAATGTATGTAGGGTGAAGGGTGAAGAAATCTAGATTTATGGAATGGAGCTACTGTAGAGGCTTAGGGAAGATGAAATATGAAGTCAATTAGTTCAATTACAGTAACTCAGTATTAAGGGCGAATCTAGGATATAGGTGCTAGGGTAAATGATCAAAATTAACTCCCTTGGTAAACACGTACTTAAAATGAAGAAAATGGTCCCAAGGAGTAGATCTGACAAATTTAACGCTTCCTAGCACAGCTTGACCATAGATCTAACAATATCAAAGTTCACAAGCTCATAAAATAAGGTTTTGATCATTCAAAAAGCAAGCAAACAAGGGGGCACAAGCATGGAGAGATCAATGCCTAGGAGATTGGGCAGAAGGAGTCCACAGAGCAAGACACCCTTGACGAACCACTTGGGGCTAGGCTTAAGGATGAAAACCCAGAAATTGTTTGCTGAAAAACCAAATAACAAAACCCATAGAAGTTTTAGAAGTTTTTATAGTTACGGCTGGAGTAGTAAATTTAAATGGCCAATGGTTTAGAACATCAAACAAAGATATGAAGTGTAGATCTTGCCGGAAAAATCTTGTAGATGCCTTGAAGGTGATGATTTTCCTCTACTCGATCAATTTGAGATGATTTGAAAGTGTATCCAAGTGAAATCGATTTACCCAAGGAATCCAATATGCCCCTCTCCTGCACATGCAAACTACACAAGTAAGATTTGATGCATAGAAGAAAAAGGATGTAACAACAAGAGATAGATCAAGAAGCATAAAAATTATCAAAGATACAATTGAAAACCACCTGATACAAAGCCACTTCAAGTAGAACGATTTGAGGAACCCCTACAAAAACGTCCTAGGTGAAGTCGCCCTCCTGCAGTAAACATTGTTTCAACGAAAATATTTTGGATCCACAGAAATATCTCAAATGCTAGAAAAAATCAACTTTACAATTGCCATCCAAGAACAATCCACAAACAAAATCCAAGAGTCTCTGCAAAATTTCTCTTTATTATGAAAATTCCAAGAGCCAAAGTCTCTTTATTATGAAAATTCCAAGAGCCAAAAACCTTAACCACTTTTTAAATGAGTGGTGGATATCAAAAGATATAACAATAATAATCAACGACTAAGATGAGCCGGAAATACAATACATTGATCAACTCAAAAATAGAGGGGGGTGCACTCACTAAAACGTCCAAGGGGGACGCACCACATGATAACTAACTAGGACATATGCATAAGCACACACAGAGGCTAGGAGGTAATCATATCCTTCACTAGCATGGCCCCATGGCACAATAACAAATAATATGACAAGATAACATAATAATGTGACCATATGACCAAATCGTGGCCCCTCAAATACACAATAGAATATCCAAAATGATGAATACTGGGATGTGTGGACCCCACTGATGCGGAACAAGTTCTAGAAGGTGTGGAAATCATCCTCAAAATATATTGGACCAATTGCATGCCATTACCTTTCCCCACTAAGCCAAATCGATTTCCTCAATGAGCCATTCCTCTACTGGAAAACCACCCCTGAAAGTACAAAAATGCCTGTAATTCACTGACAAGTGTCCCGGACACAAATATGACTTTACCAAAATGTTTGGGGATGGGGTAAAATGGTAATAATGACTGGCTGGAAACCCATCTCCCTATGTAGCACCCTAGGAGAACATGGTAGCTCAATGAAAGTGTTGGACAAGCCATTTCTGCATGACAAACTAGATAAAAGTAGTAATTTGACCATATCATCACCAGTAAGTGCTCGAAACTGATAACTGAGTGCACCAATGAGCTCATAATGCTCAAATCAATTAGGAATGAGTACTCATACACCATGTGACAATCAAAAGATACCTACGTAAGCTCATCCATTCCCAGAATAATAAAAATAATGGTTCGTAAATAATAATAATCATAAAAATCCATCAAACCATCATCTGAAACTGTTGTCTGAGGCATGGAACCATCTAATGGACACATATGGGTCATGAATAATGCATCTCGAGTATTGTCTTACCAAACACATCCTGGATCTTGCGGTTGGCATGGTCAAACTGGGTTGACCAGGTCAAAAATGATCAAAATAATGATCCAGACCATGAATAATTGCTGCTGCAAGTACAAATGGTTATGATATGCTCCCTCAATTATATCAGTAGCTAGACCAAAGCATAGAATGATGTTTAATTGGCATAAGCATGTAAATAATAATATAAATAAGATAAGTCTAGATCAAGGTAACTAGCTACTAAAAACAAGATTTTCAAGTGTATACTCATTTACTGACTTGAACAATTTGCTAACCATGGGTGAGGGTGGAAAAAAAAGGCTAGGCCAGGGTAAGGACTCAACAACCTCAACACTGCAATATCTCGGATGAAGGAACCAGGGACACCACCTACACATATATTGGATAGAAAATAACACAAGGAATGGCAGTGTCTCACAAATGGGTAGAGTGATGAGAATGCTTCCAATAGATTCTAGACAAGCAAACTTTTAGCAATTTATTTTTTTGTCATCTTTCACACTTATTATTTAGCATTTATTTCACTTTATATATTTTCACTAGTCAGCCTCCAAGAGCAGATGCCCTGAATAGCCTGGGGGGTCTCAGATAATGACTCGGTATGACCTCCATTGCCCGTCACTGTCCATAGGTGCAATGGAGTGACCACCCTGTTTCCCTGTAGGGGAAAATGACCTTACTTCATACAAAGGATGAGTGAACGTCCCTTGGCCACTGACTAGATAATATAAATATGCATGGTAGTGTTTAGAAACACTATTTTTGTTGACTAAGCATTCCTTAGATATATCATTTAAGATCCCATGCTCTAGTGTTTAGCAACATTGTTCTTAGTAATACTTGGTTTTGAGGGCTAGAGGAGAACAACCACTGTGACTAAAATCACACACTCCAGAGCCGAGACATAATGCAGACTGGGACTCTATCCAACAAAAAGGCCTAAGTGGGGGAAGTCCTTGAGATCACTAGCTAAGGTGTAAGTCGGGATAAAACCCAAACCGAAAGATAACGGATGGATGAGGAAAATGACTGATAGAGCCATGGATAGCAAAGGCCCTAAAATAAGGGAATGGACAAGTCAGTACACAATGGTATGACCAATGAGTATAATATGCAAGAACCTCCTACTAATAGTAAACAACCACTGCTATTCCTAACAACAAGTAAGCGTCAAACAAGATACAGCCAACAACCATCATAATATACCAAGTTATAAACTACCTAGATAAGAGGAAGAGCACATCAACAACCAATATGTATCACAATATACCTTCTGGATCATATACCTGCGTCCCTGATCTAAACTATCTGAATCACACTGAAACATTGGATCTGAATATAATATGGGAACTGTCATCAATCTGCTCTAGATGATAGAGGAATGGCTAATCTCAATCACCGACCTGGTGTCATGGGTCTCAATCCTGGCATGAGACTGTAAATGTACAAGCTATGGATCCACTGAATCTATAGGAGTGATCATCATAATGTTGCTCATCATCAACTGATCTCATCTGTAACAACTCCAAATTTCATAAAAATTTTAAAAAAAATTATACATAGTATAAATATCCAAAATGTTCAGAATTACACTTAAGGAATATTTCTTGTCTTGCTAACTGCAAAAATGTGTCTTGCATTCGTTGACACTACTTTTGACATCTATTTTTATATTCTTTAAGCATTGAATATGACTATGGATCTCTTTACTGTATTAAATGTCTGTAATGACCCTTTTTCAAAATTCTATTACAATGCCAATTTTTCCACTTTTTCCCCAATTTCGACCTTTGACTAGTTTAACTGTTTTGACCTCCACATCAACCCAAATGCTCCCAAATATTCTATAGGAGTGTATGAATGATATTTAGACTTGAATATCAGGTTCAGGGAGGTTTTACGGCCCTCCAAATACTGCTGCAAACTTGATTTGTATTTTGATCAATATATGTAATTTTGACTAGTAATTTGTACATCAAATTCCCCCGGGTAACACTGCAAATGGCCTTCCAAATGCCTCCAAACTCCCACGAATTTATGAACAGAGGTATATAATGTGTTAAGTATGTTATTAAGGTCTCATATGCACCATTAATTGATTTTTACTACTGTTCTAACTCTCTCACATTCAACAGCAAAAACCCCCAATTCGACCCTTGGGGAAATGGCACTATTTCACCTCCCAATACAACTAAACTGAGTAAAAATGCTTCAAATGCTCAAGTATAGTACATGAAACTTGTATAATACATCCATGGCAGTATATTGATCACAAATATATCAGAGAATCATCCATCCATTCGAAATAATCAACATTATAGTGTCATACATCAATGCATTGGGGAAATGGACATTGTTTGCTCATTAATCAATAGTTTTGCATACAACCAGCGGGTATTTCGACCTGAGACTTTATCAAAATTAAATAAAAAAGGATATGAAGCTATTACAATCATAAATATATAATGAGAAGCTCTCTCAAGAAGCACAAGTGATCACCAAAAACGCCCTCCCTCAAGGAGCATGAATATGCCTTCAAAACTGGAAACTGTGGAAAGAAAGTGTTGCACTAAACCAAACCATGAAAATTCCTGTAGCTGCTACCTGCAAATAAAAACTCCATTAAATCACCATGATAGACCTGAGTGGCCTCTCGAAACAGCAACTTGAATGGGAATCTTTCACCCTCGAAATTGGCTAAGGCAAGAAACTAGTCATCCACTAGCTCTCTCTTCACAAATGCAATTTTTCTCAAATCATCAAAAGCCATTCTCATACTTCATTTCTACATTTTATAACCAACATTAGCCTTCTAAGGGTCGAAATCCTCTCAATAGATTCAATAGATTTCCATTTAGGAAATATTCCACATTTGCCACTTGTCTCCTAGTTCCAACCTTCCATCTTCTCCCAAATTCGATTTTGAGTCTCTTTGGCTTCTCCAACTCCCAAATTCGCCTTCCTTGAGCCTATTTTTGGTGCTGACATGTCATAGTGGTTAGATGTCAGAGGTCATATCTGCAATTTGTCATAGTTGTCATAGATGCTCCATCATTGGTGTCATAGGGGCTAGGGAATCTAGCCCAAGTGTCCACAAACTTCCACTTTGACTCTTTATCTTCCATGGAGGTTACCAATCCTTCCCAATTCGGCCTAAGATGCTCAATGCCATGCGTTATGACTTACCAACTCACCCAAGAGTGTTCACATTCCCATTAATTCGAATTTGCAAAAGAGAGATACCATGTATTATGAAAAATCAAGCTAGTGTGGGTCCCCCATCCTCCATATGTCTCCAAAACCATTTGTCACCTAGGATTTCTCTTGAATTTCTTTATTCACTCTATTTATTAAATACTTGAACCATTCTAATGTCTAAACATCATTTATTAGCTTCCTTATTACCATTCCACATTTGCCCATCCAACCTAGGAAACTAGTAGGATTGATGGGATTGTCTTACTATGAAATTATTGGAATGGGGACATTACAGTCCTCCCCACCCAAGATTGCTTGCCCTCAAGCAATCTCAATTTACCATGCTGCAAACTTGTCCCTCCTCTATCAGGTGGCCTTCCATGAGTAATTTATCCCATAATCTTTCTATTCCGGTGCTTCATGCTGTGGGAAGAAACCACCTGATTCGGATAGGTGTGTTGCCCTCTCACAATCCTTAGTACTCCTTTTGAATCTTGGAATTTCATTTCAAGAATTTTATAATTTACTGTATGCTCTCCTATTGAATACAGCCATTGCACTCCCAAAATGACATTAGTATCAGCAATATCAACCACATAAAAACTATCAACAAAAGTATAGTTACCTACGGTGACTTGCAGCTGTGGAATCCATGTTTTGCACTCCATTGTGTTGTGACCGGGAATGACAACTGTGAAGCCATCAAATGGTTCAATAGGTATATTTCTTTTCTCCACCATATCTGCATCAATGAAGTTATGGGTGGCTCCTCCATCTACCAAAACTGAAGTTCTTTGTCCTTGTACCATACCTTTGCATCGGATAGTATAATAGCGAGGTACTGCTGAAAGTACTGCCATTGTTACTTTGGTGGGAGAGGGATGCTTCACCTCTGGTTTCCCTTCTTCTGCTGTAGTATATCCTTCTTCTTGGGCTGAATTATGTCCTTCTTCCTCCATGCCCCCTTCATATCCCTCATCACAAAATACTTCAATGAATTGGGCCTTTCCTTTAGCACATTTATGTCCAGGTACCCATGGTTGGAAGCATGAGTAACACAATTTATTCCTTCTAAGCTCTTCCCTACTTAGTTCCTCTTTCTTATCCTTTCCATATTCATCTTCTTGCCATGGCTTCTTATCAGGTGGATCTCTTTTCCAAGGTTTCTTTTCAATTCTGAAGTCAGGCTTGGGAGGAAATCTCGTTCTAGGAAGCACATTTTGGAGATCCCTAATCAAGTTCATTGCATCTTTTAATGTAGTTGGCTTGTGGGCTTTGACCAAACCTTTTAAGGGTTCAACCAAACCTTCAGTGAACAGCAATACAAACCTTCCCATAGATGCATCAGCCACCTTGACTGATAATTTTTTAAAGTCCAACATATATTCAGTAGGGGTCCCAATCACGGGGGGTTCACTAGTGAGGCAATCTCATATCATGTCCATTCATATTGGGGGGTTGAGTACTCTTAAAAACCTCAAAAATATATTGCCCCGTATTAAGGGGTCAAGGGGTTTTTTTTATTTGACATAGTAATATAAATATTGGGGGTTATTTTATTTGGGAGTGTTGAGGAATAACCTCCAAATCATGGGATGGATTCATACGTCCAAATCACGGGCTCAATTCATACCCACCTAAGACTTAAGGACCTTCCATTTTTATTCGATATTGCTTATGATCCTAAGTTTTGAATTAATTTGATAATAGTGTACCAATGATAATATCGATGGAAGTCTCTTTGGATTATTGTCCTTGAGCAATGTAACATCCCGATAATTTCATAAAAAAATTTAAAAAAATTATACCAGCATTAAATGTTAAAATTGTGATTGCGGAAGTAATAAATGCTTGTTAAGGCAGTATTAAATAATAAAATCATTAATGCATATAACAATTTAACTACTATGTCCTTTTAACTAATGATGCTTTAAGACAGTGATGTGTCTTACCTCCATAAAAATGATTACGACACTAATTTGTTTGTAGTTGTAATAACTGAAATTTCAAAACAATATAAGACGGAGTTCTCCTTGACAAGGTACTGACAGTTTTAATTTCGGGATGGTGATGAAATGGTTCCTGCGAGGTGCCCCGAGACTTACTTAGCTAATTAGCTAAAGCATTTGTACCTGTCCTTCTTGCGAATATTCGCAGGTAAGGATAACAATGACAAAACAATGTTTAAGAGTATTTATATTTTCCAATTAGTCGTCTTATTTGGTTAAAGAAATTATAAGTACCTCCTTGTTTCAGGTATGGAATTCTATCCAACTTCCAAACATGTATTATTTCGAAAAAAAATACAATTTGCAGAAGTTAATAATATTTAAATAGGGTTCAAAAGTACATTATCTTGGTAGAAATATCTATGCTTAAAAATCTTAAGATCAATTACTAGATTTGAAGAATGAATTGCTAATATGATTCTGCCAATATTTTCCAATTCATGAAACCTTTTACTACCAGGTGAAATGATTGATGGACAAATTCAATTTGAAATTTATTCCTTTATTATAACATCAAGTTTCACTTACTATTTCAATGCTTGGTATTTTATTTAAGATAACTATGGTAGCTTCTACTTTCTCCATTTATAATTTATATATATATGGATATTGTCTTGATATTTATAAAGTCAAAATCATATTTTATTTAAGAACATAATACAATATAAGTGTGGACCCTTTTTAACTATAGGGTGAACCATTCTAATGTGATATTGGTGCATTATTATAATAAACAACTTTTATATGGTTTATTGTAATAATATTACAATGTACCGATACTATTTTCTAACCTAAGTTCTAACTATCTAAATCTTATATGCATGCGATTATTACCAATACAAACTTTTGATTTATGTAATCATGCATTCGATGGTTAATACCATAGCAATGAAGCGATATACAATGCAATCCTGACCTTACTCTATGTATTGATAATGAACGACATTACACCAAGCATTAAATACGACACTGGTAAGGAAGTGATGGTTATTAATGTCGCTGCTGCATCGATCTGACAGGTTGATGGTGTCTCGTCCAAACATTAATGGTTCTGAACCAACTCTTTAGTGGAGTGTAATGTTGTCTATCCACATTGTCAAACCACGTGAAGCCTGGTTAAAATGTGACTCACGAAATCGAACTATGCGTAGTGAACAAGCAGCTCTCCTTCGAACTGTACATGGGATTGACTCCTTGGCATGCAGCGTTGGCATTGTCGTAGCTGTTACAATAAATGAGGTATTTATGTTATGGTTGCCCGATTCTCAAAGCATCAGGCTGTCACCTTCTCGCTCATCGATCACAATAGATCTGGGTCGTTGAATGATAAACCCTAAATTCTCGTTGTAAGTAATGCTGGAGGGTTTCTCAGTCTTCACTTTCACGTTTTGGAGTTAGAGTGTGAGGCCGACACGCTGCTAAAACTTAGGGTTAGCAAGTTTTCTTGGAGTTTGGAACCCACGACCTCTGCGTTATTTTAATGGTGTTTTGCAGACCTATAAGTGAATGCTCAGTAGTTGATACCACGACCTTGGTGTGGTTTCTATTTCAGGGTGAAAGTCTATTTTTACAGTGCTGGGGTTGGATCTTTGGCCTTTCCACTTAAGGTAATACGTCTCTATGTTCCATCATTGAAATTTGAGTTTTCATAAATCCTTTATTTTGATTCATTCTAATTTATTTAGATGTATGTT
The DNA here is from genome assembly GCA_027924585.1 of Larix kaempferi. Lineage (NCBI taxonomy): Eukaryota > Viridiplantae > Streptophyta > Pinopsida > Pinales > Pinaceae > Larix > Larix kaempferi. Next base: position 19,783,638 of record BSBM01000338.1, on the reverse strand, counting down.
TCACTTGCAGGGTCAATCAAAGGTCTAACATCCAAGCTTGCTGGACAAATGAACGTCGAGGACTCCACCGTCCTGGTAAGTCTCGGGTTCATCCATAACCCTGGACTCGTCGGAAGTTAAAACGTTATGCTCAGTAAAAGAGTTGGGTTAATCCGTAAGCAATGATAATGTTTAGACTGAGTTTTTGTGTTGCCGAGGCTTCAAGCCTGCATTGTAAACTGAAAATATTTTACAATGGCATCTTCGCCATAGTACAGCTTGCAAGCTTCGCTTTAAAGGATTGAAAGTCATTTGACTTGGTATTATAATACTGGTTTTTAGTTACAGAAGAAAAGAAATGTTGCGTTGTTCTTTTTTTTGTATTCGGTACTGTAGTTCCCACAATCTAGATATGAGAAGAGCACACAAAGAGAGTTTAGGAAGTCAAGATATTGCCAGATCAGGAGGTCCCGGTTTCCCAGTTCCTCAAAGGCGAAACCCAGTTCCTTAAAGGCTACAAGGCTAAGATCCCATTTTTCCTATACCTCTCCTAAAAGGGACAGATACCTTTCCAACCCAATAAAAAAAGTGGGTCAATATATCTTCCAAATAAACCCTGTGATAGTCTGGATATATTTCTCGATCCATTGGAAATGATACCATACCTTATAGGGGGCGGATATAAACCCGAATTCACTTCCAACTATTCTTTATAGAGGGAGAGCTACTTCTTGCCGGCTAAAAATAGTTCGTTGGAAATGCTAAGTGCCCCTACGGAGAAGTTTTCATGTATATAATGGAAATTGGGGAAATTTGTTTGAAATATTGTGCCCCGTAGGAGTTGGAATTTCTTTTACATATGAAAATAGTTTGGGATACACAGCATTTTTCTACTATTTATTTAGAGGTTTGTAAACATAATGGCCCAGGAGGATCATTAGCAGCAGGATAAGGCCCAAGAGGATCATTGGCATTTCCATGAGTTGTACGCATTGGGTGATTGCTCTGCCATCCAACCATATGCCTCTTGCAGGCATGGGATTGTCATAAAATAGCCATAAAATTAAGGATACCCACGATATTGTCATTGAATCGATAGTTCAGACTTCAAATATCTCGTATCAGGCTTGTAAATGGAAATTAAAATGTGAATTTAATAGAGACAGAGAGAGAACTCGAAAGAAGTAGAACTACGTTTATGCTCCAATTTCCGAGTCTAATTGTTATCCTTCCTACGTTCTCATCGACTTCATTGCTATCCTTCCCTACATCAGAGGCTTTTTCATTTTCAGCATAATACTTTGTTTGAAGTTTGAATAAGTTAGTTTTGGAGAAAAAATAATTTTTTTCGTCATAATAATATGTATTAAATTTTAGGGATGAGCACAGTTTTTTTAATGATTCAAATTTCATTTATAATATTACTATGCTTATAGGAATTTGTATAATATTAAGATCTTAATTGTATTATTTTGTTTAAATTTGAATTTATTTCGTTTGTTTAAAATTTGATAAGGAATTTTGTTTAATTTTAAATATATCAAAATTATCTAAAACTCAATTAAAGTTTTAAATTCAGATGCAACATTGAATTCCACAATAATATAAAATTAAATAAAATCTGTTAAATATAAACAAAATTTTTAATTATAAACAATAAAATTAAATAAAACAATTTTAAAATTAATATATGTTAATTATAATTAATAAATGTTTATTATAAAATAAAATTGATGGTTTTAACATTATAGTTATTTGTTTGCTAGAATTTCTCTAATTTGGCCTTTGGCTTAAGAAACCATGATGAGACCCACACCTTAACCAAACGAGCTACCGAAAATTGACAACATCATAATTATAATTATTTATTAATATTACACTTTATTAATCCTCGTTCCAACTTGTGTTTAATGTGCCATGAAGTGATGGAGCTTACCTTTACATTTAACTCTGAATGATTCCCAAAGGTGTGGCGAATAATATGGACTAACATTATTACCTTCAGATCAAGAATTTAGGCTTCAGGACTCCTACTTATGCTAAATATATTGTGCTCTGCCTCTTATCCATTTGTACATGTCAATTTGATTGTTGGATGTTTTATTCAAAGAAGGATCACGGTATATGGCTTAATGAGATGGTCTCATTTATTTTGAGATACCCTTCATTACTTCGAGTGGCATTGTTTTCCCTTTCATCACCTTTCGGGTTTTGATGATGAAGAACATGGAAGAAATTGAAGGTGTTGAGGTTCTTGATCTCATAATTTATTCTGTCAATCCATCTAGTGAGAGTGATGTATTTGAGAGAGGTGACACCATGAACCAAATTGATTATAATTTATGAGTCTCCAAACCCTTCGAGGCATTCTAATACTAGAAGACAAGCTTGTAAGAGGCCTTGATAAAGAGCAGTAGCTTCTGCTTGATTGTTTGTGTTTTTTCCCAGTTCTCATTTGTAGTGTAGTTCTTATTTCCCACTGGGATCCAAAAGTATCCCTCTTGCACCTATAGCCCCTGGGTATCCCTTTGAGGCTCCATCAAAGAACATGATGCTTTTTATTTACATAATTTTCCCATTTTGGAACTCATCATTGAACATCTTCAATTTCCATTTCTTGTCTACTTGAGAGATGATGACTTTTTTTGCAAAGAGGGTGGTTCCAACATATCCCTTAACTAGTCCCTTTCATTTTTATCTAACTGTTGCATATTCTGATTTAAAGCCTTCTTAGTTTGAAGGTAATTTTTTAATAGCCTGCGAGCTTTTATGGCTATTCTTCAAGGGTTGTCACACTGCTCTTGAAAAATAGTGTCATTCCTAGATAACCACACATTCAAGCAAAGATACTTGGGGAGAATATTCCAAACTCTTTTAAGAAGAGGTTTTATTTGAAAATTTCCTTTGTGTTCGATATTCTAGAAGGGCTCGAAAGTCCTCTCCGCTATAAATATTAGTAGTTAATAGTTTGTCATGCACTAGAATATGGAATTGATTATATTAACTTTGGAAATGCCATTTGGATTCCACACATACTTCCACATCCTGGAATTCCGAGGAAGAGGAAGATTTTGTAGTTCTTAATTGTATCCTTCTTTTACAGAGTACCCTTGCTTACTACAGCCCCTTGAATCCTCTCTTTTGTTACTAGGAGCACAACCGTCCAAGGCTATGTGTAGCTCATTCAAAAGAGGCATCAATTTTTAATGAGTGTTAAGAACTTTCTAGCCTATCCATTTATCATTACTCTCATTCCAATTTGAAATATCACACAAGCTTTTCATTCCTTGCTCATCCATCCACTGTTTCAGATGTATAAGATTTTGTTTTTGCTTCAGAGGAGGCCTCCCCATTATGTTGTTTGCTTATACTAAGATGCATAAGGGATCCTTTTTGTTACAACTTGATAATATGATATAAAGGGGATATTAAAAATGGGTTGATAAAAATAGATATGTGCAATATTTGGTGAAAGTTGGGGTTTTCTTAATTGGAAAGGTATATTAGGAGGGGGGTTCAACAATACAATTTTAGGAGGAGTTTTCCAATATTTAGTGAAATTAGGGATATTCTTTAATATCCTATGAACGGTCGTGCTATGTAACAAGTTCATTGAGTGAACCCCCCGTGGTCCCAATTTGCTTCAATTGAGCTAATTCCTTGAAAGGCAATTCTGGATCTTTTTGTTCAAATCTCTCTAGTACCCTATCAACAAATTCTCCATATGTTTTAACCTGATCATGACCCAAGGTTTTCAAGCCATCGAACCACCATTCATTGGCATCTCCTTCCAAATGCAAAATGGCCATTTTTAATGCATTCTCTTCCAACATAGGATTCAGCTGAAAATATACATCCAATTTTTGCACCCAAGTGTTAGCAGAATTTTGAGAAGAACCATCAAAAGTAGGAAGTGACATTTTTCCAATAGCACTATTTAATTCTTTGTTTTGGAATGGACTCCTATTGTATCCCTTCCTTTTAATCTTTTGCATAGCATCAATGTATTCACTGAGTGGTACACCTCTTTTACACTCTTCATTCAAATCATTCCAATCATTTACTAGTTTCTTGTACTCCCAGTCAAGATTGGGCTCTTCTTTGGGTGTGAAAAATTTAGGTGCAGTATGCCTTTGTGTGCTTTGAAATTCATCAGGTCTATTATGAGGTCCTGTACATGAGAAAATATGCTCATTCCCTTTCATCTTTTCCCCTGAGTGTGAACCACTATTATCTCCTATCATCCCTTTGCTTTGAAGCTGGCTAATCAACAATTCGAGTCCTTGCAACAATCTGTCACCTATCCTATCCATGTTTGATGAAAGTTTAGAGAAACATGGATCGAAGGTTGCAATAAGTTCCTCCTTATATCTTGCTTTGTCCTCCTCCTCTCTACCCATGATTTTAGTGAAAGACTTCTCTTCTTCTACTACCTCTTCTTCAACAAAAATATTTTCAACTACTGGTTCAAGGGGTGGTGGATTATTCTTTTGACTTCTTGTTAAGACCATTAGGTGCCAAGAACATGCTCTGATACCACTTGTAATGACCCTTTTTCAAAATTCTATTAAAATGCCAATTTTTCCACTTTTTCCCCAATTTCGACCTTTGACTAGTTTAACTGTTTTGACCTCCACATCAACCCAAATGCTCCCAAATATTCTGTAGGAGTGTATGAATGGTATTTAGACTTGAATATCAGGTTCAGTGATGTTGTATGGCCCTCCAAATACTGATGCAAACTTGATTTGTATTATGATCAATATATGTAATTTTGACTAGTAATTTGTGCATCAAATCCCCCCCGGGTAACACTGCAAATGGCCTTCCAAATGCCTCCAAACTCCCATGAATTTATGAACAGAGGTATATAATGTGTTAAGTATGTTATTAAGGTCACATATGCACCATTAATTGATTTTTAATACTGTTCTAACTCTCTCACATTCAACAGCAAAAAACCCCAATTCGACCCTTGGGGAAATGGCACTATTTCACCTCCCAATACAACTAAACTGAGTAATAATGCTTCAAATGCTCAAGTACAGTACATGAAACTTGTAGAAGACATCCATGGCAGTATATTGATCACAAATATATCATAGAATCATCTATCCATTCGAAATAATCAACATTATAGTGTCATACATCAATGCATTGGGGAAATGGACATTGTTTGCTCATTAATCAATAGTTTTACATACAACCAGTGGGTATTTTGACCTGAGACTTTCTAAATATTAATAACATAGGATATGAAGCTATTAAAATCAGAAATATATAATGAGAATCTCTCTCAATAAGCACAAGTGCTCACCAAAAACGCCCTCCCTCAAGGAGCATGAATATGCCTTCAAAACTGGAAACGGTGGAGAGAAAGTGATGCACTAAACCAAACCATGAAACTTCCTGTAGCTACTACCTCCAAATAAAAACTCCATTAAAGCACCATGAAAGACCTGAGTGGCCTCTCCAAACACCAACTTGGATGGGAATCTTTCACCCTCGAAATTGGCTAAGGCAAGAAACTAGTCATCCACTAGCTCTCTCTTCACAAATGCAATTTTTCTCAAATCGTCAAAAGCCATTCTCATACTTCATTTCTACATTTTATAACCAACATTATCCTTCTAAGGGTCTAAATCCTCTCAATAGATTCAATAGATTTCCATTTAGGAAATATTCCACATTTGCCACTTGTCTCCTAGTTCCAACCTTCCATCTTCTCCCAAATTTGATTTTGAGTCTCTTTGGCTTCTCCAACTCCCAAATTCGCCTTCCTTGATCCTATTTTTGATGTTGACATGTCATAGTGGTCAAATTTCAGAGGTCAGGTCTGCAATTTGTCATAGTTGTCATAGATGCTCCATCATTGGTGTCATAGGGTCTAGGGAATCTAGCCTAAGTGTCCACAAACTTCCACTTTGACTCTTTATCTTCCATGGAGGTTACCAATCCTTCCCAATTCGACCTAAGATGCTCAATGAAATGTGTTATGACTTACCAACTCACCCAAGAGTGTTCACATTCCCATTAATTCAAATTTGCAAAAGAGAGATACCATGTATTATGAAAAATCAAGCTAGCGTGGGTCCCCCATCCTCCATATGTCTCCAAAACCATTTGTCACCTAGGATTTCTCTTGAATTTCTTAATTCACTCTATTTATTAAATACTTGAACCCTTCTAATGTCTAAACATCATTTATTAGCTTCCTTATTACCATTCCACATGTGCCCATCCAACCTAGGAAACTAGTAAGATTGATGGGATTGTCTTACTATGAAATTATTGGAATGGGGACATTACAATGTATTTTTCGATCACTTGTATTGTCATTGGATATATAATTTGTCGTAAGTTATTTCTTACGTTATTTTATCATGGATTAAGGGATAGTTAATTTCTTACTACATTTACGTCGTTATTCAGTTTGTCGGAAAATGAACATCATGCGTCTTAAAGCTAAAGTCTATTATAATTATCGTACATTGTGATGTTGATATATTCTTCTTGTTTGAAAGGGGTTCTTGTGACGCCCCGAGGCTTACTTAGCTTTCGTGGAGCTAATGCATGTAAAAAACTCGCTTGCACATATTTTGAATAAGGTCTACATCACCAAGATTATGATGGTAAAATTGACTTGCTAAGTTATTGGTGTGGTTACATAAGCTTTATGTGACTTCATGGCTTTTCATTAAATGAGGAAGGGTCATCCTAACTTAAGGGTTTGGTGGTAAAGACCTAAATGTTATCACGAGATTTTAAACTATGGAGAAGGAGAAATTCTAGCAACATGGCTCTTTGGCATTAATCCATGTCGAAAGTAATGAACCATGACTATGGCAAAACATGGCAAGAATTTAAATTTGCAGTGGATGGCAGTTGAAACATTTAAGAAGCCACGTGAAGCGTTGGGATTTGAACTCCATGTTGACAAGAATTTAAACCATAACTACGAAAGGGTTGTAATTGCTTTCTTTGTTCATTCGCTTAGTGAACAGCCGATCTCTTGGAGCTCTTGGCCGCCATGGCAAATGAGGCACTTACTCAGAGTTTCAGTTGTTGACTTTACTGTGGGTTATGGAGGTCTAATACGCATAAGCATTTTGATGGTTCCAGTGTAGTCATACGAGGAGTTTGGTTCCAGGCTGGGGTAGCTCATTGGTTGTACCAACATTGCTTTACAAAGGTAAAGGATCGGTTCCATTCATTTATTTTGATCACATTCACTTGTTTACTGTAATTTATAAAAGTCTTAATACATTGCTTTAAAATGTTGTGATGATAGGGTTTTATACAAAGAGGAAGCCTCGGTTGATGAACTAAGGGTTTGACAGAAGAGAAGACATCAAACGCCAGGGTTGAAGCTGCCCTAGTAAGCCTCGGGTTGTCCTCAACTATACTGCTCGTTGCGTTGTTTTAAGATGGATGTGGTTCTATCCTTTGCATAGGATTTTCATTAGATTTCTGGTTGTATTTCTATGATACTCCAAAACAGTTGCGAGGCGTTTGCAAAATTCGCATAAGTGTTCAGTTACTGCCCTTAAAGTAATTATGGTTGGTTTTGTTTGAAGTTTCGGTGGCCCTACGGGCACCCTGTAAAAGCATTTCTTGTACTGAATAGTTCTGGGCCAAATATTCAGAGGTTGGGGTTTCGTCCATCTTATGAATAAAGAAATGAATACAGTGTTTCCATAATTTTCGTGTTCTGCTTTATGTAGTTTCTTAGTTTAACCCTTCAGGGTTTTAGTAGCATCAGTTGCAAATTGACTTCCTTTGTATTTCTGGTGCGCGTAGTTCTATTCTATTGTTAGATTTATTTTAATGGATTTAGGGCTAAGCCCTAAATATAAACGTTGTTTGTTTATTTTGTTTTATAATTAAAAATCTCAGCCGACAATGGCTATGTCGATTACGATGTCGCGGCATCCGTCTATGACTATGGTTCTATTTACAATGTTACTGTAATTAGTTATGAACTTGGTATCTGGTAAAACCCTAGGCACAAACGTGCTCTGTACAAAGATAATATATATATATATATATATATATATATATATATATAGGATTCGACCTATGTGTTGGCGGTGAAACGCTCATGGGTTTAGAACCCTTGACCTATATTAAACTTTACTTGTCCATGTTTTGTTTGAACAAAAGAAGGCTTGGTTTATGGGATTTGATCCCGTTCTGTACATTATTTTAATGTTATTGTATTTGTTTATTTTATGTATAGGGAAGTGCCCCCTAAATTTTGATACATTTTAGATACAAATATCTCATCCAAAGTGTAAAGCCATTACGGCTTTGTTTGCTATTGATAATGTAACTTGGTATTTGATTATAGTTCGGTTTATTTAAATGTTTCCTACGTTCAGAATTTTAGGGTTTATATTTATTATTAAAATGGAAACAAGGGATTCGACCCTCAGATTAAATGCAGGGACTGTGTGTTTCCAAAGTAAAGCGCTTAACTTAATCTGGGAAAGCCCGATTGTAAAATTATAATGTATTTAGGTTCTGTGGATTTTTACAGTCATTCGACTATATGAGATATTTTGATTTAAAAACTGGAACATCGTATAGTAGATGGTAATTTTGTTAATAATAGTGATACTTAAAATTAGTATTGTTTATTCTTAAAACTGGGCGTTTCCCTAGTTGTGTATAATATATGATAGTTTGTCTTACTTCTAGTTATTATTTTGAAGGATACTAAATGTTATAATGCATCTTGTAGGTCATAAATATTTATTTAATTATGATGTGCAGAGTTATTATGAAACTAGAATACAGTAATAGTAATTTTTATATATAAGTATTATATACATATTACAGTTCTATAATAGGTGTACTATTTAAGAAATGTTTATTATTGAAATAATCTACGGCTATGAATTTATACTTAGCATAAATTATTTTCTGAAACAATGGGATTCTACCAGCATATATATATGTTTATTATTTAAACTAACTACTATTCTATAATTGTAAGTACTGTAAAAGAAGAATTATAAATTGTAAACTTTTAATTTTATGTGTAATATTGCAATATTCATTTGATATGTCTAAATTGGATATATTAAATTATCAACATTCTATCTATGAAAATCAAAACATTTTCTAATCTATTCACTTAAACACTCTCTCTGTACTAGAGTACATCACTTCGGTGAAAGGAAAAATACAAAGAGCATTGATATTCATCATTCTATATTTTCTAATTCTAATCATTCAATCATTTGTGCATAAATAAATTATCAGTTCAATACTATATTAAATTTTAACAGTTAGAGAAACATTCGAAAAGCATTAAACCCTAACAAGTTACAGATAGTATTCATCAGAATATACAGAGTAACTGAGAAACAAATAACCAAATTAAAAATAGAACCTGTTAACTGTTTGAGGTGGACAAACACCCAAAGAAGACCGTTCGTCCCAACCGTCTCCTAGAAGCAGCCAAGATTACTTGCTTCAAGACCCTTGAGCCTGTTCACTGAACAAATAGGACAAAGATACTATGTAGAAGCAGGTAACAATCTCTTTGTATCTCAGCAATCATGAACACTTGCATACAAATCACACTCTGCAACTCAGCAGAATAAAACTTACAGTCCTTACCCTAGCAAATCATTAAGGCATTCCCCTCATCAAATATCTTGTGTGCTCAACCTTTTAGTTTCCAGCAATCCACAAGATAATAGTTGTGAGCCTCCTGCTCAATTCGATGGATATAGGTCTGCCTAGGCCTTTGGGTCAGTTAAAATCATTTAATGATCCGCCTGCTCAGTTCCACCTTCCTTGGGGAACATGACCACATTTTTAGGGAATTTGCCTCTTGCAACAACTAGTAAGTGAGTGCAGATGCTACCACTTGTCAATTGCCTTCTACACCAGTTCATTCCTCCTAGTGGGTCAGTGAACAATCTTCAACAGTCCTCTTTGGATGAGTGTCTCCTAATTTAATTTATTAAATAATAAAAATATTCAATTACAGTCATCCTTAACCATCCTTGGTCAATAACGTAAAACTTTACAATAACTTTTAATGTAATGTTTTCCACAACATAAAATGTTTCAAGTTCTAGGTAGGTTACATCATCAAAATGTGTAAAGGACTGGCTCAAAAATATACTGGAAACTGATCTGCAATCATGGTATCCCAACTACTATAGATGTGATAACAATTAGATTTGTCCATTTTGCTTTGTCAATCTTTCTACCTTAGAGTGATTGTTTCTAATTCATAGAAGTGAGGAGCTGAGTCATTTTATCCCTTTCATTTATTTGTTTATTCTTAAAGACTAAGGAATCTCCATGTTTAGTTTGCTTACTTGCATGATATCCTAATCTTGAGTGTAGGCTATACAGATTTGACAAGCTTTTTTGTGGCAACTATATCCTAATATTTGCAAGTACTTCTATCCGGAGATAAGGAGATTCTTTCTTGATTTCTTCTTCATTCCAGATCTCTCAAAACAAAGACAAACTCCCTCTTTGATCCACCTCTACAACTCCACAAGCTCAAGTTCATAAATACTTGGTTTCTTCACCTTCTGTCAAACTCTAAATTAAAATTTTCTCAGTTATCGGTTCCTAATCTAGCTTATATCTTAAAGATCTATTTGTTACAAAGTTTAATCATTTCTAGATCTAATTATAAGTTAACTTGCATAGATCTAGAATCTTTCAAAGTTGCAAATCGTCTTTTTTATCTAGATCTAGTATAAAGAAGTTCGTCTTTTTACAAGCGTTCACTTTGCCAATCTTAAAACTTATTTAAGGATAGTTTCTTTGGAAGCTGAAAGTTAAATCTAGCATAAAAGTGCTTCATTGGAATCCCCTTAAAGGCTGCCCAAGATCCGAAGAAATTGGCTCTCACAAGCCCAATTCTCTTAGTTGTTTTAGTTTAGATCTAGTTTTAACTTATTCTCTTTCTTGTAATTTTTGGGGTTTGTCGTAATCACTTACAAAGTGATTTGGGGCATATTAAACCACTAATAAATGGCTTTTTTTTGCACTTTATAGTAGGTTTTAAGCCGTTTTACGCAAAAATATTGATAAATCAAGCAATCCAGAGCCTTTGGGAACGTTCTTCTTCATTTTAACTCTTTTACCAAGCAATTGTAAACTTCTTTTCTCCAAAACTAAAAGGAGAAAGAAGTACTTTTTATTTTTTTAGATCTTATTGTAACTCGAGGATAGTTACACCTTAAACATGATATCATATTTGATGCAGTTCCTCCTGATAGGAACTCGAGGATAGTTACACCTCAAACATGACAGCGAACTGATATCCATCCTATTCCGACCCGCAATGTTGAAGTAATCCCTAAGTCTGTGAATCTTCATAGATTTTATAGCAGTGATACGGTCATAGTGCCTAATAATATATTTTAAATACGATCCAGGGGATCTGATGATATATGGGTTGGACCACTCACAATTGAGCGTTGTATTGATGATATGTGTTTCCTCATGACTGGGAGTGAGAAGCAGATCATGCTACCTATAAATAAGATGGAGTTAAGGGATTGCATCCCTGACTTAACTTGATTTGGACTCCTCTTTCCTGTGTAGTGTAGGTAGGTTTTTGAATAAGCTCACTTGAGCAGTACGATTTGAGTGTTTTTCTTTTTCTAAGTGTTGAGTGTCTTTCTTTTTCTGAGTGCTGAGTGTCTTCTGAGTTTATCTGAGTTATTTTGAGTTTGGTTATCTTGCTACTTCCTAAGCTTTCCTGCATAAAATGAAATAATAAAAAAAAAATTGTTAGTTGCTAGATTAGTATCTTCTCTTCATGCATTTAAATTTCTGTTCTAGATTAGAATTTTATTTTATGCCATACAGGCTGCTTGGTATTATCTGTTTTCATGTGTGTAGGAATAGGTACATTTTGAAGATGAAGCAGATCAATCAAGTGCTGGATTGAAGATTGATGTAGTTAGTGTTGGGGACCAGATATTTATGAGGTTCTCAAGCACTCTCTCCCTTAGAGAACTTGTCCCAGCTGGAGCCAGATGTTATCACATCCATAGTAGTCGGGATACCATGATTGCAGAGCAGTTCATTGTATATTTTTGAGCCAGGAGTACTTTACACTGTTTTGATGAGATCAACCTATGATGAGCAGTACTTTTGATGATCACTTACATATCGGAGTAGCCCCAGATCAGATAGCAGTGAACCTTACGCCAAGACTAAGCCTCATGACCTCGGATTTGATGACCGAGGTGACCTTTTATTCAATACAGAGTAGTGCAATGCCCAGAGCTTTAGTAGTAGTGTACCCAATGGTTATTGATGATCCAGATGGCAGGTACAGGTATATGGACCAGCAAGTACATAGTGTGCATTGGTTATGATTGTCTTGCTCTTTTGGTCATCTTAGTAGCTTGACTTAGTATCTAGTGGTCATGATCTGACGGTATATATATTATGTATAGTATGGATATGGTTGTAAATGATTATCTAAATGGTCTTATTACTCAAAACTAGAAGCTCATGTTTATACTCGTTGGTTTTACCCTCTTAGTAGTGTGGATGTGATCATTCCCACCATTTATAGCTTGCTAGCTTAGGGATCACCTTCACTTTCCCCATCCATCTATTCTCTCTCCCATCTTTCGTTTTCACCCTAACTTACACCTCAGCATGTGATATGGAGGACCTCCCCACTTTTGCCTCTATGTTGGATAACATCCCTATTAGTTTTTGTCTCGACTCCAAGTTGGCAACAGAACTTACCGAAGCCTTGATCCTTCTGGGCCAAGAGAACCCGTTGGTGTTGGTTCCTAAGCTTAGGTGAGTTGGATTTGATACCTTGATCACTCTAGTCGGTTGCCTCGATGTTTGGTACTGATTGTGGATAATCCCCCTAGTTGCTTGAGTTGTGTTGGCTAAAACCTGAAGCAAATAGTACTACCATCATTACATGCATATGGAAACTATTATCTTATCTTTTGTGAAAACCCATGGAAACAAATTAAAACTGTGCTTCTCAGCACAATGAAAAAGGGCCATGGAAATTGAAATGTTAAAGCACCCTGGATGTAAGCTGCGATTAGTTGTGCTTCTAAGAACATGCAAAATCCGAAGGGTCCTAAATAACTAAAAAGCAGTGGTTAAATGTATGCTAAATCCAAAGACTGCTGGCCAGAAACTAAATGTAATGATTAAATACCTCACGGAGCCTACGTGTTGGGATGTGAGATGGAGTAAGGGTCAACTAATTCTAAGTTTCCCCTAGAACCTCAAGTTACGGTTAGTTGTGCACCAAGGTACGATGATTCTAGAAAAGATATTCACGGAGCTGGATTCAACTTGGATGTGAGCTGTAGACATTTGCCAAGGTTGAATAAGCACCTCTCTAAACAACTTATTCCATTTGTGAGACATTGCCATTCCCTGTGTGTTTATTATCCAACATATGATTAAGTGTGTATTCCCTTTCCCTTATACAAAGTATCACAGTGTTGAGTCAGTTAAGTCACCCCCTTATCCTAACCTTGCATTCTTCACCCTCACCCTTTGCTAACAAAATGTTCATGTTTACAAAATGAGTATTTTCTTGAGGTTCTATTTTGAGTAAATGACTATTTAAACTTATATTTGATTTAATTATTGATCAACCACCAGTGAAATGATGCTTACTACTTCAAGTCTTGCTATACGAATGATTAAAAGAGCATGCTTTAACCATTTGCACTTGCAGCATTAGGAATTTCTATCCTGGGTCATATTTTGATCAGTCTTGACGTGGTCAAACCTTGTTTGACCAAGCCAACCATGGGGATCCGAGATGAGTTGGACCAATGATGTTCAAGGATGATGATTTATGATCTTTTGAGACAACTTTGGTGATTCCATACAATGGACAAAGGTTTCATACGATGGTTGATGTATTATTTTATAGTCATTATTATTTTCAGACCATTATTTTTATATTGTTTGGGTATGTTGAGACTACAAATGAACATACAGGTTGCCATAGGGTGTATGAGTACTCATCTCTAGTAAATTTGAACCTTATGAGTCCATTGGGACACTCAGATATCAGTTACAGGCACTCCCAGTGATGATATCGTCATATTTCCACTTTTCTCTAGTTTTTCCATGCAGAAATGGCTTGTCCAATAGTTGCATTGATCTAGCACGTTCTCCTAGGGCGCTACTGAGGGGATGGGGGGTCCAGCCACTTGTTATTACCATATTATCCAATCTCCAGACATTTTGGTCCAGTAATATTTATGTTTGGGATAATAATACCTCCTATCCCCACCATGTGCTCCTTACACTTGTCATAGTCATGCTTTATGTGGTGCAACCACCCTTAGAGCCTCTCTAGTGAGTGTGCACCCCCTTTAGTGAGTTGATCCATGTGTTATTGCTCCGACTCATCATATCCGTTGATTGTATTATGTTTATCTTTTGATATCCACCACTGATTCATGAAGTGGTTAGGGTTTTGGTCTCTCTCTTTCCTACTTAAGGAAGAGACCCCCTCATTGTAAAGGCACCTTTGGGCTCTTGAACTCTTGGAATACAAATACTATTTTATAGATCTACTTCTCTGGCTTTGATGGGTGCTCTTGCAATTTGAATATACAATCTTTTCTCTGTGTTATCATTGTGGATCTTGTTTCTTCAAACGTTGTTTTGCAGGGAGGCCGTGTGGTAGAAGAGGAGGGTGAATTGAAGAGGGAGATATTGTGGGGAAACCCCATATCTCTCTCTCGGATCAAACTTTGTCTCAGTGAGTATATTTATTGTATCTTTTGGACATCTTGATGATACTTGTTTCATCTTTTCTCCTGTATAGTTTCTTTCATGCTTGATCGATTCTCATTATAGATCGTTTTTGGTAGGGAAGGGCGCATTGGTCACTTTGGAAGGATAGTGATTCTACTTGGGGAAGGTGGATTTCACTCTTGATTGCCTCACTTTGGGAAGATTATCAATTTGCAAGATGACCGCAAGATTTTGAGGTAAGATCTACAAGGTACGTATCGATTTTCATGCATTTTACCCATTGGTCACTTCAAACCCTCGTTGATTAAAACCCTAGTTTTTAGATCTGATAGATATAGCGATAATTTGGGCTTAATAATTAAAAATCACCTCACAATTAATTAATTAACCTTGGAAACCAAATTTGGTGGGAATTCGACTCCATTTACCCCTCGATCTAAGGAACTGGATCTCTCCAAGGGAGGTCGCACTTGTGAGTTAGTGGTTTTTTTACAAATCTATCATCTGGGTGTTGCTATTTTGTCATTCAAACCTCAGATCTATAGTTTATCCACCCTCCTAGTGCCAATTCTATCTCAATTTCACCTTGTGTGTCCCATTTCACTCATTTTCATTAATTTAAGGGTGGGCCCCACTTGGTTCATTTTGATTGGCATTAGATCTATCTAGATCTACCTCCTTAATCACATAAGTGGCATATTCACTTCATGGTTGAGCATTTATCCCTTCTATAAGCCTCCTCAACCAAGCCCTAACTCCATATGTCCACTTACATTCTCTAGATCTAAATCCACTTACTCTTGATCTCTCTCTTTCACTACTTCACATTTCCCTAGGAGTTCTAGAGTAGGTTTGCTAGCCTCTTTGGTTTGCTAGGGTCTCCCCCTTGGTATTGAAATTGCTTGATCTAAAGTGAAGAGTGCCTCGATTAGCGTGACAACCATTTATCCTCGGGAATCGTGCCTCTCTTGGGTCACCTCTTCAGTTGTCCAATGCCTCTACCATCTTGGATAAGATCATCTTTTGGGACAACTACAAGTTGTGTGATAACAATACCATGAACATAAATGAAGTATACCCGTAAAAATTTTCAAGCTCCAGATTCCTTAGCAGGGCAATATTACCCCTTTCTTCTCTTCTTCTTCTCCATGATATTTCCGCACCCCTGCAGGGGATTTTGTAATGATATGTTAGCATGCGGGTCAGTTTTCTGTAAAACTTAGTTGCCTTGGAATTTATCATTAGGGTATTCCTTTCTTCAAGTGTTTTTTCCTTTGTATAATTAAATTTTCTTTTTAGTGATTTAAATTATCAGAGTTTTTCACTCAAAAATTCCTCCAAGGTGGTGAAATGAGTTCTAATGATCGATCCCATGGGGTGATTAAAGTATAGGAGTGTTCTATATTACCATGCTAAACATTATCTAGAGTCTTGAGAAATTTCATTAAGTTTTGCATAGTTTGTTTTTAATTATTTGTAATTAAAAAAATCCCCCTCACCATAAACAAATTGTAATGTAAAGAGGGATAAGTGGCACCTATTGTCAATAAATAGGGGTATGGGTACTCAAAATAAATGGCATGAGACCCCCTACATCTGTGAGCCAAGTTTTGAGTCAAGCCGTTAAGATTTGATAAGGTTTTGGAAATATTTTCCTAAGTCAGTCATGAAAATCAGGAAAAATGGCCATTAATTAGAATGACAAATTTTTGTAAAGTGACTAAAGTCACTTGGGGAGGGGAAATTAAGTTTCCAAATGTCATATTATGTGCCTAAGGTGATTTCAAAAGCAAAGAGCCCCCCCCCCCCCCCATGCAAGTGTAACTCAAGTTTGTAGTGGTGTCTCTACGAAGTGTGCCCTCCTCTTCATGGGGCCCTCTCTCTCATCTTTGACAAGTGGCAAGCATGCATGAGGCCTCTCTCCTTCACTCTTGCTTTATAAGGAGGCTTCTCCTACTCATTTTGGTTACAATCTCTCATGCTCTCATGCTCTTTCATTCTATTACTCGCATCTTGCTCTCATTTTTGTGAGCTATTGTAATTTTCAGCCATTTTGGCATTTTAATAAAAAGCTTTGGAGGAAAGCTGGTGTGCCTTGGTGTTCATGGTGGTTTCCTCATGCGCTCCATAGTTACTCAAGTGGTTGGAGGCCAAAGAGACAAATTTATTTTCCTTGGTGAGATCTACTCATTTCTATTAGATTTTATGAGTTTTCATGTTTGTAATTAAGAAGTTCATACATTTCTTGTTCGAATACTATAATTTCTTAGTTCATCTTTCGGAAATCAACTTGTTCTAGTTTGTGTACAAAAAATATTTCAAGTTGCAGGTTTCTAAGATTGGATAGTGGGATTCTTCGGTTAGATGCCCCATTTCTTCAAGTGTTGAAAAACTAATAGCACACATTCCTCACTTATTTACTCTAGAAATTTCAGCATATCATTTTGTCTTTGCTAACACCTTTGAATCTAGCTTAAATCTTGATTTTTACAACTCATTTGAAATTGTTTACTCCATAGAATTTTCATAAATTTGGTACATAATTTTTATACTCACATACATAGTGTCCCAAGGGGATTTTGGGCAGTTTTTACTTTTAAATAGATTCTTGTTTTGTGCAAGTTTTTAGTAGCACAAAGGGAAATTCTGTCAAAATATGGATAGAAAAGAGTGCAAATCACTCCCAAGAGTCACCTCTTCAAAGTCCATTGCCTAAAGTGGTCAAAATATCTTCCTCGCTCTTTCTTTCTCACTAAAATATACAACAGAATTTTATTTCTTATTCTAAGGGCCAAGAGCGTCTCTTGAGCCCATCTTTAATTTCTTCAAGTTTCATTTTTGTCTTAAAATTTTATTTTTTCCACTCATTGCATGCAAAGGTAGTTGATATTTTCCCACCGTTACATAGCAAAAGAAGAAGGCTAGGATTTAGATTTGCATTTTTATTCTCGCACGTTCTTTATTTTTTTTCCCACCTCATCCATTCAGAAGAGGATTGAGTAGATAGAAATAGTTTGTTTTCTTGCTTAAATTTCTTTATTGTTCCCACACCTTGCAAGTGAAGTGGCTTTTCCCATCCTTGCAAAATCATGATGGCTAGTCTTTTGTTTAAAGTTCAATTTATTTCTTCAATTCAAGGTTAATAAATTTTTCCTCATCTTTTCCTTGTATTCACTCCCCTTGCCGATTCGTCCGATCTTGGGTGATAAGAAAGGGAAAATATTTGTATTGGCTAGACTAATAGGCACTTGACATCTTCATATTTTGAAATTGAGAAAATAAAGGTTGATTCGTGGAGCTAGAGGGGTAGAGGCCGTGGGGATCCTCCTGGCACTTTGTGTCCTCCTCTTGAGCACCCGACAATCTTTGGAACTGATTTGTGGAGCTAGAAGGGAACCTTGTGTTCACTTGTTGAGCACCCAACAATTTCTCTCAATTGAAAGAGATATGTGTTTGTGGTAGTCACATTAGTTAGATTTTTATTTTCTTGTCTCAAATATTAATCCCCTAAGCCAAAGCGAGGCTTAAAATTAACTAATATTTATAAGACCAATTGCACAACATTTTGATTTTAATTCAAGTTCTTTTCATTTCCAAGTAAGTTATTTTAAGTTTCCAGATCATTTCAAGTCAACTTATTTTTCTTCAAGTGACCTATTTCATTTATTATTTATTCAACAATAAGCTTTTGAATGTTTTGAAGTTTGGAAGTAAATTCTTTCAATTCTTTTGTGTGTCTCATGTAATTTATTTTCATTTGTTGTAACTCACTAGCCCAATAGGTAAGGAACTGGAATTACAAGTAACTAATTCTTTCATTCTTTGGTTTGTTTACTTTTAGTAAGGTTTGACTATCATTAAATATTTGTTTCATATTACATGATTGCTTGTCATTTAATCCCTTCGATATCCTAATAATAATTTAACTCCTAGATCAACCCTGATAAAATTGTTAAAGCTTAGCAAATAGGGACTACCCCCCTTGGCTCTTTGGGAGTTGAGCCTAAACGGAGGAGTTAGGACTCGAGGTGACAGTGGGTCCTAAAGTCTGGTCTACATCATGTTATCCCAACAACAATGTATATGATAACATCTAGCTCCAGCTGGGACTAGTGCTCTGCTGAATAGAGAGCTTGAGAACCTCAGAAATCTCTAGTATGCAACACTCGTCTAACCATATCCTCTAACATGCACTTGACGTCTGCATCATCATCAAATGTGTACCTATTACCTGCATCATGCCAATGATATAGCAATCTCTGTAGACCCAATATTAGTCTTATCATAAAAACAAAAACATAAAATAAAATGTACAAAATAACAAGTACTGGAAAGTAAAATGTTATTCAACTAACTAAAAATAATTTTTTTGTTTTATTTGTTTTTGTAGGAACAAAAAAAGTATAAAAGCACTCAAATAATTAAACTTCCAAACTCAATGGAGAAGAAAAATACTAACTACTCCTCAAGTGAGCTTATTTAGTCCTACCTACACTACTACAACCAGTCAAACAAGTGCTAAGTAAAATCATAAATCCAATGTCACCACTTACTGAATGGATCAATTGGTTTTTCTTTACAGTTAATGATACAACAAGTCGGAGATGATTTGGAAGTAGTGTGAATGAAAATTGAATCCATTCTGACTTGCTTTTTGAAAATAAAAAAAAAGATATCGATAATGCGAAATGAAATCATGTCAGGGTGGGACTGATTTTTGCAAACTTCATACATCAAGATATCAATAGGATCGTAAAAATAATGCAATTTTAACATTTATGGAAGAACACAATATGACATATGATTCAACCCTTCTAGACCATTCTTTCTTTTATCCTCGATCCGAATAGGACACTCAATTCACTCTCTCCAGGAAAAATGGAAAAACTAAATGGGGACAAATCGCAATGTAATAAAACTGAGATTGAAATTAGACCCACTTGTTGTTCAAAAATGGAGAAACAATGAAATTGATCTTTATACACCTTTTCTAACCACCAACAAGAAGTATTGATAAATTGAAAAATTGTATTCATCAAAGATGAATGAAAAGGGAAATGACATGCTTTATCCCCAATTATGCAACAATGCTTAGACTCCTGACTGGAAATCTTAAAAGTAATAGTTTGACTAGAACACAAACCCACACAAAAGACTCGAAAATATGGGAGGGGAGGGTGGATTGAAAACATATATTTTATCCCAGATGGCTTGGAATGATTGACCTTGGAATTACACAAAAGGGAATTTTTTTCAAATCAATGATGCTTTTGATTTTGCGACTAATTTCAAAATTCGAAACAATGTCATTGTAAGGATCAACCTCATCGTGATGGCTTAAACCAAAGCATTTAACTAACCCATCTCGATCAAGGATTGAATGAGGGGTATCATATAAATTAGGAAAATAATTTTCTATTAAGAACTGCTCTTGATCAATTACACTTACAACCATATTATCATCATGCAGTCTCTACTCATTGTTAGGTTTCTCTTATGCTCAACCAGGGACAAATCATCATTATCACCCATTTGACAAGGAAATATATCGATCAGTTCATTTTTAGTTTCCCTATCATTATCACAATATTTCTCTTTATCCACATAATGATGACATAATTTCCTCTCATATGAATTTTGACTATTTTCAACTTCTT
This sequence comes from Larix kaempferi, assembly GCA_027924585.1. Lineage (NCBI taxonomy): Eukaryota > Viridiplantae > Streptophyta > Pinopsida > Pinales > Pinaceae > Larix > Larix kaempferi. The sequence continues at coordinate 19,763,248 of BSBM01000338.1, read as the reverse complement.
CCTCATTTGTAAAGATGTGATTGGGAGATGAATCAAGAATTGGATCGTTTAAACACTGATTGGAACATTGATTATGGGGTTTCTCTTCTACAGATTATTTTTTGAACTCACAAATGGAAAGATGAATTAGATATAAAATTCAATCTACAATTGCTTTGGTAAATAATAACAGAGTATCATGAATGATTTGATTGATATCTCTTTTAATTTCAGCATGAGGTTTTGAAGCATTATTCTCAAAGTACTATTGCATATTCCTATCGATTGCAGGCACACTAATAATTTGGAACATCTCAGGAGCGGAATGATCCATCTGAGAGAGCAAATCATCAATATATTGATCATCAACAACAAAATCATTGGCATATTGACACTCTAAAGGATCATCAGTGTTCTCACCCCATTTATCTATTAACAACTTAGTAAACATATCATATCCAGTGATGGATCCCAATGCCAAATGATCAAACTAGGGAATCCTCATCTAGGGATGCACCAAGGGCTCGCATATAGACATCCTCATATTCCCTACTTAGAGATTCCGTATAGTCCCAGAGGGCATCCAAATGACTTTCAATATATATACCATTACTTCCATCAAAACGAGGCAAACTCTTGATGTATCCAATTGGCATAGAATGAGGTGCCCCATTTATTTTTGAAAAGTCAAAAGAGGATTGTTTGTGTTTCCTAAAGGCTCTGGTTGCTTGAGTTGGATGAGAATCATTCACCCAAATACTTGGTTGGGTTGAAGTGCATAAACTGGATTATTCGGGGTGATTGGAGAAACATGCGTATCATAATGATTTCGACATTGAGGTTCATACCCATAATCAAGCTCAAAATTATCCTTATACCAATATGGTGGTTACCATTTGCTTGTTTACTTCGTTTTCCTTCTGTACTCGGTTATATATTATTTTAATTTTTCCAGATGTTGTGACATTTGGAGAACAACATATGAATTCATTGTGATTTAATAAATGGGTTCGCTTCTCAGTGCAGTCGCATTGTGGAGTTTCCAGGTGAACCACAAAGATAGATTCACCAAAGGATTATATTGTAAGGAGAGGTGAGATTTGTGAATTATTTTGATGGTTGAAATAATTAAGAAATAGGAAATATAACCACCAAATTTTAAACTGGATGCAATATGATTAATAGTTAATGCATAGACACTCGCAGACACCTAAGGTAGGCCTCTACCTCACCAGAAACAATGCCAACAATGTTATCACACAACTTGTATCTGCCCCTTAAGGATTATCCTGTCTAGGATGGTAGAGGAGCCACGCAACTAAAGAGGCAGTCTAAGAGGGCCTCGATTGCTGGATGGTTCAGTTGCCATGCTAATCGAGGCACTCTTTGATTTATTTCACCAAATCCCAATGTAGAAAAGGGGGAGACCCTGATCTAACCCGAAAGGATAGATCCAAACCAAATCACCAGATCAAAAAAATGAAATAGAATACGTAAGGTGAAAGGTAGGTGAAACCATAGATCTATGGGATGAAGCCACTATAGGGTTTATGTTTTGGTTGAGAGGGTTAATATTAATGAAATTTCAACCCAATGTGTTTAATTAAAGTGACTTAGGAGTTTAGATAGAGATCTAGGATCTAGATGCTAGCACAAATGATCAAATCTTACTACCTTGGGGGAATTGAAATAGAATTTGGGGAAATTGCCAAAGCAGCATATCGAGAGGACATTAGGGCTTTTTAGCACCTATGTGATGTGGCTTGATGATAGATATAACAGTGTCAATATACACAAGCAACGATCGGATCACGAATTAACCAAAAAGACGACAAAGCAAAGGAGGGTGAATTGGTTGAGGAACAGTGCATTGGGAAATGGGTAGATGGAGTCCTCCATGGGTGACGCCCTATGGGAACTACCTTGGGATAGGCATTGAAATAAAAACCCAGAAAGGAATCACCAAAATTCTGAGTTATGTGACCCAAAGAATTTTTATTTTACGGAGTTAGGGTTTGAATGTAGATCTAAGCTAGGATTAATGGATAGATCAATAAAATGAAAGATAAACACTTGCAATCACTTACTTGGTGTTTGTAGATGCATGTCGCATGGTGAAGACTAACCCCAACAAGTTCAAGTGAAGACTTTGAGTACCCATGTCCAAGAGAATGTCCGAGGAGCCAAGTGCATCCCACTTATCCCCCACAACCGAGGGGAAATCAATCAATAATGCAAGACAAGATGGATGATAAACACCACGAGATAAATAGTAAATGAGTAAATGGTCATAAGACAAATCTACTCCCTGTTTGAACCTCGATCCGAGAGCGAGAAGCAAGGTGAGCTTCTTCTACAAGTGCGCCCCTCTTCAAATCGACCTCCCTATTTCAATAAAAAAGATGGATCCAAAATATATGAGAGCTACTATAAATATATTTAAATGCAAGAGAAAACTAGTATTCAATCACCACATCTCACATCGAACCACACGAGCTCAAGTATTTGATCACAAAATATTTTCTTTATTCCAGTAATCCAGTGCCAAAAGTCCCTTTACAATGAGGGGGTCCTCCCTCTTAAATATATCCGAGAGAGACCAAAACCGTAACCAATTTTTAAATGAATAGTTGAGATTAAAAGATACAACAGAGATCATCGACGATGGAGATATTTTTAATTTTATATTACATGGATCAATGACTAAGTCATAAGAGGGGGGCACACTTTAACCCAAGGATTCCCTAGGAGGGGCCAATACAGCATAATACCATGATATATCATCGACCAACATCACAAAGGGGTCACTAGGGGCATAAATCACCCTAGTGCTCAACCTTTTACAAAGATACATTATAATGATATGATAAATACAAATGATCCACTCATGAAGTGCGCCCAAGGGGAGAATATTTCCTCTCTAGAACAAGATAACATAATGTGGAAATAATCTCGGACGAAAAAAGACATGTAACATGCCTCTAGATCCATAACACATCATCATCAATCATCCCCATGCCATTTCCTTACCCTCAATAGCCAAATCGATTTTCCTGGTGCATGGTCATTTTTTACGAATAAAAACTATTGGTACATCAAGTCGGAGAATAAAATCATCATAAGGTTCACTTCCTTTGCCTGGAAATGGATTTGACCAAGTCAAAGCACTCAAACTGAAGGTAGATCAATACTCTGGAAGATCCTCTATGCATGTTAAATGAACAATGCTCACAAGTTTATGTTAGTAACCGGTCTAAAACATGAAATACATAGAGTATACCTTCAATAGAATATACCTGTATGAGAGAAACAATTAAGTCTTTCATGAAGCTCCCTACATATGCTCACTCACAAACTTGGACAAATTGCTAGGATGGGTGTGGTGGAAAAAGAACGCTAGGATAATAGGGAAGGACTTGTAACTTCGACACTTTGATCTCCCAGACATGAGGGAAAAAGAGAAACTACTTAGACGTATGTCGGATAGAAAACACTCGTGGAATGGCAATGCCTCACAAATGGGTAGAGTGTTTGGAATGTTCCCAATAGATTTTAGACAAGCAATCTTTTGCATTTAATTTATTGTCTGCTTTTCACTTTCACATTTCACATTTGATCATCTTTCGCTAGCCATCCTCCAAAATTAGGTGCAATGAATAGTCTTGCGGGCCTCAGATAATGACTTGGTCTTACCACCATTGTCCGCAACCGTCCATAAGTGCGATAGAGTTACTACCTTGTTGGCCTGTAGGGGAAAACATCCTTACATCATACAAAGGATGTGTGCTCATCCTTTGGAAACATAAGACATTTTATTTGTGTGTGCAAGAAGATGAGGGTCACTTTAGATGCAATGCTACTTTTTTCAAATCTCGTTCCTGATACCTAAGACATAACGCGTTTCTGATATTTACCACCTGCCATGGTAAGACCCGAGCCTAACATGTCATTGGACATGTAGGCTAGGTAACAATAACGCGTACGCGTTATGTAGTTAAAAAACGCGTACGCGTTATGTATTTACAAATCGCGTACGCGATATGTAAAACTAAAAATGAATTTAAAAACACAGTCGGCCGATTGCCGACCACCCGCGACACTCACGCATCAGAAACGCGAATAGAGGCGAAATTGACCCTGGACGAGGACGCTTTGTGGCCCACTCAACTATCCGTGTTGCTCGATTTAGCTGGAGGGGAGACAAATTCACCGGTGCATTCTCATCTAGTCAGGTAATTTATTCACCCAAATCATTTTTTTGTGATTTTTTAATCCAAATTACTATTTTTTTATTGTTTAACCTAGTTTTGTAATATTGATCAAATTGGGAATAACCCAATTTGTAATTAAATTCACACCTCAAAATGAAACCCTTTTCAAAAAACTCAAAACTTCATAATCAAACCAAAAATTGAAAAAATTAAAACTCCCCCCTTTCTACAATGTATTCATCTAAGTCACCCGACACGAGGACACGGGACACGAGTGTCCCCACCAGGCTTCAAATTTGAAGCCTTCAGGCCACTTCAAATTTTACCCACACGTCATAGAAGGCCACTTCAAATTTTACCATGCAAAAAAAATTTAATTTCATGGTAAGCCCTTCAATAATTAAATTAACCACTACTGTTTAAAATTGCAACAGAAGGGTAGCTTCAAATTTCACCCATCAACAATTTTTAGTGGGAAATTGGGAATGCGGCTACTAGCTAGGTGACTTGGGAGTGGGACTCGCTTACTCTCCAATATCCACGTGTTCGATCATCCATGGATCATGGACCATTGGGCCTCTAATAATATCATTGAGCAACTTACGTGGACGGGCTTACACTGAGTAGCCCATGGCTTGAACGCTTCGAAGTTCTCGTGTTTGTAGCGAGCGCTTACGTGTTTAACACATTTAATGGCATCAACAAAATTATTAAACCTGGAAGGTGGCTCATACGTGTTGTTGCTAGCGGGCTTACCAAGTTACAAGTTATCACATACCAATTCGTGAATGCTGACTCCGTGAGTTATTTGAGTATTCAATGTATAATATATTATGTTAATATGCCCCCGCGAATTTGGCATTTCAGACAAAATCCACAATCCATAAACTTCTTGTAATGTTGCAGGTTGTTGCTCCTGCCCGTGGCCCCTACCTATAGACCTGTGTTTTCTTTGTTGTATCAAGTTAATTCTACCATCTACGGCTCCCAGCCTCACACCCTGTGTTTTCTTTGTTGTATCAAGTCAATCCTGCAGCTCCCAAGTTCCACCTTTTGTTTTCTTTGTTGTATCAAGTCAATGCTGGAATTCCATGCTTCCATGGCTCCGACCATATTGCATGAATAGAAACAAGCTTTTTCTTATACCCCTATTCCACTGTGGTTGAGCTACTTCCAAGTTCCACCTACCCTATCTCCTCCAGTCCTCCAGGATAGTTTGCGGAGCGAAGCTGGCAATGCCAGCCTGCCATAAACATATTTAAAGAAATTCGTTTTCTTTGAGGAGCTCAACTTCAAGGCTGACTAGATTTTTGACATCCTATGAATTTACAGGTCTGCTATATCCACTGAAAAATAAAGCCTCTCAACTTTACTACGTTAGTAAACATTGAAATTTTGATGTACTATTACATTTTCAAATGAAAAGAATAACTTATTATTAATAAAAAAATCAAATCATATTAATATATTAATGAATTTGAATTTAGCTTCCCAATTATATTAAAATAAATTATACATTTTAAATGATCCACAACCAAATATTATACTGAGAAGGAAATGGAAAAAAAGGAATTTCCTCAACACAACATGCTATTTCCTTATGATGATGCTTTTACGTTTATGATTACCAACCTTGGAATCAGGTTTGGTTATCCGAAGGTGTAATATCTTCTAAGCTAAGTCAATAGGTAGGGATGTTGGTATTGATATAATTATGACAAAGTTTTATAAAGGATTAGGAACAATTCCGTTGGCTTGTAGATGACATATTTATGGATAAAAAGCTTGTTGTTATGAGATAATGACATCATGCCTCAAAAACATGTCCCATACAATCTAATGTTAATGGGCGCTCTACATAGAAATTGGAATGTCAACATTTGTGAGTACAATAAATATGTGGATGATTTTGGCCTACTACAACTTTAATATATTGAGTGGATTGATAACCTTCACAATTATATAAGAGATTGTAGCTATGACTAGGAGGAGAGTTAACAATGCAACAAAATCAAGTAATCGAATTTTGTGCATAAAATGAACATAAGACTCCCACCAAATTTCACTGAATCTACGTCTTAACAAAAGAACTCATCGTTTCACGGGATTCCACCCCATCAATCCTTTTAACAGTAATGGCCATAACAGTTGCTACAACCCTAGCACGAGAAAAATCAATCGAGCTACGCATGACAATACTTGAAACCAGACTTTTTGAACTCCCTATTACGTCATAGGAATCAATACTACTTTCTCCACAACATGTGGCACCCTCAATATCTTCCATCACCGCAATTTACATTTGATAAAAAACGTGTTCCCAAATAGTAATTACCCCATTCTTTGCTCTAAAAAGGCCTCGGTTAACCTAGAATCCAATCCATACAACATGAACACATCCATATATACACATAGAATAAATATTAATAAATTTCTCATAGCCCTTCAATAGTGTTCAATATCTCATAGCCCTTCATAGTGAAATGGGACCCCACCCTTCAAATTTGATCCCTGGTCCCCACTAGACACGGTGACCCCCGGAATTATGACACGTAGGACATGGTGACCCCCGGAATTAATATATTTTTAAAATATATTAAAATTTAAAAATATAGACATATAGATCATCCAATAAAATTTAACATTTACAATTACAAATATTCAATAGAAATTACATTTACAATTACAAATATGAAATATTCAATAGAAATTAGATCATTCACAAATCACAACACATTTGTCATTCACAATCACAAAACACAATGAGACATTGAGACACATAGATGCAAACTCATCACTGCCTTGATCCTCCTCCTCCATGCCTGAATCAACAAACTCATCACTGCCTTGATCCTCCTCCTCCTCCTCTCTGCCAATCTGACTAACTTACTTTTTAATTGTCAAATGTTTAATTTTAAGTTTTAAATGTATGTAAGTAAATGCCATTAAATTGCTTATGTGAGTTTGATTTAATACATGTTCAATTTTGAAGAGACGTCATTATATACCATGTATATGTTTCTAATGATTTTCGTATTAATGTCTTTATTGCAGTTGCGGCTATGGATGCCAATGCTGAAATATTGATTGAGCTTGCCCAATTGAGGGGCATAAGTGAAGCTTTTAGTGGTGGCGACAGGATTCGCCGTTCACTTGCATCAACCTTGGATGCAATTGTGGACACAATTTCACAATCTACGAATGTCCTATATGATATTGCATCTTACAGAGAAAGAAAAAGACAACAATATGCTGATGGACTAGATTACAATGCAGTAAAAAAGTTGAAAATATCCAAAGAGGTTATATTTGCATTGTTTAGGGACCCTCAGACGGGGGAAATCCCTAATGCAAGCAAGCCGCATATCTCCATTGAGTGGTGCACGTTTCAACCATTTGTTGATAACTGGATGGACAGATGGTACATGGTTTTTGATATGCCACCACACAACAACAGGGAAATTCCCTTATATTTCCTTCGAAAGATGTATGCAGAGTTCGTGTTGCATAAACACGTTAACTATTTTGACATCTTACAGTTCCAGGGGATCGGTGGGGGGATGCCCCAAAACCGACCCAATGCCAGGCTTCGAGACCAGGATCGCCCTATCCCTGCACCTCGCAGGCAGTTGCCTGGGCCAGATGTCCCACCAGCACATCGCATTATTCCGCAGACACGGGATGCATTTTTGAGTTTGGCACGGACGGTTGTTCGCCATGGCAGGATGGTTCAACATATGGGTGAGGAAGGGACATCTGTCCCTGGTGTGGTACATACACCAGCTCGTCACCATGCAGGACCATCAGCTAGTGCAGGACCATCTAGACCATCCACTAGTGCAGGACCATCAGGACCGTCCACTAGTGCAAGACCATCAGCTATTCCCCATCCTAGTACTGATCCTCACGAGTGCACGTCATGTGGTCGTCCCTGCTATGGTATTGCATCAGATGTTGCCTTTAGTGGCTTTTTGAGAGAGGTATCTTGATGGTTAATTGTAATAAATTCTTCATTTATTTTCGTCTTTGTACACATATATATAGTTTGAGCTAATATATTAATTTTGTGAACTTGCAGTTGATGATGATTACCGGCAGTGACGCCCCAGAGCCGGATGTTCCAGACTCGACAGGGGGGCATGATGCTACCCATTCGGCAGGCCCATCTTATATACCACCTATTGCCGTATCTCACATCGAGGTAAACATTTTAAAATTTCAGTTTTTTAATACTTGTTAATTTGTTAATTTCCACATACTTTACATTTTAGTTCATTAATGCTATATACGGTCTAATATTTACAATTATTAAACTTGCAGATGGCAGATCCTTCACAGGGGCAAGGTAATGTGGAGGTAGTGCCCATGGTCATACTGTCCCCTGAAACGTCTGGGCTCCAGGTAAACAATTAAAAATGACATTTTTTAAATACATGTTTGTTTGTTGAATCATGCATGTCTAACTACATGAACACTTGCTGACTGTAGGCACCATCCGACACATCTGGCCCATTGCCTGGATTTGCATCTCCCTCCAGGACATTCGTGAACAAGGGTCATGTGTATGTGAGGCGTTCTACTCCGAGAAAGACTCCAGCTGCCCACGACCATGGGCTTACTCACACCACGGTAATGTATATCCTTCGATGATATTTGTTGTTTAACTTGAAATCCAGTGCATAAATCGTTTTTGTTAATGTTTGAATTGCATGTTTACTGCAACAGGAACCCGAGTTGTCTGCTGAGAACCTTGCATCGATGGTTGATGCAGCAGTTAGTGCCGCATCTGCAGTGGCGACTGATCACACACAGGTATGTAACTATTTCAACATTATCTTTACATAGTTTATTATTGTTGGACCTATTGTTTATTCATGCATTTCTAACTATTTCAACATTTTTTCATTGTAGCCACCACCAGCAGGAGCAGTGCCTGGCCCCCATGGTTCAACCATCCTGGATGTTCAACCGACGGCTCCATCTGCTACACAAGCAACACAATCTCCTTTGTCAGTTGAGGTGAGATGTCCTTCAGTGACCAAGTGTTTCATGCACTTTCCATGCACCAGTTGATAATTGTTGAGATAATGTATTAGTGTACATAGTTAGTTGAATTTAACAATTGATATTTAATTTGCAGGATCCAGGGATGCACATTGATCCTAGGGATGTGCCTAGAGGATCAACGTCGGGAAAGAACAAGAGAAAGCTTGAGTTTTGATAGTTTTGGATAGTTTTGGACACATGTGCTTTTGGATACTTTTGTATATATATGTACTTTTCGATACATTTAGTTTTGGAGACATGTACATTGACTTTATTGTGCATGTACTTTTGGAGACATGTACATTGACTTCATTGGATACATGTACTTTTCGATACTTTTGGATATACATGTACTTTTGGAGACATGCACTTTTGGAGACTTTTGGATATACATGTACTTTTGGAGACATGCACTTTTGGATATATATGTACTTTTGGATACATGTACTTGTGTCATTCTAATGTGTTGATTTGTGTGGATTATCTATTACTCATGAATGCACTATGTCAAAAGAACAAACTATTATATTCAAAGGTTTCAACGAATTCACTACATGCATGCACTAATTGGTATCTAATTAAAATTTGTGATTTTGGATGATCATTACAAGTTATGTCAAAGTTCTTGCTCGTGTAATTTAATCAAACTAAATGCAATACAATGTTTTCAAGGTTTCAACGAACTCACTCATGCACACCCATTGCCATCAACTACCAATGAAAGTCTAACATTATGAGGTTCTTCTTAAAAAATGGGTAATATTTCCTTGATGATCGTAAATTGAGAACCATTTGTAGCCACTCATATAATACCATCTTCACTTATCTTTGTACATGATAATCCATATAATGTGCTATGTTTTTTAACCTAAACAATCATCAAAAACCTAGAATTATAGGGATATGACAAAGAACCTTATGGGGCACCTTATATATTAACCTTGTGTATACATTAGGATCTTTGTCATACCATTGTTTGAAATGTCATTCAATACCTTCAATTTTATCAACATCAAATTAGTAGACAAAGTGACCCATCTTTGATCTCTTGTATAGGCCTTTGTGTGCCTTATCAATAAGATGTACATCATGAATATTATCATAGGTCTCATACATAGGTGCATCCTCATCCATGCAAACAAAGGTGTCATGGATCAACCTATTATCCCTTTATTCTCAATAATATTAGTATCATTATCTTCCATAGGATCAAATTCAACTCCATCACCCCCATTATTACTACTCTAAATTACAGCCTTAGGAGTTTTGATCATGTGTTTTTGTCTCTTTAGGAGTTTTGAAATATTATACTCTATCAAAAATAATATGGAAGTTCAAATATTTAAAAGTGGCTTAAATTATAAAATGGGCGGAAATTCACCAAGTGTCCCTGAACGGCATTTTCATGCGACTTGCAACTCGACATAACTCGGAAACCGGACGTCGGACCGACGAACCGTCGACTCCGTTGGTCTCCTGGCGTGCGATTACCTCTAGGGGGCCCTCTCCCTCGTCTCCCCATGGCCCAGTGGCTTCATTGTGCATTCATTTCGTAAACTAGGGTTTTGCTCAGTTTAATTGCATGCAATCTCGCATTGGTGGGTCAACTCTGCAAAAACCTCCCCCGAGCCAGTGTTGGCAGTGTTCCCACGTCGGCATTGCCCACACACACTTGCGGGAGCCAACGACACGCAATCTTCTTGCTCCGTTTGCTTTTTGGCTCCCGGACGGAAATTCACCAAGTGTCCCTGAACGGCATTTTCATGCGACTTGCAACTCGACATAACTCGAAAACCGGACGTCGGACCGACGAACCGTCGACTCCGTTGGTCTCCTGGCGTGCGATTACCTCTAGGGGGCCCTCTCCCTCGTCTCCCCATGGCCTAGTGGCTTCATTGTGCATTCATTTCGTAAACTAGGGTTTTGCTTAGTTTAATTGCATGCAATCTCGCATTGGTGGGTCAACTTTGCAAAAACCTCCCCCGAGCCAGTGTTGGCAGTGTTCCCACGTCGGCATTGCCCACACACACTTGCGGGAGCCAACGGCACGCAATCTTCTTGCTCCGTTTGCTTTTTGGCTCCCGGACGGAAATTCACCAAGTGTCCCTGAACGGCATTTTCATGCGACTTGCAACTCGACATAACTCGGAAACCGGACGTCGGACCGACGAACCGTCGACTCCGTTGGTCTCCTGGCGTGCGATTACCTCTAGGGGGCCCTCTCCCTCGTCTCCCCATGGCCCAGTGGCTTCATTGTGCATTCATTTCGTAAACTAGGGTTTTGCTCAGTGTAATTGCATGCAATCTCGCATTGGTAGGTCAACTCTGCAAAAACCTCCCCCGAGCCAGTGTTGGCAGTGTTCCCACGTCGGCATTGCCCACACACACTTGCGGGAGCCAACGGCACGCAATCTTCCTGCTCCGTTTGCTTTTTGGCTCCCGGATGGAAATTCACCAAGTGTCCCTGAACGGCATTTTCATGCGACTTGCAACTCGACATAACTCGGAAACCGGACGTCGGACCGACGAACCGTCGACTCCGTTGGTCTCCTGGCATGCGATTACCTCTAGGGGGCCCTCTCCCTCGTCTCCCCATGGCCCAGTGGCTTCATTGTGCATTCATTTCGTAAACTAGGGTTTTGCTCAGTGTAGGAGTGTGCAATTTTTGCACACAGGGGTCAACTTTGGAAAATCATCCACCGGGCAAGTATGGCTAGTGTTCCTAGCCCGAACCTATCTAGACACACCTGCAGGAATCCCCGGAACCCGGTTTTGTTGCATGGTTGGAGTTCTATGCCCCCGGTAGGTATCCAGCAGGTGTCCCTGAAGGCCTTCTGGTAGTGAGACGGGACGAGCCATAGAATGAAGACCGTGGCTCGGATCGACGAACCGTCGACTCTGTTGGATTCAGCACACCGGGATAGTGCCAGGGATGCCCCTCCCCTCCTACCCGGTGGCCCATGTGTCACCTTGCAGGTCCATCTTGGAAACTAGGGTTTTGCTCAGTGTGGGAGTGTGCAATTTTTGGACATGGGGGTCAACTTTGGAAAATCATCCACCAGGCAAGTATGGCTAGTGTTCCTAGCCCGAACCTGTCTAGACACACCTGCAGGTCTCCCCGAAACCCGGTTTTGTTGCATGGTTGGAGTTCTATGCCCCCGGTAGGTATCCAGCAGGTGTCCCTGAAGGCCTTCTGGTAGTGAGACGGGACGAGCCATAGAATGAAGACCGTGGCTCGGATCGACGAACCGTCGACTCCGTTGGATTCAGCACACCGGGATAGTGCCAGGGGTGCCCCTCCCCTCCTACCCGGTGGCCCATGTGTCACCTTGCAGGTCCATCTTTGAAACTAGGGTTTTGCTCAGTGTGGGAGTGTGCAATTTTTGCACACGGGGGTCAACTTTGGAAAATCATCCACCGGGCGGGTATGGCTAGTGTTCTTAGCCCGAACCTGCCTAAACACTTTGGAAACTAGGGTTTTGCAGGTCCATGATGATGATGAAGATGTTGATGATGATGGCTTGGTCTAAGGTGGTGCTCTCAACTAGCTAATTCATTATGAAATATTTAACAAGACATGAATTAAATTTAATATAAGTGTATTGTTTAATATAGTGAGCATGAATTGAATTAATTTTGTTGGGTGAAGCCAATAACCAACATGATGAACATAATATAATTTTAGGGTTTACTGATTATATGTAAAAAATGGATTAAAAAACACAATTATTATAATTTTAGTTTAATGTTTATCCACTTTAATCCATATATTTTTTAGTTTTGACTATGAATACACAATAATTATTATATATATATGTGTGTGTTTTTGTGTGGATAACTTAGAGATGTATAATAAAAATGGGTAAAAGGTGGTTGTCACTAGAGACTTTCATAGTTGTATAGTGAAAATGTAATAGCTATTAAAATTTGGATTAGAAAATTATTAAAGAAAATAAATTCTATAGAAATGGGTAAAAGGTGGTTGTCGCTAGATTAAGAGAGACTTTCATAGTTGTATAGTGTACAATTGTCTAGTGGTTATGGCAGTGATGTGTAAAATCTTATGATCACATGAAAGAGATCACAAATAGGTTCATAAAACTAAGAACAACAATACTTTGAGCAATTTTTCAAAGGAAACTAGAATAGAGCCAGTAAAGAGAAAAAAATACTAAAAACTTGATTTCATACTAAAATGAATGAAAAATGGTTTTACATAAAGAAATTTGAATTACTCAAGGAACCAATTCGATTGTCTAGTGATTCATAAGGATTTAGTTGGGCTTAACATAGAGCTTAAATGCCCTTAAAGTTAGCTAAGCAACCTCTCAAACATGATTAATATATGGTTTACTGATCATATGAACATAATATAATTTTAATCCATCTCTTGTAAATTTGGCATATCAAGAACGCAAAATTGACATATTCATATGAAACATACATGTGAAAATTGAGCATATATCAATATTCAATTACAAATAGTGAAAATAGTATAGTATTAAAAGTATGTAACGTACCTCATCATGCTAGATCCCACCTATTATCATACAACCAAGCCCTCCGGATCATCTCTTATACTGATGGTCTCCATTAGTCTCTCGTGCTCTGTATCCAGTAAGAAGTAGCGTACCTTCGATGTATTTCGACTAGGCATTGTTCGTACCTGAAGGTTTGTGCCAATGATTAAGTTGGTAAAGTGATATACACTTGCACCTGGTTTGTAATCCCTGTAAACATATCCACCCTTCTTTCTTCCATTGTTGTCCCGTGTCAAGTATTCACCTTTAACAACCATAGACCCAGTTGGAAAGTGGTTGTTTTCATCGTCAGTCATGGACACAATGAGGGTTTGCTTTCCATCTATACAGCGTGCCAACCAGTATTCATCACCCCATTCAGTATCTTTTGAGGCAACCACTGCGTATATGTGCCCTGCATTATATGATTGTAGGTATATGATCAAAATATTTTTCGTGCGATACAAGGCCATTAATGTGCATTTGAAGACTACGTAAACAAACAAAAAATGTTAAGGAAATGCATCATACCGGGTTGTACAAGGTCTGAGACATGATCAAAATCTGCAGAAATAGATGATTGGTCTTCTTCCAACGGAGTTAACTCAACAATTGCACGCTAATCAAGTGGAATTGATATGCGATCCCATCCATCAACCCAATCCAATGATTCACACCCATCCCAGTCACCATCACAACAAGGCGGGCAAAAACAAGCAAGTTTTCTGGTCCAAATTTCAAATACTGGGTTATCAGAGCTTCGAACCGAATGAAAGCCACGAGTCCCAGGCACAGTCTTGCATTCCCATGCATGTGAACGATCTATGTCTACCACCTCCCAAAAAAATCTCTCCACATGTCTCTTTCTTGTGGATTCTACTCGCATAGTTGATTCCTCTCCCATTACTGACGTGCACCACCTGACTATAGATTGAGCATTTAGAATAGTAGATTCTGTAGATACTTTCAATTCCTCTCTTCGTAGGGCTGTTTTGACACATGCTCCGGCTCCATCATGCTCTCCTTTACCATGCCCAGTCTCAAAATAGTTCCACATATGTGGCACTTTGTAGTTTTTATGCAATGAACACAACCACTGAAATATGCGTGCATTTTTGAACTGACCAGCACACCCATCAGACCAAATCCAGTGTCGGTCCATCTGTATGTTCCTTCCCTTCAAGTGATCATAGAACATGATGAAGCAATGACGTACATAGTGGAATTCGTGGCACCTATCATCACTTATGTAGAAGTGATATTCCTTCAGAATTTCTCTTTGCTCTTTAGTGCTATTTGGGCCATGCCTGTATGTGATATGGACCATCAAGGAAACCTGCTCAGAGTGATAATACTGACTTTGGATCTCATTTTGAGGTTGCAGAGTGTAGTTCTCGGCAAAATCAACAACTGAAAGTATAGTACCAAGGGGAAATGTATCTCTGCATATTCTAAACTTCTCATCCTGCCATCGTGCCACGTGGACATGCTGAACATATTGATGTGTCTTTTCAATAAATTCCTTGATGAAGTCACTAACTTGTACCTGGTGACACAAAATGATCTCAATGTCAGTTTTTTGTTGTAAGTAAGGATCGAAATGTAACCGTTACAACATAATTTTATAGATATAAATGCATACCTGAGATGTCACCAATTGTATTTTTTTGCTTTCTTTCCCTGGGACTATTTCATAGTTGATATATTTGAAACTTTTCATGTCTGTAACCATTTTCCCAAATTCACTGTCTCCATTCTCGTGCATACATTGGCTCAATAATGCCATTCCAGCACAGTTGGAGCATGTTCCATCCAAACAAGATTTTGCATAGTATGTTTGCCCCTCGGGCCTATTGCACATGATGCTATGAATGAATTCTCTTGATGAAGTCGGTGGTATTGTCATGGAGCAATCCTGCACAATGTTAGTATGCAACACACGACGAATGTACAAAAATGTTTCATAGTAATATTCATATTCTACATGGTATCTACAACAACAAGTGTTACGAAGAGTATTTATTCTAACATACCATGGCTTACATTTCTCAAAAGATCTTTGCCCCAAGTTCAATTGTCTATGCTCAATCTTAAATTTTTCGTAAAGCTCTGTCTGTGTTATATCAAGAAGATGCTTAGTATGTGGCTCACGATCCTTTGAACCCCTTCTTAGTTTTAGTACATCCTTTCGGTTTGAAGAAGGCCTTGTGTGATCATGCCAAAAACTATGCACTAGTCCCTTTACTGCATCAACTAGCTTCATGTCACGACGTGGCAACCGACCAACAAAGGCCCAAAAATCTGTCTGATCGGTTGTGTCAAGATGTTCTCTTCTAATAGAATACCTACGGAGGGTTTTTACATTCAAATTAACTAGTTTGGATGTAGGCCTGAGAATACGAAGGGCCCTGGTGTTCTTATCTGCAATTGATTGTGACAACACACGACGAGCAGCATTGCGGTCCTTTGAACGTGTGTTCTTACCAATTTTACCAAATGCATCTACTAGGCTTTTAACTATATGAGAACTTGGTTCAGAATTCTTTATCATCTTTATCCCTAACTTTTTCCTAACAACATTCATGCTCCTAGATTTTAACAATGATAAAAATAATCTACATTTATCTCCATCACATTTAGAAACAAAATATTTATCAAGTATCTGTTGAGTTTGATAAGCAATACTACGTTTAGATAGCGTACCTTCAATGGAATTCATAAGTCTTTCATCAACTTGTATACGCTTCGGAGTTCTTCGACGTGTGCTTGCTAATGGAGGTAAGGGGGTTGGAATTGTACCATGTAGCGCATCACCAAGACGCTCTGGCGTTTCAGTAGTAGCTTGGTGTCCTTCATTCTCTTCCTGGTAGTTGGATGGTGGAAGTCCAACATCCTCATCCATGGTCTGTGGAAGTCCAACATCCTCATCGATGGTGTGGATAACATTCTCTTCTTCAACAGTAGGCAAAATGTCCAACGCCTCTCTGACTTCATCGCTTGTATAACCACATCCGGATAGCAAATTGTGTGTTTCTTCGTGAGCTTCATCTTGAGATGGTAACTTATCACTTTGACTTGAAGTGGGAATTGAAACATCCCCTAATGAGCACCTACGTTTTGCTTCTTGATTACTTCCATGGGGTGCTTGTTCAACAACTATTGTGGAAATTGAAGGTCCCTCTTGTCGTGGATTAATAGGATGAACCATGGTATCCTCTACAATTGGATTTGGATTAGTTTCCAAAGAAAGCCTCTGATTCATCATGTATATTCTTTTCTTTTCTTTCTCTTCTTCAATGACTTCTTGAGGTCTCTTCTTCCTTGTTGATTTGTTTACTCGGTTACGTGCATTCCCCATCACCACAATGATCAATTCAATATAGTTTGTTTTTGTTGCTCCTCAATTACAAGCTCTTCAATAATAAGCAAATGGAAGTTCTTCCTTGTTGGTCTTGAAGCTTGATATCTTACCTTGTGTGCTCCTCAAATATAGGCAAAATGAATCTTTCAAAGGCCTTATCTTTGGTGTTCTTCAATTGGAGATTCTTCAAGCTTGCTAATTATTTTCTTCAAATATGGCCATATAACCCAACACCACAGTGAGCAACCATGAAAGATGTCCTCAATGCTGCACCTGCATAAAAAAAAATGATGGAGTTGGTGTAGAATGTGAAAATTTTCAGACGCGGGCTCGTGCTGTTCGAAAAATCGCGGGATTGTTGCTTTCGTTCGGACAGAGTGAAGTTGCTCTCGGACAGCAACAGTCCATTATTTCTGGAGTTCCAAAACGCGTACGCGTTATATAAATATAAAACGCGTGCGCGATATGTAGTGAACAAACGCGAACGCGATATAGTCAAGCACAATAAATAGGTTAGGTGCACGGCTAGGGCAACGAACAAAATCAAAGAAAACTAATAATTTATATGATTGCATACAAAACAAATGTTTTGTATGGTTTAATACCCCCTAGCTCTCTCCCAATAATCCCTAGATACCCCCTATCTCTTTCTAAATATCTGTCCCTCATTCTCCCTACATGTTTCTTTCATGTTTCTTTCTCTCCCTTCAGCCATGTCTCTACCACCCCACTCTCCATCTCTCCACCTTCTCTTTATCTTCGTCATTATCCCTCCCTATAGCACTCTCTCCCTTCTTCTCCCTTAATCACTAACCCTCTACGCCTTTATCCCTCCCCCCTGCCCTCTCTGTCTTACCTTGTTCCTAGAGCCCCTCCCCCATAAAGGCCTTTAGACCCTCTTCTAAATATTAATCCCTAAGTGCATAAGTGCACAAGATGATGAGGAGGAGGAGGGTGATGACAATGAAGATGATCATGATGTAGATGAAGATGATAAAGATGATGAGGAGGAGGAGGGTGATGACAATGAAGATGATCATGATGCAGATGAAGATGATAAAGATGATAATGTTGATGAAGATGATGGTGATGATGATGAAGATGTTGATGATGATGGTGATGAAGATGTTGATGATGATGGTGATGATGATGGTGATGAAGATGATGGTGACATGATGGAGATGTTGATCTGATGAGGAAGATGATGATGATGATGGTGATGATGGTGATGATGATGAAGATGTTGATGAGGACGATGATGGAGATGAAGATGATGATGATGAAGAAGATGATGATGATGGAGATGTTGTGTTGATGGGGAACCTAGAGATGACAATGATGATGAAGATGGTGATGGTGATGGTGATGGTGATGACGATGAAGATTTTGATGATGATGCTGATGGCGATGATGATGAAGATGTTGACGATGATGGTGATGGTGATGTTGAGATGATGATCATGATGATGTTCAGAAGATCATGATGGTGATGATGGTGATGATGATGGAGAAAATGACAATGATGGATATGTTGATGAGGAACCTGCAGATGCCAATGATGATGATGATGGAGATGTTGATGAGGAACCTACAGATGCCAATGATGATGGTGATGACGATGAAGATGTTGATCATGATGGTGCTGGTAATGATGATGATGATGATGATGACGAAGATGATGGTGACATGATGGAGATGTTGATCTGATGAGGAAGATGATGATGATGATGATGGTGATGATGATGAAGATGTTGATGACGATGATGATGGTGATGAAGATGATGATGATGAAGAAGATGATGATGATGGAGATGTGTTGATGGGGAACCTAGAGATGACAATGATGATGAAGATGGTGACGGTGATGATGATGAAGATTTTGATGATGATGCTGATGGCGATGATGATGAAGATGTTGACGATGATGGTGATGGTGATGTTTAGATGATGATCATGATGATGTTCAGAAGATCATGATGGTGATGATGGTGATGATAATGGAGAAAATGACGATGATGGATATGTTGATGAGGAACCTGCAGATGCCAATGATGACGATGATGGAGATGTTGATGAGGAACCTACAGATGCCAATGATGATGGTGATGACGATGAAGATGTTGATGATGATGGTGTTGGTAATGATGATGATGATGATGATGATGATGATGAAGATGAAGATGATGGTGACATGATGGAGATGTTGATCTGATGAGGAAGATGATGATGATGATGATGGTGATGATGATGAAGATGTTGATGACGATGATGATGGTGATGAAGATGATGATGATGAAGAAGATGACGATGATGATGGTGATGAAGATGATGATGATGAAGAAGATGACGATGATGGAGATGTGTTGATGGGGAACCTAGAGATGACAATGATGATGAAGATGGTGATGGTGATGACGATGAAGATTTTGATGATGATGCTGATGCTGATGATGATGCTGATGATGATGATGATGATGATGAAGATGTTGACGATGATGGTGATGGTGATGTTCAGATGGTGATGATGATGATGATGATGATGATGATGATGGAGATGTTGATGAGGAAGGGGGAGATGACAATGATGATGAAGATGTTTATGGTCATGAAGATGATGATGATGGTGATGATGGAGATGATGGAGATGATGGAGATGGCGATGAAGATGATGATGATGATGATGATGGTGAAGATGATGAAGAAGATGACGATGATGGAGATGTTGACCTGATGACGATGAAGATGATGATTATGGTGATGATGATGAAGATGTTGATGCTGATGATGATGGTGATGAAGATGATGATGATGGAGAAGATGATAATGATGGAGATGTTGATGAGGAACCTACAAATGCCAATGATGATGATGATGATGATGGTGATGACAATGAAGATGTTGATGATGATGGTGATGGTAATGATGATGAAGATGATGATGATGATGGTGATGGTGATGGTGATGTTTAGATGATGATGTTCAGAAGATGATGGTGACATGATGGATATGTTGATCTGATTCAAGGAAGATAATGATGATGATGATGATGGTGATGATGATGAAGATGTTGATGATGATGATGATGGTGATGAAGATGATGATGATGAAGAAGATGATGATGATGGAGATGTTGATGTTGATGGGGAACCTAGAGATGACAATGATGATGAATATGGTGATGGTGATGGTGATGGTGATGACGATGAAGATTTTGATGATGATGGTGATGGTGATGATGATGAAGATGTTGATGATGATGGTGATGGTGATGTTTAGATGATGATCATGATGATGATAATGATGATGGAGATTTTGATTTGATGAGGAATATGATGATGATGATGATGATGGTGATGATGATGAAGATGTTGATGATGACGATGATGGTCATGAAGATGATGATGATGAAGAATATGATGCTGATGGAGAATATGATTCTCACAACTCCCTCTAGTCTCTCTCTCCCCAACCATCAATCTCTCTCTCTCTCTCTCTCTGTCTCTCTCTCTCTCTCAAACACACAGACATACACACACATTATGTCACTTTCCATTCTCAAACCCATACCCCCTCCATCCATATCTATCTCCAACTTTCTCCCTCCATCCCTCACCCTACCTTCTCTCCCTCCCTCTCTCATCGCCTGTCTCTCACCTTCTATCCCTCCCTCATCTTTCCCTCAACCTATCCCAATCTCTCCATCACTCCCTCTCTCTCCATCGCCACCACTCTCTGCATGTCTCCCACCAACACTTTCTGTCCCTCCCTTCCTATCTCTTATTTCGTTCTATCCCCATCTATCTCTCACTCCCTCCAAATCCATTCCTCCCCATTGTCCCTCTCCCTCCCTCGCTCTATGTCTCTCCCCCCCTTGTATTCTTTATTTCTCTCTCACATCCCCCTTGCCTCCATCCATTCCCCCTTGTCACTCAAGTCTCACTTTCAACTTCTAACCCTATACCTCTTCAGAACCTATTCTACTCCTAATAGTGCTCTCAAGCTCCACTTCCCTTCACCCCCTATAGCCCATCATGTTCTCATTCCCTTCATCTCTCGCCACTCAAGCTTCCAACATCCTTCTAAGCCCTTGACCCTTTCCCACCCCTATTAAATATTAACCATAGATTCCCTTGACCCTTCCCCACCCCTTCTCAAATATTAAACAAAATTTCCCTTGACTTCTACACCCCCTCTTTCTCAAGTATTAAACATGTATTTTATGATTTGAATAACGCGAGCGCGTTTTGTAACTATATAACGCGTACGTGTTATGTAGTTATATAACGCGTACGCGTTAATTATTGATATAACGCGCACGCGTTATTTAGTTATATAACGCGTACGCGTTATTTAAATCTAAAAGCGCGGCAATATTTTTGAATTTAAACAGGCCGAGTCACATGCTCACATGTCAACAATAATCCTATGTGTATGCTTTGGAGTTTGCTTCGGTAATTCCAAACCTGTGCTATGTTAATGAAAAACCAAAGCTAATTGGGTATTTCTTCCAGTTTCTGGAGAAGCCTGTGCTTAGCCACTCGTTACAATATGCTACACAGAGTCATTTTTGACGAAATCTTAGACACAAATAGCATTTTTTCTGCAGATTCCAAATATGTAACTTTTATTTTGAAATATTAATTTTTCCTATTTTCTTTCAATTTCTTTTTTGTCCTACCTCCTTAACTCGTGAAACACATTGTTAGTGTTTCTTCCATAACTTTTTCAATTCTCAATCATTTCAAAAAAAAATTGTATGGTGCACAAGAGGACACTAACCTCCACGTTCTATGAAAAACCCATTTCAAGAATTTTGCATTAAGACCTTCAAAGGCTCTACCCACAAAAGATGTACTATTTTTGAGGTTTGATCACTTAGACAATTATAAAAAAATTATAAAATTACTAATTTAATTTTCGAAAAATAATGGCGCACAAGTGCTATGTGTTCTCTACATGCATGCCGATTTTTGTAGCTTGATTCCATCATTTAGGCCCTCAAAGGCTCTACCCACAAAAACATATACCTTATCATTTGCCTGAAAAATAAAAAGTGTCTGTTAGGAAAACTGAAACTTGACATAGCTATGCAAATTTTCAATACATAAAAGTTATATATTCAGAAACGTGATTCAATTTCCTACATTTCATCTTTTTTACTCAATGCAAGAGATTTTACGTAAGTAAATCAAAAAATCCAAGTAAGTTGAGGGATGCCTGCTTTTTCAGTTTTCTATTGCATCTAACGTGCCAAAAGTGACCCTCATTAGCTTGCACTGACCCAAACCTTGAAAAACACGTTTGTTGCTGACTTTTTGCATCCATTTAGATATAACATTTAAGTTCCAATGCTTTTTGTTAGGAGTACTTGTTTTCGATGACTAAAAGATAACATCCCGTTGACCAAAGCCACACACTCCAGAGCTGAGACACAAGGTAAACATGGATTCTATCCAACAAAGAGGTGTAAGTGGCGGAGTCCTCGATATCACTTATCAAAGTAATAGTCAGGATCAAACCAATAAATGGAAAAGATGGATGGGTGGAGAACGTGAAAGGTGATGCCATCAGAGAAAAGGTAAGGCTAAGTCCATGTTAGGTAGGAAATACTATCCAGCATATGTAATGTCCTTACACTAGGGACTCTCTAACCACTCATGACACAGCTTTCACTACATGAAGCTCAGTATGGCACTATCAGTAAACATGCCTAGTCATAGTAAATAAAAAAAACTATAGAGAAATTGAAACATCTAAATGCAATAAAAATATACTTCTACTCAACCATATACCTGCCTCTGGAACATCTGCATCTGATAATGGGAAAAGGACATCATCTCCGGCTAATTGCTCTGCAATGAATGGACCATGACTACACCAGAATCATCTCAATGTGGTCATGTAGGCTCAATCATGACAAAGGGGCATACTGCTGCTGCTGGATCGGAAATATACCTCACCGCTGAAAACTAGGCTCATATCAACCACATGACTAGCTCAATGGACTGGAAAAAATATGGTCTGCATAATGGTATCCTAGCTACAATGTATGTGATAACAGCCACCATCCCATCATCTACTTCTTCGTCACTTTCTCAACCTAGAATTACAATAAGAGTAGTGACGATCCCTTGAGCCCATGTCGCAAACATTTCAATATCCAAGGGGTAGATGGGCCCTCCTCCTTTCCTTGATTGTATTTAAGGTGTGCAAATAGTTTGGCTTTCTTGAATAGGATTATTTTCCTATATTTGGTCATTTGCATTTTGAGAGATACTATTTCCTTTCCTAGGTCAATTCCTAGCATCTAGTTGACGAAAAAATCCAGTAATTTGGAATAACCCATTTTCACCATCGAATTTAGTGATGGAGGTGACTGAATTGAAATTGTTGGTGCATTATTGAATGAACACAGGCAACATAAATGTGTTTGGGACAATATGCTTGGCTAAACCAGAGGACCATAGCTTGCAACAAATATTCGAGACTAGGGATTTTCCATAAGAATATCCTGTCAACTGTTTGGGAGTGCATTTCATGAATTGAGGGGTGGCTATGGAAGACCATTCATCTTCCAATGGAGGGTGTTGAGAGAATGAGTCGTCACTAGCTTCGGAATTGCTAGAAATATGTTCAGAGGAGCTACCAAATATGGCTTTTCTCTTTCCAGTCATGTTGAGTTCCAGAGGTCAAGACTGGGTATACTTATCGATGATTACGCAACGATTTAAATCACTTATAGGGGGATATTTTCAAAGCATTATGACAAGAAACTCACGTAAATTTGGATAGGAATTTCCAAAGAACTGTGAGGAGCTAGAGGTGACTTACTCAATCTACTATGATGGTGACAGACTAGCTTCCTCGAATGACGATGTCTTCATGCGACTCGAGCTTTAGAGGTTGCAAATATTTGTTCATAGTTTCTAATGAATATGTTTAGTGGAAATGATAACTCTTCGATGAAAAGCTTTGAAGGCTACCATATACAGTATTTACATGCCGGATGGAAACCATTAAATCCGCTACATTCGAGCATCAATATCACATTTATTTGCACTTGTGGTATCTTCCATGACCTATTTGAGTTGGAGGTATGGAAGATTGCTTTCTTAATTGGTGATAAAAGCTCAGCGGGAGAAATTATGTCTTTGGTATTCAACTTTACCCATAAAAGTCCTAGAATCAGTAAATTCTAGCAGTATCTATAGTGGAACCTTCGGTTTTCTGGGGGATCCTAGATACTCAGGTGAATCCTGCAGAATCACTTTAGCAACGGATAAATACCCACAACACAAACGACTAGGATGAGATATTTAAAAGATGCTTAATCAGATTTGAGTCCTTCCAGTGGACCCATCCCTATTTATTTCTTGTTTAGTTGGTCGACCATGAAGGGATTGGATGAGGTGGCAGAAAATTAGTTCATAAATTTGAGCCATCCGTGCAGTATTCCTCCTTGCTATAGCTAGCACACCTCCCTTGGTGTGAATGATCCTGATTCACCTTACTGACTTTTCCATTATATCTCATATGTTTTTGCGCCTCCAACCTTTTTATCCCACGTTCTATTTCAAGAGTATGAACGACCATGATTAGACCTTGTGAAATTGCATAGTTAATCTTGTTCGTCCGTGCACATCCAATATTTCTATACCCTGTTCAATTTTACGAGCACGAACAGCTGCAAATGGACTTTATGGACTTGCTCGAACAATCCTGTCTATTCACGTTTGCGCCTCCATTCTCCTTTGTCTTTAACTATAGGGGACTTCAACCCTTAAGAGATCCGAAATCATCAACCCCCAGTTGTACAACTTTTCTCTATTTAAAATTTTCCAAACGAGAAGAGAGAGGGTACCTGATATTAACAATAATTCATGTGCCCCAAGCATAAGTTTCATCTATGTTTCTGTCAGGATCGAAGAGGATCCCTCAAGACCTGTCACGCTACTTCTCCAACCAAATTAATCTGCTATTTATAAGACTGGAACTTCATGGTTGAATTCTGCTGATCCTTCCATCTTATGTCCACGGATCCCTTCAAGTTGGTTAGACTTATGATGAAGGCCCGGTCTGATACCCATTGATGGACACAATGGCACACTGAGAGCCCGGGGTGAATCAGTGGGCCAGCTCTTATGACCAATTTTCAACTTCTTCTAACCCTAACATATATCATTTACATTTCCACTTTAACACTTATGCAGAGATCATTCTTCACACTAGGCTATACATCAATAATCATTAAACTAGTCATTACATTTCATCAATTTTCCCTTGTCAACACAATCATGTCACAAATCTGTCCTCAATCATATCTTCCACAGTCATGTCACCAATCTGTCCTCAAGCAAAACTGTCATCTATCATTACTGCTGCCAATTCTATTGTACAATCACATCATCATTCACAAGCACAACATTATTCTGTCCACATCTTCATCTCTTCATCAATATGCTTGCCCATAATATCAAGTTGTCTCTGTCAAGTCAAGCTTCCATCTTCGACTACCTTTGTTGCTGTGCTACTACCTCAGAAAACCCCTGAAATCAGAGCTCTCCATCACTTACTGAAATATTCCCCTGATCCACTTTTTCAAAATAAAGATTTGTCCTTTATTTATACTTTTCCTTCTCCATAAACTCTGGAGACCGACATGTCACTTTATTTTTATTTTATCATTAGATGATTAAAATAAGGTTTTTTCTTGGTGGCCATTCCTTCAAACTAGGAGATTTTAGTCAACAAGCTCAACTCGTGTGGGTTCAAGACCCAAAGTACCACATGCAAGAGTTTTAGGGACTCAAGCCCATCATCATCACACTCACCATCAAACATCGTCAACAAGCAACCAAGTATATCCTTCAGAGTCCCTACTCCATCATATGCTCGTAGAGGCTTTTTGGAATGCCCACAAGGGCTCCATTTCATGCCCGCAAGGGCTTCTAAAAGGGGCTAATAAGGATGCCCGCAAGGGATTCTTGAAATGCACGCAGGGGCTAATAAGGATTCCCGCAATGGATCCAAATTATGCCCGCAAGGGGCTCAAGAAATGCCTGCAATGGGATTTTGAATATGCCTGCAGTGGTCCTTCAATACCTTAATAAAATGCCCGCAGGCTGTCTAGAATATGCCCGCAGGGACATATAGAAATGCCCGCAACACTCCATAAAATATGCCCGCATATGCTTTGGAAGATGCCCGCATGGGCTCCTTTGACATGCCCTTCTTTGATGCCCGCAAGGCCTTCTCCACATGTCCTCATCTGCCCGCAGGAACCTTCAAATGCCCGCCATGTCTTGTCCTTTGCTATGCCATGCTTGATTTGTCATCCACCTTTGTCATACTTGTCATCAATGCTTGTCATGCTTTCCAAGGCATCCTTCAATGCTTGTCATGCTTCTTTGTCCTTTGTCATGTCATCAACCTTGCTTGTCTTCAACCTTTGTCATTTTGTCATGCTTTCCATGTTTTCCAAGTCATCAACCTTGTCATGTTTGCTTGCCATATCATCATCAAGTCTTTGTCCTTTATGCCATTTGTCTTTTGCCATGTCATCATTCTTTGTCTTTGTCCTTTGCCCATTGCCATGCCATGCTTCAACCTTTGCCATCAATGGCAACTTTGCTCGTCACCCCAACTGTATAACTTTTCTCTATGTAAAATTTTCCAAACGAGGAGGGAGAGGGTACCTGATATTAACAACAATTCCCGTGCCCCAAGCATAAGTTTCAACTATGTTTCTGTCAGGATTGAAGAGGATCCCTCAAGACCTGTCACGCTGAAATAACTATATAAATTACTAAATAAAACATAATCCTAAAACAAGATATACAAACAAATTTCAAACTACACCAATTTCCAATTTCAGTCTTGAAGAGAAACTATATAGAGTTTTTTCTAAGCAAACAAGTCTAACAAATGATAAAGATTAGTATAGAAATGAAAATCTACTTAGAAAAAAGAATACTTATGCCCATAACACAAATTTTAATTTTATTAAATATATTTCAATTTTATTAAGCATATTTCAATTAGAAAAAAGAATACTTGTACCCATAACACAAATTTTAATTTTATTAAATATATTTCAATTTTATTAAATATATTTCAATTATAAAACATTTTGATTCATTCGACAAATTTTCATTCTACATTATCAAACATGTAATTATGCAGTCTCAAATATTTTCTACTCCAGGAAAGAAAGGAACGAATAGCCAACTATGCATATTACCTTTCTTTCAAGTTATTGTATTTGATCCTCCAATATGTTAGTCTGATACATGCCAAAAAGTAAATAAAAGATCGCCAAACTATGGATATTACCTTTCTTTCAAGTTGTTGTATTTGATCCTCCAATATATCATTCTGACACATGCCAAAAAGTAGATAACCAAAATAATATAGAAATAGAAGTTATCAATATAAGATTACTTTTATACAATTAAAAAAATTACTAAAAGTTAAATCCATTATAAGATTATTTTTTAACATTTCAAAAACACACACTAAAAAATTAACATAAGTAGCATGCTGTTATATCTACCTTTCGTGCTCGTATAAGGCTTAATCCTCGTTCAGCTTGGCTCTCCAAGTGAATAATTTCCTTTAATGAACATGATTCCAAACACTCCCCCAACATCTTTCTGCCATAAATTGGAAATATAAAGATGTATTGATAAGATATAATATTAAACTCAATTGCATGGATTAAAGTTGAAAGTTATATTACCTTTGTGATGATTCTAGAATATTAATTCTTTTCTCTATATTTGTAATTTCTCGATTTAAATACTGCAGGCAGAATATAATCATAAAACCTTGTTAGTAATTGAATATTTAAAGCTTGACCAAATTTATTTGGATTTTCTCTATTTAAATAGAAAAATATAATCATAAAAACTAGTTAATAATTGAATATTTAAAGCTAGAACAAATGCATATTAATGGTTAAGTATAATTATCAATCATCATTGTCTATATGAAAATAGTTATAAACAACCCTTTTTGTTTAAAAGAAAATGAAAATGAGGTTTTCTAAAATCATTATCTATAATTTTACTATATTGATTTATTTAAAGATTTATAAGTGAATGAGTTTTTAAAATCCATATTGCTATTGATATGATCCAAGGGGAGCATTTTTCTGAATAAATATATATGAAATGACCCCAAGGGAGCATATATGGAGTAAATCTATATCTAATAGGGTTGGCCTAATAAAAGGGCTAATGTGCAATGAATTGGAATACACGCACATAAATATGAATCTATGAATGTGTTAATGTATTTGGAAGAGCTTATCATTTTCTTGAATGAGTTATTGTGCAACTCATATCCCTTGTATACTTTTTAGTTTTGCTCGGTGTTCACCATTTTTGTACATGGTGTGTATTCTGGTTTATTATGATTTTTTAAGGATTACATGCATAACATTTTGTACAAAAGCATATGGTCTTTAGCTTGTCTATTTAAAAACAACTTATATTTCCATTTTTCCTATAAATATTTTTCTTGAAGGTTTGAGACAACAAAATTAGTCTAAAACTCACAAGAAACAACAAAGTTCCTATGAAAAAAATTTCAATTTTTGTTCATGTGGCCCATTTCTACTTTTTTATATGATTCAAGTGATTTGACGATAATGTATATATGCCATTTTCTGCTGCTTTACCATGTTAGGTGATATAAATGATGATATATTATTTGATGTTGTACTACATATCGTTGATGCTACATGATGTATTGGTTGTTTGATGGGTATAGTTAGAAGTACCACCCATAGGTTAACGAAGGTAAAGGATTCTTGATTTACCTGCATACCATTGAATCAGTATGTGTCTTGGTCTTTACAAGGATTCTTACCCCCTTGTTTGGATCCATATCTAGCCACTCACATTTCGTCTACATCACTTCATATTTTGCTCTGCATCCCAAGGGTTTCAAATTGATAATTTGGCTCTTGCTCTCCCTCTATGTAACTCTTTCACCATGTGTGCCTCCATATTTTCCCTATGTCTTGGGTTTGTTGTGTTGTAGTGAATCCTTAGTACACTACTCTTTCTGGTATATCCATGTGGCCAACTGTTAATAGTCAGGAAGAACTTTAATTGAACAATGCCTTCTCCTTAGATCCAAAAAAAATCCCTACCAATAAAATGGTTAGTAGTTGGAAGGATAGCTAATCCCTGTCAAGGATATGGTCTCTTGGATGGTAGTAGGGAAAGGCCTATTTGCATTATGGTTTGCCGAGGTAGCTCTATTAGGGCTATGGACACTTGCTAGTAATGTAGCTAAGGCCATGCCATCACTGGTATCCCAAAACGTTTAAAACCAAGGCCAATATCTTTCAATCCACTAATACAGTTCAAAAAGAAAGGAAAATGTTACTAACGTGATCAAAGGGGAAAGGTACCTCAGAACACACTCTCGTGTTAAGACACTTCGGTATTGTCCACACTACTAATGAAACTTGCAATGGAACCTTTTATCATTCATCTTGAGTAAGTCAATCGATTAAATCTCACATCACTTGCCCAAACTTGCTCGAGTCATGTATAGCCACCCCGAAGAAGAAAATAGTCGTTGTAAATACTTTGATGTTGTTATGTAATTGGTTTGTTTGTAAATCATCTATCTCATGAATCTATTTGAAAAGATATATGGTTCTTTGGGATATCATCATGTTTGTCATGAATAACTATATGATGACTCACTTGTATGATCAATTGCATCTATTGTATACTTATATTGATCCACCAGGGACATTCTTATAGTCAATGAAGTATCATTAGGTTACCATCATCAACTATATCCAGAACAATGCTAGATGGTCAATAGCCAATCCAATTCACTAATGATGATGGCGATGATGATGGTTAACCTCCACTGAGACAAACTTTTGTCTATAAGACCTTTAGAGTAAAGAAAGTAATTATTTTTTTTTGTAAATTTTTCTTCTGATGCTCAAAAAGATTAGAAAGAAGTGTTCCTAGATAACCATAGTTTTGACATGTTAGAACTACAGGGATGTATGTATTGTAGCAAACATTATGAAAGTCTGATTTGATGTGGGAAGACGTAGGGCACTTGGTGGCCTCTTGAAATGCTGACCTTTTTACAGGTTTCAATTCAAGAGCCTAACTTTAAATATCGACGAGGGATCATACAAAATTCAAAGGTACTTTGCACTGTATGTGCACTGCTAAGAGAATTCTAACCTAGAATGATAGAATTTGGGAATGTAAAAGGGAAGTATATGAAACCTCTGTGTTATGAAAGCACAATCCTATTTTGATGAAACCATATCTTTAATGGATGAAAGCATGAATCTATTCTAATGAAAGCAAAAGAATACATCTATTTAATGAAAGCATAAATCTATTCTAATGAAAGTAAAAGCATACATCTATTTACTGAAAGCATAAATCTGTTCCAATGAAAGCAAAAGCATACATCTATTTATTGAAAGCATAAATTTGTTCTAAGGAAAGAAAAAGCATACATTTATTTTCTGAAAGCATAAATCTGTTCTAATGAAAGCAAAAGCATACATCTACTTACTGAAAGCATAAATCTGTGCTAATGAAAACAAAACGCATACTCTACGAAATCATAAATCTATTTAATGAAATGCTTTGGAAAAGTGACCTAAGAGAAATAACTGTTGATGCAAACGGAAATGTGCTAATCTATAATTTCCAAATAGAAATCGATATGAATCAAACCTAAAGTACAAATATTATGAAAATTGTTTAGTGCATAATAATGTGAATCTATAAAACTGCCTTTACAGAATGAGCCTACAAGACTATAGGCGCCATATATCAAAACTATAGACACTGTTGCACAGAGCTACGGATAAAACAATCATTTCCATAAATGAATTCTATGTAGTAAATAATGCTCTAAATAATTCATGATTACTTGTTTGATCATAAATAACGAAATGCATGAATCATAATGTAAATACAACACAAAACTCCTATCCTACTTAATGAGGGGGCCCTCCTCAAATCGTATAGGGGAACTCGTAGATGATGTAAAATTATGTTTCTTCGTTAATCTGGTATAAAATCCATATCAACTGTAAAACTTGAGTGCTGTGAAAAAATGTCTAAAAACGGAAGATAACAACTTCATTCCAATCCATTTGAGCTTATTCTTTAGAAAATATTTTCCGACCAGAGTGACATCCAACCTATGGGGGGAATGTGGCTCTCTCCTTTTCACATCTCCTGAAATTCTTTTCCATCTATCCCTTATGACATCTTGTACTTCCCCAAGGGTGATGTCTACGGTTTTTTCAAAGTGCTCAATGGCTTCCTGCTGCTTTTCCTAAAGGATAGGAATTAAGTCCTCATCAGCTATTATGGTATTATGATCTTGGATCACTTTCTCTAGATGCATCACTTCTGCTCTCACCCATAATGCATTTACTCATTCCTCCGACTGGTATAGATGAGCATCTTGTGATCTTTCAATTTCATGGTTCATCCAGGGGTAGAGTGCCCTTAGTTGGAAATCACCAACATATGGGTTTGGTGACCAGTTAGGTGAATGGGACATGACCAAGTTTTAGAGGAAAAATTCGCATAGCTGGTCCTTTTCAAGCTCTACGCTATCGAGTGAAGTGTCCACAAAATATTTTGGGGTGGCTATTTCCAATCGTAAACTATTTTTCAATCTATGCAACTAAAAATGGCACCATTTTTCTTTGAGATACATGGTATAAATCCTGGATGGGGGTCGATACACGTTGATTTCTTCATAAAGTTTAGCAGAACTATCCAGGATAGTTTCCAATTGTAGGATCTGCTGGTATTTTTGAGCCAACCTCTCTTGAGCTTTGCTCAATTCTGCCTGTAGTGCTTGGTTCTTCTATTCCAAGTGCTTCTCTTGGCCAGCATGCTGCATTTTTAAAATTTGAATTTTCTCATGCATGATTGGGGATGTTGTCGATGCCACAGCCTAGGTTACATGGGACTGTGCCACTATCTTCAGTGTTGCCAATTATTCCCTAACACTTGATAATTCAGACAATCCCTCAGATAGACGGGAATACTTTTTGATCTGCGTCTCTTCTTTGGGTGATGTACTGTCTTTGAGTGGTGTTTCTTCTTCTGTTGACAGAAAAGGGTCTCCTTGTTCCATTTCAAATTCCTCAGAGTCTTGTTGATCTAGGGGTGTTTGTCCTGACTCTTCTTCATCCTTTTCTTCCTTTTCTCTTTCCTTCTCTTCCCCGATTTTTTGCTCATTTTTAAGCCTCATGCTCTGTCGCATGAATTCATATGCTCTAGCGAATGATGTTGGTGGTTTCTGAACAAAGGCATCTCTGGAATGCTTTGTTTTCATCAAGGCTTCATCCACGACTTCATTGTCATCTATTTCTAAGTCAATTTTCCTTCTGGCCCCTGACTGAGTGGCTATCTTCTTCATTTTCTCTCTTGTAATGGGAGTCGAGGCCGAAATTGGGGTGCCCTTCATTCTCGGTACTGTTATCACACAACTTGTAGTTGTCTCTAAATGTTATCCTATCCAAGACGGTAGAGGTGTAGGCAACTAAAGAGGTGACCCAAGAGATGCCACAGTTCCCAATGCAAGTTGGTGTCATGCTAACCGAGGCACTCTTCAATTTAGATCTAGCCTAAGCAAGACCAAGGGGGAGACCCTATCTAACCTATGAAGGCTAGCGAACCCACTCAAGACCTCCTACGGAAATGTGAGAGACAAAACATGAAGAGACCAAGAGGGGTAGATCTAGATCTAGAATGGATAAGTGGACCCAAGGAATTAGGGCTTGGTTAGAAAGGCTTATGAGTTGACAATTTGTTCAACCAATGAAAGATAAGGCCACTTAAAATATGGAAAATGGTCCAAATGGGGCCCAAAAGGTAAAGATTGAGATGAAATGGCACTAGGGGGATCGCTATGACATGGATCTATGGATTTGAGAAGAAAAAGAAATACCCAAGATTGGGATCTAGCAAATGGCCACCTACCCAACAAGTGCGACCTCCCTTAGAGAGGCCCAGTGCCTTAGATCGAGGGGAAAATGGAATCGGATGTCCACCAAACTTTAGATCAGGAATGTTAAGATGATTATTAAGGTGGGTTTTAATTATTTAACCCAAATGTTTGCTAGATCTCCATATATCTAAAAAATAAAATAAAAATACAAGGGTTTTGACTTTAGGGTTTTGAGATCTAGAATCAATGGATAAGCAAAAGAAGTAAAATACGTACCATTCAAGCGTACTTGGATAATGAGATGGATTCCAATTATGATGAGGATTACTTCCCCACAGATCAAATGAATAATTTGTAGTTTCTCTTGCTAGTGCGATTTCCCAAGTCCACATGTGCGCCCCTCTCTTCCTTAAAAACCAAGGAGACAAAGCTCAATTAGGCAACAAAACGAGGGTAGATACAAGACAGAGGTAAAAGATAGAAAATGATTGGTACAAAGACAAAATCACTCCCTGTTTTAACCCAAAATTCGACAGAATATTGCAGGGCAAGCCTCCCCACCAATGCGCACTCCTCCAAATCATCCTCTTCACCTGTAAATCAAAATTGTTGAAAAAGATACAAGATAGCTACAAAATATCCTTCAGTGCAATGGAAGAAGCATTTACAATCATCATAATCAAAAATCCAAATCAAGATCCAAGTATGTGCTCAAAAATTATTTCTTCTATTCGAGTAGCCACGAGCCAAATATCTCTAGATGCCGTTACAATAGGGTGGTCTCTTCCTTAAATAGGATGAGGGAGACTAAAACCCTAAACCACTTTTGAAATGAGTGGTTGAGATCAAAGGATAAAATAATACAATCAATGGCTAAGATGAGTCGGTACAATATAACAAGGATCACTCACATGAGAGGGATGCGCACTACATAGAAGAAGCCTAAGGGGGGTGCGCACCACATAAAATGACTAAAATACAAGTTGCACCACATAAGATGACAAGGACAAGACACTAGGAGCACATGGTGGGGCTAGGAGGAACTACTTTCCTTCACTAGCATCACCCCATGGCACAATAACATAATGTATGACTCATTTCCATGTCCAAGTGTACAAATGATCAAATCATGGCCCCCTTAACTGAGAGAAGAATGCATCAAAACAAATACTGATGACTGTGTGGACCCCACTAACTGCTTCAAAGTGATTTGGAAGGAGTGGGATACACCATAGATGACCTCAAAGCAGACCTCATGCCACACACTTTCCTCAATTTCTCAAATGGAATTCAGAAATGAGCTTTTTATTCCATTTTTATTCCTCCTAAAAAACCACCAAACTACCCAAAAACAACTTCCTGGTGCCCGAGCACAAAACTGACTGTACCATCATGTCCGAAATGGGGTAATATGGTAATAACAAGTGGCTGGACCACCCCCTTCCTCCGTAGCACCCTGGGAAACGACTTGCCTCCAATGCATCTGCTGGACAAGCCACATCAGCATAGCCAAACTGGCCAATAGGTGAAAAACTACTAATATCATCTCTGGAACTGCCTGGAACTGAAAAGTAACTGTCTCAATGGGTTCAAAAGACCCAAATACACTATAGATGAGTACTCATACACCTCATGGTAACCTATAAGATCATCTGTAGCATCCACCATACCCAGACAAATAAAAATATGATGATCTGGAAATAATAATAATCAATAAAAATTGAATCAATCATCATCTGAAATCCGTGTCCAACATATGGAGTCATCAAAAAGTATACAAGGGACCACAGATCGACATCATGTAACATAAATGGTCCACCTCATCACGGATCCCAAGGTTGACCTTGGTCAAACGTGGTTTGGCCAGTCAAACTGATCAAAATATGACCCAAGATTAAAGAAGCCTGTTGTTGCTAGTGCAAATAGTTAAGACATGCTCTTTAAATCATTTTCATAGCAAGAATGTAAAACATTAAAAATCATTTCACTGTAGTTAATAGATAATAATAGGTTAATTAATAATTTTCTTTCAAAGAGAACCTCATGAATATACTCATTTGTAGACATGATCAATTTGTTAGCAGAGGGTGAAGGATAAGGATGCAAGGCTAGGACAAAAGGTGATGACTTGACTGAATTGACACTACGATACTTAGGATAAGGGAAATGGTGTTACACACTTAAGAATGTGTTGAACAAAGAATACACAAGGAATGGCGGTGTCTCACAAATGGGTAAGTTGTTTAGAGAAGTGCTTATTCAACCTTGGAAAAATTTCTACTACTAGAACCGTCGTGAACGAGGTGCCCGGCTAACCGTAACTTGAGGTTCTAGGGGACACTTAGAATTAGCTGTCCCTTGCTCCATCTCATATCATAACCCCCAGGATCAATGAGGAAAGTTTCATAGTCAACAGTCTTTAGATTTGGCATACACTTAACCACTTCTTTATTTGGACCTTTCATTTCATTTCATATCATTTACCTGGCCAGCAATATTTAGACTAAGAATACATTTATCCATTTCTTTTTAGGCCTTTAGGACCCCTTTGGGGTTTTGCATGTGCTTAAAAGAAGAACTAATCGCAGCTTTCATCCGGGGAGCATTTACATTTCATTGAATTTCACTTCACAACCCTTTTAATTGGGATTTACAAAAGATATATATCAATAATTTCCAAAGGTAGTACAATTTGCTTCAGGTTTTAGCCAACACATCTCAAGCAACTATGGGGACTTCCACAATCAAGATCAAACATCGGGGCAACCGACTAGAGAGATCAAGGTATAAAATCCAACTCACCAAAGGCAAGTTTCATTGCCAACTCAAAGTCGAGACACAAAATAAACATGGATGTTGTCCAACACAAAGGCAAAAGCGGGTAGGTCCTCCATATCACAAGTCAAGGTGTATGTTAGGGTAAAAATCAATAATGAGGAAAGATAAATGGATGGATGGAGACACATGAGAATGGTTCCTAAGCCAGCAAGTCAAAAAGACAATAGTCATCATGTCCACATTCCTAAGAAGGTAAAAATCAACGAGTATAAAACAAGAGTTTCCAAATTTCAATAATACAATCATGCATATAATCCATCATAACCAATTTCATTTTAACATATATATACTGCCATATCATAATTATTGTATGCCAATTCAAGCTATCAAAATGACCTAAACAACAAGATAATAATACCAATGCACATCATATATATACTGGATCATATATCTGTATCTGAAATCTGAACGAACTATACCCACTGAGAACACTGCTATTGAAACTCTGAACACTGCCCTGTGCCTGTATGGAATAAAAGGTCATCTCGATCATCAAATCTGAGGTCTTAAGGATTAGCCTTGGCATAAGGTCTACTGTATGTCTGATATAAGGTTGCTCTCATGTTTGAGTGATCACAAATAATACTGTTCATCATAGCTAATCTCACTAAATATGTTTAAATGCAAATCTCAAAAAGGTGCAGATATCTACTCTGCAAACATGCTAGCCCAGCTACTATGTATGTGATAACATATGGCTCCAGCTGGGACAAGTGCTCTAAGGGAGAGCGTGCTTGAGAACCCCAGAATATCTAGTCCCCAACATTAACTGCATCAATCTTTTATCCAGCACTCAACTATTTTACTTTCATCTTTATTTGTACCTATTTCTACACACACGGAAAGCAAACTACCACATGATGCATGTATGGGATAAAATAAAATAAAATAAACCGCATAAATGAAATTCTATTCTAAATCAGAAATTAAAATGCATGTAAGAGAAAGTACTAACTCAAACACATTTTAACATTTTCATTTTGTTAATGCAAATGCAGGAGATGAGAAAGGCTTAGAAAGGAGCAAACACAACTCACTCGAAGGACTCAGGAAAAAGGAAAAGCACTCAAAAGAAGGATAAAAGGCTCGGCACAATACTCAACACTCAGAAAAAAGGAAAAAGACACTCAAATCCTATTGCTCAAGCAAGCTTATTCGAAGACCTACCTACTCTAAACAGGAAAGAGGAGTCCTAGCTCAAGTCAAGTAAGGGATATAATCCCATAACTCCCTCTCATTGAAAGGTAGCATGATCTGCTGCCTATTCCCAATCGTGAGGAAACACATATCATCAATGCAACGCTCATCAGTGAGCAGTCCAACCCAAATATCCCAATGCAAGCTGGGAGTAACGTCAACCGAGGCACTCTTCACTTTAGATCAAGATGAATCAAGACCAAGGGGGAGACCCTATAGCCAATCTAAGGTGATTGGACCAAAGCAAAGGTTTTTAGGAATATGTGAAAGATAAGTTACAGAAACCAATGCAAGG
This sequence comes from Larix kaempferi, assembly GCA_027924585.1. Taxonomy (NCBI): domain Eukaryota; kingdom Viridiplantae; phylum Streptophyta; class Pinopsida; order Pinales; family Pinaceae; genus Larix; species Larix kaempferi. The sequence goes on along the minus strand of BSBM01000338.1, from coordinate 19,725,826 downwards.
TTGGGTGGACCTAGAAGTTTAAGTATGGTTGAAAGAGGCTTAAGGGAAGACTAGTGTTTCAACCAATGAAAGATTTAGGCCACATAATGAGATCAAATGACAAGATCTAGTACCATGAAATACACAAGTGGGGCCCACTGCCTTGGCATATGGAAATGGTTCAAAGGGGACCCACAAGGTGAAGTTAAGGGTGCAAATGGTACTAAGGGGCATGCAAAGAGTAGATCTATGGATCTAAAATGAAATTAGAGATACCCACATATGGGATCTAGCAATTGACACAAATCCAAAGAAGTGTGATTTTCCTTAGGTGGACTAGTGCCTTGAAATGGATGGGCAAATGGAGTCAAAAGGGTGTCAAAATGTAGATCAGCACACCTAAGATGCAAACCAAGGAGGCTCTTCAAGATCAAGTGGATTTGATGGTTAGATCTTACTAGATCTAATGCTTCACTAAGTGACCCAAGTGGACAACAATCCCCAAAATGAGGAATGATACCCCCAAGGCAGAACTTCACAAAGTGATACACTAGATGTAGGTTTCAAGGTATGGTCTTTTCAAAACAAGTGGGATCTCAACCATCCAGTTTCTCAAAGTGGGACAACTCAAACACCCAAGAAGTGCGACTTTGCCCAAGGAGGGATAAATGCATGGAAAAGTGTGTCAAATCAAGTCCAAAAGCCACCAAAATTTAGATCCGGGTAGTTTAGACAATTATCAATGTGGATCTTGAAAATCAAGGGCATCCGATGGCTAGATCTCCATGGATCTAAGATTGAACATGCATCACTAAATTGACCCAAGTGGGGCACAACCCTCAAAATGAGGAATGGGGCCCACAAGGAGAAAATCAATGAAGTGAAGCACTAGGGGTAGGTTATCAAGTGTGAGGATCATGAATCAAGTGGGATCTCACCTACCCATGTCTTGGAACTAACCAAACTAGCTTCTCCCAAGGGTTGCGAATTTCCTTCAAGAGGTCTAGGTGCCTTGGAAAGTGTGTCAAATGGAACCCAATCACCACCAAACTATAGTTCTGAATTGTCATGGATACTACAAAGGCTTGTTTTCAATATCTTTCCAAAAGCCAAGCTAGATCCAAGTAGATCTAAGAAAAACAAAAATGAGGGTTTTAAATTTTAAGGGTTTGTGACCAATGAAGAAAAATGGATGGATCTAGACACATACCTTGTAGAACTTACCTCAATTGCTTATGGCCACCTTGCAAATTGATAGCATTCTCCTATGTGTATACTCAAGAGTGAGATCCAAGAGCTCCAAGCAAAACCATCCTCCTCCAAGATGCCAAATCGTCCTCCTCCTACAAGACAAGATCAAGTGAAACAAGCCAAGTAAGATGATTATGAAAATGATGGAAAGATGTAATAGAAAGCATCAACTATGTCACAAAGATACAATAATGATACTCCACGCCACCAAGATCAACCCAAGAGAGAATATGTGGATCCCTCCAACAATAACCCTCTTCAAATCATCCTCCTCTCCACCAATTCGGCCTCCCTGCAAGAAAACAAGATGTAGCTCCAAAATCCACAATGATACATAGAAGAGATACTGTATAGTCAAGATGCAAGAGAATCCACAAGCCAAGAAAAATATGCTCCACAAAGAAGTGTTCTATTCCAATATTCCAGAGCTCCAAAGGTGAGCTATACAATAGGGGGTCTCCTCCTTATATAGGATAATAAAGACCAAAACCCTAGATCTCAAAACCACTTTATGAAATGAGTGGTTGAGATTAAAAGATCTCAATACATAATCAATGGCTAAGATGAATCATAACAACATAACACCTGGATCACTCAAATAGTGATGATGTCATAGCTAGAAAGTACTCATGGAGGGTGACATCATCCTCTAAAGGGGGCAACAATACATGGGCCCACCCCAAATGACTAGGACATGGCTCATAGAGCACATGGTGGGGCTAGGAGGCATAAATCCTTTCTAGCTCATCCCCATGGCACAATAAAATAATATAATATGTCCAAAATAAATACAAATGATCAAATCTGTCCTCAAAATCTATGAGAGACATGCAGTAAAAGGCCTCATGTGGCCTTTGTGGACCCCACTGACTGATGAAAACTCGCTGTAAGATGGGGAGTTCATCCTGTAAGACCTCTGTGAAAACCAAGTGCCAAAATCTTGCCTTAATTTTCCAAATCGAATTCCTCAGTGACCATTTTAATCCATTTTTATCCTACCTCGGTAATTGTGAAGCTGCCGAAACTGCCCCCTAGGGCACCTGCGCTGTAAATCTGAGCCCACCAGGCTCTCCAGAAGGGGGGGTAAACGGTAGTATCAAGTGTCTAGACCACCCCCTCCTCATCAACACCCTAGGTGAACTGGCCTCTCATGGTCTCTGCTGCTCAGGCTGGGAAATCAGCCCCATATCTGGTCAACAAGTGGAAAAATGCATTTATCACTGTCAGAAGTGCCCGAAACTAAATGATAAGTGTCTCATTGGATCCGGAAGACCCAAATCTACTAGGAATGTGTACTCATACACCATGGGTTTCCCTAATGGGCTAACTGTAGGGTCCACCATATATGGACAGTGCATAATCTGATGATCTGGAGTAATAATAAAACCTGCTGAACTACATCAATCATCATTTGAGTCATATGTCCATCATATAGTACCATCATCAAGAGTATGTGGTACCATCAATCATCATCAGTAAGCATACATGGCCCACATCATCACGGATCCCAAGAAATAACCATAGTCAAACAGGGTTTGACTAGGTCAATATACAACCAAGGATAAATCATATCAATAGACTAAGACATGTTCCTCTAAGCATAATCACAGCTTAACTTAAATTATAACATCATTCAGTGGCATTAATCATATTTGTTCATTCCGTTGTTATTTATATTTACTTGCACAATAGCTTAAATGACAAACTCACCCATTGGACATGGTCTAACTGCTAGCTAAGGATGAAGGCTAAGAACAAGGCTGGGCAAAGGAGGTGACTTGTCTAGACTTAACTAAAAGAAACTTTGGACTGGGAGAAAAGGGAAGCTACAAACTCTGTGCTGGACAAATAAAACACAGGGAATGGCTGTGCCTCACAAATGGGAAGTTGTTTAGAGAGTGCTTATTCAACTTAGGCATCATGTCTACTTTATATAAAAGATGATCCAGTTTTATTAGGATCCATTGATTTCATTTCATAGCCTACATAACCCTTCGGATCTCAAGTGTGCTGATAAGCACAACTAATTGCAGCTTTCATCTAGGGTATGTTTATATATATATATATATATATATATATAAGGCCAGCAATTGTTTAGATATAGCATTTAAGAACCATTGCTTTTTGGACCTTTCTTATACTCTTCGAGGAGTATTTTTAGCAGTTCATCACTCTTGCCCCTTTTAGTTTCCATGGGAGAATCTACATAAGTTTCCATAAGTAGTACATGAGCTTTCAGTCTTAGCCAACAACTGCCAAACATTGGGACAACCGACAGGAATGATTTAGGCCTACAATCCAACTTACTAAAGGCAAGTTTTGTCACCAACTCAGAGCCGAGACACTAAACAAACAGGGATGCGGTCCAAACAAAGAAGTAGTAAAAAGGGACATCCTCAATATCAGAAAGTCAAGTAAGACAAGTCAAAGGTTAAAGCCAAATAGGAAAGTCATGGATGGATGGAGTCAAGTGAAAGTGGAACCTAAGCTAGCAGACAACTGGTGTCAAGAAAGACCATATCTATGCAAGGTAGTAAACCAGTGAGTTTTGTTAAACCTAAATGTGCAATTAAAATGTCCATTTTAATTTATTATCAAGATAGTCCATTTTATAAGTTTACCACATCATGAATTATATACCAAGCCAATGCTGTGAACATGACTAAAAAAACAAGTTAATACTCTATAGTCAATGATCAGGAATCCATAGGTCATACAACATCATCATAAGAATAATCATCATATATCATCTAAAACACCGTTGCAATACATCTCTAGGCACTGAACTGAAACTGTATGGAATAAAGGGTCACATCGGTCATCAAATCTAAACTCTGAAGGCTCAGCCTTGACACAAGGTCTAACATAAGTCTGAATAATACACTGCTCTGATCATGAGTGATCTCAAAATATAAAGTCATCATAGCCAAGCTCTGAAAAATCCAAGCTCTGGAATGTGCAGATATCTGCTAAGCAAGAATAGTAGCCCTGCTAATATGGTGTGATAACATCTGGCTCCAGCTGGGACAAGTGCTCTAAGGGAGAGAGCACTTGAGAAGCTCAGAATTGCTGGTCTCGAACTACTCTGCAACAATCTTCAATTCAGCAATGCATCATCCTTTCTTTCATCTTTTATTTTGCACCTGTATCTGTGCTCACAAACACTAGAATACCTCATGGAGCATGTATGGGAGATATATAAAATAAAACTGAAAATGAAATCTACTCTAAAACAGAAACTGAAATGCATAAAAGAAATTTTAATCTAACATGGCATATAAACTTTTATTCATTTTTGTTGTGCAGGAGGAAAAGAAAACTTTTTCAAGCAGGCATACTCAACTCAACTTGCACAGGAATCCAAAAAGAAAAATCAAGAAAACTAACCACTCTTCAATGCATGCAGGAGATGAGACAAGCTTAGGAAGGAGCAAGACTCACTCAATCAACAACTCAGCAAAGGACAAAATCAAGCAAACAACTCAAGAAGAAAAGAAAGATGGCAATACTCAGCACACATAAAAAAGAAAAGCCACAAAAATCCTACTGCTCAAGTGAGCTTATTCAAAAATCTACCTACTCTACTCTAACCAGTTCACACAAATGCTAGGTAAAATCATAAATCCAGTGTAACCATTCATCAAACGGATCAGTGATTTTTCTTTGATTTTTGTTGATAAAATAAGTCAAGATTGGATTAAAGATTAATGAAATTGGGAGCACAATCTTCCCGACTTGTTCATAAATTGAAGAAAAATTTGAATGGTGCAAAATGAGATCATGCCAAGGAGAAGAATAATTGATGCAAACATCCTCCATCAAAGAGTTGATAGGATCATAAAATTTATGCAATTTATTATTTAAAGTTGATGGAGGGAAAACACATGCCACATGATTCAAAGTCTTTTTACACAAACTACTTTCCTCACTCACTTCTCTTGCACATTCAATTAGTTTCACCCTGGGATTAATGATGAAACATAAACTAAGTGGAGACAAATGAAAAATCAAAATCAGACCCACTTGCAATTCAAAAATGGAGAAAAGATGGAATTGATCTTTAAATACCTTTTCTAGCCACCAAGAATGATTGATATATTGACAACAAGCATTTTGGTTCCAAAGTGACTGAAAAGAGAAATGAAATGCTTTTTCTCCCAACATGTAATCAAGCTTATACTTCCTATTGAAAATTTCCAAGGCAAAAGATCGACTAGAGCACCAACCCAAAGATGAATGAAAGAGTTGGGAAGGGAGGGTGGATTGCAAACATGAAAATTCTCCCAAATGGATAAACAAGTTTGACCTTGGATTTTGACAATAAAAAACACTCTTTATTCTAGGAATAATTTCAAGCTTTTGATCAAATTTAATATTTACAATCTGAGGACAAGATTGACCATAACTATCTAACTCTAAGATATCTTAATTAAAGATGAAAAAAAGAAGATTTAAAGATTCTTTATAAGAAGTGGAACAAAGATTAGACCACCTAGTGTGATTTATTAACTCTTCCTCATCTTGACATTGATCTTTTATTAATTCATCATTAAAATTACAAGAGGATAAGTGATCATTTTCATTTAATTGATCAGGGGGGAAATTAACAATTTCATTTAAAATATCCTCATTATTTGCACAATGATCACGTGAAATCACTACTAAAGGATCTTGATCTATGTCCCTACTTTCTTCTTCTTCAATAAGCTGATAAGGAATTGAATGATCACTAAATATGGAATGACTAATGAGTTTTTTCTGAGGGAGGAACTTCATTAGACTTACTGATTAAAAGCTCAACTTCGGAAATTTCCTCAGGATCAGGACTAGGACTACCTAAAATGAAATTTGAAGATTTACAATGATTATGGATTTGACTTTCGATTGACTCAAAAGTGGAAGACTTATCCTCAAAAGAAATTGGGCAGGAGGGGTCATCTCCGGATGTTGACAATTTACTTGATATTTGATTATTAACAGATTCAACAATAGGATCGGATAGGGGAAGGTTTTGATCTTGGATTTGATTTGAAGAATATATATCATCGAATTCACTTCCCCAATCTTCTAAGAATTTATTTTCAAACATGTCATATCTAGAAATGCTACTGGCCTTCAAATTCAAAAACCAGAGCTCAACCCTTTCTTTGAAAGATGAAGCCAATAGTTTCATACACACATCCTCATGGTTTATGGATAACTCTTTAATAATTTCCCTAAAAAGTTCAAGGTGTCTTTTAGCAAATACTTCATGACTTCCATCAAATTTAGACAACCTTTCATGGGCTTGATGAGGGATTTGATGAGGATACCCAACAATTTTCGAGAAGTCAAAAACTTTCAAACGACCAAAAGTCCTAGGCCGCTCAGAAGCAGCCATGGATGGAATTTTTTTATTATTATATATATATATATATATATATATATATATATATATATATATATTCAAATCAACAACCTAAATACAAAATGATGCACCTCATGGGTTCTAGATAATGATAGGAACGATCACCAGTGGAGTCGCTTATGTGGAGTCGCAAGGCAGATTTTAAAACTCTTCTACCAAGATGTATGTCGTTAATAAGCGGGGAGAAGATGACTGACAAATAGATGGCTATGCTTAAATTAAGAATTGAAATGATAACCATCTAGATTAATCCGGATGGGATAAGATATGAATCATGAATGGATACTCGCAGACACCTAAGGTAAGCCTCTACCTCCCCGGCAGCGGCGCCAAAAATGTTGGCGAAGAGAACGGGAGTAGAGATTGAAAATTATATGTTGAACCAGGGTAGGCCTCTACCTTCCCCGGCAGCGGCGTCAAAAATGTTATCACACAACTTGTATTTGTCCCTAGTGGTATCCCATCCGGGATGGTAGAAGAGATGGACAACTAAAGAGGTGACCCAAGAGATGCCACGGTTCCTAATGCAAGATGGGAGGCACGTCAACCGAGGCACTCTTCACTTTAGATCAAGATGAATCAAGGCCAAGGGGGAGACTCTATAGCAAATCTAAGGTGATTGGACCAAAGCAAAGGTTCTTAGGGATACGTTAAAGACAAGTTACAGAAACCAATGCAAGGTTAGGTGGACCTAGAAGTTTAAGTATGGTTGAAAGAGGCTTAAGGGATGACTAGTGTTTCAACCAAAGAAAGATTTAGGCCACATAATGAGATCAAATGACAAGATCTAGTACCATGAAATACACAAGTGGGGCCCACTGTTTTGGGATATGGAAATGGTTCAAAGGGGACCCACAAGGTGAAGTTAAGGGTGCAAATGGTACTAAGGGGTATGCAAAGAGTAGATCTATGGATTTAAAATGAAATTAGAGATACCCACATATGGGATCTAGCAATTGACACAAATCCCAAGAAGTGTGATTTGCCTTAGGTGGACTAGTGCCTTGAAATGGATGGGCGAATGGAGTCAAAAGGGTGTCAAAATGTAGATCGGGACACCTAAGATGCAAACCAAGGAGGCTCTTCAAGATCAAGTGGATGTGATGGTTAGATCTTACTAGATCTAATGTTTCACTAAGTGACCCAAGTTGACAACAATCCCCAAAATGAGGAATGATACCCCCAAGGCAGAACTTCACAAAGTGATACACTAGATGTAGGTTTCAAGGTATGGTCTTTTCAAAACAAGTGGGATCTCAACCATCCAGTTTCTCAAAGTGGGACAACTCAAACACCCAAGAAGTGCGACTTTGCCCAAGGAGGGCTAAATGCATGGAAAAGTGTGTCAAATCAAGTCCAAAAGCCACCAAAATTTAGATCCGGGTAGTTTAGGCAATTATAAATGTGGATCTTGAAAATCAAGGGCATCCGATGGCTAGATCTCCATAGATCTGAAATTGAACATACATCACTAAATTGACCCAAGTGGGGCACAACCCTCAAAATGAGGAATGGGGCCCACAAGGAGAAAATCAATGAAGTGAAGCACTAGGGGTAGGTTATCAAGTGTGAGGATCATGAATCAAGTGGGATCTCACCTATCCATGTCTTGGAACCAACAAAACTAGCTTCTCCCAATGGGTGCGAATTTCCTTCAAGAGGTCTAAGTGCCTTGGAAAGTGTATCAAATGGAACCCAATCACCACCAAACTATAGATCCAAATTGTTGTGGATACTATAGAGGTGGGTTTTCAATATCTTTCCAAAAGCCAAGCTAGATCCAAGTAGATCTAAGAAAAACAAAAATGAGGGTTTTAAATTTTAATGGTTTGTGACCAATGAAGAAGAATGGATGGATCTAGGCACATACCTTGTAGAATTTACCTCAATTACTTATGGCCACCTTGCAAATTGATAGCATTCTCCTATGTGTATATTCAAGAGTGAGATCCAAGAGCTCCAAGCAAAAACGTCCTCCTCCAAGATGCCAAATAGTCCTCCTCCTACAAGACAAGATCAAGTGAAACAAGCCAAGTAAGATGATTACGAAAATGATGGAAAGATGTAATAGAAAGCATCAACTCTGTCACAAAGATACAATAAGGATACTCCATGTCACCAAGATCAACCCAAGAGAGAATATTTGGACCCCTCCAACAATAACCCTCTTCAAATCGTCCTCTCCACCAATTCGGCTTCCCTGCAAGAAAACAAGATGTAGCTCCAAAATCCACAATGATACATAGAAGAGATACTGTATACTCAAGATGCAAGAGAATCCACAAGACAAGAGAAATATGCTCCACAAAGAAGTGTTCTATTCCAATATTCCAGAGCTCCAAAGGTGAGCCATACAATAGGGGGTCTCCTCCTTATATAGGATAATAAAGACCAAAACCCTAGATCTCAAAACCACTTTATGAAATAAGTGGTTGAGATCAAAAGATCTCAATACATAATCAATGGCTAAGATGAATCATAACAACATAACACGTGGATCACTCAAATAGTGATGACGTCATAGCTAGAAAGTACTCATGGAGGGTGATGTCATCCTCTAAAGGGGGCAACAATACAGGGGCCCACCCCAAGTGACTAGGACATGACTCATAAATCACATGGTGGGACTAGGGGGCATAAATCCTTGCTAGCTCATCCCCATGGCACAATAAAATAATATAATATGTCCAAAATAAATACAAATGATCAAATCTGTCCTCAAAATCTGTGAGAGACATGCAATAAAAGGCCTCCTGTGGCCTCTGTGGACCCCACTAACTAATGAAAACTGGCTAGAAGATGGGGGGTTCATCCTGGAATACCTTTGTTAAAACCAAGTGCCAAAACCTTGCCTCAATTGCCCAAATCGAATTCCTCAGTGACCCTTTTATTCCATTTTTATCCTGCCTCGGTAATTGTGAAGCTGCTGAAACCGCCCTCTAGGGCACCTGCGCTATCAATATGAGCCCACCAAGCTCCCCAGAAGGGGGGGGTAAATGGTAATATCAAGTGGCTGGACCACCCCATCCTGATACAGCGTCCTAGGTGAACTGGCCTCTCATGGCCCCTGCTGCTCAGGCTAGGAAATTAGCCCCATATATGGTCAACAAGTGGAAAACTGCATCTATCACTGTCAAAAGTGCCCGGAACTGAATGATAACTGTGTCATTGGATCCAAAAGACCCAAATATATAAAGAATGTGTACTCATACACCATGGGTTGCCCTGACGGGCTAACTATAGGGTCCACTATATATGGATAGTGCATAATCTGATGATCTGGAGTAATAATAAAACCTGCTGAACTGCATCAATCATCATTTGAGTCATATGTCCATCATATAGTATCATCATCAAGAGTATGTGGGACCATCAATCATCATCAGTAAGCATACATGACCCACATCATCACGGATCCCAAGAAATGACCATAATCAAACTGGGTTTGACCAGGTCAATATACAACCAATGATAAATCATATCAATACACTAATACATGTTCCTCTAATCATACTCACGGCTTAACTTAAAGTATAACATCATTTAGTGGCATTAATCATATTTGCACATTTCGTTGTTATTTGCATTCACTTGCACAATAGCTTAAATGAAAAACTCACCCATTGGACATGGTCTAACTGCTAGCTAAGGATGAAGGCTAGGAACAAGGCTGGGAAAAGGAGGTGACTTGTCTAGGCTTAAATAAAAGACACTTTGGACTGGGAGAAAGGGGAGGCTACAAACTCTGTGTTGGACAAATAAAACACGGGGAATGGCTGTGCCTCACAAATGGGTAAGTTGTTTAGAGAGTGCTTATTCAACTTAGGCATCATGTCTACTTTATATAAAATATGATCCAGTTTTATTAGAATCCATTGATTTCACTTCATGGCCTTTTTGGCCTACATAACCCTTTGGATATCAGGTATGCTGATAAGCACAACTAATTGCAGCTTGCATCCAGGGCATGTTTATATATATATATATATATATATAAGGTCAACAATTCTTTAGATATAGCATTTAAGAACCATTGCTTTTTGGACCTTTCTTATACTCTTCGAGGAGTATTTTTAGCAGTTCATCGCTCTTTCCCTTTTTAGTTTCCATGGGCAAATCTACATAAGTTTCCATAAGTAGTACATGAGCTTTCAGTCTTAGCCAACAACATCTAAGGTGACTAGGGGGAGTTCGAGCCAGTGCCAAACATCGGGACAACCAACCGAAATGATTAGGCCTACAATCCAACTTACCAAAGGCAAGTTTTGTCATCAAATTAGAGCCAAGACACTAAACAAATAGGGATGCAGTCCAAACACAGAGGTAGTAAAAAGGGATGTCCTCAATATCAGAAAGTCAAGTAAAAAAAGTCAAAGATTAATGCCAAATAGGAAAGTCATGGATGGATGGAGTCAAGTGAAAGTGGAGCCTAAGCTAGCAGACAACTGGTGTCAAGAAAGACCATATCTATGCAAGGTAGTAAACCAATGAGTTTTGTTAAACAACCTAAATGTGCAAGTAAAATGTCCATTTTAATTTATTATCAAGATAGTCCATTTTATAAGTTTGACACATCATGAATTATATACCAAGCCAATGCTGTGAACATGACTAAAAAAACAAGATAATAATCTACAGTCAATGATTAGGAATCCGTAGGTCATACAACATCATCATAAGAATAATCATCATATATCATATGAAACACTACTGCAATACATCTCTAAGCACTGAATTGAAACTGTATGGAATAAAGGGTCACATCGGTCATCAAATTTGAACTCCGAAGGCTCAGCCTTGACACAAGGTCTAACATAAGTCTGAATAATACACTGCTCTGATCATGAGTGATCTCAAAATATAAAGTCATTGTTGCCAACTAAGTTGTACTTGGTTGGATTATCAAGCGAGGGGGCAGAGTCAAACATTTCAATGTTCATTTGTTGAAGATTTGATGTCCAACAGGCCTTTTTGAAGGGCCACTTTTTTCTAATTTTCCACATATCCATGGCCCTGCGGGGTTTGTAATAAAATGTACTAGCATGATGTTTTGTAAAGGACTTGGTTCCCTAGGACGTTTTGGCCAAGTCAGATATTCCAAGGAGTTTTTTCACCTATTAATTATGTCTTGCATTAGTGCATAACATAATTTTTGGGTTTTTCTCCTGCTCCTCCAAAGCTGGAATGCCTAGGGAGGCTGACAGGCCTTAGGGGATTGTTAAATTACATGGGTCAATGTATATGAACATGCTAGACATTGTTTTTGAGTCATATGGACATGCGCTAAGTCCCCCTAGGTAGTTTTTTATTTTTCGGCAGGGTTTATTTTTTCCGTAAATTGGGCCATTTTTTAAATGGTTCAATTAAAAAAATTGTAATTGGGCTAGAAGTGGCATCTGGAGGTCTTTTATACCTTAGGGGTGCTCTTTTTCCAACTCAGAGCACCCCCTTAACCCCTAGAACCACTTTTCCTAATGTTTGGGTGCTTAATTTTTCTCCTATGGTCAAAAAACCCAAAAAGGTCATGAAAATTTGAAAAAATGAGAAATATGACTTTAAAAAATATTAAATTTTTGGAGTGATTTATGGTCTGATTGTTCTCAACACCAATTGGAGAGCACATTGGGCTGAATTCTATGACGAGTCGGCAGCTTATTTCATGGATATTACTCCCATACTTTGGGCTGGGCGCATTTGGTGAAGTGGAGCCCCCAAGTGTGAGGAAAACGCAGCTAGAGATGGGGCTGGTTTATTGCTGCAATATGGCAGCATGTAAGGAATGTTTGCAGCCCCATTTGGGGACCAAAAATTGCTCCTTGTGTCATGCTGCCCCTTCCATCACTCACTCCACGTTTTTGACCACTCACTCCTCAAGCATTCATGCCCCTCCCTCATGAGTTTTTCTATATAAGCATGGACACTCTTCATTGTTTTCTCATGAAAAGGTGGAACCTATGCTCCTATATTTGTAATACTTTTGCATTTGTTCAAGAATAAAAGGCTTTGGAGGCAATTCTATGTGTGGATTCTCATGGTGTGGATGATCATGTTCTATTTTAACATATGAAGTAATCTGTGTCTTTACATGTTTATTCATGCTTGTTTATTGATCAATCACTAGCTTTTGAAGGAGATGTTGAGCTTAGTAAGGTAAAAATAGTGTAATCTATTTCATTGTTTTTACTGTTGGTTATTGTTATCACATATATAGTAGCCGGGCTACCATACATTATTTTTCTCATTCCAGTACATTATTCAGCCAGCTCCCTTGCATTTGAGATGCCGAGATGAGCATTTATATTGGATCACTATCAGATTGTGGACAGCAGTTATATTCCCCATGCCATGACTGAGTTTCAGGACACTCAGAGAGATGCCCGATATAGCCATTATGCCATTGGTACAGAGCAGACAGTAGTGCCCAGAGTTACAGCAGCAGTCTCAGAGGACAGATGATGGTACAGGTTGATGAGCTTTCAGGTATATGACTCAGCAGGTATACTATTGTGTTATGGTTAGATTGCTTTTATACTTATTCTTATAGCATGTCTTAGCACTTAGTGTCATGATCTGGCGATCATATAGATATGTTGACCTGGTTGACCTATTATATATATATTACTGTCCCTACTCAGACTTAGAAGTTCACTATTCATACTCATTGGTACATACCCTCCTTAGGGAGAATAGAGGTGATCATTACACCATACTATGGCTTGCTAGTGTTGGCTTCATCTTTTCATTGTCTTCATCCATCCGTGGCCTACCTTTTAGATTATTACCTTGATTTGCTACTTGACTAGTGACATGGAGGACCTTTCCCCACTGTAGCCTCTGTACTGGATGAGCTTCCTTGTTTATTGTGTCTCGGCTCTGAGTTGGCGACAAAACTTACCTATGGTGAGTTGGAGTTCCTTGAGAATTCCCCCTAGTCACTAAAGTTGTGTTGGCTAAACCTGAAACTTTTAGTGCTGCCATCAATACAAAATCTGGAAAAAATCAAATGCTATATCTTGTATATGAAAGAAATGCCAAATGAAAATGGCCATGAAAAATAAAATGTTATATCTTTTGGAAAAATAAATACCTAGGTAAACAAGCTGTCCATGACACACCTAGAAGTGCTCAGGTAAACAAGTGCCTTAAAAACACACCTGCAGCAGAAAGCCTAAAAATAAATGTAAATCTATGCAATGTGTTTGTAAACACACATAGATCAAGGCTATGGAAAACTCAGGCCCAAAAAGCAATGGAACTTAAATGTTATATCTAAACAATTGCTGGCCTTGCTTGTATTATGGATTGTGCGCATCTGTGAAGGTGAATAAACCCTCTTTAAACAACTCATCCATTTGTGAGACACCGCCATTCCCTGTGTTATTGCTCATTCAGTATATACTATGGTGTGTATTCCCTTTCCCTTGCCAAAGTGTCACAAAGTCAAGATAGTCAAGTCATCCCTTAGCCTAGCCATTTATGTCAGCCCTCACCCTTCACTAGCAAATTGATCACAACTATGAAGTGAGTATGATCCTGAAAGTCTAGTCTGAGTAATAATAATAACTAACGACACTATATATTTGGATTTAGATCGCCAGTCATGATTACTCTGTGTTATAGAAGCTATTTGAATAAATTGTAAAGCATGTATTAACCTTGACACCTTGCAGCAGCTATTGATGATAGTCTGAGTTGTATTTGGTCTTGGTTAGACCTAGTTTGACCATGGAGGACCATGGGACATGAGATGTTGGACCTTATGATGATATGGATAGATGATATATGGTCTATGTACACATACAGGATGATTCTATGCAGCAGCTACAGGGTATGATGATGATTCTGGGGTTACAGCAGTGTTTGTATATATACAGCGCATTATTATTGGCCCTGTTCCGGTATATTGGATATTTGTTTTGATCATGCAGAGACTCATATAGTGTATGAGTACACATCTTGGATAGATTTGGACCTTCTGAGTCCAATGGGACAGTTTGTTTTCAGTTCCGGGCACTTACAGTGATGATTTAGCCTCAGTAGGCTGTCCTAGTGCAGTTTTGGCCTGTTGGAGGCCCTGTCGGAGCAGAGATGACTTTTATCCGGATGACCTAGGGCGCTGATGATGGAGGGGGTGGTCCAGCCATTTGTTTTTACCATATTACCCCCCTCCCGGACACATTGGCACCCTCACCTTGACAGCGCCATCACTCCAGGAGGCAGTTTGGGCAGTTTCACGTTTCCCGAGGCATTTCAGGATTGGTAGAAATGGCTATTGAGGAAATCGATTTGGGCTACTGAGGCAAAGTTATGGCATGGGATGATCAGTGATGATAGATCGGGACCTTCCACACCTCCTCCTGCAGTTTCAGCTTCATCGGGGCCCGCATCCATCACTTATGGCACTTTCTGTGGATTTTTTGAGGTCTTTGAGGACCACGACTTCACCTTGGAGATACACTACTTCACCTTGGAGGCACGATTTGGTACTTTCATGATT
The DNA here is from genome assembly GCA_027924585.1 of Larix kaempferi. Taxonomy (NCBI): domain Eukaryota; kingdom Viridiplantae; phylum Streptophyta; class Pinopsida; order Pinales; family Pinaceae; genus Larix; species Larix kaempferi. Next base: position 19,710,692 of record BSBM01000338.1, on the reverse strand, counting down.
GTTTATTGGTTATTGTGCCATGGGGATTGACCAAGGAGGGATAAAATTACCCCTTGGACCCACCATGAGCCTCTTATGATATTTTGTCATCATGATTTGGTGGGATTCCCCTCTCCTAGGGCGACTTTGTCCACTTATGTTATATTTTATGTGTGATCCATGTATTATGTTGTTGAGCTCATCTCAACCATTGATTAGACATTTGTATCTTTTAATCTTAGCCACTCATTCAAAAAGTGGTTAGGGTTTTGGTGCCTCTCCTTCCTATTTAAAGGAGAGAGCCTCTCATTGTAAAGGGACTTTTGGCTCTGGATTATTGGAATAGAAAATTATTATTGCATCTATCTCCAATGTTGTGGTGAATGTTTTTGGTGTTCGTTCGTTGGTTCTTCCTTTGCACTGAGTTATTGGAGATCTTGTTTGCCATATCTATTGTACCACGATTTTTGCATCTACAGGTGGAGGCCGATTTGCTTGAAGGAGGAGGTATTGGTAGGGGAAGACTCTCCCTACTTCTTCTTTGGAGCTCTTCGTTGGTAACAGGGAGTATTACTGTCCCAGGACCTTCTATTTCATGTTACTATTTGCATTTCTCTTGTATTTCTTCGATACTTGATCTTACTGATTGAATTTCATTCCTTGGTTTGACAGGTAGAGGAAGGCGCACTTGTGGACTTGGGCATCAAATTGGCAAGCAAATCAACAATCTCTCATTTGATCTCTGCGGGAATCTTCCTCAACATCAAGGCATCTCAACCACATCATTCAGGTATGATCTCAAGGTAAGTTCTATCTCCATAGTCTATCCAATTGTCAAAAACTCTTAAAACCCTAATTAATTAAAACCCCAATTTTGCATTTTCTTAGATCTACTGAGATCTAGTGGGTTGTTGGGCATGATATTGAAAACCCACCTCTATAGCATCCACGGCATCCCGGATCTATAGTTTGGTGAGGATTGGCTTCCGTTTGACCCCTCTTCCAAGCCAACCTAGCTTCTCCCAAGGAAGGCGCACTTCATCATTTGAGCAGGTTGACCTAGATCTAAGCGATGGGTGTTTGAGATCCCACTTGATTTGACATCTACACATCCAATAACATACACCCAGGTTGTTACTTTTCTGAAATTCACCTTGTGGGCCCCATTCCACATTTTAAGGGATTTAACCCCCATTTTGGACCACTTGGAACACTTAAACTCAAATCTACTAAGATCTACCCGGTGGATTGCCACGAAATTATAGATCCATACCCCTACTTGACTGATCTACCCGGATCTAAAATTTGGATGCCATCCGACATGATTTGACCCACCTAAACCCCGATTCAAGCCTCCTTAGGGAAAGTCGCACCACCTTGGAGAAGTGAGTTCACTCACTTCGAGGAACTGGGTACTTGAGATTTTTGCAGATCCGGATTCAGAATAATTCAAAACCTAGGTCTAGACTGTCACTTTGTTAAATCTTGCCTTGGGGATTGCATTCCTTGTTTTTAGGGATTGTGGTCCACTTGGGTCAAACCTAGATCTAGACACATTTATCCATCAAGGCCTATACTGTCCACTTATCTCATGTTGTAGGAGTCCTAAACCACAAAGTCAACCCTACTTTGACTCCACTTCCCAATTCCCAAGGCACTGGTTTATCTCCAAGTCAACCCACTCTCATAGATTGTTGGATTGACTTGTGGTTTGACTTTTGCATGGTGAACTATACCTTTGAAGACATCATGGACTATGGTCAAGATTGTCTCATGTACTAGTTAGCCCCAGTCTGACCCCTAAACAACCCTGCATTGGACACGGTTCCCAAGGCAGTGGATCCTTTGACATTGACCTAGTACACTAGCCCTAGATCTCACTTTAAACATTGTAAGTCACTCTCACATCAACTATGACCCAAAGCTACATCTATTGAACCCCTCACTGGACTTGTGACTTCATCCTTAGGTCTAGGATAAACCATACACCTAACTTCACTTGGAAATACCCTGATTTGGTGTTTTGGTTTTTGATCTCTCCTGTCGGGAGTAGATCGGGTCTCCCCCTTTGTTGTCTGGGCTAGATAACATAAAGTGAAGGTTGCCTCGACTGGCGTGACAACCATACATATTGGAGGTCGAGGTGATCGTGGTTGCACCTTTCAAGTTGCCCTTCCCTATTGCCATCCATGACTGGATCCATCCATAGGGGTAACTACAGTTTAGGTGATAACATTTTGGCGCCGTTGCCGGGGAAGGCATAGGCTTACCCTGGTTCGACATATTATTTTTGTTAAAGCTCTCCTCCCCTTTCTCTTTGCCTAACATTTTGGCGCCGTTGCCGGGGAGGCAATAGCTTGCCCTAGTCCTTCCCGCATATACAAACGACACATATCTTGGTAGAAGAGTTAAATCTACCTGGCGACTCCCAATCGTGACTTCGCTGAGGAGCGAGCTCATTTACATCCTTACAACACAAGAAGTAAAGTAAACTTAGATCAAGTTGAAGGAACCCCGATCACCTATCGTAAAAGAGATCCTAAAGCACAACCATCAAACTTCCTTTGGAAATTGGTTAACGATTCTCCAAACAGAACTTTAGGATCCCCTTTGATCAAGTCGGTTCCTCCCTCATCACCTAGTTCAAACTTAAACACACCTTACCAAATCCAATGGCCGGAACAAACCCGGGAAACCAGAATGTTCCTCCACCACAAGCTCCTAGGATTTTTGGAAGAAAAGCAAAACCATCTCCTTTAGACTTTTCCCAAATCCAGGGTGCACCCCATGACATGCCTGAAAAGTATTTTGAAAAGGTTCCCAGATTTGATGGAGTATCCGCTATATCAATTGAAGACCATATTGATAAAGTTTGGGAACACATGGAAGCATATGGAGCATCTGAGGAAGATGTTTTCATGAGGGGTCTCCTGGCATCCTTGGAAGGAGATGTTAGGAAGTGGTTTGACAGGTTGCCTGCCTCATCCATTGATGGGTATGATAACTTTGTCAACAAGCTAAACAGTGAGTGGTCCCGAAAGTTAGATGGGAAGTTTCTCTTACACCAACTTTTTGACATCAAGAAAAGAGAAAATGAAACAGTCCATGAGTTTAACATAAGATTTGACAAGACTGTAGCTGTTATCCCTGAAGAAATTAGACCAAAAGATCAAGCAGTTGTCATTCACTACTTGAATGCTTTTGAGGGATGGGTTGGTTATCAGCTAAAGGACAAAAACCCAAATGACTTAAAGACCGCTCAATCAAATGCTAAAATGGCTGAACAAAATGTAGCATCCATGGGGAAACAAAACTTTTTCGATCAATTTACCCCATCCACTTCCAGATCTGACCCTAGACTCCGAAAACCAAAGGAACCTGTGAGTATGCCAAAGGAATCCAAGGACACTTTAGAAGTCATGCAAGAAATGATGAAACAATTAACTGTCTTGACTAAGAATGTGGCAAGTTTGAATGACCCTGAGAGACATAGAAATCCTTATGGCCCTAAACCTTACTGGAATAATAATAGAAAGGCCTGATGGGGATAGGGATAGGCGACGACCTGAGTATCCAGAAAACTCTGAAAAGAAGGAAGTCAATTGGTGTGATGAAGAAGAAGAGATACCCTCTGACACCATTGACCATGATAACCAACCAGAAAACATCAACTTTATAAATGACTTATCTTATGATGAAGACTTTGGAAGAATCCTTTTAGAAGAAGAACCATGGGAGCAAGAAGATGATGTTATTGAAGAACCTAGCTCCACATGTTGTGCCTTAGAACTCCCAAAAACTAAAGAGCAACCAAAGTATCAAATATACAAACGAGGAACCACCTCCCAGCCTTCTTTCCTTGATAAACATAAAAAGATTGATGAGGATAAAAAGGAAGAAGAAGATCTTGCCATAGATGATTATGATCTTAAGATTGATATGAAGAAAGAACTAAGCAAGATAATGTGTAACATCCCTGTCACCGAGTTAATGAAAGTGCCCTCTGTTAGATGCCAAGTAGAGGATTTTTTCAATGGTATTGGCCAAGAGAAAACTTCTGAACCGGTCCTAGAATCATGTCATATCCAAAAGCTTAGTGGAACACAACCTAGTGAAACAGAGAAAGATCCACCAATAAACATCCATTCAGCCATTTATGAAAGAAAAAGCGGTGGTCACTCCCCCTTTTACCTTACCTTGCACATTCAAAACATGCTCCTTCATAATTGTATGTTGGATTCTGGAGCAGCAATGAATGTTATGCCTTTACAAGTTATGAAGGAAATGGGACTTGAAGTGACTAGACCTTATGGAAATGTCTGTGGTATAGATTCCCGACGAGTGCCATCTTATGGTTTGATCAAAAACCTTAGAGCTGACCTTTTCGCATGTTCAGACATTTCTACTATGATGGATGTAGTTGTCATTGACTTACCCCCAGCATATGGAATGCTTTTATCTAGAAAATGGGCAGCTGGCCTAGGTGGATACCTTATGATGGATTTATCATTTATTTGTGTTCCCAACCCTGATGGAGCTTTGATTCGGGTTAACAGAGAGCCTTGTTATAATGAGCATGTTGAATCTTTTGATGAAGGGTTAAAAAACACATACGGGGATGAATTATTAAATAATGCCAAAACTAACCTTGTTGAAGATGAGGATGAATTGTATGAAGTTGATCAAAGTATGTGTATGGTCATGGAAGATTCTGATTCTTTTTGGGAAGACAAGCAAATGATTGAAATAATTAGAAATGATGTTGTTGAGGAAATAGATGAAAATCAACCCCAAGATCACGAACAAAACAATGAAACCATTCAAGAACCTGCTATAGAAAATCACACACTTGAAGGGATTGAGGATGACATAAGAAGTCTAGGAAGAGATGAGAGTCTGCTAGATGATCAAAACATTGAACAAATTCTCCCAATAGAAAACCTCCATGAACAAACACACAATGAGGAGAACATTGAAAACCCAATACATGAAGATGAGTTTGATGATATTAGAAGGGGAGAAAGAATTCCTTTCACTGTTAGGGAGTGGTTTGCCTTGACCGATCACAATAGAGAGAGAGAAAGACAAGGGCTTGCACCTATTTACCCATGGGAAAACAATCTTGCAACATCTACTAGGGTTGAAACAAACGAAGAGCCTGAAGCTACTTATTATTCCGATACAGAAGATTCTTTATCTCATCTATCTCTAGAAGACGGTAATCTTATTCAAGTCCATGATAACTCTCTAAGTTGGGAAGAGGATGCCCTGATTAATGATGCTCCTGAAGGAGACTATAATCTAAATAACTTTTTTCAAACTCCTTCAGAGCCTCAAAGCCATACTGTATCTACACATCCGCATATCCCTAGTTTCCTCCTACCATCTGAGTCATCCAGTCATCATACTCATGATCTTTCTCACATTCCTACTTCCTCTACATTTCATTTTGAGTCAGTTTCTCCCAGACTGGAAAACATGGTTGTACCTATTCCTTCAGGGGAAGGTTCTAGTCATAACACTGTCATATCTGAAGAGCCACTTCCCTTGGAAGAACATAGAGACTTCTTGACTGTAGGTGAGGTTGTTAAAAGAATTGTGTCTCCCCATGGGGAAGAGCCAAATGAGGAAATCCAAGAAACAAGAAGGGAAGTTAGGGAAATCCTTGTTGGCACAGTTGCTATTTCTTTAGATGGTGGTCCACCCAGAATGGAGGCAGTTCCTTCTAGAAGAAACTCGAGGATTGTCACACCTCAACCGCAAAACCCTGCTGAAATCCATCCCATACCTATTCGTAACATTGGAGTTATTCCTGAGTCAGTCAATAGAAATAATTTTCATACAGGAAGTCAAGTCATCATTCCCAACCATTTATTGCATATAAGATCGGGACAAGCTGATGACATATGGGTTGGACCTTTCACAGTAGAGCGATGCATTGATGGCATGTGCTTTCTGACCACTGGTAGTGGACGACGTATCTTATATCCTGTCCATCAGAGGGACTTAAGGGATCACATCCCTGATCCCACATAGTTGGGATTTCTCCGCTTGCATTGCCTGGTAGAGTAGGGTAGGTAGGAAACCAAATAAGCCTACTTAGGCAGTAGTTAGTCTTTTCAGCCATTGAGTCTGGCACCTTTTTTTTTTAGTCTCTAAGCTCCTTTGTAAGCTCCTAGTTTAACTGAGTACCTGTCACTTTTTCTTTTCCTGCACAATAAAACTCAAATTTTGCAAATTATGTTAATTTACTTTCTGCATTTATATTTTATGCATTTATATTTCTGACATAGAGTAGAGTTTATTTCAGTTGATTTTATTATTTTTCCCACACATGCGGCATGAGGTATTTTGTTTAGATGTTTGTGAATGCAGAAAATAGGTTGCAAAAATAAAAGCTGGAAATAAAATGGTAGAGTGCCGGATCGTGGACTCGAGTAGCAGAGTTCGAGGACCAAAGATTCTGAGGTTCTCAAGCGCTCATTTCAGCAGAGCACTTGTCCCAGCCGGAGCCAGATGTTATCACATATATAGTAGCCGGGCTACCATACATTATTTTTCTCATTCCAGTACATTATTCAGCCAGCTCCCTTGCATTTGAGATGCCGAGATGAGCATTTATATTGGATCACTATCAGATTGTGGACAGCAGTTATATTCCCCATGCCATGACTGAGTTTCAGGACACTCAGAGAGATGCCCGATATAGCCATTATGCCATTGGTACAGAGCAGACAGTAGTGCCCAGAGTTACAGCAGCAGTCTCAGAGGACAGATGATGGTACAGGTTGATGAGCTTTCAGGTATATGACTCAGCAGGTATACTATTGTGTTATGGTTAGATTGCTTTTATACTTATTCTTATAGCATGTCTTAGCACTTAGTGTCATGATCTGGCGATCATATAGATATGTTGACCTGGTTGACCTATTATATATATATTACTGTCCCTACTCAGACTTAGAAGTTCACTATTCATACTCATTGGTACATACCCTCCTTAGGGAGAATAGAGGTGATCATTACACCATACTATGGCTTGCTAGTGTTGGCTTCATCTTTTCATTGTCTTCATCCATCCGTGGCCTACCTTTTAGATTATTACCTTGATTTGCTACTTGACTAGTGACATGGAGGACCTTTCCCCACTGTAGCCTCTGTACTGGATGAGCTTCCTTGTTTATTGTGTCTCGGCTCTGAGTTGGCGACAAAACTTACCTATGGTGAGTTGGAGTTCCTTGAGAATTCCCCCTAGTCACTAAAGTTGTGTTGGCTAAACCTGAAACTTTTAGTGCTGCCATCAATACAAAATCTGGAAAAAATCAAATGCTATATCTTGTATATGAAAGAAATGCCAAATGAAAATGGCCATGAAAAATAAAATGTTATATCTTTTGGAAAAATAAATACCTAGGTAAACAAGCTGTCCATGACACACCTAGAAGTGCTCAGGTAAACAAGTGCCTTAAAAACACACCTGCAGCAGAAAGCCTAAAAATAAATGTAAATCTATGCAATGTGTTTGTAAACACACATAGATCAAGGCTATGGAAAACTCAGGCCCAAAAAGCAATGGAACTTAAATGTTATATCTAAACAATTGCTGGCCTTGCTTGTATTATGGATTGTGCGCATCTGTGAAGGTGAATAAACCCTCTTTAAACAACTCATCCATTTGTGAGACACCGCCATTCCCTGTGTTATTGTTCATTCAGTATATACTATGGTGTGTATTCCATTTCCCTTGCCAAAGTGTCACAAAGTCAAGATAGTCAAGTCATCCCTTAGCCTAGCCATTTATGTCAGCCCTCACCCTTCACTAGCAAATTGATCACAACTATGAAGTGAGTATGATCCTGAAAGTCTAGTCTGAGTAATAATAATAACTAACGACACTATATATTTGGATTTAGATCGCCAGTCATGATTACTCTGTGTTATAGAAGCTATTTGAATAAATTGTAAAGCATGTATTAACCTTGACACCTTGCAGCAGCTATTGATGATAGTCTGAGTTGTATTTGGTCTTGGTTAGACCTAGTTTGACCATGGAGGACCATGGGACATGAGATGTTGGACCTTATGATGATATGGATAGATGATATATGGTCTATGTACACATACAGGATGATTCTATGCAGCAGCTACAGGGTATGATGATGATTCTGGGGTTACAGCAGTGTTTGTATATATACAGCGCATTATTATTGGCCCTGTTCCGGTATATTGGATATTTATTTTGATCATGCAGAGACTCATATAGTGTATGAGTACACATCTTGGATAGATTTGGACCTTCTGAGTCCAATGGGACAGTTTGTTTTCAGTTCCGGGCACTTACAGTGATGATTTAGCCTCAGTAGGCTGTCCTAGTGCAGTTTTGGCCTGTTGGAGGCCCTGTCGGAGCAGAGATGACTTTTATCCGGATGACCTAGGGCGCTGATGATGGAGGGGGTGGTCCAGCCATTTGTTTTTACCATATTACCCCCCTCCCGGACACATTGGCACCCTCACCTTGACAGCGCCATCACTCCAGGAGGCAGTTTGGGCAGTTTCACGTTTCCCGAGGCATTTCAGGATTGGTAGAAATGGCTATTGAGGAAATCGATTTGGGCTACTGAGGCAAAGTTATGGCATGGGATGATCAGTGATGATAGATCGGGACCTTCCACACCTCCTCCTGCAGTTTCAGCTTCATCGGGGCCCGCATCCATCACTTATGGCACTTTCTGTGGATTTTTTGAGGTCTTTGAGGACCACGACTTCACCTTGGAGATACACTACTTCACCTTGGAGGCACGATTTGGTACTTTCATGATTGTTTATTGGTTATTGTGCCATGGGGATTGACCAAGGAGGGATAAAATTACCCCTTGGACCCACCATGAGCCTCTTATGATATTTTGTCATCATGATTTGGTGGGATTCCCCTCTCCTAGGGCGACTTTGTCCACTTATGTTATATTTTATGTGTGATCCATGTATTATGTTGTTGAGCTCATCTCAACCATTGATTAGACATTTGTATCTTTTAATCTTAGCCACTCATTCAAAAAGTGGTTAGGGTTTTGGTGCCTCTCCTTCCTATTTAAAGGAGAGAGCCTCTCATTGTAAAGGGACTTTTGGCTCTGGATTATTGGAATAGAAAATTATTATTGCATCTATCTCCAATGTTGTGGTGAATGTTTTTGGTGTTCGTTCGTTGGTTCTTCCTTTGCACTGAGTTATTGGAGATCTTGTTTGCCATATCTATTGTACCACGATTTTTGCATCTACAGGTGGAGGCCGATTTGCTTGAAGGAGGAGGTATTGGTAGGGGAAGACTCTCCCTACTTCTTCTTTGGAGCTCTTCGTTGGTAACAGGGAGTATTACTGTCCCAGGACCTTCTATTTCATGTTACTATTTGCATTTCTCTTGTATTTCTTCGATACTTGATCTTACTGATTGAATTTCATTCCTTGGTTTGACAGGTAGAGGAAGGCGCACTTGTGGACTTGGGCATCAAATTGGCAAGCAAATCAACAATCTCTCATTTGATCTCTGCGGGAATCTTCCTCAACATCAAGGCATCTCAACCACATCATTCAGGTATGATCTCAAGGTAAGTTCTATCTCCATAGTCTATCCAATTGTCAAAAACTCTTAAAACCCTAATTAATTAAAACCCCAATTTTGCATTTTCTTAGATCTACTGAGATCTAGTGGGTTGTTGGGCATGATATTGAAAACCCACCTCTATAGCATCCACGGCATCCCGGATCTATAGTTTGGTGAGGATTGGCTTCCGTTTGACCCCTCTTCCAAGCCAACCTAGCTTCTCCCAAGGAAGGCGCACTTCATCATTTGAGCAGGTTGACCTAGATCTAAGCGATGGGTGTTTGAGATCCCACTTGATTTGACATCTACACATCCAATAACATACACCCAGGTTGTTACTTTTCTGAAATTCACCTTGTGGGCCCCATTCCACATTTTAAGGGATTTAACCCCCATTTTGGACCACTTGGAACACTTAAACTCAAATCTACTAAGATCTACCCGGTGGATTGCCACGAAATTATAGATCCATACCCCTACTTGACTGATCTACCCGGATCTAAAATTTGGATGCCATCCGACATGATTTGACCCACCTAAACCCCGATTCAAGCCTCCTTAGGGAAAGTCGCACCACCTTGGAGAAGTGAGTTCACTCACTTCGAGGAACTGGGTACTTGAGATTTTTGCAGATCCGGATTCAGAATAATTCAAAACCGAGGTCTAGACTGTCACTTTGTTAAATCTTGCCTTGGGGATTGCATTCCTTGTTTTTAGGGATTGTGGTCCACTTGGGTCAAACCTAGATCTAGACACATTTATCCATCAAGGCCTATACTGTCCACTTATCTCATGTTGTAGGAGTCCTAAACCACAAAGTCAACCCTACTTTGACTCCACTTCCCAATTCCCAAGGCACTGGTTTATCTCCAAGTCAACCCACTCTCATAGATTGTTGGATTGACTTGTGGTTTGACTTTTGCATGGTGAACTATACCTTTGAAGACATCATGGACTATGGTCAAGATTGTCTCATGTACTAGTTAGCCCCAGTCTGACCCCTAAACAACCCTGCATTGGACACGGTTCCCAAGGCAGTGGATCCTTTGACATTGACCTAGTACACTAGCCCTAGATCTCACTTTAAACATTGTAAGTCACTCTCACATCAACTATGACCCAAAGCTACATCTATTGAACCCCTCACTGGACTTGTGACTTCATCCTTAGGTCTAGGATAAACCATACACCTAACTTCACTTGGAAATACCCTGATTTGGTGTTTTGGTTTTTGATCTCTCCTGTCGGGAGTAGATCGGGTCTCCCCCTTTGTTGTCTGGGCTAGATAACATAAAGTGAAGGTTGCCTCGACTGGCGTGACAACCATACATATTGGAGGTCGAGGTGATCGTGGTTGCACCTTTCAAGTTGCCCTTCCCTATTGCCATCCATGACTGGATCCATCCATAGGGGTAACTACAGTTTAGGTGATAACAGTTATCATAGAGTGCTTAGAGTTCAATGTCATTTTTGTTTAAATGCTTGAATCTAATTCTCTATTTTAATCTACACTAGTTGCATTTGATCTTGCTTGTGTGAGTTGTCTTTTGTGTCTACAGGTTGTCGATCCGAAGAGTTGGTGGAGCTTGCTTGCATCCATTGGTCTTCGAAGTTGATCCAAGGAGAACTAGTCCCATTGATCCCCACGGTGGAGGAATCCATAGCCCAAATTTGAGATATTCTTTCTTCTTCTCATCAACACAAAAATCTTCAAATTTCTCTTAGTTAACTTGGTTTTTTCTGCGTTTTTTGCAGGTGTCCCAAATACACTCTTAAAGTGTTTTTGGGCATCTTTAACTGATGTTTCCTTGCTGGTTTGCAGCATTTGACGAACAGGTAGAGAGAAATGCTGGCCAATTTTCGAAGATCCAGGCCATCCGGAGCACCTAGATTTAAATTTTTCTAAAACGGATACTTCTTCTCTCCTATTTTGTAAGCCACTAAGTCAGTAAAAGACTGGGGCATTTCTATTGCGTTGTAACTAAAGTATTAAGCGAGAGCAAGTGGGCTAACCAAGCGCCCACACCCCACCCCCCCAGGCGGAAAAACTGTGTCGACTCAATTTTCGTGGTTTGCATTATTTTAGTTTATATTTCATTTTCCGCATTAAATAAAACTTACTAGGGGTTAAAATTTACCTTGTTGTTTCATTCCACTGGCGGGCCACAAGTTCATTCAGGACATAGATTTTATTATTTTTTTTTACAAATTCAAACGCCCCCTTGCTTTCCTGAAGTAGAGTTTCAGAACAAGGGCTTGCCCGAGTACTGGCCTGAAAAGAGACTCTTGGGGTTTTAAAAGATAAAATTTTGGTTCATAATTTTTTTTTAGAAATTACCAAGGTCTTCTCCTGTATGCTCTGTGGCCAACTTGCATCTCAGTCTGATCATGTCAGTACGCATCAGAAAGGGGGAGATCACTAGTAATAGAATCTAACACCACCCCAATTAAAAAACCTTTTTGTGAAAATCCGGCACAACGCGGGTATTTTGTTGTCATGGGGAATTTTTTCAGAGGGATTGGGATGAAACTGAGTAGTGACCTCTTGGAAACCATTAGGCTTGCCCTCGTTGGTACAACATCTAAACACCTCCTTGAGACTTCGATTCAGCCCAAGTCTGAGTGGGAAGCCACACATCAAAATTCCGGACATGTTCCCCGTACCTTTGCGTATATTGGGAACCCACCAACCATAATAAAAAGATCACTACCACATTAAAGTTAAAATAAACCAAGAACACTTGCACAACATTTACCTTTCATGCATATTTTTCGACTCCATTCAGGCACTGGTTTATTATGTTATATTTTGTTCGGGTACACAGGGTACTACCAAAGGACCGAACACCAAGAGCAACCAATTCACTCAAACAGATCACAGATCAACACACCGATGTTTTGACGTGGTTTAAACCCCCTTGAGGGAAACACTCCACGGCCCCGGCCAAATAGCTTCTACGGGACAATTTATTATGCAAAGAAAGAAAGTTACAAATGAGCTTCTCATAATCGATCAACTAAACAATGACCCTCCATGCTCTTTAAATAGAGATCATGGACCAATCGGGTGTTAAGCCACGGATCAAGGTTAGGTTTGATCTAAGAGAAGTTGAGCCGTCGGATCACTCTATGTCGGAAACATATCGTGACCGTCAGATTAAGTATTTACAAATTCATACTAATGCAACACACTATCCCTAACGGATATATTACACAAGTTGATCTTAACTAACTCCTAAGTGTCTAAATATCCTAACATCCCCCCTTAAGAACAACTTGGGATAGGATTGAAGGATTTACAAAAGTGACACTATTGGGAGAAGGAAGGAGGCATTAGAGCCTATCCCCCCTTAATGACAAGTTCCTGAACTCCTAACATAGATTGAAGTTTAGAAAACTTCGCTTCTGTAAGAGACTTGGTGAAGATGTCTGCAACTTGATCATCTGTAGGGCAAAAGAGCACTTCAAGAACCCGATCATGAACAAGATTTCTGATGAAGTGCATATGTAGCTCAATGTGTTTGTTGCGTTGATGTAGAACTAGATCTTTGGCAAGCTTGATGGCACTTTGATTGTCGCACCAAAGTGGAGTAGGCTGCTGCTGCTCGAATCCAAACTCTGAAAGGATCTGTCGAAGCCATAAAGCTTCCTGACTGGCATTAACTGCTGCTCGATATTCTGCCTCTGCTGAAGAAAGAGCAAGAGCTTGTTGTTTCTTACAAGCCCAAGTAATAGGTCCAGATCCCAGACTGAAAACATAACCTGCAGTAGACTTTCGATCATCAGGATCGTCGACCCAATCTGAATCAGTGAAACCAACCAACAAAGGTTTCCCCCCGGTACTGTAATGAATCCCAAACTGAACTGTACCTTGAATATATCGAAGTATTCTTTTAGCTGCTTTCCAGTGACTTTCATGAGGTGTCTGCATATAACGGGCAACTCGACCAACGGCAAAGGAAAGGTCAAGACGGGAATGAGTAAAGTATAAGAGACTACCAACAAGCTGACGACACAAGGTGGCATCGACTTCAGGTGAAGTACAAGTGGCAGAAAGTTTGACTCTAGATTGGAAGGGAAAAGGGGTTGGTGTACAATCTTCCATGTGGAAGCGACGAAGAAGGTCACAAGCATACTTAGACTGAGAAAGAAAGATTCCTTCTTTGGTTTGCAGGACTTGGAGACCAAGAAAATAATGCAAATGTCCTAAATCTGACATTTCAAAAGTTTGTTTAAGACTGGATTTCACATGGGTTATAAGCTTAGGGTCACTACCAGTAAGAATAAAGTCATCAACATATAGAACAAGTATGATGAGATGGTTTCCTACTTTCTTGGTATAGACATTGGGGTCATAATGGCATCTAGAAAAACCAGTGTCAAGGAGAAAGTTATCCATTTTGGCATACCAAGCTCTAGGAGCTTGCTTAAGGCCATATAAGGATTTCTTAAGGCGGCAAACAAAGCTAGAGTTATTCTGAACATATCCAGGAGGTTGTTCCATGTAAATTTCCTCCTGTAAATCACCATGTAAGAAGGCAAACTTGACATCCATTTGATGGACTTCCCAGTTGTGTAAGGCTGCAAGGGAAAGAACAAGGCGGATGGAGTTCATTTTGGCGACGGGAGCAAAGGTTTTATTGTAGTCAATCCCTTCAACTTGGGAAAAACCTTTGGCAACTAACCTTGCCTTAAGTCTTTCAACACTTCCATCTGATGCATACTTAGTTCTATAGACCCATTTACATCTGACAAGTTTTCTTCCTTTTGGAAGAGGTACAAAATCCCAAGTATCATTCGCCAGTAAGGAACGATATTCTTCATCCATGGCTGCATCCCAATCTGGATTCCCTGAAGCTTCTGCAAAAGTTTCTGGATCATGATTCTCGGAAACTTGAGCCAAAAGAGAAGAGGCTCGCTGAAACTGAGAACGTGTTCGACGTTGATCTCTAGGATCACCGGCAAGATCACCAACTGCTTCACATGTTGAACGGACCCATCGAGGAAGCACTTGTGCTGGTGCAACTGGAGGAACATGAGCAAGCGGAGGTGGATTTTCATCCTCACTGTCATCATCAGAAACTGGAGTTGGAAACCTGTCAAGGAAGTTGGAAGAAGAAGAAGAAGGCACAAACGCCGAATCAGGCTCGCAGGCCAAAGATGGCACAATCGCCGAGTTAGGCTCGCAGGCCAAGAGATTTTCATCAAATTTAACATCTCTTCTAATGATTATAGCATGAGAATGTGGTTGAAGAAGTCTATAACCTTTTACATCTTCAGAATATCCAACAAATATGCACTTTTCACTTTTAGGCTGCAATGCTTTCCGTTTTTCATCCGGAATGTGAGCCCATGCTTCACTACCAAACACATGGAAGTGACTTAAATCAGGTTTAGTTTTACTCCATGCTTCTTCCGGTGTTATACCTTGTAATTCTTTAGTGGGTGTGCGATTAACTATGTAATTTGCACAATTAATGGCTTCAGCCCAAAATTGAAGACTTAGTCCCTTAGATTGGATCATACAATTAGCCATTTCTTTTAAAGTGCGGTTCTTCCGCTTAGCTACACCATTTTGTTGTGGTGTATATGGAACAGTGTGCTGTTGTTGGATGCCTTGTTCAGTGCAGAAAGTAGTGAACTGTTTGTTAACATATTCTCCTCCATTGTCAGATCTTAACTTAATAATTTGATGACCAGATTGTTTTTCAACAAGGGCCTTGTAGGCCAAGAACATGTTAAATACTTCGCTCTTAAGTTTTAGGAAATAAACCCAAGTGCGTCTGGTGTAATCATCAATGAAAGTTAAGAAACATTTGAAACCAGAAAAGGAAGCAGATGGAAGAGGACCACACAAGTCACTATGCACAAGCTCCAAGGGAACCGAGGCGTGCCAAGAGGCACGTTTGTCAAAACTATCCCGATGATGTTTTCCGAGTACACAACCGGAACAAACACCATCTCTGCAAGATACCATCGGAAGACCTGTCACCATATTTTCTTTACATAGTTGTTGCAATGAGCGATAATTTAAGTGACCAAATCGCTCATGCCAAAGTTTGCTCAAGTTATAACTATGAGCAACAAAAACTGAAGGGAAAGGTGATGACCCAAAGTTGTTAAACTTGTACAACCTGGTAATATCATCAACAATTCCGGTAGCTAGGACCTATTGAGGATCTTTAAAATCCTTGATTACAACTTGGTGAGGTGTAAAGGTCACAGTTTTACCTTCACCAGAATGAGTGATCTGATAGACTGATAACAAATTGCAGGAAATTCTTGGAACACATAGTACATCACTAAAATGACCATTATCTACTAGAACTGTTCCAGCTCCTACAACATTTAGAGATCTATCATCACCAACAAATATTTGTATGGTGTTACATTCATGCATAGTAGAAAAGATGGCTTGATCCTTAGCCATATGATAAGATGCTCCAGAATCAATGAGCCATTCATTTGAAGTAGAAGAAGAAGATGCATTATAAGAATAACCAGAAGCACAAAGTGCATGTCCATGAGAGGCAGATTCTGAAGGTGAATCTAGGCTAATGTGGTGCTTCTTCATTGCTGCTTCCAAGGCTGCCATCTTCTTGAAACACTTAGATTCATCATGATTGTCTTTCCCGCAATAGTTGCAATGACGCTCAGTCTTCTTGCCTTTTGGCTTGGATCCTTTGTCATTTTTTAAAGAAGGAACCGACTAAGAGGGTTTTGGACCCTTGTTTGACTTATTATTGCGAAAATTTTGTTTCTTGGGAGGCTTGGACTTTTCTTTCCGTTGGGACAATAAAGCTTTCCCAGATGTATCTGCATTGTTGATTATTCCAAGATGAATGAGTTTACCTTGTTCTCTAATCAAGGAATCACAAAAGGATTCAAGACTAGGCTCTTGATAGCTAGCTGCATTCAAGGACGCTTTCATGGAGTAAAATGTAGATACAAACACAGAATATGCAGGTCCAAGTTTGGAAAGAATATGATAAATGCATTGTTTGTCTTCCCTCTCAATCTTACATTCTGCACATAAGAGTTTAAGAGTTTTGTACTTAGATAAATAATCTTGAATGCATGAAAAGTCACTTGGATTTAAAGAAATCAACTCATTTTCGAGTTGGTGACCTCGAATTTCATTATGTTTACCAAACACAGATTCCAACTTGTCCCAAGCAGCATTAGGTTCATCAATTCCAGATATGTGGAATCGCAAATCAGTAGAGATTGACATCCCAATCAATCCACGAGCTTCATCACATCTATTTGCCCATTTTATTTTCTTATCATCATCAGTGGGTTCTTTTTCTTTCCCTGTTGTAATTCTGAAAAGTCCCCTACTTCGTAGAACATCCTCCATACGAGATTTCCATGAGAAATAGTTGGAACTGTTAAGTAGAATATCACAAAGGGCGGCCATATTTGTAAATTAATGGCTGTAAAAGTAGAAACCAATAGTCTGGATGTGAAGAGCTCGAAAAAATAGGCGGTTTCAAAAAAAACGGCACTGAAAACGGACTCTGTATGATGAAGTTATGCTTGAACAAAGAAACTGTTGAAGATGTCCCCAATAGTGACGTGGCAGCTAGAGAATGTCCAGCAAAAAAAGAACCCCCCTCTTCCCAAGATGAACCTTTTGACAATCACTTTACAAGAAAGTTGCTTTAAGTGAACCACTTTTGTAAAATAAGTGATTTCACTTTTACAATGATATTACTTTTAAATAGTGCAACAATAAAAAGACTTACGTGACTCACTTGTATTTTTATTTTTATTATTTAAGTGAGATGCACTTTTACAATAAAGTAACTTGAAAATAGAATTGCATGCACTTTTTCTTTTAAAAGTAACTTCCTAAGACTTGAACTCAAGACCTATGAAGGAATAAAGCAACTTTGAACCAAGTGAGCTAGATTAAAAGGTATGTAAAATATGGGAATGAGGAAGGGGGCTTTTTACTCTTCTTGCTCGGTTTGCGTGCTTGCCCTTTTTCCTGCAAAACAGACCACAAATCGAAATAAAAAAACCTTTTCCACACTTGTGGAGTTAGATCTTGTTAGCTTGCCCGGAAAGTCTACGTTTTCTCTCTGTTTCTGATTTGCCGAGATCGCACAAGGTGCACAGCAAAGAGCATATGCAGCCGAGAAAAACCCTTTCCCTTTCTGTTTCTGATTTGCCGAGATCGCTCAAGGTGCACGGCAAAGAGCATACGCAGACGGGAAAGCAACAATCCGAACCCAAAAAAATCTAACAATAAAGAAATATGAAATATGAGATTTTTTTCTTTTCAAAAAACGAAATAAAAAAAATGCGTCACTGTAACATTATACCTTCAAATCTGATGAAATATGCGTTTCTGGAGCAACCGGGAACCGTTTTCGGTCAAACAAAAACTATTTCCCAATGGAAACGACGCTCCGGATGCAATGGAACACCTCCCACAGCCTAGAAATGCACAGAAATACCAGAACTAGAAA
Organism: Larix kaempferi; assembly: GCA_027924585.1. Classification (NCBI taxonomy): domain Eukaryota; kingdom Viridiplantae; phylum Streptophyta; class Pinopsida; order Pinales; family Pinaceae; genus Larix; species Larix kaempferi. Next base: position 19,692,638 of record BSBM01000338.1, on the reverse strand, counting down.
CCCTTTCGAGTTTCGGCAACAACAGTTCAAGATTTAGATCACAACCGGAAGCGGCACTTCATAAAAGCTCTGATACCATGTTCGGGTACACAGGGTACTACCAAAGGACCGAACACCAAGAGCAACCAATTCACTCAAACAGATCACAGATCAACACACCGATGTTTTGACGTGGTTTAAACCCCCTTGAGGGAAACACTCCATGGCCCCGGCCAAATAGCTTCTACGGGACAATTTATTATGCAAAGAAAGAAAGTTACAAATGAGCTTCTCATAATCGATCAACTAAACAATGACCCTCCATGCTCTTTAAATAGAGATCATGGACCAATCGGGTGTTAAGCCAGGGATCAAGGTTAGGTTTGATCTAAGAGAAGTTGAGCCGTTGGATCACTCTATGTCGGAAACATATCGTGACCGTCGGATTAAGTATTTACAAATGCATACTAATGCATACTAAAGAAACACACTATCCCTAACAGATATATTACACAAGTTGATCTTAACTAACTCCTAAGTGTCTAAATATCCTAACATATTTCATGTTATTGATGAATGTTGTTAATGATGATAATGTTGAATATTTGCAAATGAGATATTGATAAATGATGCTTTGCTTTATATGTATAAATGTATGTTGCATTAGCTTGGTTTCAAAAAATACTTCTAACTCCTAGATTAGACACCATAGTTTTGTTTTCATTTTTAGGGTCCACCCCCCCTTGGCTTCACTAGGAAAGCCTAGACGAAGGAGTCGAGTCCCAAGTGATAGCACTTGACTTTGACTTTCCCCCAAGGCCACACCAGCAGCTTGAAGACTTCTGCTACGTTTTCCCAGGTGTGGAACCAAGCAACAACATTTTGGCGTCGTTGCTGGGGATAAGTCTTTCTATTCCCGGAATACGACTTTTGAGTTTTCCTTTTTGTTTTTGCTTTGTTTGATGTATGTAGTGAATTTTTTAAATTGACTAAGAACATCTGGCGACTCCACTATCAACAAATTTACCAAGATGTTTTTCATGAAGGAATCCTCAAATCTTGCTTCAGTTCTTTCCTGAGCCTGAAAAGGTTTACCATAGAAGGATAAGTAAGCTATATTCTCAAAAAACCCTTGAGGAACTTGGTTCTTAGTCAATTTCTTATATTCACCTTTTATTTCCAGAAAATAATTTGAATAGTCCTCCTATTGAAATGGTTGATTTTGGTCCTTATGATTTTACTGCTATAGATGGTTATCCTCGTGATATTCCTGATAAGGCTATTGATAAGTTGCCATCTTTTCAAGGTAACTGTTATCACACAACTTGTAGTTGCCCCTAATGGTATCCCATCCGGGACGGTAGAGGAGTCAGGCAACTAAAGAGGTGACCCAAGAGATGCCACGGTTCCCAATGCAATGTGGGAGTCACGTCAACCGAGGCACTCTTCAACTTTAGGTCAAGGTATAACTAAACCAAGGGGGAGACCCTATACCCCAATCACAGTTGATTGGACCCAAACAAAGGTTTCTAAGTGTAGGTAAGTAATGAGTTACGGAAACCAATGCAAGGCTAAGTGGACCTAAGGTTTAAGGTATGGTTGAGGGAAGTGTAAAAGATTATTAACGTTTCAACCTATGTATGGTCTAGGCCACATGATGGGGTATGATGAAAAAGTATAGTACCATGTGTTTACACAAGTGGGTCTAGTTTTCTTGGGAAGTGTGAAGTGATTCTAGGTAGGCCCACAAGGTGAAGTTAGATGTGAGGTAGGTACTACAGGTTATATGTAGGCTAGATCTATGAGTTGAAGTTGATTTCAAGAATACCCATGTGCTAGATCTAGGATTCGACACCAATCCCAAGGAGTGCGACTTGCTTGGTGATGGACTAGTGCCTTGTTAAGTGGGCTAATGGGGTCAAAAGTGTGTCAAATTGTAGATCGGGACACCTAGAAGCCAAGTCAAGTGGGTTGAGTGAAATCTAATGGTTGGATCTTACTAGATCTAGTCTTTTTTAAGTGAGGACCCTAAGTGGACCACAATCCCTTGAAACAAGGAATGCAATCCCCAAGGCGGATCTTGACAAAAGGACAGTATAGACCTAGGTTTCAAGGCATGGGCATTCCAAATCCACGAATAACTCAAACACCCACTTCCTAGAAGTGGACCAACTCAAAAAATCAAGGGGGTGCGATTTGCTCAAGGAGGGTCCAAAAATGGGTTTTGGTGGACCAAATCAAGTCCAATGGCCACCAAAATGTAGATCCGGGATGTTAGTACCCCGATCTATGTTCCTTCAAAGTTTCAAGTGAATCCAATGGCTATATCTTAGTAGATCTAAGTTTTAAGATGCCAAGAAGGTCAAAAAGGGGGTTTCAACCCCTTAAAACATGGAGAGATGTCCACAAGGTAGTTTTCACCAAAGTAAAGATATGGGTATAGGTTATAAAATGTCTAGATGTCAAATCAAGTTGGATCTCACCTACCCATGTGCTAGATCTAACCCAACAAGCTTCTCTTAGGAAAATCGATTTAGGTTCAAGAAGGCTTTTTGCATTGAAAAATGTGTCAATTTTTAGCCAATCACCACCAAACTATAGATCCAACTAGGGGTGGATCCTATAAAGGTGGGTTTTTAATATCTTTTCAATTGCAAGGCTAGATCTAAGTAGATCTAAGAAATACCAAAATTGGGGTTTTGATTTAATTAGGGTTTTATGACCAATGAAGATAGAATGGATGGAAGAGGCACATACCTTGTAGATCTTACCTCAATTGCTTATGGCCACCTTGCAAGTTGATAGCATTCTCCTATGTGTATATTCAAGAGTGAGATCAAAGTGCCCCAACCAAATCGCCCTTCTCCAAGATAGCCAAATCGTCCTCCTCCTACAAGACAAGATCAAAGAAACAAGTCAAGCAAGATGATTATGAAAATGGTAGAAAGATGTAATAGAAAGCATCAACTATGTCACGAAGATACAATAATGATACTCCCTGTCACAAGATCAACCCAAGAGAGAATATGTGGATCCCTCCAACAATAACCCTCATAAAGTCGCCCTCCTCTCTCCAATTCGATTTTCCTGTCAAAAGGTTAGCAAAAGCACCAAAATCCACAATGATACATAGAAGAGATACTGTATATTCAACATGCAAGAGAATCCACAATGCAAGAGAGATGTGCTCCACAAAAAATCTTCTATTCCAATATTCCAGAGCTCCAAAGGTGAGCTTTACAATGGGGGGTCTCCTCCTTATATAGGATAATAAAGACCAAAACCCTATACCACTCTACAATACTACATCAAATGAGTGGTTGAGATTAAAAGATCTCATCATACAATCAATGGCTAAGATGACCCATAACAATATATCACATGGATCACTCAAAATAACAAAAGCGCCCTCACTAAATGGTACAATGGAGGGTGACGTCATCCCACTAGAGGGGTAAAAAGTACAATGATCCACCTCATGATGACTAGGACATGATAAAATAAGCACATGGTGGGGCTAGGAGGTATCAATCCTTACTAGCTCATCCCCAAGGCACAATAAAATAATAAAATATGTCCAATATAATAAAAATGACCAAAACTGTCCTCAGAATCCATGACAGTCAAGCAGTAAATGTCCTCCTGTGATCAATCCGGGCATACCCACATGGTGAAAACTGACTGGAAGATAGTGATGCCACCCTGGAAGACCTCTGTGAACACCAAATGCCAAAACCTTGCCCCAATTGCCCAAATCGATTTCCTCAGTGACCACTTTATCCCATTTTTTAACTGCCTCGGGAACTGTGAAAGTGCCAAAACTGCCTCCCAGGGTGCTAGCGCTGTCAATCTGAGCCCACCAGACTCTCCGGAAGGGGGGATAAATGGTAATAACAAGTGGCTGGACCACCCCCTCCATCATCAGCGCCCTAGGTGAACTGGCCTCTCGGGGCCCCTGCTGCTCAGGCTGGGAAATCAACCCCAAATCTAGTCAACAAGTGTAAAACTGCATCAATCACTGTCAGAAGTGCCCGGAACTGAAAGATAAGTGTCTCAATGGATCCAGAAGACCCAAATCCACTAGAAATGAGTACTCATACACCCTGGGTTGTCCTAATGGGCCTGCTGTAGGGTCCACCATATATGGACAATGTATAATCTGCTGATCTGAAGTAATAATAAACCTGCTGAACTGGATCAAACATCATCTGCATCATATGTCCATCATATGATATTATTATCAAACATGTGGGCCCATAAATCATCATCAATAATCATCCATACATGGTCCACATCATCACGGATCCCAAGAATATATAATCAAGGATAAGCCACATCAGTAGACTAAGACAATGCTTCTCTAATCACTCTCACAGCTAAGCTCAAAGTATAAATTCCATTCAGTGGCATTAATCAAGTTAACATATTCCGTTGTTATATAAAATTACTTGCACAATAGTTCAAATGACAAACTTACCCATTGGACATGGTCAAACTGCTAGTGAAGGATGAAGGCTATGAGCAAGGTTGGGCCAAGGGTTTGACTTGTCTAACTTAACTCAAAAATACTTTGGACTGGGAGAAAGGGGGAAGCTACAAACTCTGTGCTGGACAAAAGAACACGGGGGATGGCTGTGCCTCACAAATGGATAAGTTGTTTAGAGAGTGCTTATTCAACTTAGGCATCATGTCTACATCAAGTTGATCTAGGTTCATTAGGATCATTCAATTTTATTCCATGGCCTTTTTGGCCTACATAACCCTTCGGATTTCAGATGTGCTGAGAAGCACAACTAGTTGCAGCTTGCATCCAGGGCATGTTTTTCACATATTTATAAGGTCAGCAATTGTTTAGATATAACTTCTAAGAACCATTGCTTTTTGGACCTTTCTTATAGTCTTCGAGGAGTATTTTTAGCTTTTCATTGCTCTTGCCCTTTTTTTTGTGTCCATGGGCGAATTTATTAAGTTTCCACAGGTAGAACATGAGCTTTCAGTTTTAGCCAACAACATCTCAAGTGACTAGGGGGAGTTCGAGCCAATGCCAAACATCGGGACAACCGACCAGAATGATTTAGGCCTACAATCCAACTCACCAAAGGCAAGTTTTGTCACCAACTCAGAGCCGAGACACTGAATAACAGGGATGCGGTCCAAACACAGAGGTAGAAAAATGGGGAAGTCCTCAGTATCAGAAAGTCAAATGAGACAAGTCAGGGTTTAAAGTCAAACAGGAAAGTCATGTATGGATGGAGACAAGTGAATATGGAGCCTACACTAGCATACAACTGGTGTCGGGCGAAAGACCATGTCTATGTAAGGTGAAAAACCAGTAAGTTTTGTTAAATGACCTAAAAGTGCAAGCAATTGTCCATTTTATGATTTACAGTTCATTTTAAATAGTTTGCCACATCAGGAATAATATACCAAGCACATGCTATGATCATGACTAAATCAACAGTCAGTGAGAACATATCCATAGATCATACAACATCATCATAATAATCATCATCATGCATCATCTGAAACACTGCTGAAATAAATCTCTAGGCACTGAACTGAAACTGTAATGGGATAAGTGGTCACATCAGTCATCAAATCTGAACTCTCAAGGCTCAGCCTTGACACAAGGTCATCAAATCTGAATAATGTACTGCTCTGATCATGAGTGATCCAAAATATATAGCCATGCTCTGGAATAAAGGAAGCTCTGGAATGTGCAGATATCTGCTGTACAACAATAGTAGCCCTGCTACTATGGTGTGATAACAGTAACAATGCTATTAGTGCTAATTCCCATATAACTCGTTTTTGCCATTGTTTTGACAAATGGTGTTTGAGTGCCAAGCATGAAGATGTAAAAATGAAGTTATTCGCTTTATCTTTGGAAGATGATGCTTATGAATGGTTTAACAAGTTGGAAGCTGACAAGTATAAAACCTATAAAAAAATTCAAACTGCTTTCCTTGCCAAATGGGGGGACATCAAAGAGGACAGCTACCTTCTAGCTGCCTTGACCAATACTAAGAAGAATGAAAATGAGACAATGGAAGAATTTAACAAAAAATTCAATGAAATTGTGGCAAGACTTCATGCTGATATCAAGCCACCTGATAATTCCATCCTCATTTACTACATGGAGGCTTTTCATGGAGAATTGAAATATCAATTGAATGATAAAGAACCTACCGATCTAAAGAAGGCCATGGAATTGGCTGAGAAAATTGATAAGAATATGCTAAATTGTGGCAAGTCTCATCTTCTTGGTTTCACAAGGGCAAATATTCCTATGAAGCAGAGTGAGAGTAAAGAAAAGACCATTAATGCTGAGATTAAGGATCCTTCAAAGGAACCTTTGAAAGAAATTGGTCAACTTTTGAAAGAGGTTGTTTCAAATCAAGCCTCCAACATGACTGCCATACAGAACAGGTTGATCTCCATTGGAAGATCTCAAAACAACCAAGTCTCTAGCCAGTATGTGCCTAAACCTCAATATGCTCCTAGGCCTCAATTCCAGAGAAAACCACCTTTTCAAGATCAAAGGACCCCAAATCCTTTGGAAACTGCTAATGTTGTTTCAAAAGAAATTCCTCCTTTTTGTAGAGCCTGTGACAATTTCCATGAAGAGTCTCCATGTGCTGTGTTTAAATGGTCAACTGAACAAAATCCGTCGGAAGCCAGTAGCAGTGTCAGGTTAGCAAGCGAGCCTGAGAACCAGCCTGAGTATATCAACGTTGTGGGCCAAACTCACCCTGTCTCCAAAGAAACTTGGGAACAAGCTAGACATTATAGGCAAGACTTGAAAGACAAAGCTACCCATAGATTTGGTGAGATGCCTCCACCAGAGAAAATTATTGAAATGTCAAAGTTCAAAGGTCTAATGTATCAGAGAAAGGACAATATTGAAACATCAAATTCAAATTAGAGTATTCCTAAGGTAACACCTTCTCCCAACTCTGAAAATCTTCATGTTGATTTGGCTCAATGGTTATCTTCTGCAAAGATTCTTGTTCTTGTAACTGACCTTATCAAAATTCCAAGCTTAAAAGAAGATCTTATGAAGGTAATAGATCATCCTCAACAAGAAAAAGCTAAGGCTCCAATTGACTCAAAGAAAGTAACTCCTAGCAAGACTAGAGAAGAACCTAAGCTTCAAAAGATAGTCAATCATGAAGATGATCCTATTATTTTGCATAGCTTGGATCCTAAAAAAGAAGATCACCCTCCTTTCTACATCTCCTTGCTTGTCAATGATATGCTTGTGCACAACTGCATGTTGGATTCTGGGGCTTCTTCGAATGTTATGACCAAAAAGGTTATGGATCAATTCGGCTTAAAAACAACTAGACCCTATCAGAATGTGTGTGCCATGGATTCAAGGGAGGTTTATACTATTGGTATCATTCTAAATCTACCTGTTAGGTTGGCTAAGTACCCCCATGTCCATTTAACCATGGATGTCTTAGTAATTGATGTGCCAAACAATTGGGAAATGCTTTTATCAAGAAAGTGGGCTGCATCTTTAGGGGGTGACATAAGGATGGATTGGTCATATGCTACCATTCCTGCATCAGAACATACAATGGTTAAGTTATATAATGAACAAGCTAGAAAGCTCCATGTTGAAAACCCACAAAATCTAGCTAATGAATTTGTGCATGAAACAAAAAACTTTGGAAACTATGCTATCTTATCAAATTTCATAGCACCTTTTAGGGAAGCATCTAAAGATGAAAAGAAAGATGAGGTATGGAGGATGAGTTTTGATGGGGCATTTTCTAGATATGGAAAAGGAGATGGGGTTGTTATAACTTCTCCCTCTAATCAAACCTTTAAATTTGCTTTCAGACTCGAGTTTGATGCATCAAATAATGTGGCTGAGTATGAGGCACTTTTGCAAGGGTTAGAAATTGCCAAAGACATGGGGATTAAAATTTTATCTATTAAAGGTGATTCTAACTTAGTGGTTGCCCAGGTTAAAAACATATTTGCTTGCAAAAGTCAAAGGTTAAAACAATATAGGAATGCTGTCTGGGACACTATGGAATGGTTTGATGCTTTAAATATCATGGCAGTTCCTAGAGAAGAAAACACTGAGGCAGATCAACTAGCCATGGCAGCTTCTACACTTCAAACAACTGAGGAATTATTAAAGGGTAGTGGGAAATTTGAAATCAACTTTAGACCTTTGATCCCTAATAACATAAATCATTGGCAAGTGTTTGATAGTGACAAGCAAATTCTCAACTTCATTCATAATCTTCAAGAGTTTTCTGATTGTCAAATCACCTATCAGGAAGAAGGCAAAGAGTATCCAGAGGAAGAGGAACAACCAAGGAACAAAATTCCCAAAGGCATCACCCAGCTAGAGCATATTTTTGATAGACAAGATGGCCATAAAAGGAAAAAGAATTCAATAAAACCAGGGGAATTTTTTGAATTAAACATAGGAATTGAAAAGGAACCAAAAATGATAAAAATTGGAAAAGGAATATCTGAAAAAGAATGAAAGGCCTTGATCGATTTGATCTATGAATATAGGGATGTATTTGCTTTTAACTATGATGAACTTAAAGCATATCGAGAGGATATCTTTCAACATACAATCCCTTTCAAACCAGGTATTAAGCCTTTTCAACAAAAACTGAGGCGAATAAAACCCAAATTGGCCCCCATGGTTTACAAAGAACTTCAAAAGATGTTGGCAGCGGGCATCATTGCTCCAACAAGACATTCTACATGGTGTTCTAACTTTTGTTGTTGTTAGAAAAAAGAATGGGGATATCAAATTGTGTATTGACTTCAAAAACTTGAACTTGGCGTGCCTAAAAGACAACTATCCTTTGCCAAACATGGACACTTTGCTTCAGAAAATAACTGGGTCTGGTATGATCTCTTTTCTTGATGGGTTCTCTGGATATAACCAGGTGTTAGTGAGCAAAGAAGATCAGCATAAAACTACTTTTACTACACCTTGGGGTACCTCCATGTACCTTAGAATGCCTTTTGGTCTTACTAATGCTGGTGCTACCTTTCAACGTGCTATGGATGTTGCTTTTACTGGGTTGATTGGTAAAATAATTGAAATATATCAGGATGATCTAACGGTGTATTCTAAGGAAAGATCAGATCATGTTGGTCATCTTAGAAAGATCTTTGAAAGATGTAGAAAATATGGCATATCATTAAATCCAGCCAAGTCTGTGCTTTATGTTGATGAGGGCAAAATATTGGGGCATATTATCACTAAGGATGGTGTGAAGGTTGATCCTGAAAGAGTTGAAGCCATTAAAAAGGTTCCTATCCCTACCAATGTCAAAGCTCTCCGATCCTTCAATGGCCAAATTAATTTCATTAGAATATTTATTCCAAATTTAGCTAAACTTATGAAGCCTTTGCAACTCTTACTTAAGAAAAATGCTAAATTTGAGCGGAACAAACAAAGAAGAGAAGCTTTCTCAGATATCAAGGATGCCATATCTAGAGCCCCTGTGTTGATAAGCCCTGATTATTCAAAAGAATTCCAAGTCTTTTCCTTTGCTTCTGAACATACTATTGCTGGAGTTTTACTTCAGAAAAATGACCAAGGCCAAGAACAACCCATAGCATTCTTTAGTAAAGCTTTGCAAAATTCAGAACTTAAGTATACTATAATGGAGAAACAAGCTTATGCCCTTGTTAAGTCTTTGAAAAATTTCATAATATATATTGGGTATTCCAAGGTTGTGGGTTATGTTCCTCATACTGCTGTTAAAGATATATTAGCTCAACAAGATTGCCTTGTTATAAGGGGTAAGTGGGTGTCCAAAATACAAGAGTATGACTTGGAGATCAAACCCACCAAGTTAATGAAGGGTCAAGGTCTTGCACGGATGATGACAGAAAGCAATGAGACTGCTGTAGGAATGATTTGTCAAAATAATGAGTCAGCACCCGTCATATCTGAAGAGCTTCAAAGATTGAGTCAAACACAATGGTATTCCGACATTATCTACCTTCTCAACAATTTTGCTTGTCCTGAACATCTTGTTGGTCACAAAAGAAGGTCTCTAAGACTTAAAGCCACTAAGTATTGCATAACTCAAAATGGATTAGGTTGGAGAAATCCTAATGGCTTAGTTCTTAGATGTGTTGATGAACCAGATTCCAAAAAGCTTCTGGTTGAGTTTCATACAGGATTTTGTGGTGGGCATTATGCAGCAGACACCACAGCCCACAAGATCCTTAGATCAGGTTACTATTGGCCCACTTTGTTTACTGATGTGTATAAGTTTGTTAGATCTTGTCCCCAATGTCAGTTGTTCACTGGGAAACAGAAGTTAGCAACTTTACCTCTTGAGCCAATAGTTGTTCAAGCCCCTTTCCAATAATGGGGTCTTGATTTTATCGGTCAGTTTAAGGAAAACTCAAGCAACGGTTATACCTCGATCCTGACTGCCACCGATTATTTCACCAAGTGGGTGGAAGCAATCCCCACTAAGTATGCAACAGACAAAGTAGTTATGGACTTTCTTGAAAATCATATCATAACTAGATTTGGGGTGCCATCCAAGATAACAACTGACAATGGTCCTAGCTTTAGTTCCATGGCTTTTTCTTCATTTTGCTTCAAGTATGGTATAATCCTTTCCCATTCATCCAATTATTATCCCCAAGGAAATGGATTGGATGAATCAACCAACAAGACCTTAATGAACATTCTAAAGAAGACTGTTAGGGATAACAAGAGGTCTTGGGACTCTAAGATAAAATTTGCTATATGGGCTGACAAAATAACACAGAAACGTGCTACCGGGAAAACCCCTTTCCAGTTGGTTTATGGTTTTAGAAGCTTTTGTTCCCATTCATATTCAGTTGCCAATGTATCAGATGTTGCATGATTATGATCCAAATGATGATGGTATGCAGAATATAATTGAGCAAATTATGAAATTGGATGAGACTAGAAGAAAGGCCTTAGACCAAAGTATCAGAAATCGAGGGTTAAAAGGACTTTTGACAGATCTGCTAAGCCTAAATATTTCCAGCCAAGGGATTGGGTTCTTTTATGGGATAAGCGAAGAGATAAGCCAGGAAAGCAGGGAATGTTTGATAGCCTATGGTTGGGACCATATGTTATATTTGAACCAGCAGGGGTTAATTCTTTCTTCCTTTGCACTATGGATGGAGAAAGATTGACTCTACCAGTCAATGGACAACATCTCAAGCTGTTCTTCAAAGAAGATATTCTAATGCCCATGGGGGCAGATTGACAGCAGGGCCATTTCTAAACCTTTGCCTTGCAATTTTTGTACATTATATTTTGTATATTATTGATGTATATTTGTTTCATTTACTTGTTTTTAGTTTTATTTTTGAATAATGTTGCAACTTATGTTTCATTTGGCAAAATATGTGGGACCGATGCATTCTAGTTTTCATGCAGGTACCGGAGATTCTTGGATTCTCGCATACTCTCTTTAATTGAGAGAATCAGATAGAGTACGTGTCCCACAGATGGAGCTAGATGTTTCCAACTAAGTTGTACTAGGTTGGATTATCAAGTGAGCGGGAAGATTCGAACATTTCAGTGTTCATTTGTTGATGATTTGATGTCCAGCAGGCCTTTTTGAAGGGCCACTTTTCTCTAATTTTCCACATGTCCATGGCCCTACGAGGTTCGTAATAAAATGTACTGGCATGATGTTTTGTAAAGGACTTGGTTCCCTAGGACTTTTTGGCCAAGTCAAGTATTCCAAGGAGTTTTTTCACCTATTAATTATGTCTTGCATTAGTGCATAACATAATTTTTGGGTTTTTCTCCTGCTCCTCCAAAGCTGGAATGTCTGGGGAGGCTGACAGGCCTTAGGGGATTGTTAAAGTCTATGGGTCAATGTATATGAACATGCTAGACATTGTTTTTGAGTCATATGGACATGTGCTAAGTCCCCTTAGGTAGTTTTTTATTTTTTGGCAGGGTTTTTTTTTTCGTAAATTTGGCCATTTTTAAACGGTTCAATTGAAAAATTTGTAATTGGCCTAAAAGTGGCATCTAGAGGTCTTTTCTTCCTTAGGGGTGCTCATTTTCCAACTCAGAGCACCCCCTTAACTGCTAAACCCACTTTTCCTAATGTTTGGGTGCTTAATTTTTCTCCTATGGTCAAAAAAACCCAAAAAGGTCATGAAAAATTGAAAAAATAAGAAATATGACTTTAAAAAATATTAAATTTTTGGAGTGATTTATGGTTTGATTGTTTTCAGCACCAATTGGGGAGCACATTGGGCTGAATTCTATGACGAGTGGGCAGCCTATTTCATGGATATTACTCCCATACTTTGAGCTGGGCGCATTTGGTGAAGTGGAGCCCCCACGTGTGAGGAAAACGCAGCTAGAGATGGGGCTGGTTTATTGCTGCAGTATGGTAGCGTGTAAGGAATGTTTGTAGCCCCATTTGGGGACCACAAATTGCTCCTTGTGTCATGCTGCCCCTTCCATCACTCACTCCACGTTTTTGGCCACTCACTCCTCAAGCAGTCACGCCCCTCCCTCATGAGTTTTTCTATATAAGCATGGGCACTCCTCATTGTTTTCTCATGAGAAGGTGGAACCTCTGCTCCTATATTTGTAATACTTTTGCATTTGTTCATGAATAAAAGGATTTGGAGGCAATTCTATGTGTGGATTCTAATGGTGTGGATGATCATGTTGTATTTTAACATATGAGGTAATCTATGTATTTACATACTTGTTTATTGATCAATCACTAGCTTTTGAAGGAGATGTTGAGCTTAGTAAGGTAAAAATAGTGTAATCTATTTCATTGTTTTTACTGTTGGTTATCAAAGAGTGCTTAGAGTTCAATGTCATTTTTGTTTAAATGCTTGAATCTAATTCTCTATTTTAATCTACACTAGTTGCATTTGATCTTGCTTGTGTGAGTTGTCTTTTGTGTCTACAAGTTGTCGATCCGAAGAGTTGGTGGAGCTTGCTTGCATCCATTGGTCTTCGAAGTTGATCCAAGGAGAACTAGTCCCATTGATCCCCGCGGTGGAGGACTCCATAGCCCAAATTCGAGATATTCCTTCTTCCTCTCATCAACACAAAAATCTTCAAATTTCTCTTGGTTACTTTGGTTTGCATATTTCAGACCTCATTCTTATTCACATATCATAAGTAAGTCTGATTTTTATATTAGATCTTGAGTTCATCTTGAAGAAAAGTCTTTGTCTAGGTCTAATTGATGCATGCTTCTTGTTTAAGTGTATTTTTCCGAATATTTTAAGGGCTGAAACAAGTAGTTTGTTTTATTGTACTTTATGTTTATTTGGATTATTTAAAGAGCTGATCATTTGCAGCCCTCAAAAGCTTGCAAGGATCCCAAGTAACAAGGCCCCAATGCTTCTTTTACTTGGTTAAATTCCATCATTTTTAACTTAGAATTTTAACTTAGTTTTTTCTGGGTGTTTTGCAGGTGTCCCAAATATACTCTTAAAGTGTTTTTGGGTGTCTTTAACTGATGTTTGCTTGCTGGTTTGCAGCATTTGACGAACAGGTAGAGAGAAACGCTGGCCAAATTTCGAAGATCTAGGACATCCGGAGCACCTAGATTTAAATTTTTTTGAAACAGATACTTTTTCTCTCCTATTTTGTAAGCCACTAAATTAGTAAAAGACTGGGGCATTTCTATTGCGTTGTAACTAAAGTATTAAACGAGAGCAAGTGGGCTAGCCAAGTGCCCACACCCCATCCCCCTAGGGGGGGAAACTGCGTGGACTCAATTTTCGTGGTTTGCATTATTTTAGTTTAGATTTCATTTTCCGCATTAAATAAAACTTACTAGGGGCTAAAATTTACCTTGTTGGTCCGTTCCACTGGCGGGCCACAAGTTCACTCAGGACTATTCCACATGTGTATTTCATGGTACTAGATATTGTCATCTTATCTTATCATGTGGCCTAAATCATTCATTGGTTGAAACACTAGTCATTCCTTAACCCTCCTTCAACCATACTTAAACTTCTAGGTCCACCTAACCTTGCATTGGTTTCCGTAACTTCTATTTTACATATCTTCAGGAACCTTTGTTTGGGTCCAATCATCTTTGATTGGTTATAGGGTCTCCCACTAGGTCTTGATTCATCTCGATCTAAAGCGAAGAGTGCCTCGGTTGACGTGACTCCCAAATTGCATTGGGAACCGTGGCATCTCTCGGGTCACCTCTTTAGTTGTCCATCTCCTCTACCATCCCGGATGGGATACCTTTAGGGACAACTACAAGTTGTGTGATAACATGCACCATGGACCAAAAATAAAAAAATCAAAGGGGTGACTAAATAAAATATGGAAAAGGTTGGGAGTTGATTTTATATGGTGTATGACCATATTAAAGGAATAAATCATATGTCATAAGTAAAGTTTGATTTAATTTTTGAACTAAAGGTGATGACGTGAGCTTCCATTCACGCTCTCTACCATGTGCATAGGTGATGGGCATCAATTCGTAAAGTTTGATTAATGGTTGCAATCCCATGTGGTGGCTACCATTTGACCACCGTTTGAATAAAGGAACTTGTCCAATACATCTTTGATTTTTGATTTTGTTTTACGGGATGTCTCCCTCACGTGGCCATCACCACCGTACGGCTCCTTCATGAGGAATCACGTTTTGGTGATTTGGCAAGTGAGTAGTGGATTGTTGAGAGTGCATTAAAAGAATGGTAGGCTTGGCTCCCTTCAAGCTCGAGTTGTCATTCAAGCCAAGCTCCAAGCTTCACCATCATGAGATTCACGCCATCCCTAATTGCTCGCGTCATGGTTATGTGGAAACTCACGAATGGATAGTTGATAATTACAAGAAGAGAGTGGGGGGCGCCTTGCCTAGGTGGAGGCCACCTCCCCACTATTCATTCACTCCAATTCGAGTTTGTGATTAAAGCTTCACCCCAAGCTCGTGATTGATTGAGATTCGTTTTGGTGACTCATGCCATTGGCTCATGTGTATTGCCATTTCGAATTAGGGTAGGATGTTCTAGTTTTTGTATAAGAGGAAGGCTTTGCCTCTTCATTATTCATGCAATTTTTGGGCAAACTTACTCTGCCAGATTGTAACAATGTTCCAGCTATTGGTATTTTGGAATAAAAGGAGACTTTGGAGGTCTACATGGTGTGCCATTGTTGTTATGAGGAATGATCTACAAACCCTGAGGTGATATTGTGCTTTTGCATTTGTTTACAAATTATGATTCTTAATCTTGCTTAGCTTAGAATTCTTTGTTAAGATCATGGGATGGGTTTTTGATGGTCCAACTTACCCATTGATATTAGGCTTGATGCAATATAGGAGTACAAACTGTAGTCGGTTCTTACTTATGTACTTCTTATTTCATTTTGTTTGATATACTAAGCATGATCTAAGTTTTGTCTTGTAAGTGGTGCATATGTGCAGATCTTAAAGGAGAGAGTGGAGGTTTGAACTCGGATGTCTCTTCCTCCCTCCATTAAAGATTTTCTCTAACAAATTTTGCATTTCAGGGTCTCCTAAAAGTCTATCTTCAAATCTCAGTTGGGCATGAGAAACTGGTTCAAAGTTTCATCTTCAAAATTATTTAAAACTTGTTACTGGTTACTAGTGAGAAGCATTTGATCTCCATTGGCCTTCTCCTTGCATTTGCATTTCCCATCCAAACTTGCATTCGCTACTGTCCTCTCCTTTTGCATTCGCTTCCCTTCATATCAGTCCCCTCCATCTTTCCATTCGCTGCTCAAAATTCAGTCTGCAAAATACCCTTTCGCTGCCCAATACTCAGTCATCTCGGTCCTCTTTTCTTGGCTGCTGTACCTCGCATTTGCTGCCCCAAAACTGTCATCTCAGTCCTCTTTTTCACTTGCATTCCCTGCATGCTTCAAAACCACTTCTAAAAAGCTTTAAAAAACACTTTAAAAAGATCTCATTTGCTTGTTTTAGAGTAGATCTCTTCTGCTCGTTTAGAGTTAGTCATTTTCTTAGTCTTAGACTTAGTTTCATTTTAAACTTTGTATTCCATGCTTAATCTCATAAAAGTTTAAAGTTAGATCTTTTTTCTCTTTTTTTCTTTAAGTTAGAAATAGTTTATTTTCAAAGTTTTAGCCTTAGATCTCATTTATAAATTTAAAATTTGCATCTCAAAAAAGAATGGGCACATAGATTAGATTGATAACCTGCATCTAGTTTCAAATTTTTAGATCTTAGATTTATGTTTTTTTTTTATTTTCATTTTCTAATGTCTAATGGGTGCCTTGAGTGGATTTATGTGTTGTAGGTACTTGAGTGAGAAAAGAACCAAGAAGACTCAAACTTGAAGAAAAGAAGCAAGTAGAAACAAGAAGATTTGAACCAAAGTGGATCCAAAACCAAGGAGAAGCTTAAACCAAGAAGACCATCGAAACCAAGAACAAAATCATTCTCCTTTGTAAAATCTCATAAGAGCTTCTTCAATTTACTTTAGTTTATTTTCTCAAAGTCCTTTCAAGGGTTAAATTCCCAAGGCATTTGTACTTAATCAATAAAATTCATAAGTGGGGTTTTAATCCCCCACACCCAACTTCCCCCATTTGGGGAAGTCTTGCATTGTCCTTTGAGTGGTTTGTTTCTTCTTAGCTTAGTTTATTTTTGCTAGTAGCTTAGTTTCAATTTATTGTAGAATACTAATTGCTAGAATAGTCAATTTTGTAAGTAGTTTATTACTTGTTAGATCTTATTTTATCATATTGAGGTATCATTTGGATTTTGCTTACAAGTTTCTTGTCTTCTAAAAAAGAACCAAAGACTCTTGAACTTGCCATAACACAAGTCAAGATCACTCTCTGTCGAAGAGCATTCACACTGCATTTTCCTTGCATCGAAGCATATAGATTAGTTAAAGTCTCTTGAACTTCTGTCATAAGACGAAGTCAAGAGCACTCTCTGCCGACCCTAAAAGGTTGGACTCATACTCAAAATGGTGATTGGAATTGTTAATCTTGAAAGTGATAACCTAATAAAATTTTCACCCCACAACCAACGAACCGGCGTTGATTTTTTGAGAAATACTCAGGTAGTGGGCAAAGTTCCTAACTGGTGGCGCCGGGCAACCCAATCTGGGCACTCGCTGTTTAAATTCTCAGAACACCTAGCTTGTGATCCCAGACAGGTCCGTCATGTCTCCAAGGGGAAGCCACTGAAAGTATACTTTTTTGGTTGGACGCATACCTTGCTTTTTCAGCCCTAACAATCAAGAACATCTAAAACACTTTAAAATTTACCAAGAACAATTTCAAAACGATCTCACAAACAGTTGCTTTTGACTTACACCTTTCAGCATCCAAGCACTATTTTGTTCAATTCCATAAGGCATTGGTCTTTTGAAATTACATGTATCATCTAAATCTGGACCATATGTCCTTGTCATTTGTTTAAATTTATCTTATGGATGCTTTATTTAAATTCTAAGTCAAAGTACATTGTTCATCTTTAAATTGTATCTTGCAATTTGCAACGTGGATTGCGTGTTTAAGTGTGTTCTCATCATCATACAAAAAACTCTTAAACAACACCCATCCGCATCATTCCATCACTTAAAACATTTAAAACATAAGAGCCATAGAAAAACTCTTTGTTAGGGACAACCCCCCTTGGCTTCGTTAGGAGTTTGCCTAAACGGAGGAGCTGGGATTCAGGTGACAGTACCTGGCTCATTGCTTGCCCCCAAGGCCACACCTTCCCCACTTGTAGTGAGGGAACAACTTTCGAAATATTTTCTGCTGCTGGTGTGCATCTCAGCGGACAACACTTTGTATTCATGGCAGCCCTAAAAGTTTCAGGTTTAGCCAACAACAACTTTAGTGACTGGGGGGAATTCACAAGGAAAACCAATTCACCATAGGCAAGTTTTGTCACCAACTCAGAGCCGAGACACAATAAACAAGGAAGCTTATCCAATATAGAGGCTACAGTGGGGGACAGTCCTCCATGCCACTAGTCAAGTAGGAAGTCAAGGTAATGAACAAATTGGGTAAGTCATGGATGGATGAAGACAGTGAATAATGAAACCAACACTAGCAAGCCAAAGTATGGCGGGAATGATCACCTCTATTCTCCCTAAGGAGGGTAAAACCAATGAGTATAGGCCAAGAAATTCTAAGTTTGAGTAGGGACAAATGTATATATGTATAAGTACAACCAGGTACACATATCTATATGATCGCTAGATCATGATACTAAGTGCTAAGACATGCTAAGAAAATGGAAATAAAAGCAATATAACCGCAACACCATAATATACCTGCTGAGTCATATACCTGAATGCTCACCATCTGAACCATCATCTGTCCTCTGAAACTGCTGCTGTAACTCTGGGCAATACTAACTGCTCTGTAAAAATGGCTAAATAGCTACATCGGTCATCTCTCTGAGTGTCCTGAGACTCAGTCATGGCATGGGGAGTAAAAGCTGTTGTCGATAATATGATAGTGATCCATAATAGATGCTCATCTCAACATCTCAATGTAAGGGAACTAGCTGAATAGTGTATTGGAATACGACAAAAAATGTATGGTAGCTTGGCTACTATATATGTGATAACATCTGGCTCCGGCTGGGACAAGTGCTCTGCTGAAAAGAGCGCTTGAGAACCTCGGAATCTCTGGTCCTCGAACGCTGCTACTCGAATCCTCGATCCAACGCTTTACCTTTTTCTGCTTTCTGCTTTTTTATTTTATTTTGCACCTGTATCTGCGTTCACAAAC
This sequence comes from Larix kaempferi, assembly GCA_027924585.1. Taxonomy (NCBI): domain Eukaryota; kingdom Viridiplantae; phylum Streptophyta; class Pinopsida; order Pinales; family Pinaceae; genus Larix; species Larix kaempferi. The sequence continues at coordinate 19,673,917 of BSBM01000338.1, read as the reverse complement.
ATCAAAATACCTCATGCAGCATGTATGGGAAAAATATAAAATCAAACTGAAAATAAAATCTATTCTATATCAGAAATTTAAAACGCATACAAGAAAATTAATCTTACTAACATAACTTGTAAAGTTTGAAGTTTTATTGTGCAGAAGAAAAAAAATGACAGGTACTCAATTTAAACTAAGAGCTTCAAAAAGAGCTTAGAACAAGGATAAAAAAGCGCCAGACTCAATGGCTGAAAAGACTAACTGCTGCCCAAGTAGGCTTATTCAGTTCCTACCTACTCTCTACTACCAGGAAAGGCAAGGCAAGCGGAGAAGTCCCAACTATGTGGGATTAGGGATATGATCCCTTAAGTCCCTCTGATTTACAGGATACAAAATACGTCGCCCACTACCAGTGGTCAGAAAGCACATGCCATCAATGCATCGCTCTACTATGAAAGGTCCAACCCATAAGTCATAAGCCTGTCCTCATCTAATATGCAATAAATGGTTGGGAATGATGACTTCACTTCCTATGGGAAACCTATTTCTATTGACAGACTCAGGAATAACTCAATGTAGCGAATAGGCATAGGGTGGATTTCAGCAGGGTTTTGCGGTTGAGGTGTAACAATCCCTGAGCTGCATTGACTCTGGGTTTTGTGGTGGATTTCAAAGGAACTGCATTGACTCTGGGTGGACCACCATCTAATGAAATGGAAATCCTGCCAACAAGGACTTCTCTAATATCTATTCTTGTTTCTTGGACTACTTCATTCGACTCTTCCTCGTGAGGAAATAACATTTTTAACAACTTCACCTACAGTCCAAAAATCCCTATGTTCTTCCAAGGGAGGTGGCTCATGGGATATGACAGTATTATGACTAGAGCCTTCCCCTGAAGGAACTGGAATGACCATGTTTTCCAACCCGGTGGAAACTGACTCAGAATGAGATACAAAAGAGTTAGGAATGTGAGAAAGATCATAAGTATGATGACTAGATGACTCAGGTGGTAGAAGAAAACCCGGGATATGAGGATATGCAGATAAGGAATTGTCTTGAGAATCTAAAGGAGTTTGAAAAATAACAAGATCGTTTAAGTTAAGATCTCCTTCAGGTGCATCATTAATTAAAGCATCCTCTTCCCAATTTAGAGAATTATCATGAATTCGAATTAGATTATCATTTTCTAGGGATAAATGAGATAAGGACTCATCTACATCAGAGTAGTGGGAGACCTTAGATTCTTCATTGGTCTCAACCACAGTAGATGAGGTAGGACGGTTTTCCCAAGGATAGATAGGTGCAAGCCCCTGGATTTCCCTTTCTCTATTATGATCAGTTAAGGCAAACCACTCTCTAACAGTAAAAGGAATTCTTTCTCCCCTCATAATGTCATCAAATTAATCAACTACAGGGACAGGATCTTCAATAACATTCTCTTCAACATTTGTTTGTTCATGATTGTTTTCCCATGGGAGAATTGGTTCCAGACCTTGATTTTGTCTTGCTATATTATTATCAATGAGTGCATTCATTTCAATGACTAATCTGGGAAAACGTTCACCTCTCCTTATATCACTTAAGCCATCATCAATTTCCTTAGGTGTTTGATTTTCAACAATTGGATCTTGATTGATTGCATTATTTTGTTCTTGAACTTGAGGTTGATTCTCATTTCTTCTCAATTCATCTATTTCTTTTGAAAACTCATTTCTAAGCAAATCCAAATTTATCCTTCTAGCATGTTTGGTTATCAGCTCTTCTTCCCGGGAGGAATCAGAATCTTCCATTACCATGAACATATTTTCAATTTCATTATCTTCCCAAAGTTCATTTTCATCTTTAACAAAGTTAGCTTTTGCATTATTCAACAACTCATCCCCATAAGTGTTCTTTATCCCTTCATCAAATGATTCTAAATGCTCGTTATAACAAGGTTCTCTGTTCACCCTAATCAAAGCTCCATCAGAGTTAGGAACACAAATGTATGATAAATCCATCATAAGGTATCCACCTAAACCAGCTGCCCACTTTCTAGATAAAAGCATTCCATATTTTGGGGGCAAGTCAATGACAACTACATCCATCATGGTAGAAATGTCTGAACATGCAAAAAGATCAGTTCTAAGATTTTTGACCAAACCAAGGACTGCACTTGACGAGAATCTATACCACAAACATTTCCATAAGGTCTAGTCACTTCCAATCCCATTTCCTTCATAACATGTAAAGGCATGACATTCATAGCTGCTCCGGAATCCAACATACAATTATGAAGGAGCATGTTCTGAATGTGTAAGGTAAGGTAAAAGGGAGGACGACCACCATTCTTTCTTTCATAAATTGCAAAATGGATGTTTATTGGTGGATCTTTCTCAACTTTGCTAAGTTGTGTTCCACTAAGGTTCTGAATGTGACAGGATTCTAAGACAATCTTAGGAGTTTTCTCTTGGCCAATGCCATCAAAGAACTCCTCTACTTGGCTTCTAACAGAGGGCACCTTCATTAACTCGGTGACAAGGATATTGCACATTATCTTGCTCAACTCTTTCTTCATATCAATTTTTAGATCATAATCATTCAGAACAAGATCTTCTTCTTCCTTTTGATCTTCATTTGTCTTTTTGTGTTTGTCAAGTAAAGAAGGTTGGGAATTGTTTCCTCATTTATAGATTCTATACTTTGGTTGTTCCTTAGGTTCTGGGAGATCTATAGCACAACATGAGGAGCTAGGTTCTTCAATTATTTCATCTTCTTTCTCCCATGGCTCTTCTTCTAGAAGGATTCTTCCAAAATCTTCATCATAGGATAAATCATTAATAAGATTGATATTGTCTGGTTGGTCATCAGGGCTAATGGTGTCGGAAGGTTCTTCTTTTTTTTCATCACACCAATTAACATTCTTCTTCTCAGAATTTTCTGGGTACTCAGGTCGTCGCCTATCTCTATCCCCCTCATGCCTTCTGTTGTTGTTCCAATAAGGTTTGGGGCCATAAGGGTTCCTATGTCTCTCAAGATCATTCAAGCTTGCTACACTTTTAATTAGGATAGTTAATTGTCTCATCATTTCTTGCATTTTTTCTAACGTTTCCTTTGATTCCTTTGGCTCACTCACAGGTTCCTTGGGCTTTCGGATAGTAGGGTCAGATCTAGAAGTGGATGCGGTAAATTGATCGAAAAAGTTTTGTTTCCCCATAGATGCTGCATTCTGCTCAGCCATCTTTGCATTGAATTGGGCGGTCTTCAAGTCATTTTTGTTTTTATCCTTCAAGTGATAACCAAGCCATCCTTCGAATGCATTCAAGTAATGAATAACAATCGCTTGATCGTTTAATCTCTTCAGGGATAGCAGCCACACTCTTATCAAATCTTACATTAAATTCATGGGTTGATTCATTTTCTCTTTTCTTAATGTCAAATAATTGATGTAAGAGAAATTTCCCATCTAACTTACGGGACCACTCACTATTAAGCTTATTGACGAAGTTATCATACCCATCAATGGATGAGGCAGGCAACCTATCAAACCACTTCCTAACATCTCCTTCTAAAGAAGCCAAGAGACCCCTCATGAAAACATCTTCCTCAGATGCTCCATATGCTTCCATGTGTTCCCATACTTTATCAATGTGATCTTCAATGGATGTAGCAGATACTCCATCAAATATGGGAACCTTTTCAAAGTAGTTTTCAGGCATGTCATGGGGTGCACCCTGGATTTGGGAAAAGTCTAAAGGAGATGGCTTAGTGTTTCTTCCGAAGATCCTAGGATTTTGTGGAGGAGGAACATTCTGGTTTCCAGAGTTTGTTCCGGCCATTGGATTTAGTGAATTTGTGTTCAAGTTTGAATTAGGAGATGAGGAAGGAACCGAATTAAATAAAGGAGATCCCAATATACGGTTTGGAGAATCTGAGTTAACGAGTTTCCAAAAGAAGTTAGATGATTGGGCTTTAGATCTCTCTTGTGATAGGTAAGTGGGGTTCCTTCAATTTGATTTAAGTTTGTTTTACTTCTAGTATTGTAAGGATGTAAATGAGCTCGCTCCTCAATGGAGTCACGATTCGGAGTCGCCAGGTAGACTTTAAAACTCTTCTACCAAGATATATGTCATTTGAAGTGCAGGTAGAGAGTGAGTGAAACACAGATGGATATGGTTTAATTAACAATTGAAATAATACCCATCTAGATCAATCCGGATGTGATAAGGTATGAGTTATGCATGGATAATCGCAGACACCTAAGGCAAGTCTCTACCTCCCTGGAAACGACGCCAAAATGTTATCACCAATCTTGTAGTTGCCCCTACAGGTGGATCCAAGGTGGATGGTAGAGAGGATAGGAAACTAAAGTGGTGAACCAAGAGGGCCTTGGTTCCCAAAAGGATGGTTGTCACGCCAACCAAGGCACTCTTCGCTTTATCTATCAAAGCCAAGATAGCAAGGGGGAGACTCGGATCTACTCCCGATAGGAGAGATCAACCGAATCACTAGATCAAATCAATCTAATGAGGTACGTAAGGTGATAGGTATGAAACCCTAGAAATAAGGAATTAAGACCACTATGGAGGCTTGGGAAAGGTTTAATATGACAATGAAAGATAACACATAGTGATTCAATGATTAGGTATGGTTCTAGGATTCAAAGCTAGTTTCAAATGCTCAAAATCAACTACCTTGGGAAACGTGACCCTTAAAACAGGGAAAGTGTCCCAAATCAGAGATCTGACAGTTAGGGATTTCTAGCTATGCTTGATGAAAGGATATGACAGTTTCAAGGTGTTTCAAGCAACAAGACAAAGATCAAGCCACAAGATAACTCAACAATCTAGGAAAGTTGAATTGACTTAGGGAAGATTAGTGCCTTGGGAATTGGGCCAAATGGAGTCGAATGCCCACCAAATTGTAGATATAGAATGTTGAGGTGTTGAGGTAGGTGGATCTTGAAAATTAAGGTCATCCAATGGTTAGATCTTAGTAGATTTGAGATTGAAATGTGCCACAAAGTGACCCAAGTGAGGCTCAACCCTCAAAATGAGGAATGGGGCCCACAAGGTGAAAATCACTGAAGTGACACACTAGGGGTAGGTTATCAATTATGGAGATGATGGATCAAGTGGGATCTCACCTACCCAGGTGCTAGATCCTTGCAAACTAGCCTCTCCAAGGAAGTGCGACCTCCCTTGGAGAAGCTTCTTTGCCTTTGGAAGTGGGTCAAATGAAGGCCAAATCACACCAAACTACAGATCCAAATCGCCGTGGAAACTGTAGAGGTGGGTTTTAAATTTTATACCCAAACACCAAGTGGATCTTACTAGATCTGAGAAAATGTAAAATGAGGGTTTGAAATATGAGGGTTTTATCAATGCAGTAATTGTGCCAATGGATTGGAACTAAGACAAGAAGAACAAACCTGTGGATCTTACCTGGATAACCTTGTAGATGCCTTGATGATGATGATCTATGCAAACCCAATCAATTTGAAGCGATTTGAGGTAGTTTTCTATGAATTCGATTTGCCCAAGGAAGCCAATGTGCCCTCTCTCCTGCACAATAAACATCAACAATATCCGAGTTGCTGCAAACAAGAGACAAGAATAATGCCACAAGAGAAATAACAGAAAGATAGCATAGATCACAATGATACTAATGATAACCCCCTGATACAAGCGAATGCCAAGTGGAGCGAGTTGAAGAGGCCTTGCAAAAACGCCCAAGTGAAGTCGACCTCCTGTAGACAAGACAAACGTTTCCAAAAAGATAGATCTTACCACAAATACCCAAATGCTAGGATGCAATAGACTTTACAATCACCATCGAAGAACACCAGATTCAAAGGAGACCACAAGAATTTCCATAGAAAAGTTTTTCTATATCAAGATTCCAAGAGCCAAAGACCCCTTTACAATGAGAAGCTCTCTCCTTCAAATAGGAAGGATAGGCACCAAAATCCTAACCACTTTTTGAATGAGTGGCTAGTATTAAAATATCAAAAGATCTAATCAATGTTTGAGATGAGATCAACAATACAATACATTGATCACTAATAAAATATAACAATACGTGGACAAAATCGCCCTAGGAGAGGGGATCCCACCAAATCATGATGATAAAACATAAAGTATAGCTCATGGTAGGTTCAAGGGATAATTCATAACACCCTTGGTCAATATCCATGGCACAATATCCAAGAATAAAAGATCTAGACACCAAATCATGCCTCTCCGGGAAAGTCGTGAGCCTTAGGAGGCTCAAGAAATCATCAAAAAGTGCCATAAGTGATGGATGTGGGTCTCGATGAAGCTAAAACTGCTGAAGAAGGTGTGGAAGACATCCCACTCATCATCACTGATCATCCCATGCCATAATATTGCCTCAGTAGCCTAAATCGAATTCTTCTGTAGCCATTTTTACCATTTCTGGACTTCCTCGGGAAATGTGAAACTGCCCAAACTGCCTCCTGGAGTGCCTACACTGTTAAGGTGAGCTCACCAATGAGTCTGGGAGGGGGGGTAATATGGTAATAACAAGTGGTTGTACCACCCCCTCCATGCACAGCGCCCTAGGTGAACCAAATAAATATCATCATTGCTCTGACAAGGCTTCTAACAGACCAAAACTGCACTAGGATAGCCAATTGAGGCTCAATCATCACTGTAATTGCTCGGAACTGAAAAAAAAACTATCTCATTGGACTCAGAAGGTCCAAATCCATCTAAGATGTGTACTCATACACCATATAAACCTCTACATGGTCCAAAATAAATACTCATCATATTTGACAGACCAAATAATAATAATCTGTAAAAGTGTTGAAAAACACAAATCATCATCATAAGCTTGAAACCACTACATAAGCCCACCATGGTGACCTGTACTAGACCATATATCATCTATCTGTAACATCTGAGGTCTGCCAACTCATGTCCTGTGGTTGACTTTTGGTCAAACTAAGGTTTGACCAAGTCAACATGACCAAAATATGACTCAAACTGTCATCAAGTTGCTGCAAGGTGTCAAAGGTTAAAACGTGCTTTACAATCCATTCACATAGCAATTATAACAAATAGCAATCATTACTGGTGATCTAAATCCAAATATAATATGTCATTAACTATTATTTATTACTCAGACAAGACTTTCAAGGTCATACTCACTTCATAGTTGTGATCAATTTGCTAGTGAAGGGTGAAGGCTAAGAAATAAATGGCTAGGTTAAAGGATGACTTACTGACTTAACACTGTGACACTTTGGAAATGGAAAAGGGAATACATACCATAGCATATAGTGGACAAGCGACAACACAGGGAATGGTAGTGTCTCACAAATGGATACGTTGTTCAAAGGGTGTTTATTCACCTTGCACAAATGCACACAATCCATAATACAAATAAGGCCAGCAATCTTTTTGATATAGAGTTTAAGTTCTATTTCTATTTGGGCCTAGAGTTTCCATAGCCTTTGATCTATGTGTGTTTATAAACACATTGCATAGATTTACATTTAGTTTAGGCTTCTTGCTGCAGGTGTGTTTTTAAGGCACTTGTTTACCTGAGCACTTCTAGGTGTGTCATAGACAGCTTGTTTACCTAGGTATGTACATTTCACAATAGATATAGCATTTGATATTTCATAGCCATTTTCATTTGGCTTTATTTCATTCATACAAGATACAACATTTGATTTCCATAGTTTGTATTCACAGCAGCACTAAAAGTTTCAGGTTTGGCCAACAACAACTTTAGTGACTGGGGGGAATTCACAAGGAAAACCAACTCACCATAGGCAAGTTTTGTCACCAACTTAGAGCCGAGACACAATAAACAGGGAAGCTTATCCAATATAGAGGCTACAGTGGGGGAAGGTCCTCCATGCCACTAGTCAAGTAGTAAGTCTAGTCAAGTAGTAAGTCAAGGTAATGAACAAACTGGGTAAGTCATGGATGGATGAAGACAGTGAATAATGAAACCAACACTAGCAAGCCAAAGTACGGTGGGAATGATCACCTCTATTCTCCCTAAGGAGGGTAAAACCAATGAGTATAGGCCAAGAACTTCTAAGTCTAAGTAGGGACATATATATATGTATAAGTACAACTAGGTCCACATATCTATATGATCGCCAGATCATGATACCAAGTGCTAAGACATGCTAAGAAAATGGAAATAAAAGCAAAATAATCACAACACCATAATATACCTGCTGAGTCATATACCTAAATGCTCACCATCTGAACCATCATCTGTCCTTTGAAACTGCTGCTGTAACTCTAGGCAATACTAACTGCTCTGTACAAATGGCTAAATAGCTACATCGATCATCTCTCTGAGTGTCCTGAGACTCGGTCATGGCATGGGGAATAAAAACTGCTGCCCATAATCTGATAGTGATCCATAATAGATGCTCATCTCAACATCTCAATGTAAGGGAACTGGCTGAATAGTGTACTGCAATCTGACAAAAAATGTATGGTAGCCCGGCTACTATATATGTGATAATAGGTTTCATCGAAAGACAAAGGAAAATGTGCATCGTCATGTAGTTAGGATTTGCATTATTTTTACATTTCCTGTCTACACCTCATGCATTCACCTAACCGCACAAGATAAAATTAACACTAGCTTAGGTTAAAATCATTTAGTAACTGTGTGTAAGTTAGTGACGTGTTTCGGCGTCGTAAAACGTGGCAGCTGTCGTTACTTTCCTGCACTGCATTCCGAGGGTATTGTAGTCTTCCACATACCAACCGGTATATCGAAGCTCTTTCACGTACCAACCAGTATATCGAAGGCTCTTTCACGTACCTTAGGGTATATTGAAAGTCACTTCACGTACTTGGCATATATCGAAACGTGTTTCACGTACTCGGTAGTATATCGGAAGGTCTTGTGCTGTACGGATGTGCATTAGACAGCACCACTACAGATTTGAGCTCCCACGTACCTTGAGTATATCGGGAGACACTCCTAGGATTCCTGAGACCAACTGAGTTAACCATTTGGCCGTCTTGGCATCGCAATACACCGAGAACAGCACTCGACGAGATTACTACGCACGTTTTGTCCAGGTAGTCGGGTATTTAGGCAAGGGTACGGTCCCAATCCTCCTTGTCGCGTTTTAGTGTTGGACCCTGCGGTATATAGCAAGTTGTGGCACCTTGACAATCCTGTGAGGATCCTAACTGCTTATCCACTCCTATTCACACAGTTTGCTTGTTTCTTTTAGACTTGAGTAGTGTTTGATTTGTGTGGTACTTTTGAGACTTTTATGATTCGTTTTAGATATGGAAAATTCTTCCGGGACTACCAACTAAGAGACCCCTTGTTAGTTTTCCATCATTTAATTCAATATGATCTAGGATTTTAACTGAGAGAACAACATGTACAACATATCAAACATAAGAGACAAGAGACACAAAGCATTTCACCGGGGAAAACCAAGAAGGTGAAAAACCCCGCAACTTCCTAAGAGATAGAATGAGCACCAATACAAAACCCCAAAACAAGAGATAGTCTCCTTGCAGCATCTCCTCCTCCACTTGTGCGCACTCCTCCTCTCTCTCACTAATGCGAAGTGAGTGAGTGTATGAATGGATAAATAGAGAAGTGCTCCTCTCTATTTATACTTTACCTTTACTTGCCTTTTACTCTAACTGGGCCGACCTCCCTTAGGAGAGTCTAATAACCCATTACCACTTGTCACTGGGCTGACCCCACTAGGGTGGTCTAATAACCCTTTAACTGATACTGGGCCGACCCCTCTTAGGTGGTCTAATAACCCATCAAATATAAGTGACGACACTTACAATATAACTTGCGACACTTGCAAATACAAATGACGACACTTCCAATCGGAGGAATAATACATCTCCGTTGGGGATACAATAAAGTACAAATGTAATACATACAATATACAAGTGAATATCTTCTGAAGTTACAAATACATCAACACTCCCTCTTAACTAGGAAGGTATTCTCTTGACACAGGTCATCAAAACATAAAGGCACAAGTCTTCAATACTGGAGTTGGATCATCGTCACTGCTGATGTACTCGTCATCTCGATCAGTGGTGCTATCTCTCAATTCTTCTCATCATAGGAAGTTCTACAGAGCCAACCATTTTTTCATGTTGGATGTAGGCCTATCCTCCATGTAGGTCTTCATCATCTCAGCGAGTGGCAACTGGTGGAATCTCAGGATTGATTATGTGCATCTGCAAAACCTGACAAGAGCATCCCAAGATCCTTTATCTACCTAGCACGACCGGCAAGATCTCCCAGGAATGATTACATGTAGCCTTTCACAAAACCTTAGAAGAGCATCTTGCAACCAACAAGATCTCTAAAGAGCATCCCAAGACTCATTACGTGCTCAGCACAACATATCGGATCTCCAGGACTGATTACATGTGAACTTCACAAAACCTTAAAAGAACATCTTACAACCGGAAAGATCTCTAAAGAGCATCCCAGGACTCATTACGTGCCTAGCACAACCTATCGGATTTATAGGACTGATTACATGTGAACAGGAAAAACCATTAAAGAGCATCTTGCGACCAACAAGATCTCTAGAGAGCATCCCAGGACTCATTATGTGCCTAGCACAACCTATTGGATCTCCAGGATCGATTACATGCCTAACCAGCACAACTTGCAACATATCCACGGCCTCGGAGTATCATCCTGATACTCATGATCAACCTGATCATCCTTGCACGGAGCATCATGCTGATGCTCATGATCATACTAGAACACATCATCCAGAGCATCGTCCTGATGTTCATCAGACACATGATCATCCTAATCATCATCATAGCATCATCCTGATGCACATCATCATCACATGATCATCTTGATCATCATCATACTGTTATCACATTTTATGTCGGGAGAAGCTTCCACACTGCAGACTGTGCAGCCGAGGAGCGCACAATACTTTTTTCCAGATCAGAAGATCAGCTGCCTTCAGAGGAGGCATTTTTGTTCAGATTCCCCATTAGCAAATACATCAGAGGGGACAGGCAGTTGGACTTACCATCTACCACAGGGATACCTTCCCTTGCCAGGCTTTGACACAATCCCATTTGAGATAGTGCCTAGTCGTATTCTGATAGAGATTGTCACAGTACAGTGCTGGTTTATTGTATGCCCGGATTCAGCATAGATCCAACTCAGATATAGGTTCAGTGGTAGCAGGTATATGGTGTAGCAGGTATTGGATGTATTGATTATTGCTCATGTTGTAGATTAGACTCTTTACACTTGCTAGTACACTAACTTTGCATGAGATGATATATTGGGTGATTTGCTTATGATATGATATGATATTTTTGGGCCTATTGGTGATGTCAGTCCACCCCTCTAGCTAGACTTATGTATATGCACGCTGAGTCATGTCCTATATACTTGGCTTAGACTTGATCACTTAGCCCCTTGGTAGCTGACTTTAGCACCATCTTCACATCCTCCACTCATCCGAATCATCCATGACACTCCTTCCCCGACTTGGATTCTGATTTGTGATCACGAGGACCACCTTTCCCCACTGATCTCTGAGTTTGCCATGACTCCCTGTTTATTGTGCCTCGGCTCTTTAGTGTGTGAGATACACGGTTAGACCTGGGATTTGCTCCTATCAGTTGCCCCCGATGTTGCAATGCAGTTAGGATTGTGTAGCCTCATCGGGTGCTCCCCACTTGTCGTCGAAGCTTGTATTACCCACCCCCATTACCTTTGCAGTATGAGTGCCATGTTTATATCTTTTGAGATATGTATGTAGCCCAAGAGGGCCATGAAGAAATGAAATGTAAATCAGGCTAAAAAGGCCATTGTATTGTAAATTGTAAAATCTAGCCAAAAAAGGGCTAAGTATGAAATTCATTGTAAAATCCATGCAATGTGTTTATGAACACACATGGATTCTGGTCACCTATACATGTCAACATTTGTAGTGGTTATTCCTCACCTAGTCCTGTGGGACAAGGAGGTGAGAAGGAGCAAGGGACAAGCTCAAGATTGCCCCCTAGAGTCTCTAAGTTACAGTTTGCCAGACACCCAGTTTGGCGGCTCTAGAAAAGAACCTCACGGTGTCTTTGGATATGGATGTGAGTTGTGGGATACCTGTTAGATGACTAGTGGTGGTTTCCCTACACTATACCCATTTGTGAAGCACCGCCCTTCCCCGTGTTTTGTCATGGCATACTTACCTCAGTGGACCCCGCTTTCCCGAGTTGTCTTAGTGGTCACATGATCTTTATCCTTGTCTTTCCCTATCTTTTACTATGTTGTCCACATCACCTAGAGTCAGCAAGGTGGTCAATTCTATGGAGGTGTATAGCATCCTAGTCTTTTGGAGGTGGTGGGCCCACTTCACTAGGGCCTTGTACTATTTTGGGATTTAATGTATTTTTTATCACCATGATATTATTTATTGCTTAGTAATGTACTAACTTGTTTAATTGATCCTTATCACTTCATGCTTGCATACAGGTTTCAGCTAGCACTATAGTTGACCAGATTTGACTTAGTCAAACTAGGTTGACTAGGCCAAAATGGGCCCGAAAAAATGTTGCAATCGAAATTTCGATTTTGATCATTTATTATCTACAGGGGTTCCATATAAGCATATAACTGACGGAACTGCAAAACATTGAGCCACTTGAGAGATTTTTAATTATTATTGGTCAACTTTGACCTGTTTTAATTAAAAATCATAGATTTGGGGCAAATATTTCCAAAGTGATGGATCGAGATCGTTCGAGTGGTCATCCCTACTACTTTTGGGGTCCATGATCACATTGCAGCAGTCGGTTCGGCAATCCGGGCAATAAAAGTGGGTCAAAAGCCCAATTTTCATCTTCAGCCATATAAATCAGCATAAATTACATGGAAATCAGAATTTTGACTAAGGCAACTATAGTAAAATGGCAAAATCAATGGTTGGCATGGGTAAAGGTAATTCATAAGGTATTTTTGGTATGTTTTCACATTGTATTTCATGTTTGTGGGGCCTGTTATCACATATATAGTAGCCGGGCTACCATACATTATTTTTCTCATTCCAGTACACTATTCAGCCAGTTCCCTTGCATTTGAGATGCTGAGATGAGCATCTATATTGGATCACTATCAGATTGTGGACAGCGGCTATATTCCCCATGCCATGACTGAGTTTCATCACACTCAGAGAGATGCCCGATATAGCCATTATACCATTGGTACAGAGCAGTTAGTAGTGCCCAGAGTTACAGCAGCAGTTCCAGAGGACAGATGATGGTACAGGTTGATGTGCATTCAGGTATATGACTCAGCAGGTATATTATATGTGTTATGGTTAGATTGCTTTTATACTTATTCTTATAGCATGTCTTAGCACTTAGTGTCATGATCTGGCGATCATATAGATACATGGACCTGGTTGACCTATTATTTATATTATATTGTCCCTACTCAGACTTAGAAGTTCACTATTCATACTCATTGGTACATACCCTCCTAAGGGAGAATAGAGGTGATCATTACACCATACTCTGGCTTGCTAGTGTTGGCTCCATCATTTCACTGTCTTCATCCATCCGTGGCCTACCTTCTAGATTATTACCCTGATTTACTACTTGACTAGTGACATGGAGGACCTTTCCCCATTGTAGCCTCTGTATTGGATGAGCTTCCCTGTTTATTGTGTCTCGGCTCTGAGTTGGTGACAAAACTTACCAATGGTGAGTTGGAGTTCCTTGAGAATTCCCCCTAGTCACTAAAGTTGTGTTGGCTAAACCTGAAACTTTTAGTGCTGCCATGAATACAAAATATGGAAAAATCAAATGCTATATCTTGTATATGAGAAGAAATGCCAAATGAAAATGGCCATGAAAAATAAAATGTTATATCTTTTGGAAAAATAAATACCTAGGTAAACAAGTTGTCCATGACACACCTAGAAGTGCTCAGGTAAACAAGTGCCTTAAAAACACACCTGCAGCAGAAAGCCTAAAAATAAATGTAAATCTATGCAATGTGTTTGTAAACACACATAGATCAAGGCTATGGAAACCTCAGGCCCAAAAAGCAATGGAACTTAAATGTTATATCTAAACAATTGCTGGCCTTGTTTGTATTATGGATTGTGCGCATCTGTGAAGGTGAATAAACCCTCTTTAAACAACTCATCCATTTGTGAGACACTGCCATTCCCTGTGTTATTGCTCATTCAGTATATACTATGGTGTGTATTCCCTTTCCCTTGCCAAAGTGTCACAAAGTCAAGTCAGTCAAGTCATCCCTTAGCCTAGCCAGTTATTTCAGCCTTCACCCTTCACTAGCAAATTGATCACAACTATGAAGTGAGTATGGTCCTGAAAGTCTAGTCTGAGTAATAATAATAATTAACGACACTATATATTTGGATTTAGATCGCCAGTCATGATTACTCTGTGTTATAGAAGCTATTTGAATAAATTGTAAAGCATGTATTAACCTTGACACCTTGCAGCAGCTATGGATGATAGTCTGAGTTGTATTTGGTCTTGGTTAGACCTAGTTTGACCATGGAGGACCATGGGACATGAGATGTTGGACCTTATGATGATATGGATAGATGATATATGGTCCATGTACACATACAGGATGATTCTATGCAGCAGCTACAGGGTTATGATGATGATTCTTGGGATACAGCAGTGTTTGGTCATTTACAGATCATTATTATTGGCCTTGTTCCGGTATATTGGATATTTATTTTGATCAGGCAGAGATTCATATGGTGTATGAGTACACATCTTGGATGGATTTGGACCTTCTGAGTCCAATGGGACAGTTTGTTTTCAGTTCCGGGCACTTACAGTGATGATTTAGCCTCAGTAGGCTGTCCTAGTGCAGTTTTGGTCTGTTGGAGGCCCTGTCGGAGCAGAGATGACTTTTATCCGGTTGACCTAGGGCGCTGATGATGGAGGGGGTGGTCCAGCCACTTGTTTTTACCATATTACCCCCCTCCCGGACACATCGGTGCCCTCACCTTGACAGCGCCATCACTCCAGGAGGCAGTTTGGGCAGTTTCACGTTTCCCGAGGCATTTCAGGATTGGTAGAAATGGCTATTGAGGAAATCGATTTGGGCTACTGAGGCAAAGTTATGGCATGGGATGATCAGTGATGATAGATCGGGACCTTCCACACCTCCTCCTGCAGTTTCAGCTTCATCGGGGCCCGCATCCATCACTTATGGCACTTTCTGTGTATTTTTGAGGTCTTTTGAGGACCACGACTTCACCTTGGAGGCACGATTTGGTACATTCATGATTATTTATTGGTTATTGTGCCATGGGGATTGACCAAGGAGGGATAAAATTACCCCTTGGACCCACCATGAGCCTCTTATGATATTTTGTCATCATGATTTGGTGGGATTCCCCTCTCCTAGGGCGACTTTGTCCACTTATGTTATATTTTATGTGTGATCCATGTATTATGTTGTTGAGCTCATCTCAACCATTGATTAGACATTTGTATCTTTTAATCTTAGCCACTCATTCAAAAAGTGGTTAGGGTTTTGGTGCCTCTCCTTCCTATTTAAAGGAGAGAGCCTCTCATTGTAAAGGGACTTTTGGCTCTGGATTATTGGAATAGAAAATTATTATTGCATCTATCTCCAATGTTGTGGTGAATGTTTTTGGTGTTCGTTCGTTGGTTCTTCCTTTGCACTGAGTTATTGGAGATCTTGTTTGCCATATCTATTGTACCACGATTTTGCATCTACAGGTGGAGGCCGATTTGCTTGGAGGAGGAGGTATTGGTAGGGGAAGACTCTCCCTACTTCTTCTTTGGAGCTCTTCGTTGGTAACAGGGAGTATTACTGTCCCAGGACCTTCTATTTCATGTTACTATTTGCATTTCTCTTGTATTTCTTCCATGCTTGATCTTACTGATTGAATTTTATTCCTTGGTTTGACAGGTAGAGGAAGGCGCACTTGTGGACTAGGGCATCAAATTGGCAAGCAAATCAACAATCTCTCATTTGATCTCTGCGGGAATCTTCCTCAACATCAAGGCATCTCAACCACATCATTCAGGTATGATCTCAAGGTAAGTTCTATCTCCATAGTCTATCCAATTGTCAAAAACATCTAAAACCCTAATTAATTAAAACCCCAATTTTGCATTTTCTTAGATCTACTGAGATCTAGTGGGTTGTTGGGCATGATATTGAAAACCCACCTCTATAGCATCCACGGCATCCCGGATCTATAGTTTGGTGAGGATTGGCTTCCATTTGACCCCTCTCCCAAGCCAACCTAGCTTCTCCCAAGGAAGGCGCACTTCACCATTTGAGCAGGTTGACCTAGATCTAAGCGATGGGTGTTTGAGATTCCACTTGATTTGACATCTACACATCAAATAACATACACCCAGGTTGTCCCTTTCTTGAAATTCACCTTGTGGGCCCCATTCCACATTTTAAGGGATTTAATCCCCATTTTGGACCACTTGGAACACTTAAACTCAGATCTACAAAGATCTAACCGGTGGATTGCCACGAAATTATAGATCCATACCCCTACTTGACTGATCTACCCGGATCTAAAGTTTGGATGCCATCCGACATGATTTGACCCACCTAAACCCTGATTGAAGCCTCCTTAGGGAAAGTCGCACCACCTTGGAGAAGTGAGTTCACTCACTTCGAGGAACTGGGTACTTGAGATTTTTGGAGATCTAAAACCGGAATAATTCAAAACCTAGGTCTAGACTGTCACTTTGTCAAATCTTGCCTTGGGGACTGCATTCCTTATTTTAAGGGATTGTGGTCCACTTGGGTCAAACCTAGATCTAGGCACATTTAACCATCAAGACCAATACTGTCCACTTATCTCATGTTGTAGGAGTCCTAAACCATAAGTCAACCCTACTTTGACTCCACTTCCCAATTCCCAAGGCACTGGTTTATCTCCAAGACAACCCAACTCTCCTAGATTGTTGGATTGACTTGTGGTTTGACTTTTGCATGGTGAACTATACCCTTAAAGCTATCATGAATCATGGTCAAGCTTGTCTTATGTACTAGTTAGCCCCAATACATCCCTTAAAACCATCCTGCATTGGACACAGTTCCCAAGGCAATGGATCTTTTGACATTGACCTAGTACATTCATCCTAGATCTATCTTCAAACATTATAAGTCACTCTTACATCAACTATGAACCAAAGCTATACCTATTGAACCCCTCACTTGGCTTGTGACTTTACCCTTAGGTCTAGGATAAACCATACACCTAACTTCACTTAGAAATACCTTGATTTGGTGTCTTGGTTTTGATCTCTCCTGTCGGGAGTAGATCGGGTCTCCCCCTTTGTTGTCTGGGCTAGATAACATAAAGTGAAGGTTGCCTCGACTGGCGTGACAACCAATATTGGAGGTCGAGGTGATCGTGGTTGCATCTTTTGAGTTGCCCTTCCCTATTGCCATCCATGACTGGATCTATCCATAGGGGTAACTACATCTTAGGTGATAACAGGGCCCTCACTTGCCCAGCTCACCAGAGGGTAATTTCATCCATAGAGGGGGTATTTTCTCCACTAGGGGAATTCAACTTGGCATTGTTTCATGGTTATGTTGGTGTGTGGGACCCATGTTGTATTAGTTGGGGGGATAAAACATCCCATAGACACCTCCCAACTCCACCTTGCATTGTTGTATGGCCCACAAGGGTCCCTCTCACCCACTAGTGCGCTCTCTTGGGGCAATTCGCACCCCCCTCTTGGGACCCATCTCCACCATTCGATCTTTTGGATGGAGAGATGATCTCAACCCTCCATTTTGGGGGGAAACCTAGCTAGAGAGTGAGCCATCTCTATAAGAGAATGGACTCACCTCCATTTTTCCCTCTTGGCATTTTTTGTAAACACTTAGACTGAAATAGAGAAGAGATTCTAGAGAGCTCTTGAGACATTTTGCTTGGATGAGTGTTGTGATGATTGATGCCATTTGCTGATGTATTGATGAGCATTTTCGTGTTATTATCCATCTTCTACAGCTGAATCAATTTGCAGGTTGGAAATCCACTTGAGGAGGGGCGCACTTCTTGGAGTGGGAACTCCACACTTGGGTTTTTCCTCAAGGATTTCAAAGAGGGAGTTGAATTTACTGTTTTTTTATTCAATTTCTAATCATTTGTCTTTCAATTTGTTGTGTTAACTACTTATTTGCTACAGATTTCTAATCTTTCATCTCTTGTGGCAGGTAGCTAGGGCGCACTTGCTCTCCGGCTGACTCAAACGCCTAGGAAAAGCGCTGGCTGCTCATCATTTGGATTCGGCAAGTGGTCTTCACACAGTTATTCATCCATTCACCTTTGTTTCAGGTATTCCTCTCATGCTCAATTCTCTGGTTAGATTTCTGGTGTGTTTGCTAAGAGAAAAACTCATATAAAAACCCAAAAAATTAATATTTCTTTTTCCCACCGTTAAAATATTTAGTTCTTTAAAACCCGCTTATTATTTGCCTTTAAATGCTTGTATCTCAAGTTTAGTTAAATTCCAACTCCATTTACCCAATTTTTAGGCACTGGTCACTTGGTCAAAAACGCTCCTCTAGGGCGTTTTTCTGTTTCTGCTTGTTGGGTGCATTTTGGAGTGATGGGTACTCTTTAATCTGTTCCGTAATATCCTTTTACCTTAAAGTACCATGTTTCAGTAGCTAGAAATGCTTAGAAACGCCTTTTTTTACTGCCCTAGGTCCACATTTTCACTATTTAGATCATCCCCCCAGGGCTATTCGTTTCATTTGCTTGCTGATCTGATTTTTTGTGTCTTAAATCAGCCATTTAATTAAGACATAATTGCTGGAATATGTGTCTAAATAACTTATCTACTGCTGCCATGTATTGATAAATCATTATGGGCTTCATTTCCCCATAGGCAGGGTCTCTAACCACTATTCTAGCATTTTCTGTTTGCTGATTTAATTTCCAACCTTATAATTCTTCATTTCATTCATCTTTTATATGTGTAATCAGATTTGAGTTGTTTTACTTAGCATATCTTCTTACCCAGAGTCTTGATTCCACTAAGGCTGGAAGAACTCTCATCTTCAGTCATCCATTTTGTCTATTGCTTTGATCATCTTTGTTGGGTTTAGGGTGTCTGATTTTGAGTCTCAACCTTCATTGGTTGAGAGGGTCTCCCACTTGACTAGGCCATGTGCCTTGTCTAAAGTGACTACAGCCTCGTCCGGTGTGACTTCTGTCCCTTGGACAGAGGACTTGGCTGTTGTTGGTTACACCTGCCTAGATGTGCTCCTCTACCATCCCTATTGGGATACATGCACTAAGTAGATAGAGTTTGTGTGATAACACATACATAGCATCATCCTGATGCTCATCACACAACACTTACATCCACAGCCATGGGAAGGATCCTCCTACCACCATGCTTGAAATGGCTCTAGCATCTGTGTCCTGTCACTTCTTCCTGGAAGTATCTTCAATCTGAAGAACACCAATCCTCTCTCTGAAGTATTCGAACTTCACCCTGGCTAGTGCTTTAGTCAACACATCTGCTATATGCTCATTCGTCACAACATATAGAAGCTTCACTGCTCCTCTCTGCACCATATCCCTGATATAGTGATACTTGAGCTCGATGTGCTTCAACTTGTCATGGAACACCGGGTTCTTTGACAACTTCACACAACTCTGGCTGTCACAGAAGATACAAGTAGCATCCAACTGGAGATCAAACAAATCAAACAGTAGCTTCCTTAGCCATACTGCCTCACAACTAGCCGAACAAGTTGCGACATAGTCTGCTTCAACTGTACTCAGTGCTATGCAGGATTGCTTCCTGCTAAACCAAGAGATCACCCCAAATCCTATACTGAAGCAGCACCTCGAAGTGCTCTTCCTATCTGCAGCACTTCCTTCCCAATCTGAATCAACATAGCCCTCCAGGTTAAAATTTTGATTCACATCATACTTGATCCCATAATCAACAGTACCCTTCAGGTACCTTAGAATATGCTCTACAGCAATCAAGTGAACATGTATAGGATACGTCAGGAACTGGCTCAAGGTGTCCACGACAAAGCAAATATCCGGTCTCGTATTCGTCAGGTACATCAAGGACCCAATCATCTGACGATACATCGTGGCATCAACCAAATCTGATGAAGCATCATTCAATAGCTTCAAGTTCGATGCCATAGGTGTGGCCATGGCCTTGTAGTCCATCATCCCGAACTGCTTCAGGATCTCTATTGCATACTTCCCTTGTCCAAGGAAGATTCCATCTGCACTCTGCCACACCTCCATACCTAGAAATTAATGCATCATGCCCAAGTCCTTCATCTCGAACTTGGAAGCAAGCCTCCTCTTCATGTCGGCAATCAACCTATCCTCATTTGTCACAAACAGGTCATCCACATATAGTAGGAGTATCACTGGATTGCCTTCCTCAACCTTGTAGTAAAGGTTGGAATCCGCTTTACTCTTAGTAAATCCTAAGCTAGACAAGAAGCTGTCTATCCTACCATACCATGTCCTGGGTGCCTGTTTCAAACCATACAAGGCCTTATTCAATTTGCACACATATGACTCCCTTTCATGTGTCTCAAATCCGAGTGGCTGCTCCACATACACTTCCTCTTCGACTACACCATTCAAAAAAGTTGTCTTGACATCCATCTGGTGTATCTTCCACTTCATTACTGCAGCTAGAGCATGTACTGTTCTGATGGAAGTGTATCTGGCTACAGGTGCAAAAGTCTCTTCATAATTTATCCCTTCTTTCTGGGAGAAGCCATGAGCAACAAACCTTACCTTGTATTTCTCTATGCTACCATCTGCAACATGCTTGTTCTTATAGATCCACTTGGAAGTCACAACAAACTTCCCTTCTGGTCTTGGGACCACATCCCAAACATCATTCTTCATGATCGACTGGTACTCCTCGATCATGTCATCCTTCCATTATGCATCCCTGATCTGGGGAACTTCAGAATCTTCAATATCTTCAATAGGTAGTTTTCTTGAACTTCGTCGCTGGAACAAATGTCGTTGTCCTCCTTTTGTAGGTGATTGTACACGATCTTTCCTACAAGTCAAATTCGATTGCATTATTAGAAACTTCTCATGGTTTTCAGAACAAAATCTTACACATAAGGACATATATCATAGAGTCATGCAATTATCTTAGCCAATTCTTCAATACAACATTTATCCATATCCTGTAACTTTCTAGATGCCTTCCATCTCTACCAGAACATTGTTAAGAGTTTGCACTACTCCCAACATGTGAGCAAAGAGGTTTCATTCTAGATAAGTAGCAATGCAATATTGTACAATACCATAGGCCACTTACACATTACTTGCATATTAGTAGTATCTTGTTCAGTAATGCAACTTTTCTAATATGCATAATATACATCCTAAATCTAGGAACATAAGTATGTACATGACTGAACAACATCATTTAAGTAATCATATATACAAGAAATGATAATTCGAATACTTATCTTTGTTTAGTTGTTGGGTGGACTCCCTCTCAATCTTTGCTTCCTTGCAGGAACTACTTGAGTGTGCTCCCTCTTGATCTTTGCTTCCTTTATGATATCATTTATGTCTTTGAACTTCTATCCATCCTGAACCACTATGCATGTTTAAGTGTGCACTAGTGTCATCATTGTGTCATCCTCAAGATCTCATACATAATCATAATTCATTAGCATAATCTCAATATTATCAAAACATTATGACTCTAAATAATCTTAAACATGTATGGGCATGGTCATTTCATACACAGGTAATTTATCACAAGCATTAGTCTTCAAGGTTTCAGGGAGGACTTCTTTTACTCATGCATATTCTTATTTGACCATAGGACTCTTCTAGTTGTCATATCATTATTCAAAGTAAGAAGCATAATATGCATAAGCCCATGATTACTCAAACTTGTAATTTAATGAATAATCATTATCAATCATAGAAAAGTAGACTTATATGAGATACTAACACAAGGTAGGATTCTAACTTGATATAGGAAAAACATACCTGGATTATCATGTTTGCAAGTTATGTCTAACATACCCAAACAATGTCTTCTTTGTTCCCTTCAATGATTTAGAGACCTTGTGCTAGTAACCTGGATATCTCATAAGTTAAGCATTGTAGAACCAAATTATACATACCTCGTAAGTAGAGCTTCTATGTGATCAATGGCTATGGATGAGTCTTTGTCTTCATGTCACCATGGTCATATGTTCTTGATCTAGAACGTGATTTGTCTTTCTTGATGTACCTTTCATGTTACCGGACAATATCATCCTCATACAACACCACAGTGCATTAGTACAATCATAAGTGTCACAACCTAATCAATGAATGTCTTCTATCATTCACATGCATTCATACTTTTACTAAGGTGATAAGACAAGTCTCAAATTAATCAAGATTGTACTAACCTTAATAATATGAAGACAAACTTAATCATGAACAGATTTCAAAACATACTTATATCTCCTCAAGTCATATCTGTCGGGATTGCTTGTAGCCTTCTTATGTAAGGCCTTAGCCTCATCTCCCTCTAGAACTGGAACTTCTTCACTTATGTAGGTGTCCAATTCATTCTCTTCTAGGATTAACCCAATCCACTTTGATTTGTTGAAACTTGATCTGGAGCTGGCTAGGGTTTGACAGAGAAACCCTAAAAATCCAAACTTGGAATTGCAAACTTCTATCTAGACAGGGAGATGCAATTGACGGAGGTGAGCAAGTTGGTGTGCTCAGATTTTGAAAACTCCAAAAATTGACCCTCCAAAAATGACCTACAAATTTTGGATCTGCAACTTCTGTCAAAATCTGGTTTTCTGGTCCAAAACCCGAACTAGGGTTTGATAGATCCCGGGGTTCTACCCAACCAAAAACTTCGATCTTAGTCTCTAAATTTCGATTTTGCTGAGGAGAGAAATCCTTTGCTGAGATCACTCCAAAATTCCACTTCTGTCAAAAGCCCTAATTTCCCGCAGCAGTGACAAGCCAAAAATGAAAGTGCTCAGAATACAATTCTGTTTTGATAGAAATATATGCCATATTGTTTCTAATGTATCTCTGAAATTTCAGATCCTCAGGGTCTGAAACTTCAGCCTATGGTAGAGTGACATGTCATCTTTCCAACCCCAGAGATATGAGCTTCAATGGATTCTCCATGAGAGAGATATGTTAGAGAGATATATTAAGTGCTGCAACATGACCTATTTATGGGATGAAACAATATAGCGAACTTGTATGGAGTGCCACGTGTCACTGTTTCAACTTCGGCCTCTGAAAACTGGACTTGTGAAACTACAGTCCATTCCCTAACTGTCCCTTTTTACCAAATTTTATTTGGATCTTCCTAGCCCAATATATGACCTTTGTGCCTAGGTCACCTGTTTAGGGATGCATTCTGGAAGAGGCAAAAACCCTAACTTGTACGGATCATATCTCACAAAGTACAACGAATCTAAGGCTGAAATTTTTACACAGGGTACATCTATGTCTGATATTCGGCCTATAAAAAATTCAGACCCCAAACCTTTGTCAAAACGGATTTATATCGAAAGTTCCACGATGACTATTGTTTACTATATCAAACCCTAGCTTCCAATTTGTCGCAAGTGCAACAAGTGTCGTAAATGCCATACAATGCCTTCCTTCAGGCTAGCTCTGATACCATGTTAGTTTTTCATCATTTATTTCAATACGATCTAGGATCTTAACTAAGAGAACAACATGTACATCATATCAAACATAAGAGACAAGAGACACAAAGCATTTCATCGGGAAAAACCAAGAAGGTGAAAAACCCCGCAACTTCCTCAGAGATAGAATGAGCACCAATAGAAAACCCCAAAACAAGAGATAGTCTCCTAGCAGCATCTCCTCCTCCACTTGTGTGCACTCCTCCTCTCTCTCATTAATGCGAAGTGAGTGAGTGTATGAATAGATAAATAGAGAGGTGCTCCTCTCTGTTTATACTTTACCTTTACTTGCCTTTAACTCTAACTGGGCCAACCTCCCTTAGGAGAGTCTAATAACCCATTACTACTTGTCACCGAGCCGACCCCACTAGGTTGGTCTAATAACCGTTTAGCTCATACTGGGCTGACCCCTTTAAGATGGTCTAATAACCCATCAAATATAAGTTACGACACTTACAATAAAACTTGCGAAACTTGCAAATACAAATGACGACACTTCCAATCGGAGGAATAATACATCTCCGTTGGCGATACAATAAAGTACAGCATGAAAAAGGACTAGCTCTATAGAACTTCCTATGACGAGAAGAATTGATAGATATCCCAGTGATCAAGATGACGAGTACAGCAGCAGTGACGATGATGCTCCGTGATCCAGTGACGATGATCCAGCTCCAGAATTGAAGACTTGTGCCTATATGTATTGATGACCTGTGTTTAGAGAATACCTTCCTAGTTAAGAGGGAGTGTTAATGTATTTGTAACTTCGGAAGATATTCACTTGTATATTGTATTTGTACTTTATTGTATACCCAACGGAGATGTATTATTCCTCCGATTGGAAGTGTCGTCAGTTGTACTTGCAAGTGTCGCAAGTTATATTGTAAGTGTTGTAACTTATACTTGATGGGTTATTAGACCACCTTGATGGGGTCAGCCCTGTATGAGTCATGTGGGTTAAAGGGTTATTAGACCACCCTAGTGGGGGTCGGCACAGTCAACATTATGTTATGTGGTTAAGTTGGGGGCCCACCTAGTTAGAGTTAAAAGACAAGTGAAGTAGTGTATAAATAGAGTGTTTCTCTCTCATTTTACACATTCTCTCATTCACTCACTTCGCATTAGTGAGAGAGAGGAGGAGTGCGCACAAGTGGAGGAGGAGTAGCTGCTGCAGACATTTATCTTTTGGGGATTCATCTTGGTGATCTTTGTATTGGTGCTTATTCTATCTCTGAGGAAGTTGCAGGGTTTTTCACCTTCTTGGTTTTCCCCGGTGAAATGTTTTGTGTCTCTTGTCTCTTATGCTTGATATGCTGTACATGTTGTTCTTTCAGTTAAGATCCTAAATCTATTGAATTAAATGCTGAAAAACTAACATGCACTCGCTCATTATCATCTGAGTTAGAACCTCCTTCCTTCTTCTTTGCACCTTCAAGAATGTGAATATGGTTCTTCTCAAGGAGTTGTTCCATCTTATCTATGGTCTTTCTCATACGGGAGATTTCATGATGAAAGCCCCTTTGGCAGTGTTACTAGCTAAGTTGTACTTAGTTGGACATTCAAGTGAGAGTGCAAAGTATGAACATGTTACATGTTCTTTATCCATGTTTTGAAGTCCATTGGGCCTTTTTGAGGGCCCTTTTTTAATTTTTTCTTCACATGTTCATGCCCTGCGGGGTTTGTAATAAAGTTTGCTAGCATGGTATTTCTATGTAAAGGACTTGGATTCCTAGGACTTGCAATCAAGTCAAGTATACCAAGGATTTTTTATTTTACAAGGGCAACCATATCTGGAAACAATATTTTCTTCAAAAAATTTGACCACAACTTCTGCGGTGCACTTCTTGGTAGGGACAGCTTCAACCCAGCGAGTAAAATAGTCTGTGCAGGTCAAAATGTATTTGTATCCACCTGAAGAGCTTGGGTTTATTGGTCCTACAAAATCCATTCCCCATTGTTGGAAAGGAGCTTCCATAATGACTGGGGTCAAAGGCAAGGTAGTCTAGGTTTTCCTGAATAGAATTGACACTCTTGACATGTTCTTACAAAGGTGTGCACATCTTTGAACAAGGATGGCCGATAATACCCAGCTCTCATGATCTTAGCAGCTGTGGTTCTAGGTGCATAATGTCCTCCGCACAATCCAGAATGCATTTCCTTGATGATTCTTTGGGAGTCATCATGATTTACACATTTGAGTATGATTCCATCTGGATTCTTCTAACCCAAACCATCTTCAGTTAATACATACTTAGATGCTTTTAACCTTAAAGCTCTTCTCTGGTGGTCTACAAGGTGATCAGGACAGGTCATATGTCTGAGGTAGAAAATGATGTCTTTGTACCACTCATGATCTTCATCAATATAGAGAACCATGTTATTTTGCTGCATTTTGGAATCAGTCAACAGTTGTGCTAACCCTTGGCCCTTCACTATCTTAATTGACTTGATTTCAATATCATACTCTTGAATCCTAGAAATACAGTTTCCCCTAACCCCTATGCCATCAGGTTGAGACAAGACATCCTTTACTGCTTGATAAGGGTCATAGGCAACAATCTTGGAGTATCCGATATACGTCCTAAAGTGTTTTAAAGACTTGACCAAAGCATAGGCTTATTTTTCAGTGGTTGTGTAATTTAGTTCTGCGTCTCTAAGGATTTTACTCATAAATGCAACTGGTTGCTCATGGTTGTCTTCATTCTTTTGCAACAACACACCTTCTATGCTGTCCTCAGACACATAGGAGTAAATAAAAAATTCCTTATTGTAATTTGGACTTACTAGGACGGGTGTAGAAGCAATTGCTTTCTTTAGAGACTCGAATGAGGCGTCACATTTCTTATCCCAAATAAACTTTGCATCCTTCCTAAGTAAGTTATTTAAGGGTTTGGCCAACTCAGCTAGGTTAGGGATGAATCTTCTTACGAAGTTTATTTTCCCGAAAAATGATCGTAATGAGCTGACATCTTTTGGGGGAGCTATTGCTTGAATTCCTTGCACTCTTTCAGGATCGATTTTAATGCCCTCTTTGGAAACAATGTGACCTAACAACTTCTCTTCATCCACACCGAAAGTAGACTTTTTAGGCTTTAAAGATATTCCAAATTTTCGACACCTTTCAAAAACTCTCCTTAAGTGTTTTATATGGTCCCCCCTATCTCTAGAGAAAACAATTAGATCATCTTGATATATTGCAATAATTTTTCCAATTAATCCTTCAAATGCATGATCCATTGCCCTTTGAAAGGTTGATCCTGCATTTAGAAGTCCAAATGGCATACTTATATACTCAAATGTTCCCCACGGGGTGGTAAAGGTTGTCTTCCCATGATCTTCTTTCTTAATTTGAACTTGGTTATAACCAGAAAAACCATCAAGTAAAGATAGCATGCTAGCCCCTATTACACTTTGCAACAGATTTTCCATGTTAGGCAATGGATAATTATCTTTTAGAGATGCTTGATTTAGGTTCCTAAAGTCAATGCAAATTCTAATTTCCCCGTTTTTCTTCCTTACGATTACGGGGTTGGATACCCAGGTTGTATGCCTAACTGGCCTGATGATACCTGCTGCCAACATCTTTTCCAATTCCTTTTTAATTAAGGGAGCTAACTTAGGGTTCATGTTTCGCAACTTTTGTCGGTATGGTTTGGATCCCTCTTTGAGAGGAATAGTGTGTTCTATTATGGATTGATCATAAGTTTTCAAGTCATTGTAGACCCATGCAAATATATCTTTGTACTCTCTAATTAGTTCTATTATTCTTCTTCTTTCTTCTTCAGAGGCATTTATCCCAATTCTAATCATTTTTGGGGAGCAAGAAGAGCCTACATTTATTTCAATAACCCCATCAACTAGCTCAGATCTCCTACCTTTGTACTCATCATGCCTATTGAAATTCTTCTCTAGAGGGAAAGTGATTTCTGTGACATCCATTCCTTCAATTGAACTACCTTTCATTTCATCCTCAAAATTTACCATTGGGGTTCGGGCAGCAGTCAAAAATCGGATGACTTGGGCATCATTATCAAAAACCTGCCAGTAGTCTTGGTTATCAGGAACAGAGGATCTAAATAAAACTTCAAGCTTGCAGTTTTGTTGCTTTAAAGATTCAGAGGTTTGCAGAGTACTGGCCATTACAGACAGCTCATCAGCCAAAGTGTTTTGTTCACGGGGAACTGCCTTAATTCCGACGGCATCAAAGCACTCAATGGCATCCCAAACTGCATTCCTATAGTCTCTAAGTCTATTATTTTTAGCAGGGAATTCATTTTTGACTTGGGACACAATGAGGTCAGAATATCCTGTGACAGATAAAGACTTGATGTTTCTTTCCCTAGCAATTTCCAAGCCTAAAAGCAATGCTTCATACTCAGCCACATTGTTAGTGCACTCAAACTCCAACCGAAAAGAAAACAAGTTCTTTTCTCCTGATGATGAAATTAAAACTATACCGCCTCCTGCACCATGCCGGGAGCGGGCCCCGTCAAAGTGCATTTTCCAGACTTGTTCATGTGAAAAAGGCTGCTTCTTAACTTCCTCCCAATAATTTGCTAGAACCATGAAGTTTACAATCTCATCACTTGAATACATTGCTTCAGTAAACAAATGTTCAGGTGTCTCAACATGCTCCTGCATAGGTGGTTCATTAAACAAAGTTATGGATGACCCCTCCTTAGTTGGGATTGTGGCATATGTGAGATCCATTTGGATACTTCCTCCCAATCTTGCTGACCATTCCCTGGATAGCAACATTCCCCAAGCATCAAGGATATCTAGGACTAGGACACACATTGAGAACTCAATGTCAGAACAGGCAGCCAACCTAACAGGAAAATTTTCAATTATCCCAATAGATTCCACAGTTTTGGAATCCATTCCACACACGTTTCTATAGGGTATTGTGGGTACTAACTCAAGTTGTTCGATGACTCTTAAGGGCATGACACTTACTTCAGCTCCTGAGTCCAACATGCAGTTATGCAATACCAAACCATTTACTTCCAAAGCAATATAAAAGGGCGGGAAGCTTCCAGAGTTGTCACCCGAGACACTTTGGATCATGACAGGGGAATCCTTAATCTCTGCAAAATCTTTCTTAGGAACTTGCTTCCTTGTTTGAATCCCAAGATGAGCAGTAGCTCTTTTGCGGAATGAAGGGATCTTGAAAATTTCACAAAAGGGAATAGGCATATTTACCTTTGCCAGGAAGCTTGTAACATCAATGTTCAGGTTGTAGGGGTTTTCCTTATCCTTTTCATTTACACCTAAACCTAGGAACTTCATGATGTCATACTTGACAGATGGGATTTTGATTAGGTCTTTTAAGGAAACCAAAGCAGATGAATTGGTTAGCTTACTAGGAATGTTTGTTCTTGGAAGCTCCTGATTAGGCTTTAAAATCGTGGGAGGCTTTGGTTATTTTCTCTAAAGGGTTGCTTTGGGAACATTAGTTTTAGGAGGAGGATCAATTTTTATCTCTTGATCTGATTTTTTGTTTGTAGGAGAGGTTTAACTAGTGTTAGTTACAGCTTTACCCTTTGAGATGACCTCAGATGAAGGCTTTGGAGCCTTCGGCAAGATTCTTCACACAGGTTGATGCACTGCCTTACTAGGCTGTGGATCAGCTGGCTTGAGTTGCTGAGTCTTGGGAGGACTAGCCTTTGGAGGGGTTAAATTGCTACAGATGGATTTTAACATTTCTTTAGTTTGTTGATCAAGACTTTGAAAATCCTCATCTTGATTCTTGAGATACATAGCAATGCTAGTGACCATTTCACACATGTTTGACATGAATTCCATAGTCATTTCGGGGGAGATGTTGTCTTGAGAAGACATCTCTCTGTGGGTTTGATTCTCAGAGGAGTCACGATTAGGAGTCGCCAGGTAAACTTTTAAACTCTACTACCAAGATGTATGTCGTTTGAAATGGAAGGAGAGAGTAAGACAAAACAGGTATGTTGAACAAAGGTAGGCCTCTACCTCCTCGACAACGGCGCCAAAAATGTTATCACACAACTTGTAGTTGTCCCTAGTGGTATCCCATCCAGGACGGTAGAGGAGATGGACAATTAAAGAGGTGACCCAAGAGATGCCACGATTCCCAATGTAAGGTGGGAGTCACGTCAACCAAGTCACTCTTCGCTTTAGATCTAGATGGATCAAGACCTAGGGGGAGACCCTATTACCAATCAAAGATGATTGGACCCAAACAAAGGTTCCTAGGGATGAGTAAATGATGAGTTACAGAAACCAATGCAAGGTTAAGTGGACCTAGAAGTTAAAGTATGGTTGAAGGTGGTTTGAGAGATGATTAGTGTTTCAACCAATGTATGATTTAGGCCACATGATGAGCTAAAAAGACAAGATCTAGTACCATGTATTACACAAGTGGGACCCACTTTCTTGGGATATGTGAATGACTCAAATGGGACCCACAAGGTAGACTTTAAGGGATGAAATTGGTACTAACGGGCATATAATGAGTAGATCTATGGATCTAAGTTGAAATTAGGAATACCCACTTACAGGATCTAAGGTTTGACACAATTCCCAAGGAGTGCAACTTGCTTAAGGAGAATTAGTGCCTTGTTGGATGGGTTAATGGAGTCAAAAGATATGTCAAAGTGTAGATCGGGACACCTAGTATGCAAATCAAGTGGGCTAATTGGGATATGATGGTTGGATTTCACTAGATCTAGGGTTTCATGATATGACCCAAGTGGACCACGATCCCTTAAAAAAAAGAATGCTACCCTCAAGGCAGATCATCACAAAATGATACTCTAGACCTAGGTTTCAAGGTATGCCCGTTCCAAATCCACCAAAATCTCAACTACCCACGTCCTCAAAGTGGGCAAACTCAATCACCCAAGGAAGTGCGACCTTGCTCAAGGAGGGCTAAAAGATGGGAAAGGTGTGTCAAAACAAGTCCAATGGCCACCAAATTGTAGATCCAAGTAGTTTAGGCAATGATCTATGTGGATCTTGAAAATCAAGGGAATCCAAGGGTTAGATCTTACTAGATCTGAGTTTTAAGATGCCAAGTAGTCCAAAATGGGAATTTAATCCCTTAAAATGTGGAATGATGCCCACAAGGTAGAAATCACCAAAGTAAAAGTCTAAGGGTAGATTATCAAGTGTGTAGATTATGAATCAAGTGGGATCTCACCTACCCATATGCTAGATCTAACCAAACAAGCCTCTCCAAGGAAGTGCGATTTGGCTCAAGAGGGCTTTATTGCCTTGAAAAGTGTGTCAATTTTAACCCAATCACCACCAAACTATAGATCCAACTAGGGGTGGATGTTATAGAGGTGGGTTCTTAAGATCTTTTCAAAAGCAAGGCTAGATCTAAGAAAAACCAAAATTTGGGGTTTTGATTAATTAGGGTTTGTGACCAACGAAGAGAGAATGGATGGAAAGAGACACATACCTTGTAGATCTTACCTCAATTGATTATGGCCACCTTGAAAATTGATAGCATTCTCCTATGTGTATATTCAAGAGTGCAATTTTGATTCTTCAAGCCAAATCGTCCTCCTCAAGAAGCCAAATTGTCCTCCTCCTACAAGACAAGATCAAAGGAAACAAGTCAAGTAAGATGATTATGAAAATGATAGAAAGATGTAATAGAAAGCATCAACTATGTTACGAAGATACAATAATGATACTCCCTGTCACAAGATCAACCCAAGAGAGAATATGTGGATCCCTCCAACAATAACCCTCAAGAAATCGCCCTCCTCTCCACCAATTCGACTTCCCTGCAAGACAAATAGTTGTAGAACCAAAACCCACAATGATACATAGAAGAGATACTGTATACTCAATATGCAAGAGAATCCACAAGACAAGAGAGATATGCTCCACAAAGAAGTGTTCTGTTCCAATATTCCAGAGCTCCAAAGGTGAGCTATACAATAGGTGGTCTCCTCCTTATATAGGATAATAAAGACCAAAACCCTATACCACTCTACAATACTACATCAAATGAGTGCTTGAGATTAAAAGATCTCAATACATGATCAATGGCTAATAATGAACATAACAATATATGACATGGATCACCCAATATAATGATGACGCCCTAACTAAATGGTACAAAGTGAGGATGGCGTCATCCACTAGAGGGGTAAAAGTACAAAATCCACCTCATAACGACTAGGACATAACATAAGCAGCACATGGTGGGGCTAGGAGGCATCAATACTTACTAGCCCATCCCCATGGCACAATAAAATAATAAAATATGTCCGAGATAATATAAATGATCAAATCTGTCCTCAAAATCTGTGACAGACAAGCAATAAAAGACCTCCTGTGATCGTTGTGGGCCTACCCACATGGTGAAAACTGGCTGGAAGATAGAGGGATTGCCCTGGAAGACCTCTATGAAAACCAAGTGCCAAAACCTTGCCTCAATTGCCCAAATTGAATTCCTCAGTGACAACTTTATCCCATTTTTTAACTGCCTCGGTAACTGTGAAAGTGCCAAAATTGCCTCCCAAGGAATCTACGCTGTCCAACTGAGCCCACCAGGCTCTCCAGAAGGGGAGGTAAATGGTAAAAGCAAGTGTCTAGACCACCCCTCCTCATACAACGCCCTAGGTGAACTGGCCTCTCATGGCCCCTGCTGCTCAGGCTGGGAAATCAGCCCCAAATCTGGTCAACAGGTGTAAAACTGCATCAATCACTGTCAGAAGTGCCCGGAACTGAAAGATAAGCGTCTCATTGGATCCAGAAGACCCAAATCCACTAGGAATGTGTAATCATACACCATGGGTTTCCCTAATGGGCTAGCTGTAGGGTCCACCATATATGGACAGTGTATAATCTGATGATCTGAAGTAATACATAAAACTGTTGAACTGCATCAAACATCATCTGCATCCTATATCCATCATATGGTATCATCATCAAGAATATGTGGGTCCATCAATCATCATCTATAAGCATATGTGGCCCACATCATCACGGATCCCAAGAAATGACCATAGTCAAACTAGGTTTGACTAGGTCCATATATAACTAAGAAAAAATCATATCAGTAGACTAAGACATGTTCCTCTAATCATTCTCACAGCTTATCTCAAAGGATAACATCCATTCAGTGGCATTAATCAAGTTAGCATATTCCTTTGTTATATGAAATTACTTGCACAATAGTTTAAATGACAAACTTACCCATTGGACATGGTCAAACTGCTAGTGAAGGATGAAGGCTAGGATCAAGGTTGGGCCAAGGGGTTGACTTGTCTAACTCAACTCAAAAATACTTTGGACTGGGAGAAGGGGAAAGCTACAAACTCTGTGCTGGACAAAATAACACGGGGAATGGCTATGCCTCACAAATGGATAAGTTGATTAGAGAGTGCTTATTCAACTTAGGCATCATGTATACATCAAGTTGATCCAGGTTCATTAGGATCATTCAATTTCATTTCATGGCCTTTTTGGCCTACATAACCCTTCGGATCTCAGGTGTGTTGATAAGCACAACTAGTTGCAGCTTGCATCTAGGGCTTGTTTTCATATACATATAAGGTCAGCAATTATTTAGATATAGCTTTTAAGAACCATTGCTTTTTGGACCTTTCATATACTCTTCGAGGAGTATTTTTAGCAGTTCACCGCTCTTGCCCTTTTTTTAGTTTCCATGGGCGAATTTATAAGTTTCCATAAGTAGTACATGAGCTTTCAGTTTTAGCCAACAACATCTCAAGTGACTAGGGGGAGTTCGAGCCAATGCCAAACATCGGGACAACCGACCAGAATGATTTAGGCCTACAATCCAACTCACCAAAGGAAAGTTTTGTCGCCAACTTAGAGCTGAGACACCGAACATACAGGGATGCGGTCCAAACACAGAGGTAGAAAATGGGGAAGTCCTCAGTATCAGAAAGTCAAATAAGACAGGTCAAGGTTTAAAGTCAAAATAAGGAAAGTCTTGTATGGATGGAGTCAAATGAGTATGGAGCCTAAACTAGCAGACAACTGGTGTCAGGAAAGACCATATCTATGTAAGGTGGTAAACCAGTGAGTTTTGTCAAACAACCTAAATGTGCAAGTAAATGTCCATTTTATAATTTAGAGTTCATTTTAAACAGTTTGCCACATCAGGAATAATATACCAAGCAGATGCTGTGATCATGATTAAATTAACAAGATAATAATCCACAATCAATGATAAAATATCCATAGGTCATATAACATCATAATAATCATCATATATCATCTGAAACATAGTTTCAATGCATCTCTAAGCACTGAACTTAAACTGTGTGGGATAAAGGGTCACATCGGTCATCAAATCTGAACTCTCAAGGCTCATCCTTGACACAAGGTCTAACATAAGTCTGAATAATACACTGCTCTGATCATGAGTGATCTGAAAATATACAATCATCATAGCCAAGCTCTGAATAATGGAAGCTCTGAAATGTGCAGATATCTGCTAAGCAAGAATAGTAGCCCTGCTACTATGGTGTGATAACAGAACTCCAAATCACTTTTTAGTTTTTTGCATCTTTGTATTGGGCACTGGTGTTATTGTTTATTATCTTTTTCAATTTATGTATGCAAAATAATGATGATGGCTACTATATGCTTTTTAATTTCAATATTTATTGTTGTTTCACTTGGAAGAAAAAAATTTCATTTAATTAACTCCTAGATTAGTTGTTTTTCTCTTTTCATAGATTAAACACCTTACATTTTTCTTTATTAGTGTCCACTCCCCTTGGATTCGCTAGGAGTAAGCCTAGACTGAGGAGTTAAGTTTTGAGTGACAGCTCTTAACTCTGAGTTTCCCCCAAGGCCACACCGAGTGGCTTGAATATTTATGCCGCGTTTTCCCAGGTGTGCATCTAGGTGGAAACAAGTAGTATGAGCACTTGGTCGCTCCTTCTTTTGTTGATCCTTTATGGAGCAGGAGGGATCCTCTTGTGGTCAAGATATCTCCTTCTTTTGCTCAAAAGGATTTTTGGAGTTTGCCTTCTTCTTACACTTCAAAGTCCTTAAGTCACCAGCAGCTAGAGCTTGATCTTTTGAAGGCTTCAGTGCACCCATCAACATAATCTTATTCTGCTCCTAGGTCAAAGACTCGATGAATTCATACAGTCTGGGGATCTTCCAATTCTTCACAGC
Source organism: Larix kaempferi (assembly GCA_027924585.1). Taxonomy (NCBI): domain Eukaryota; kingdom Viridiplantae; phylum Streptophyta; class Pinopsida; order Pinales; family Pinaceae; genus Larix; species Larix kaempferi. The sequence continues at coordinate 19,639,057 of BSBM01000338.1, read as the reverse complement.
CAGTTTTGTAGCATGGAAAGTGGATACAAAGACTGAATAGTCTTGCCCCAATTTCAAGAGTATGGCCAAAACTAACTTCTCATCCTTTTTCTCAATACCTCACTGCTTCAATTGCAAGACAAGTGACTTGAATTTGGAGAAATAATCATGTAGATTCTCGAAATTGCTCGGACTTAGAGAAATCATCTCATTCTCTAGTTGATGTCCTCTCATATCATCGGTTTTACCAAACAAAGCTTTCAATTTCTCCCAAACTTCATTCGGTGAAGTCAGACCATCCAAATGGCAAAGAATATTTGTCGATGTGCCGAGGCAGAGAAGGCCATAATCCTCATCTCTCGGATTGTGCCACTTTGACTTCTCTACAACTAAAGTAGGCTCTACTTCAGTGCCCATGGTCACTCTATAGAGGCCATTCGACCTCAACAATATCTCCGTCTGCGCCTTCCACTAAAAGTAATTGAATGGATTCAATATCACACTTTCAGATGGATCCATGAGTAGACTGAGGTGCGCACTGTAGGCTAATTTGTACTTTCAAAATCACAACCAAATAACTCTCTGGAGAATGATTCAAACTACAGAGTTCTTAAATATGACAGTAGGCACATTCAGGAGTCCGTCACACTTGGGTAGACCTCTTGAGATAAACTCAAGAGTACAAGGTAATTGTCCACAGGAATTCTGTGGAAACTCCATTGTTTCTGGTGCGCTACTGAATGCAGCTATGCTCTCCTAAACAACTCTGATACCATTTGAAATTAGATCATGGGCTGATCATAAGATTGAATAACACTTCTCACACAAATTTCTAGTCTAGAATTGATAAGAACACTCAAAATTAGACTCAGAATTATGCACAATATTAAATTGTGATAGCATAAATGTACATTAGCCAACCATATACCATAAATTGGATGCAAATATATAGAATTGAGAGTTGGAATCTCGAGGAGATAGAGAGACTTTACTCCATCTATGAGAAGGTGATGCTCATAATTATGCATGATTTGGCGAAATTCAGAAAGTATTTCGTAGATTGCAGATTTGTGGTTAGGACTGACTACAACAATTTGCGGTATTTCCTAGAACATAAGCGCATGAACAAGAGACAATAGAAGTGGGTCAACAAGATACAAGCTTACGATTTTGACATTAAGTATGTGAATGGAATGAAGAACATTGTTGTTAATTCCATTTCCAAGAAACCACCATCATACTCGCTAACGGAGGTTTCAACTGATTGGAAAGACCACCTTTTGGTGGAATATTCCAAGAACAATTTTACTCACGATTTGATTGATGGTTACATTCAGGATGACATGTACAGAGTGGTGGATGATACTATCTTCTACAAATTCAAGATATACTTAGTTCTGGAGTGTGTTGCCGCTTGGATTCACACCTGGGAAAACGTGGCAAACGTCTTCAAGCAGTTGGTTGGGCCTTGAGGGCAAGCCAGAGTCAAGTGGTGTCACCTGAAACTCGACTTCTCCGTCTAGGATTACTCCTAGCAAAGCCAAGGGGGGTGGACCCTAAAAAGTAAAAACTAAACTAAACGGTGTTTAATCTAGGAAAGACAAAACAACTAATATAGGAGTTAGAGAATTTTTGGAATGCAAGAACAATGCACCATATAAAAATAAGATCATTTATAGTTCAACGTCATCATTTTCATTTTGATAATATAAACATCCATCATCATAAAATGTAAATAGTAAAACCAATGTTGATAAATGGAGTCAGAAATAAAGTGCTTGAAACTGAAATGACAATGTTGTGCGATTGTTCTTGGTTAATTTTATAATTAATGTGGTAATGGATCTTTTTATTAAGGTTGGGGGATTCCCGATATACCAAAAGGTACTAGGAATATGTCTGGAATTCAATAAGGTGGCTTCTCACTCAGACATGTGGGCTAGATTGGAGTCTCTGGGAGGTGTTCAACACTATACCAAACAAGGGTATAGTCTAACGGTTTCCCAAGAGGTCACCACCCAGTGGTTCCAGCATCCTTTGAGAAATTTGCCCACCAAAGTTGAATAATCGTTTGTGCCAGATTTTCACAAATAGGTGGTTTATTGGGGTGTGTTAGATCCTATTACTAGTCACTTATTCCCTTTCTGATGTGATCAACATGTTCAGACTATGTTGCAGTGACCACAGAGCATATGGGGAAAAAGACTTGTAAATTTTAAGTTTTTTAAAACCAATATTTTACTTTTTAAATCCCCAAGAGTCTCTTTTCGGGCCAGTACTCGAGAAAGCCCTTGTCCTGAAACCTTACTTCGAGAAAGCAAGGGGGTGTTTTGGATTGTAAAAAAAAAGTGAAAATTTGTAAAAAAAAAGTGATAAAACTAGGTCCTGAGTGAACTCGTGGCCCGCCAATGGAACAAACCAACTAGATTAATTTTAAGCCCTAGTTTATTTTTATTAATTGTCGAAAAGAAAAAACTAAACTAAAAAAAATCACGCACGAAAAAGAGTCGACACAGTTCCCCCAGGGGGATGGGGTGTGGGAGCTGGTTAGCCCACTTGCTCTCGTTTAATATTATTTTTACAATGCAATTTAGAAGTGCCCCAGTCTTGTAAAATGACTCGGTGGCTTACAATAACATAAGGAAAAAGTATTAGGTTTTGAGAAATAAAGTTTATGGTGATTCGGATGGCCTGAATCTTCAAAATTTGGCGAGCATCTCCTCCTACCTATTCATCAATTGCTGCAAACCAGCACGAAAACATTAGTAAAACATGGCACAAAAAACTTTAAGAGTGTGTTTGGGTCACCGACAAAAAACCCAAAAAATTGTAACGCAAAAAACTAAGTAAACAAGAAAAAAATGAACTAAGTGAAACAAGTTGTGAGGCTTGTCTCTTTAGGATTTTTGCACACTCAAAGAGATGCAAATTCTAAGCTCTTATATCAACCAAATAAACCTTTCAAAGCAAAACTAGCTTCCTACTTAAGCTTATAAAAATTTTCAATAAAAAATGATGTTTTTGTATGAAACTAGGAGAATAGATCTAGAAACTAGATACACCTTTTAAACTTATCTAAATCTATTCTTGTATGCAAACATATCAGATCTATTTATGATTAACCTTTTATGAACAGATCTAAAAATATTTGCTACTTTTTTAAGAAACCAAGTAACCAAGAAAATTTGAAATTTTTTATATTTGTTGAGAAAGAGAAAGGAAGCAGATTGGCATGTGAACTCAGAAATCTTTGAAGGTTTGTAAGTGGGACACTGAGGGAAAGATCCACCAAAGCATGTACAAATGAGGAAAAGGAGAGCAAGCAAGCTACGTTCTTCTTCAACCTGTCAACCTGTAGGTAAAAAACACTCACAAAACACCCATTAAATCTAGAAATGCATATGGTTAGAAATTAAAACAATATGAGCATAAAAAAATGAAACATATACGTTTTGAATCTCTAATCAAAATGACACATGCAAGAACTAACCAATATAAACAAGTTTAGTTATTCTTTCTTACAAGCTAGAAGATGGCTGAAAATGCTTCCACAAAATTGTCGAATGCTACGGATTACCTCATGCCATGAAATCCAGCAACCACTCACAAAGCATCACACATGTAGACCTCCAAAGTCTTTTTTATTCAATAGCAAAGATAAAACAAGTTACAAAGTAGGTCTGCTCCAACTCCAACTAGAGAAAAATGGAGTGGGAAGCCAAGTATTTATAGAGAAAATGAGTGAAGGCATGTGCCCAAGTTGAGGAGAGGAATGGTAGAATGGGTGGCATAACTTGTGGAGTAGATAGGGGAGAGATATGGGCTGCAAATTCCCTCTTACATGCTACCATAAATCAGTACAAAGTCATCCCATGTGACAACCCAATAAATGGGCTGCACACTTCCCCAATTCGTGGGATCCCTTCTCAAGAATGTATGTCGTTTAAAGTGCAGGGAGAAAGTGAGACAAAACAGGTATATTGAACCGAGGTAGGCCTCTACCTCCCCAACAACGGCGCCAAAAATGTTATCACGCAACTTGTAGTTGCCCCTAATGGTATCCCATCTGGGACGGTAGAGGAGACAGGCAACTAAAGAGGTGACCCAAGAGATGCCACGGTTCCCAATGCAAGGTGAGAGTCACGTCAACCGAGGCACTCTTCGCTTTAGGTCAAGGTGAAACAAGACCTAGGGGCAGACCCTATAACCAATCACAGTTGATTGGACCCAAACAAAGGTTTCTAAAGGGAAGTAAATGATGACTTACGGAAACCAATGCAAGGCTAAGTGGACCTAGAAGTTGAGGTATGGTTGAAGGTGGTTTGAGAAATTGTTAGTGTTTCAACCTATGTATGATTTAGGCCACATAATTGGGTATGATAACAAGTTGTAGTACCAAATGTTTACACAAGGGGGTCCTACTTTCTTGGGATGTGTGAAATGGCTTTAAGTGGGCCCACAAGGTGAAGCTAAGGTGTGAAATTGGTACTAGAGGTTAGGTAATGATTAGATCTATGGATCTAAGTTAATTTTAGGAGTACTCATGTACTAGATCTAGGGTTTGACACAATTCCCAAGGAGTGCGACTTGCTTTGAGGAGGACTAGTGCTTTGTTAAATGGGCTAATGGGGTCAAAAAGGTATGTCAAAATGTAGATCGGGACACCTAGAAGCCAAGTCAAGTGGGCTAGATGAGATTGAATGGTTGGATCTTGCTAGATCTAGGTTTTCATGAAATGACCCTAAGTGGACCACAATCCCTTGAAACAAGGAATGCTACCCCCAAGGCAGATCGTCGCAAAATGATGCTCTAGACCTAGGTTTCAGGGTATGGCCATTCCAAATCCACGAAAATCTCTATCACCCACTTCCTCAAAGTGGGCAAACTCACTCACCCAAGGGAGTGCGACTTTGCTCAAGGAGGGTTAAAAGGTGGGTTAAGTAGACCAAATCAAGTCCGATGGTCACCAAACTGTAGATCCAAGTGGCTTGTACCCCGATCTATGTAGATCCCAAAAATCCAGTCAATCCAAGGGTTAGATCTTAGTAGATCTGAGTTTTAAGGTACCAATAAATTCAAAAGGGGGTTTTAACCCCTTAAAACATGGACTGATGTCCACAAGGTAGAATTCACCAAAGTAAGAATCTAGGGGTAGGTTATCAAGTGTGTAGATTACCAATCAAGTGGGATCTCACCTACCCATGTGCTAGATCTAACCAAACAAGCCTCTCTCTAGGAAGTGCGATTTGGGTTCAAGAGGGCTTTTTGCCTTGAAAAGTGTGTCAATTCTAAGCCAATCACCACCAAACTATAGATCCAAATAGGGGTGGATGCTATAGAGGTGGGTTTTCAATATCTTTTCAAAAGCAAGGCTAGATCTAAGTAGATCTACGAAAAACCAAAAACAAGGGTTTTGATCAATTAGGGTTTTTATGATCTAGAAATTATGGATGATTCAAGGAAGAAGAAGATCATACCTCTTGGAGCATACCTGGATGAAGACATGAATGCTAGTTGAGACGAGGATTACTTTGCCAAAGATCAAATGGAGAATTCTTGAAGCCCTCTTGCCAAATCGATTTTCCCAAGCCACATGTGATTCCCTCTAACCTGTCAAACCAAGGAGCAAAGCATCAATCAGTTTAACATGTTGAAGGTAGATACAAGCAAGAGAGAGATAAACAAATAATAGTTGACACAAAGGCAAAGTCACAAAACCACTCCCTGTCAAACCAAAACGTCTTCCTCCAAGCTTGAAGGGCAAGCCTCCCCACCAATTCGCACTTGTCCAAAAACGTCCTCTTAACTTGTAAATAAGATATGGAAAATATGCAAGATAGCTACAATAGATCCTCCAGTGCAATGGACAAAAGCATTTACAATCGAAACAACCAACATCCACTCCAATCCAAGCATGTACTCCAAAAAGATAGAAATTTTATTCCAAGAGCCAAGAGCCAAAAATCTCTAGATGATTTTACAATGAGAGGCTCCCTCCTTAAATAGGATGGGGAGAGAGTACAATCCTAACCACTTTTACATGAGTGGCTAAGATTAAAAGATCAAAAGATCTAATCAACGGCTAACAATAAATCATAACAATACATCACATGGATCACCCAATTTAATGATAGCGCCCCCACTAAATGGTACAAAAAGGGGGTGACGTCATCCACTAGAGAAGTATAAGTACCAAAATCCACCTCATAGTCACTAGGACATGACAATATAAGCACATGGTGGGGCTAGGAGGCATCAATCCTTATTAGCTCATCCCCAAGGCACAATAAAATAATAAAATATGTCCAAGATAATATAAATGATCAAATCTGTCCTCAAAATCTGTGACAGACTAGCAGTAAAAGACCTCATGTGATCAATGTGGGCATACCCACATGGTGAAAACTGGCTGGAAGATAGTGAGATCACCCTGGAAGACCTCTGTGAAAACCAAATGCCAAAACCTTGCCTCAATTTCCCAAATCGATTTCCTCAGTGACCACTTTATCCCATTTTTTCACTGCCTCGGTAACTGTGAAAGTGCCAAAACTGCCTCCTAGGGCATCTGCGCCGTCCATCTGAGCCCACCAGGCTCTCCAGAAGGGGGGGTAAATGGTAAAAACAAGTGGCTGGACCACCCCCTCCATCATCAGCGCCCTAGGTGAACTGGCCTCTCATGGCCCCTGCTGGTCAAGCTGGGAAATCGGCCCCAAATCTGGTCAACAATTGTAAAACTGCATCAATCACTGTCAGAAGTGCCCGGAACTGAAAGATAAGTGTCTCATTGGATCCAGAAGACCCAAATACACTAGGAATGTGTACTCATACACCATGGGTTTCCCTAATGGGCCAGCTGTAGGGTCCACCATATATGGACAATGCATAAACTGCTGATCTGAAGTAATAAATAAAACTGCTGAACTGCATCAATCATCATCTGCATCATATGTCCATCATATGATCTCATCATCAAGTATGTAGGACCATGAATCATCATATATGGCCTACATCATCACAGATCCCAATAATATACAACCAAGGATAAATCACATCAGTAGACTAAGACATGCTTCTTTAATCATTCTCACAGCCAAGCTCAAAGTATAACATCCATTCAGTGGCATTAATCAACTTAGCATATTCTTTTGTTATATAAAATTACTTGCACCATAATTCAAATGACAAACTCACCCATTGGACATGGTCAAACTGCTAGTGAAGGGTGAAGGCTAGGAACAAGGTTGGGAAAAGGGGTTGACCTGTCTAATTCAACTCAAAAATACTTTGGACTGGGAGAAAGGGGAAAGCTACAAACTCTGTGCTGGACAAAACATCAAGACAACCGACCAGAATGATTTAGGCCTACAATCCAACTCACCAAAGGCAAGTTTTGTCACCAACTTAGAGCCGAGACACTGAATATACAGGGATGCGGTCCAAACACAGAGGTAGAAAAATGGGGAAGTCCTCGATATCAGAAAGTCAAATGAGACAGGTCAAGGTTTAAAGTCAAATACGAAGGTCATGTATGGATGGAGTCAAGTGAATATGAAGCCTACACTAGCAGACAACTGGTGTTAGGAAAGACCAAATCTATGTAAGGTGGAAAACCAGTGGGTTTTGTTAAATGACCTAAATGTGCAAGCAATTGTCCATTTTATGATTTATAGTTCATTTTAAACAGTTTGCCACATCATGAATAATATACCAAGCAGATGCTATGAACATGACTAAATCAACAAGATAATAATCCACAGTCAATGATAAAGCATCCATAGATCATACAACACCATCATAATAATAATCATCATGTACCATCTGAAACACTGTTGCAATACATCTCTTAAGCACTGAACTGAAACTGTATGGGATAAAGGGTCACATCAGTCATCAAATCTGAACTCTCAAGGCTCAGCCTTGACACAAGGTCTAAATAATATACTACTCTGATCATGAGTGATCCAAAAATAATATATAGCCATGCTCTGGAATAATGAAAGCTCTGGAATGTGCAGATATCTATTGAACAAGGATAGTAGCCATGCTACTATAGTGTGATAACAGAGACCTTGCTAAATGCTTGAAATGTAATGTTTGCTTCCTGGTAATGAGTCAATTTAAACTCCAGTTATGTGCCTAACATTGCTTTTATTGTGAACTATTTGACAAAACCTTCAAACCAAGAAGGCATTAAAACACAACAACAGTTCATACAAAATCATATCAACAGTTAAGGGTATCTTACAATGGATCATAGTGTAACTGTGTGTCAAAGGGCTTGAACCAAATTAAACACTAAACACATCAGCCAACCTGTCAAGGGATATTTCATCTTCTTTCCCTTATATGGTTCTAAAAGTCTGATTCCGAGCAAAAATATGACTATGAGGCTTTCATCTTAGCCATAATGACTTCTTCGACTGATGTTCATCAGTGTTGTGGCATGGTATTTTGTTGAACTCACACCACTTTCCAATTTCCTCCTTCAACTTCTTGTTACACTTATTTCCCTGCATCCTAAACTGGTTCTCTTGAGGCTTGTTATACCCACTCTATCCTTTATTCTTTGAGTTAGGAATACCTTTCTCATGGCGCTACCCTCTCTCATGAGGAAAATTTCTACATCTTGTGTACTAGCCATCATAGTTTTTGACAAGGTAAAATTACTCCTTAAGGGAATCAACAAAAGTTGCCCAAGTTGGTTCTGTCATGTATGTTGCAGACATGAATTTTAAATCTCTCTCCTAGTAACCATACTAGCAATCTTTCACATAGTGGAGGGACTTAAGGAGTGCAACGGTGATAATTTTACTATTGATTTTTTTTTTAATATACTAATAAATCTCTAACAAATTTGACAATTTATCCAAAGCATATACATATATAGACTTTAAATAAAGGAATGCAAAAATTAACTTGTACCTTGAAGGGTTTTTCTCCTTCGAAATGGTTGTTTGTTGAAGGTGGTGGGGTTTGAATGTAAACCCCGAGGGGTCTAGTTGGTATGCCAACTTTTTGGGGGTGCAACTTTTCCATATAAACTCCATTATAAAATTTCATAGATGATTAACGATTAACTCATGCTCTATGAGTTTCAAAGGCGACAAATATATATATATATATCATAACTTACAAACACTTCTAAAGTGAAAGGAAAATGCCCGAATATATATATATATATATATATATATATATATATATATATATATCATAACTTACAAACACTTCCAAAGAGCAAGGAAAATGCCCGGTTAAGACTTGAAAAAATGAAGTAAATTTTCCAAGATGTGGAACCATTCTGAATCAATGGAATAGGTGGGTGGCCACCAATATTCACCTGGATAACCTATAGTCCCTTGAAAATGCTATGAAGCCCAAAAGGGGCCATTCCATCAATATTTTATTACGTTACAAAACTCAAAACTAGTATAACTGACTTCCTCAAGGAATATGAAATCTAGTTGGACATTATGCAACATACTATCCACGGAAACCTTGTGATTCAGAAGCATCATCCCATGAACATTCAATGATAGTAAGGAGATATATATATATATATATATAATTAACTCTTGCTCAAAAACTCAATTACTGAATTTAGTATTAATGATAAATTTGTTATTTTTTAAAAGATTAAAAAAATAGTTATTTACTAAAAATGCTGTAAAACTTTCCACATATTAAAAAGAAAAAGAACCTGGCTATCTTGCTCTTTGGTTGTAATACTTATGCCAGATTCTTGTGAATATTTTTTGTATCTTTCCAATATTTTCTGCATGCTTCACATAACACATAGACATAAGATGTTACTGACTTTTTATTCAAAAATCAAAGCATAATCCATATCATATCATGCAACAAACAAATTGGTAATAAAAGAATGAAAATTTGTATTATAGAAAAGGTAAATTTTAATAAGGTATCTTTACTATTACTCCACAAATCTAATAAATTTATAGACTTATAATTGTAAATGAATGCATATATTTTTTCGTAAGAATTTCATTTAATGAGATTCATTTTTAGTATTACATTATAGTAATGCAGTCACATACATAAGAAATCCAACTAAAGTAAGAAATACACACATTATCCACGCAACTAACATAAAAAATGCATGCATGGACATAACTAATTCACTTACACACATAAGTGATGCACTCATGGACATAAGTAATGCACCTACATAAATGACTGGATCTACATAATTGACGAGCCAACAGTTACAACAATAATTAATGTTATTGAATCATAAGGACACACTGAGATTATCAATTCAAGAGGGATAACATTGAGGTGTTGCACATTGTATATGCAACCACAAGTTTTCTAACTACTAACATGTGTTGTGTTAACTACTATCGAATGATCAGTAATATACAATGCATGACAATTGAAATAAAACTAACAATTCCTTAGCATTAAATACCAACACCACCATTCATTGCATGATGCTCAAACAAATATTTTCTACAAAGTACTATTCAGAGGAAAAACACTAACCATAACCATTCATTCATCGATTGTTGAAACTAAACAACAATAAAGAAATTAAAATAACATCACAAGGGAAAAGATAATTAATATTTTTGAATGTAAATAACATGAGACACAATAGCTACAGGAAATGTAAATGTCATAAATATCATTTAAGTACAAAGTTGTACAAGAAGCGAATTCATCATCTCATCTACTCAAGTGGGCCTGTTATCACATATATAGTAGTTGGGCTACCATACATTATTTTTCTGATTCCAGTACACTATTCAGCTGGTTCCCTTACATTGAGGTGCTAAGATGAGCATCTATGTAGGATCACTATCAGATTTTGGACAACAGTATATATTCCCCATGCCATGACTGAGTCTCGGGACACTCAAAGAGATGACTGATGTAGCCATTATACCATTTGTACAGAGCAGTCAGTAGTGCCCAGAGTTACAGCAGCAGTTTCACAGGACAGATGATTGTTCAGGTGATGAGCATTCAGGTATATGACTTAGCAGGTATATCATTGTGTTATGGTTATATTGCTTTTATATTTATTCTTATAGCATGTCTTAGCACCCAGTGTCATGATCTGGCGATCATATAGATATGTGGACTTGGTTGATCTTATTATATATATTATATTGTCCCTACTCAAACTTAGCAGTTCACTATTCATACTCATTGGCTTTATGCTCCTTAGGGAGAATAGAGGTGATCATTCCACCATACCTTGGCTTGCTAGTGTTGGCTCCATTATTCATTTTCTTCATCCATCCATTGCCTACCTTTTAGTTTATCACCCTGACTTACTACTTGACTAGTGACATGGAGGATCTTTTCCCCACTGTAGCCTCTGTATTGGATGAGCTTCCCTGTTTATTGTGTCTCGGCTCTGAGTTGGTGACAAAACTTACCTATGGTGAGTTGGATTTCCTTGTGAATTCCCCCTAGTCACTAAAGTTGTGTTGGCTAAACCTGAAACTTTTAGTGCTGCCATGAATACAAAATTTGGAAAAATGAAATGCTATATCTTGTATGAAAAGCCCGTTCATGCAATGTGTTTTTCAACACACATGAATGAAAAGCATGCCAAATGAAAATGGCCATGAAAATAAAATGTTATATCTTTTGGAAATGTAAATACCTATGTAAACAAGCTGTCTATGACACACCTAGAAGTGCTCAGGTAAACAAGTGCCTTAAAAACACACCTGCAGCAGAAAGCCTAAAATAAATATAAATCTATGCAATGTGTTTATAAACACACATAGATCAAAGGCTATGGAAACTTCAGGCCCAAAAAGCAATGGAACTTAAATGCTATATCTAAATAATTGTTGGCCTCATTTGTATTATGGATTGTGCGCATCTGTTAAAGGTGAATAAACCCTCTTTGAACAAATCATTCATTTGTGAGACACCGCCATTCCCTATGTTGTTGCTCATTCAGTATATACTATGGTGTGTATTCCCTTTCCCTGTTCCAAAGTGTCACAATGTTAAGTCAGTCAAGTCATCCCTTAGCCTAGCCATGTTATTTTAGCCTTCACCCTTCACTAGCAAATTGATCATAGCTATGAAGTAAGTATGGTCTTGAAAGTCTAGTCTGAGTCTTAATAATAATTAATGACATTATATATTTGGTTTTAGATCGCCAGTAATAATTACTTTGTGTTATAATTGATATTTGAATAAGTTGTAGAGCATGTATTAACCTTTGACACTTTGTAGCAGCCTCTGAGCCTCTGATGATAGTCTGAGTTATATTTGGTCATGTTGACCTGGTCAAACCTAGTTTGACCAAGGTCAACCACAGGACATGAGATGGTTCGACCCTGTGATGATATGGATAGAAGATATATGGTCTATGTACATGTACATGATGATTTTATGCAGCAGATACAGGGTTATGATGATGATTCATGGTTTACAGCATTATTTGATCATTTACAGATTATTATTATTTCACCTATTCCGGTATATTGGATATATTTTATGATCATGCAGAGACTCATATGGTGTATGAGTACACATCTTGGATGGATTTGGACCTTCTGAGTCTAATGAGATAGTCTGTTTTCAGTTCTGGGCACTTATAGTGATGATTGAGCCTTAGTAGTCTAACCCAATGCAGTTTTGGTCTATCGGAGACCCTGTCAAAGCAGAGAGGATTTTTATTTGGTTGAACTAGGGCGCTGTGCTTGGAGGGGGTGGTCTAGCCACTTGTTTTTACCATATTACCCCCCTCCCGGACACACTGGTGCCCTCACCTTGACAGCGCAGGCACTCCAAAAGGCAGTTTGGGGTAGTTTCACGCTTCCCGAGGCATTTCAGGATTGGTAGAAATGGCTATTAAGGAATTTGATTTGGGCTATTGAGGCAATGTCTTGGCATGGAATGATCAATGATGATGGATTGATGTCTTCCACACCTCCTCCAGCAGTTTCAGCTTCACCGGGACCCACATCCATCACTTATGGCACTTTCTGATGATTTCTGAGGTCTTTTGAGGCCTACGATTTGTCCATAGAGGCACGATTTGGTATATTGATGACTATTTTATTATTATTGTGCTATGGGGATTGACCAAGGGTGGCTAAAATTACCCCTTGGACCCACCATAAGCTTCTTATTATATTTTGTCATCATGATATGGTGGGATTCCCCTCTTCTAGGGCGATTTTGTCCACTTGTGTTATATTTTATGAGTGATCCATGTATTTATTTGTTGAGCTCATCTCGACCACCGATTAGACATTTGTATATTTTAATATTAGCCACTCATTCAAAAAGTGGTTAGGATTTTGATGCCTCTCCTTCCTCTTTAAAGGAGAGAGCTTCTCATTTGTAAGGGGACTTGTGGCTCTAGATTATTGGAATAGAAAATTATTATTGCATCTATCTCCAGTGTTGTGGTGAATGTTTTTGGTGTTCGTTCGTTGGTCCTTCCTTTTCACTGAGTTATTGGAGATCTTTTTTTGCCATATCTTTTGTACCACGTTTTTGCATCTACAGGTGGAGGCCGATTTGCTCTGAGGAGGAAGTATTGGTAGGGGAAGACTCTCCCTACTTCTTCTTTGGATCTCTTCATTGGTAACAGGGAGTATTACTGTCCCAGGACCTTCTATTTCATGTTATCATTGCATTTTACTTGTATTTCCTCCATACTTGACCTCTCTGATTGAAATCAATTTTCCTTGGATTGACAGGTAGAGGAGGGCACACTTGTGGGCTAGGGCATCAATTTTTAAAGCAAAACCAACAATCTCTCATTTGATCTCTGCGGGAATCTTCCTCAACATCAAGACATCTCTCTTCATCACTCAGGTATGATCTCAAGGTAATTTCTATGTCCATGATCTATCCACTTGTCTCAAATATTTCAAACCCTAATCAATCAAAACCCCCATTTTACATTTTCTCAGATATACTAAGATCTAGTGGCTTCTTGGGTAAGAAATTTAAAACCCACCTCTATAGTATCCACGGCATCCCGGATCTATAGTTTGGTGAGAACTGGCCTCCATTTGACCCTCTTCCCAAGGCACTTAGCCTCTCCAAGCAAGGGTGCACTTCTTGGTTTGGGTGAGTTAACCTAGATCTATTATGTGGGTAGTTGAGATTCCACTTGATTTGTAATCTACACATCCAATAACCTACCCTCAGATTGTCACTTTTCTGATTTCTACCTTGTGGGCCCTATTCCACATTTTAAGGGATTTAATCCCATTTTTGGACCACTTGGTATCTTAAAACTCAGATCTAGTAAGATCTAGCCATCGGATTGCCGTGAAATTGTAGATCCATGCTCTCACTTGATCAACCTACTTGGATCTAAAGTTTGGATGCCATTGGACTTGTCTTGATCCATTTATCCCCATTTTTACCCTCCTTGGGCAAAGTCGCACTACCTTGGAGATTGGAGTTTGTCCACTTCTAGGACATGGGTACATGAGATTTTGGTGGATTTGGAACGAGCATAATTCAAAACCTAGGTCTAGTTGGTCACTTCATCAAATCTTGCCTTGGGGATAGCATTCCTTGTTTTAAGGGATTGTGGTCCACTTAGGTCAAACCTTGAATCTCTAGATCTAGACCTATTCATCCATCAAGACTTTAATTGCCCACTTGTCTCATGCAATAGGATCCATCAACCACAAGTTAACTTCACTTTGACTCCATTATCCCAATTCCCAAGGCACTGGTCTCTCTCCAAGTCAATTCGACTTTCCTAGATTGTTGGATTAACTTATGGTTTGACCCTTGTGTGGTGGACTAAACCCTTTGATGTCATCATACTTCATGATCAAGCTTGTCACTTGTACTAGTTAGCCCCAATTCAACCCCTAAACTACCCTGCATTGGACACGGTTCCCAAGGCAATGGATTTTCTCACATTGAACTAGTACTTCAATCCTGGATCCCATTTCAAATATTATAAGTCACTCTCACATCAACAATGAACCAAAGCTATACTCATTGAACCCCTCACTTGTCTTGTGACTTCATCCTTAGGTCTAGGATAAACCATACACCTTACTTCACTTAGAATTAACTTGACTCGGTGTCTTGGTTTTGATCTCTCGTGTCGGGAGTAGATCGGGTCTCCCCTTTTATTGTCTGGGCTAGATAACATAAAGCGAAGGTTGCCTCGACTGGCGTGACAACCATCTATTGGAGGTCGAGGTGATCGTGGTTGCACCTTTTGAGTTTCCCTTCCCTATTGCCATCCATTAATGGATACATCCATAGGGGTAACTACAGTTTAGGTGATAACATGGCCCTTCCTTGAAAAATAGTTAAAAATCTTTGTATTAAAACCTAATCTTGCTTGTGTTGTAATAATATATTTTATTAATTAAAATCATGAAAATCACAACAACAATATACATCTCACTTCATCGAAAACTAAAGTTTACTTTTTTATAAAAAAACAAGAACTGCAAAAATAGTTACATATAATAGGAGATTTCTAGATTTATAAAAAATGAATGCCTTGGAATTCGAATATTTCCTTCAACTAATTCCTCCTCAAGAAACATAGAATGTCTCTTGGAAATTTCAATAATTCTTGGGTAGTTGCTAACTAACTATTTTATCAACCTTATCATCCTTCTTCCATGGATGAACCTATGAACCTGGCTTCCTTAACAAAAAATTTAGTGGTGTTATCATGCGTTGTGATGTTAGCATGCATTTCCCTAATTTCTTCGACTACAAAGTTAAAGATAAATCAACACCCTATTGATTGAAGGTGAGTTCTCTTAATAAGTCCTTAACCCATACTTTGTGAAAATGGTATAAAGGATAACTTTGTAACAATCATAAGTAGAACTATGTAACAATCATAGATTCCCACAAATATAATGAAACAATGATTGCAAATAAGTTTGCAACATATTTGTTTATCACATTTAAATTCAAATAACATTGACAACCCGAATATGAGAAAAAGAGTACACTTTTGCAGCTAATATAGCAGCTCTGAATTGAAGCTTTGCATGCTCCTATGCAACAAAAATACAACTCAAATAATTAATTTTCACTCCTAAGTTATTGGGTGCTCTTTCAAAGAAAATGTCCTTAAGTCATAAGCTATAAAATGAGATTTTACATAATTGTTGTAATATCCTAAGTAATTCACTCTCTCCTTGTCTCTCTTATCCTATAGCTACATGTACTTCACCACCTCACCTTCTCTAGCCAAGAATGGGTTCCAATAATAAGAGTAACATGAATCTAAAATCCATCCAATTGTACTCTAACATATTGACACATTGTGCATATAAATGTGCACTAAACAAGGTTTATTTAAGACCAAGTACGGAGTGGGATTTTAACCTCTTTATCTCTACTAGAAGCACATCCCATCCCAATTTTGTTAACCGGAGCATTTTATCCCTTCATGTCCTATTGATTATGTGATATTGTGAATGTGGAAATGATTTTGTTTGATGATTTTCTAGCATAGGCTATGCATCTAGGTCAATAAGTGTTGTAAAATAGTTAGTCCATACTTTCCTTAATTGTTGTGTTTTCATCTTATCATTATCTCATTAGTGATTTCTTCTTCTTAGCATCTATGTATCTTCTTAAATTTCCTCTCTTCTTAGGAAATTATCTTTGGTAAAAGTTTATACCATTTTTTTATGGTATAAACTATATACCCTATTAGGTATTTTACAAGACGACATACCAATTGCATACTTTTCAACTCTCTCAATCAATTCCTTTAATTGGAATACCCTGGTAACCTTCTCTTCCATTTCTTGTTCTTGTTTCTGCATGTTTTCTCTAAACTATGTTTGTCTTTTCTCAACTTCATAATAGTCCATAACTCCATGTCTGATGAAATAATAGAGTTTTCTTTGAACGAGGAGATTACCTAGTGGTTTTCCTCATTTAGAATAAATCATCTTCCATAAGACTCCATAATACTCTTCCATTTAGTGATTCTCACTATTGTTATTTGGAGTTGAATAAGTAATTCCTAAATTTCCTTGGTTACAATGGTGTATTTTGTACTCCTTTTGGACTCTCAAGTGTATGGAATGGTTCCATGGTCCACCCATTCTCCTTGAGAAATGTGGTCATTTCCTAGTATAAGCAGATACCCTTCAAGTAGCACTCGAGCCATCTTTGACCTCTTCAATGATGGGTGTGCCAAATATAGATCATTGTTCAAGATCCAGTCATTCTAGAAAGTCCTTAATTTGAATGGGGAATTCTGCAATAGTCCAAGAGTAGCGTCCAACATCATCAATACTAGAAATTGTATTACTCGTCTCATCAATGTGTTGCATTTCTTGATGTTTCTCTAGGGTAGTCTACTACTGAGTTTGAATACTTGACTCAAGGATTTCTTCAACAAATGTTTCTAGTGCATGTTTTTGCTTAGTAGGCTCCGTAAACTCCTCATTTTGTGGCTTCTCTACTCATTCTCTCTACAACATAACAAAATGTTCCCGTTATCACATATATAGTAGTCGGGCTACCATACATTATTTTTCAGATTCCAGAGCACTTTTCAGCCAGTTCCTTTACATTGAGATGATGAGATGAGCATCTATCTATGGATCACTATCAGATTTTGGACACTATATGTTTTCCCCATGCCATGACTGAGTCTCAGGACACTCAGAGTAATGACCGATGTAGCCATTCTACCATTTATGTAGAGCAGTCAGTAGTGCGCAGAGTTACAGTAGCAGTTTCAGAGGATAGATGATGGTTCAGAGGATGAGCATTCAGGTATATGACTCAGCAGGTACATCATGGTGTTACCGTTATATTGCTTTTATATTCATTCTTATGGCATGTCTTAGCACTTAGGGTCATGATCTGGCGATCATATAGATATGTGGACCTGGTTGATCTTATTATATATATTCTACTGTCCTTACTCAGACTTAGAAGTTCACTACTCATACTCATTGGTTTTACCCTCCCTAGGGAGAATAGAGGTGATCATTCCACCATACCTGGGCTTGCTAGTGTTGGCCCCATTACTCATTGTCTTCATCCATCCATTACCTACCTTTTAGTTTATCACCCTGACTTACTACTTGACTAGTGGCATGGAGGACCTTTTCCCCACTGTAGCCTCTATATTGGATGAGCTTCCCTGTTTATTGTGTCTCGGCTCTGAGTTGGTGACAAAACTTACCTCTGGTAAGTTGGATTGTAGGCCTAAATCATTCTGGTCGGTTGTCCCGATGTTTGGCATTGGCTCGAACTCCCCCTAGTCACTTGAGATGTTGTTGGCTAAAACTGAAAGCTCATGTACTATTTATGGAAACTGATAAATTCGCCCATGGAAACTAAAAAGGGTAAGAGCGATGAACTGCTGAAAAATACTCCTCGAAGAGTATAGAAGAAAGGTCCAAAAAGCATTGATTCTTAAAAGCTATATCTAAACAATTGTTGACCTTATATATGTATGAAAAACATGCCCTGGATGCAAGCTGCAACTAGTTGTGCTTATCAGCACACCTGAGATCTGAAGGGTTATGTAGGTCAAAAAGGCCATGAAATGAAATTGAATGATCCTAATGAACCTAGATCAACTTGATATAGACATGAAGCCTAAGTTGAATAAGCACTCTCTAAACAACTTATCCATTTGTGAGACACCGCCATTCCCTGTGTTGTTGCTCATTCAGTATATACTATGGTGTGTATTCCCTTTCCCATATCCAAAGTGTCACAATGTTAAGTCAGTCAGTCACCCTTTGGCCTAGCCAGTTTATTTTTAGCCTTCACCCTTCACTAGCAAATTGATCACAACTATGAAGTGAGTATAGTCCTGAAAGTCTAGTCTGAGTCATATAAATAATTAATGACAAAATATATTTGGATTTAGATCGCCAGTAATGACTACTTTGTGTTATAATTGCTATTTGAATGAGTTGTAGAGCGTGCATTAACCTTTGACACCTTGCAGCAGCTTCAGATGGTAGTCTGAGTTATATTGGGTCAATATTGACCTGGTCAAACCTAGTTTGACCAAGGTCAATCACAGGACATGAGATTATTGGACCTTATGATGACACAGGTAGATGATATATGGTCTATGTACATGTACATGATGGTTCTATGCATCAGATACAGGTTTATGATGATGGTCTATGGTTTTCAGCATTATTTGATCATTTACAGATTATTATTATTTCACCTGTTCCAGTATATTGGGTATATTATATGATCATGCAGAGAGCTATATGGTGTATGAGTACACATCTTGGATATTTTTGGACCTTCTGAGTCCAATGAGACAGTCTATTTTCAGTTCCGAGCAGTTACAGTGATGATTTAGCCTCAGTAGGCTGTCCTAGTGCAGTTTTGGTCTGTTGGAGACCCTGTCAGAGCAGAGATGATTTTTATTTGGTTCACCTAGGGCGCTAATGATGGAGGGGGTGGTCCAGCCACTTATTTTTACCATATTACCCCCCTTCCGGACACACTGGTGCCCTCACCTTGATAGCGTAGGCACTCCAAGAGGCAGTTTGGGGTAGGTACACGCTTCTCAAGGCAGTTTTGGATTGGTAGAAATGGCTACAAAGGAATTCGATTTGGGATACTGAGGCAAAGTTTTGGCATGGGATGATCAGTGATGAGGAGTGGGATGTCTTCCGCACCTTCTCCAGCAGTTTCAGCTTCATCGGGGCCCACATCCATCACTTATGGCACTTTCTGATGATTTCTGAGGTCTTTGTAGGCCTACGATTTGTCCATAGAGGCACGATTTGGTATATTGATGACTATTTTGTTATTATTGTGCTATGGGGATTGACCAAGGGTGGATAAAATTACCCCTTGGACCCACCATAAGCTTATTTTTATATTTTGTCATCATGATTTGGTGGGATCCCCTCTCCTAGGGCGATTTTATCCACTTATTATTATATTTTATGGTTGATCCATGTATTTTATTGTTGAGCTCATCTCAACCATTGATTAGATCTTTTGATCTTTTAATCTTAGCCACTCATGTAAAAAGTGGTTAGGATTATGCTCTCTCCCCATCTTTTTTAAGGAGGGAGCCTCTCATTGTAAAATCATCTAGAGATTTTTGGCTCTTGGCTCTTGGAATAAAATTTCTATCTTTTGGAGTACATGCTTGGGTTGGAGTGGATGTTGGTTGTTTTGATTGTAAATGCTTTTGTCCATTGCACTGGAGGATCTATTGTAGCTATCTTGCATATTTTCCATATCTTTTTACAGGTGGAGGAGACTTCTTCAACAAGTGCGAATTGGTGGGGAGGCTTGCCCTTCAAGCTTGGAGGAGGACGTTTTGGGTTAAACAGGAAGTGGTTTTGTCTTTGCACCAACTATTCTTTGCTTATCTCTTTCTTGCTTGTATCTACCTTCAACATGTTAAACTGATTGATGCTTTGCTCCTTGGTTTTGACAGGTTAGAGGGACACATAATTGGCTTGGAAAAATCGATTTGGCAAGAGGGCTTCACAAATTCTCCATTTTATCTTTGGCAAAAGTAATCCTTATCTCAACTAGCATCCATCTCTTCATCCAGGTATGCTCCAAAGGTATGATCTTCTTCTTCTTTGAATCATCCATAATTTCTAGATCATAAAAACCCTAATTAATCAAAACCCTCATTTTGGTTTTTCTTAGATCTACTTAGATCTAGCCTTGCTTTTGAAGAGATATTAAAAACCCACCTCTATAGCATCCACCCCTAGTTGGATCTATAGTTTGGTGGTGATTGGGTTAAAATTGACACACTTTTCAAGGCAATAAAGCCCTCTTGAACCAAATCGCACTTCCTTGGAGAGGCTTGTTTGGTTAGATCTAGCACATGGGTAGGTGAGATCCCACTTGATTTGCAATCTACACACTTGATAATCTACCCCTAGACTTTTACTTGGGTGATTTCTACCTTGTGGGCATCATTCCACATTTTAAGGGATTAAAACCCCCTTTTGAACTACTTGGCACCTAAAAACTCAGATCTAGTAAGATCTAACCCATGGATTGACTTGATTTTCTAGATCCACATAGATCGGTGCCTAAGCTACTTGGATCTACAATTTGGTGGCCATTGAACTTGATTTGATACACCTTATCCACCTTTTAGCCCTCCTTGAGCAAGGTCGCACTTCCTTGGATGAGTGAGTTTGCCCACTTCGAGGACATGGGTAGTTAAGATTTTTGTGGATTTGGAACGGGCATACCTTGAAACCTAGGTCTAGAGTATCATCTTGTGACGATCTGCCTTGGGGGTAGCATTCCTTGTTTTAAGGGATTGTGGTCCACTTAGGGTCATATCATGAAATCTTAGATCTAGCAAAATCCAACCACTACATTCCAAGTAGCCCACTTGATTTGCATACTAGGTGTCCCGATCTATACTTTGACATAACTTTTGACTCCATTAACCCATCCAACAAGGCACTAGTCTTCCTTAAGCAAGTCGCACTCCTTGGGAATTGTGTCAAACCTAAGATCTAGTAAGTGGGTACTCATAAATTCAACTTAGATCCATAGATCTACTCATTACATATCCTCTAGTGCCAATTGCATCCCTTAATTTCACCTTGTGAGTCCACTTTAAGCCATCTCACATATCCCAAGAAAGTAGGTCCCACTTGTGTAATACATGGTACTAGATCTTGTCTTTTTAGCTCATTATGTGGCCTAAATCATACATTGGTTGAAACACTAATCATCTCTCAAACCACCTTCAACCATACTTTAATTTCTAGGTCCACTTTACCTTGCATTGGTTTTCGTAACTTACCATTTACTCATCCCTAGGAACCTTTGTATGGGTCCAATCATCTTTGATTGGTTATAGGGTCTCCCCCTAGGTCTTGATTCATCTTGACTTAAAGTGAAGAGTGCCTCGGTTGACATGACTCCCACCGTGCATTGGGAACCGTGGCATCTCTTGGGTCACCTCTTTAGTTGTCCATCTCCTCTACCGTCCCAGATGGGATACCACTAGGGACAACTACAAGTTGTGTGATAACAGTTCCCACATCATCCCAAGTAATTTCCATAACATGATAACTTTCTGCAATACTTTGATCAACCAATGGTGAGCAAAGGCATTAAATTTTCCATTATCAACATTACATTCCATTACTTTTATGGATTAGAGTACAACATAAGAAATTACTATGAGTCTTGTCTTACAAATGCACTATCATTTTTAAGTGGAAGATAAGCACCATGGTGTGTCTACGATTACATATGCTATACTGCATGATGTGTAATGCTACCTCATCCCATGGTGCTAATAATGGATTTAAATTGGCTCCTCAACCCATATCTTCAACCAATTCTCAAGAATGCAAATATTCCTTCTTGGCGCCATGAGTGTTTGTTCTCTATTTTAACCATTTCCCCATAAGTGTTAACCTTGTATCTTAGGGAATAGAATCCCATGGGACCTCCACATCAATGCCTCATGTTTACCCCCATTTTTTTCATGGGTCTCCACATGTGATTTTCATCTCATATTTAGTTCTAGGTTACATGTTGATGAAGTTTATTTATGAGTTGGGTTCTTGAGACTAGAGTTTGGCTTCATGTTGTTATGATGCTCTATAATATGATTAGTTGATGTATCTTCATGATATATTTGGGATAGTATCTATGGGATATGCACTCTCATGATTATTGATGTTCTTTCATATGGATGGTGTTGGAATTTTTATGACACATTAATCATTTTCTTGTTGGGCATCATAGTGCTTTTGGTTTGATTTGGCATCTAGTTCACATGTACTATCCTTTCCAATGGTACACCTGGCTTGTCTACAAGATGAGATGGTATTTGAAGGCTTGTCCATGTGATCACTCTAGCCCAATTGGAACATTTGAGGCTTATAGATGACTTATAGTGGATATTCCTTGAAGCGTCCTTGTTTCTAAGAACTTGGTTGGCTTGTATGGATGTTATGATGAAATTTGGAGGCCTTTTTTTGTGGATCACCCTTTCTCATGTCATGTACTTCATACTTGAGGATATTTTGTGCTTGGATTTTCATAGAATTTTGTCCTCCTAGAACATGTGTGGTGGCATATAGCACAAACTCTATTTGAACACCCTTTTTTCTTTACACATGGATGACATCTCAACACTATTAACAATGATCATTGGTTGAACACTCTCTTTCTTTATCTATCTTGGCATGTGTGGAGGAATTTCATGTCTTGTAGATTTGGCCATCGCTTTCTTCATTGAGTTGGTTAGATACTATGGACACATTGCTCTTGGATTGGATGGTTTCATTGTTCATTGGTGGTCTCCTTGTTTCATGGATCTATCTTCCACACAAACATTGATGAATTGGTTAACATGTGGACATCATTTCACATGTTTTGAGGATTGACCATTGATGAAGGAAAAAAAGGGTAGTTATTAATGCCTAAATTTTACACACATGCAACATTTTCGCTAATCTTGCAGTAAGGTGTCATCAACATATAGCATGCATGCCACCAAATACATCCTCATCAGATACAACAAAAAACATGAATCCAAAAGTGCCAAAAAACAGTCAAAAGAAGAGATAGTGTGGTTACATCCATGTTAGCCCGCGCTACTTCCCGTGTTATCAGTTCTATGCCTGCACTATCCTAGCGCAGATTTTCCTTTGAGATCTGCACAGCTGTAAAAAACGGTTGGATCTCAACCACCAGATATGAATTGAAGCCTCATGAAGGCTCCTCACCAACTAGAATTCGAATTTGGATCTTCAAGATTTGAATAGCCCCATTTGTGTACCTTGGAAATACCTCATGAGGTGATGGGGTTAACACTTGGATCTAGATGTTTCTTGGCCACCTCTTGTCCTATAAAAGGAAGCCATGGGAATGCATCTAAACAGATAAATTTAGATCAAGTTTATGTTGTTGGAATTGTGTTGGAACTTCTTCGACCTCTTCCCACACCTATTATCATTCCTCAAGCTCCCTTGCCACCTTCCTCCAAGGGGAAATTGTTTATACCATTTGTTCTTTCAGATTATTTAGCATTTAGTGTGGAAAAAAAGAACCTCCCTAAGGGATATTTTTGGCTTCCCTTGAATCCCACACCTCCTAGGTGACACTACATGTAACAAGCTTGACGATTGGGCAATCTAAATTGGTTCTCACATTTGCTAGGCTTGTCGTGGTTTGCATGTTCTCACTCCCTTTGATTTGTTTCAAGTTATTTTCAAGTTTTTTGTTTTATTTTGTTTGGTTTCACTAACAAAAGCTTGTAGGATCAATTTCGATTCAATCACATCTGATTTAGTAACATAATACCGGGCCTTTTTAACAACTTCAAAGGATTAACCCCCACACATGGGAAGGGACGCACACCTTTGTGCAAATTTTCCCACAACAATTTAATTTTAATTTCACAATCTTGTTGAACTTAGGTTGTCATTGATGTCAAATGATATCAAAGAGGATTCAATATTCCTTGTGTCAGTTTGAAGAAATATATGGAAGTCGGTTTTAAGAAGCATATGTGAGCAAGTTTGAAGAAGTACATGGAATCCAGTTTAAAGAAGTGCATCCAGATTCCAGAAGAACATCCAGTTTGAAGAAATACATAAGGCACATGTGCAAGTACCAAGTCTAACTAGTCATGCTATCTCAAGGCTAAGTCAAAAGAGTTGGTTGGGCAGTGCACAAGAGGCTTGAGAACAAGAAGCGATCAATATGTTATGCAAGCCCCTGAAGTGCGCAAGATACACCAATCAGAAGAAGAATACAAGTTATTGAAGCACGCAAGAGAACAAGAAGAAATTAGTGGTTGGATAAATCAAGTGCGCAAGACCCACAAGTGATGAAACTGCAAGGGTGCAAGACCCACTAGGAAAGGGACCAAGTATGTGCAAAACCCACAAGAGATGACACTTGAACAGCACAGAAGATGACAAGTGGCAAAAGCGTGAAGTAAGAGGAACCGTGAAGCAAGGAAGAAGGGACACTACGACCAACTTGTGCACATCACCATCCATGCAGATCAAGTACAAATAAGAATTCGATTTGGAGAATTGAAGTAAGATTGTTAGTGGAAAGCTGGAAGATACAGATTTATCAAGCTCCTAATTCTTGGGGCATCAAGGTCTTGTGAAACCAAAACAACATGATCTAGCAGAGATCCAAGTGCGCACAAGCAGAGGAATGAAATTGTTGATGGTGCGCAGTGTGATGTAAGTCTATCTGTGACAATTGCGCAAAGACAAACATGAAGAACTATAGAGGATGCATAAATGCATGAGAACATAATGGCAGTATCGAAAACACCATGTAGACAATCACAGATGACCTAAGACAGAAGCACGAAGAGAGACTTGAAGTATAACTCGATGTGGGCGAAGTGAATTAGTTTATCATATGTGCAAAGACATGGTTGTTGCACAGTAAAGGAAGCACATTATGATAAGGATGATCTGAGACGGGTGCATAGAACAGAAAAGAAGTATCATAGACGATGCACAAAAGGTCGCATATTGTCTAATGATTGTTGCACAAAGACAACGAAAATATCACATAAGGTGTACAGACTAATCTGATACTGATGCGTGAAATCGGAACAGCGGCTCATCAGAAGATGCGCAATATCAATTGAAGTTGCAGATGCATAGAAACAAAATGACATACAGAACCTGAGCGAAGACTGCTGAATATGATGATGCAGTACACAAGTTGTGAAACCCGAAATCGATTGTGATGTTGTGAAGTGATAAGTCAAGTGTGAATTGAAGTGAAGTATGCAATACAGTGACAGCAAGATTAGAGCATACCGAAGGTGCGCTCAACAAAACTAAAAGTAGTCAATCTAAAATGTGCATAGATCAGAAGAACAACTACAAAGCAATATCTTCTTCTTTCATATCAGCGTGGTAGGATGGGGCAAGGAGTAGGGGCTCGGTTCCTCCTTCTAGTTGCCACTGGTAAATCAAGGAGTCAGTGCTTCCTTTAGGTTGTAGCCTGTAAAATTAGGGAGTCAGTGCCTCCTTCCAGTTGGTGCTGAAGAAATTAGGAAGTTGGCTCTTCCTCAAATGTAATCTTTTATTATAAGAGATAATTCTATGGTTTTATCCTGTTTGGGTTTCCACATAAAAATGTGTATTGCGCTCATGTGATGTTGAATGTTTTATTTATGGTGGATGCATAATTTAAGTTCAAGTTTAAATCGGTTAAGAAGTTAAAAACTGTTCATAACTACGGTAATACTGATTCACCCCCCTCTCAGTATTAAATAGATTCCAACAATTGGTATCAGATTTGGTGTCTTCAGTAACAACTGAACATCATGAAGATAGATCCGTCCATAGATATGGACAAGCAGGAAGTTCTCTCCACCAACAGAGCACCAAGGTTTGATGGTACCAACTACACCTTCTAGAGGATCAAGATGGAAGTATATTTGCAATCCCTCGGAGCTGATATCTGGCAGTCCATTGTGGATGGTTATATTGTTCCAACAACCGCACCAGTTGATCCAGCTAAGAAGAGACTCTATGAATGCAATGAAAGAGCCAGAAATGCAATACTATGTGGCTTAACAAACACTAAATTTACTAAGGTCATGCATTGCACCTCAGATAAGGATGCTTGGGATAAACTTAGAAATGTCTGTAAAGACGATGAGAAAGTAAAGAAGGCAAAGTTGCATAATTACTCTGGATTATATGAAACTTTGAAAATGAAAGATGAAGAAAATCCCATCAGAAAAGAAGTGGCTTTCAAAGCTACTGGAAAGGCTAAGCATGAGCATGATAAAGGCTCATATGGTGAATCAAATGAGGAAGAATCAAACTTTGTGAGAAAGTTGAAAAGATGACGTGGTAAGTATAAGAATAAATTGCCTTTCAAATGTTTTAGATGTGGAAAGATAGGCCACTTTGCTTCGAAGTGTCCATACAAGGAAGATGGAGATAGTGACAACAAGGAAGAAGCCAG
Source organism: Larix kaempferi (assembly GCA_027924585.1). Taxonomy (NCBI): domain Eukaryota; kingdom Viridiplantae; phylum Streptophyta; class Pinopsida; order Pinales; family Pinaceae; genus Larix; species Larix kaempferi. The sequence continues at coordinate 19,612,153 of BSBM01000338.1, read as the reverse complement.
TCCAAAGAATGAAGGATGGCATGCACTCAGGGCAAACTTGAAAAAAGGAAGAAAGTTCCAAAACAAAGGAAGAGTATGTATACTAAGGAAGACAATTTTATCCGAAGGAAGTGATTGCGACGATAAGTCAAAATAGGTATTATTCATGGCCTTTGTGGAAGAAGAAAGTGTTGGTTAAAATTATTGATATTTAATTCACCTCAATTTAATTTATCAACCGGGGAATCGTAGACTTCGAGCTGCTACACTATATGTGCAGATAAGCTAACCCTAATGCTCAAGAAATCCTAATCTATTGCTAACAACAATGAGACTAACCCTAAAGGGCCAATGCTAAAGACCACTAATTCTACATTAAAGGCAATGAAAACTACATTACAAATTCTTATTGTTAAACTCGAAGATAACCTAAATAAGGGTTTTCAAACTGTAATTCTATAATTTAAAAACAACCTGCTAACAAATTAAAAACAATAAACGGTACCTACAGCAATCTAGGCTATTGTAGTCACAATCCAAGTCAATCTGTCATTAACCAAATGTGTATGCTTCGTCAACCATGTTTCCTAATTGAACTTTTAAAACAAGTATGTAAATTCACACCAAATATCCCAAAATCTGAACTAGTCCTATGCCTTTTAGCTTTGAGTTATTAATGCATACAATCTATCAAATGAGAATTTAACTGTTGGTGAAGTTCCTTCACTCTCTATTTACAACTAATGCATATAAGTACTCATGAAGAAAATACCAAAACTCTGTTCATCAAATAAAGATTAGAACTGTGTAATCGATAGTCACTGTGTTCAAATTACGAAAATTGATTCAAATGAACAGGGTTACAGCCACGGACTCTTCCTCAAAACTCATTCAAATACAAATGCAATCCTTTATCAAAAACAGTAAACCCTAAGTACTCTATGATCACGATCTTCAAACCCTGATTCGATAATAAGAGAACAGGCTGTCTATACACTATTCTTGTGCTGCAACATAAAGGTTTTATTAATGAAAGTTAAACTTGTAATTCATGTACCAATGCCACACACAGAAGACTAGAGAAAAGTTTTAAAACCAATTCTGAATTCAATTGTACAGTCAAAAACCATTCCTGTAGCTATGGAAATATAACACTCAAGCCATTCATAATAAAACTCTCAATCTAAAAACACTCAATCCATTCGTAATAAAACTCTCAATCTAAACACACTCAATCCCTCATCAAATTGAATCTACCATACTCTATATCAGATCATGCAATTGTATATACCCTAGGTTTAAAATAACCATTCACCAAAAATAAATGGAATCTTTCATTCAAACTGTTAACAAATTCACTCTATCACCATAAACTGTAAATGCTATTAATTAATACTCGCAGTCACATTTTCTATTGCAAACCGATAATGGGCAAATAAGTTATATGCTGAAAAGGAATGTGAAATGAGAAAACGCCAATCTACTATTGCAAACCACACACACTAATGGAATATTACAGTCTGGTGTTGAAGGTGGGCCCTGCCCTCAACGCCTCACACATTGAAATCACGAGTTTGCTGAAAACACACGCTGTATCATATTCAGAAAATGGAGTTTGTACAAATTCTCCCTGCTTAGGGTTTCCATGGCTACTTTTATACTAGATTATACAGAGTAAAATCGTCCTGAAGACAAGGATCGATAGGAATAACAATACTCAAAATATCTTAACCATCTGAGCCAAAAATGGCATCTCAGATCCAGGATATACACATATCGTTTAAGAGAAGATAATAACACCACAGATCGTGCCTGAAATAACAGTGAAGCAATCTTCCAAAAGCATCTTAAGATGATGTGGATCCCATAAAAAACGCCCTGATGGTAGATCGAATCCCCAAATCTCCTCATTTGAACGCTGGCCAAATAACAAGACAACCCTGTATAGAAGAGAAACCCACAGCATTATTAACATAGGGTTAAATGAAACCTAAAAACCCACAACATATGCATAAAAATAAGAAAATACAACAATCAAATAATTAAAATTACTTACCATGGCTTTTAGCAATATTGACCTTCAAAAGACACATCAAACTGATTATTATTGGACCCATTAAGACTTTAAATACTAGGAAATAGTACATCGAATGGACAAAATAGAGGACCAACATCTCCCCCAGACTGAAGGTCTTGCATGTCCCTATGCAAGGAAATTTGTGATAGGCAAAATTTAAATCTTCAAAATGAATTGTCAATCCTTGGACCCAACTCCAGAAACTGAAGCTGAGGTATTAAACAGGACTTGCACCTGAGGAGGAGAGGGAGCAGAATGTTGCTGTATGCTAGCTAACTGCTCAAACTGTTTGTCCTTTTTCTTTAACTGCCTTCGAAGGCTATGATTTGTCCCTTTAACTTCATCAACCAAGGTTTGCAGGGACACTATTCTAGCTTTCAAAATGGCATTTTCTTGTTTAACAACCCGATCCAACCTTTTATATTCTTGCAGCTTCGTTTTCAATTTAATACTCTTTTGTCTAAAATAGTCAATCCCCTGCGCTGAAGCTTCTGAACCAGACCTGGAAAATGATGCCCTGACAGACTTTAAACTTGATTTGGAAGAGGATACCTTGACAGACTTCAAACTTGACTTTGAAGGTGATCCTTTGATAGATTTCAGACTTGATTTGGAAGGAGATACTGGTAACAAGGGTTCACTGACAGGATTCAGGGATGCAGAACAATGAGGGGAATCAGGAGAATCGGAGTCAGCTTGGGTAGAGGAAGCATCGGATGATGACAACTCGACGTGGACAGGTTCTTTACCCTTGGACCCCTTCCTCCCCTCTTTAGCGGCCATACTGCGAGTAAACCGTCTATTTGGCTCCTTATCTCTTCCAGACTGAGAGTTAACACACTGTCTTTTAGGAATTGGGGATTTCTTAGCATACAATGAAGCAGTTTTCTTGGAGCTATTAACAGCAGGTTCCTGAGGAAAAGCATCTTGAGGAACTGAATTGTTTGTGGAGGAAGCTTTTTCCACTAAATCAGGGATACCAGGCTCCCCTGCTTCATTCCTCACGGGTGACTGAAGATGAGGGTTAGAGAGTTCATATACAAAATGTTCCCAACCCTGACCCTGCTTCTTTAACTCAGCTAAAACAATCATTTTAATAAGCCCATGATGATAAAGACTATGGGTTGGATGCTCTAAATTCTTCCTCACCTGCGAAGCCATCTTACTCAAACTTTTCCAAAAATAAAATGGGAAATTTAGAAGCTTACCAAACTCGAAATGAGCTAGCAGTCGAAAATGGCAGGCTTTGTAGGTGGAGAATCGACCTTCACAGGTAATTAGCTTGGTAATGATCATCAAAGAATTATAGAATTCTTCCCTGACCCATAGTTTGGAGAAACCCTTCTCACCCTTCACAGCCAAATATTCTGGTTTAAAAACGCAGTCATAATCTTTTCGTGGCATCCGACCATTCTTAAACCATCTATCACCGGTGCGTGGAAGTCCCGTGGCAACTGAAATGGACTCCTCTGTCACTGCAAACTCTAGAGCCCCCACTCTAGCGGTATGCCCGTCGAAACTCAGGGCGAATTGGAGAGAGACTGCGTCATCGTGGCCCTGTAAATTAGTTAAAAATGTATGCCATCCTGCCCGAATAAACATGTCCTTGCATGCAACGAACTCCGGAATGGCTAATAGCTGCTCATACGCAGAGGGTTCATGCCGGTTGAGCATGGTGGAGCCACGAGGGTAGCGGATTGACAGGGAATTAGAAAAGGATTCGGACAGGTGATTCGCAGGTAGCGACAATGGAAGGATAGCGACTGTATAAAACCCGAATGACCCTGGTAAAAATGGTAGGAAGTGAGGGTAATGAAGACAGCATCGTGATAAGAAAACACATCATTGCAAGTGGTGGCACATACTGCCCACTTCGCAGGAAATGATAACCGTGGTCTAACACGTTTTTAACTGAACTCAGTCTCTTAACACGTCAGAACCCAAATTATAATAAAATAAGGTTATGATTAATTTATCAAAGGTTGCCAATTGATAGAAAATGAAAATATTACCAAAAGTTTTTAAAGGAATTCATAACTATCGGATTTAATATAATGGCAAAAAAATTAATTATAATCCTTATTACTAGTTAAGGTTTAGCCAATCGTAACGTCCCTTAGCATATACATGCCAATTTCCCAATATAACTTCCGGCACTCAATCCGACACTCACTCCGGCACTTTGACAAACACAGCAGTGCTTTTTAGGCTGATAACTATGTACAGCAATTGACCAAGATAAAGATAAGTATCAGCATCTGGAGCAGCTGTTAGGTTATGAATGATGATGTAAAACCATGAATCTCCCAAATAGACATTACTTCAATGAGTTCATAAGCAGATAGCCTGAATTAAGAGATTCGTTGGACCCCAACAGTTTTATAGCCTAATTTCCTTCTTGCAGAGTCGCTGCTCTATCTAACCACACAGGAACTCAATCGTGCCATGAAGCCATCTTTATTAAAAATACAAATAACACTCAAAAATTCAAATTCCAATCAACCACTTAGAACTCAAAAATCAGAAATGCAAGTTTTATCAATCACTCATAAATCAAAAATTCAAACTCAAATCATCACTCATAACTTCAATAATCAGAAATGCAAGCTTCATCACTCATTCATAATTTAAACAATCAAAAATTCAAACTCAAACAATCACAATTCAGATTTCATCAATCAAAAATTCAGTCCTCACCCTTGTTATCCATACAGAACTTTTCCACCAGGACATATGCCACAGGATAAGAAAAAAATAATCAATCAGAAGCTAATGGAGTACTGGTCCACTTTGACTCAGCTTCACACAGGATAATTTGAGTAGTGGAACAAATAGTACTACAGTTCTCAGCTATGTTTTAGGCATCAAAATAAACCTTTTTTTTTTTAGAATCAGGTAACCCAAAGTACCAAAAACAGTTGGAGATGATTATCAACTGGCTATCATTTTATTTTTTAATGAATTTAATAATTTTTAATTAACCATCCTCATGGCTTCTCTTGTACCTTCACATAGGTACGTTGTTCATATAGACAAGTATAGATGAGGCTGTTAAAGAAGATATCAAAGTCAGAACCCACTGCCAGCAAGCCTGGTCAGTACTCCGGTGGGGTAACTATAACATCTTAAGAAGCTTCTTCCCCAGGCAGATGCCCCATTGCCAACAGGCCTGTTCAGAACCCTGATGGGTTTGCCTGTTCATACCACAGGTCGGTACCCGCTGCCAGCAGACCTGTTCAGTATCCCGGCGGGTTAACCTCTTACACCCTTTTTCTATCAGAGGCTCTTGTCCCAATTTCATCTTAAAGATAAAATTTATGATTTGCTTCAGCATAGATGAGTGGGGGAGCTGCTCTGAAAACCATCTAGGAGTGGGATGGTATCAACATTGGAAGAGTATTCTTTGTATATGCCTGTAAAGATTTGCCCGTATGAACAACTAACCTTCGTAACTGTATAAAGTGAAAGTCATAAAGTGGCTAAAGACAGTATATATATATATGTGTTTAATCTTATAACAGCCAAGAGATAATAACCCCCAAACTGCCCGATCTTGAACACCTTTTAATCATGATGCCTATCTTAAGAATAACTTCATGCCCATAGCTGTAACTAACATCAATTCCCACTCTTTATCTAGTGTGAAACCAAATCAAATGGTCCTCGCAGCCCATAGGTTCATAAGCAGAAACATTTGGGAGCTTAAAGCATTAATGTAGGCAATGCCTGGTGGGCAAGTACTCTTATGAATAGCCAAAACAGTTCCCAAGAAAAATCTGACACACAAATGCAGACATTCCAATAATTCATTGAAGCTCAGAAATTGACCCAAATTTACACAGTCCTTAAAAATGTCTTGCAAAAAATAATCAGCATGCTAAAATCGGATAGTGATACCTCCCTTAGGTTTCAAAAAAAACATTCTGAGTCTTGCTGAAAAGAATATCTGCACCTTTCAAAAAGAGAAAGAAAAAAAACAAATCCCTGTACATATGTACAAAAACAATTTCACTGAAGATTACTGAGAGAGAGTAGGAGATGAAGAAGTCTTTTCCTCACCTACCAGTTCCAGTTCAGACTGCTGACTCATGTTATGGATGAATTCTTGCTTAGAGAGAGGTTTATGATATACTTTTAACCGATGTCCATTCACTACAAAGGCAGTTTGTTCTTCGTCTATTGTTTTTATTTTGACAGAACCATTATCAAAAACAGTCACAATTTCATATGGCCCCATCCATCTAGTGGTAAGCTTACCTTTGAAGTGTTTAAATCGTGAGTCAAATAACAGAGCCCAATCACCTTCTACAAAAGTCTTCTTCTTTAAAAATTTATCATGCCACTTAGTCCGCTGATTCTGTATCAACACAGTTTGTTGGACAGCATCTTGTCTAATTTCATCAAGTTCATTTAATTGCATCAGCCTCTGCTCCTGGGCTTCATCTAAATTCAAGCTCAGTTGTGCAGCAGTACGAAAAGTTTTCACCTGAAATTCTATAGGCAGCAGGACCTGCTTACCATAAACAAGTTGATATGGGGTATACCCTGTGGTATTTCTCCAGGTAGTTCTGTAAGCCCACAATGCCTCGGGTAGCCTGTCTGCCCAGTCCTTATGATGTAGCTGCACAGTCTTAGTTAAAATGGATTCTAGCACTTTATTGGTTGATTCCACCTGACCATTTGCTTGGGGATGGTAAGGAGAAGATTTATAGTGCTTAATTCCATATTGTTCTGTAAGTGCTTTCATTGATTTAGAGACAAACTGTGCTCCATTGTCAGTTACAATTTCACGAGGAATACCAAAACGAGTAAAAATCTCTTCGTAAATAAATTCTATGACTGATTTCTCAGTGGCCCTCAATAGAGATTTTGCCTCAACCCACTTAGTTACATAATCAGTGCAAACTAAAATATACCTCTTTTTCCTTGACATTGGTGAAATTGGTCCAACAAAGTCCAATCCCCATTTTTCAAAGGGTTCAATTTGTACCTGGGCTTGTAAAGGCATTTGATCAGCAGCAGTGGGTCTCCCCATTCTTTGACAGCTGTCACAGCCCTGTACATACTTCTCAGCATCTTTAAAAAGGGTAGGCCAATAATACCCTTGATGTAACACCTTATATGCTGTCCGCTTGTCTGAAAAATGGCCTCCACAGGGCCCATCATGACAGGCTTGGAGGATGTCACACATCTCATCCTCCCTCACACACCTCCTGATAATCAGATCTGGACCGGTTCGAAAGAGATCATTACCTACCCATGAATAATTAGCACTTTGCTGTATGATTCTTCGTTTTTCATAAGATGACAAATGAGCAGGTAATTTCCCTGTAACCAAATAGTTGGCTACATCTGCAAACCAGGGTGTTTTAATAGAGACAGCAAACAAGTGTTCGTCAGGAAATGTATCATCGACAGGAACATTATTATCAGCATGAGTCAATCTGGAGAGGAAATCTGCAACCAGATTTTCCTTCCCTGGTTTGTCAACTATGGTAATGTTAAATTCCTATAGCAAAAGTAACCATCTAGTAATTCTGCCACTAGTGATTGGCTTATTCATTAAAAATTTAATAGCAGAATGATCGGTATGAACAAATACCTCGTAACCTGTAATATAATGTCGGAATTTATTGATGGCATGAACTACTGCTAGAAACTCTTTCTCAGTCACTGTATAGTTCAGTTCTGCAGGTGTTAAATTTTTACTGATGAAATAAATAGCATACGAGGACTGATTTTCTTTCTGTCCGAGCACTCCCCCTAATGCAGTGTCTGAAGCATCAGTTTGTATATGGAAGGGCAAAGACCAATTTGGCCCCCGCAGAACTGGTGTTGAAGACAATTCTGACTTTAATGTGTCAAAGGCTTTCTGACAGTGTTGATCCCAATCAAAACCACTGTCTTTGACCAATAATTTGAACAGTGGGGCTGCTATCTTTGTAAAATTAGCAATAAACCTACGATAGTACCCTGCGTGTCCCAGAAAGCTTCTGACTTCTTTTTGTGTAGTTGGTGAAGACAGACTAGTAATGATTTCAATTTTTGCTGGGTCAACCTTAATTCCTTCTGTTGAAACATGGTGCCCTAAAACAATACCCTCAGTTAACATCATCTTACACTTTTCATGGCTTAAAGCAAGATTTGTTTCTTGGCACCTAATTAGAACTTTCTCCAAATTATCCAAGGCTTCCTTGAAATCATTACCATAGACTGTAAAATCATCCATATATATTTCCACACAGTCATGGACCAAATCAGCCAAAATACCTAACACTGCCCTCTGGAAAGTGGCAGGAGCGTTACACAGTCCAAATGGAAGGACCTTGTAAGCATAAGTTCCCCATGGGCAGGTAAAAGTGGTTTTTTCTTGATCCTCTGGGGCTATTCTTATCTGGTTATATCCGCTGTATCCATCCAAAAAAGAAAAATATTTCTTTCCAGACAATGTATCTAAAACCTGGTCTATGAAAGGAAGAGGGAAGTAATCTCTGAGAGTTGCTTTATTTAATTCACGAAAATCAACACATATTCTCCACTTACCTCCCTTCTTTGGAACAATCACCAACGGAGATACCCATTTGCTATCAGAAATGGGATAGATGAAATCTGCATCCAACAATTTTTGTAATTCTTCCTTCACAATGTCTTTAAGCGCAGGATTCATTCTTCTCTGTGGCTGCCTTACTGGTCTTATATTTTCCTGCGTATAAATGTGATGCATGCATGTGTCAGGGTGAATGCCTTTCATGTCTGTATAAACCCAAGCAAATGCCCCAGACTGTGCTTTGAGTAAATCAACTACCTGATTTTGCTGACTTTGAGACAGATTCCCATTGATAAACAAAGATCTTCCTGGACTAATTTCCATTGGTATAGTTGCAGCTTCAACCTTCTCATCTATAAATAAAACTACTGATGATGAGGTGGCTGAGGGGTAATAATGTTCCTGAAAATCTTCTGTGAAAACATTGTCTAAGTCAGAGAAGGACTGAGGGTACTCAATACTAGTGGTGGCTGAAATAAATTGATCTAGGATATCATCCTCAGTCTGGTGTTCCAGCCCCCTAGTTTGACTGATGGACAGTAAGGGTTGTCCCACATCCTCATCCCCATAAGGATTCTCTAACCATAACATGTTTTCCGATACAGGCTGGGCTGGAGGATAAATGATTAAGTTTTGTAGAGAAGTGCCATTTGATATAGTTAAAATACCTTCTCTGCATCCTATAAAGGCATTAGCAGTGGCTAACCAAGGCCTGCCTAATATAACAGGATGTTCCCCCATTGGGTGTTTGGTTTGGAGTACCAGAAAATCCACTGGATACTCCCAAGAAGCTACTGTGACAGTAATGTCATCTAAAGCCCCCACAGGTTTGACTGTGCTCCTATCAGCCAACTCTAAAATAGTAGGAGTAGATCTGAGGAGATTATGCAACTGAAGTCTCTGCATGGTGGTCATAGACATGACATTAATGGCAGCCCCTAGGTCAACCAGAGTGTTTCCTATTGGAACCTCATTGATGTAAATTGTCACCACGGGATTCCCAGGATTTGAAAATTTTGGGGGTAAGGGACAGTCCGAAATATAATTAGACAGCTGGCCTAAAACATTTATCTTGGGTGGGTCTTTCTGTTTCCGGCCAGGTTTCTTTAAACATAGTTCCCTTACCAATTTTGCATAAATAGGGACATCTCTAATAGCCTGAAGTAATGGAATTTTGATGCAAACATTTCTCAACTCATTTTCCAAATCAAACTGTGGACGCATCACAGGCTTCTCTATTAATAACCTCTCTGGGTAAGGGGGGTTGTTATTTACCTGTGGATGAGCTGGTGGTTGGAAATGAGTTCCCAGTGCTTGGGTATTTTCTGAGGCAATCTGCACTTCTTCTTCTTCTGTAATCTCTTTTTCATCACTTTCTTCTCCAGTCTCTTCATGAATAATCACTGCTGGAGGAGTTTTATTCAATGTTTTCCCAGACCTTAATTGTATTTCCTGTAAAGGAGCTGAATGAATTACATAAGTTGGAGCCATTTGAATTTCAGCATTATTAAGAGGCTGGGGAGGTCGATTATTAGGGTTTGGAATAGGTTGGGCTGGCAACAACGTGGGTCGAGGTGGATTTGGATTTTGATATTGTTGTGGAACTGGGGGTATAGGAGGAAGGGCAGGTGGTGTAAAACCCGGTAGTAACTGCTGAATATTTGGTGGCATTGGACAGTAACTAGGAGGGGTGGTTGATTGTGTTCCTCCATAGGGTTGTCCTTGTGGTCCTCCATATGACTGTCCCCGCCAGCCTTGCTGCCAAGGCTGGGTCTGAATAGGTTGAGAGGGCCAATTCTGCCACATTTGTGGACTCCATGGCTGCTGAGATTGCTGCATGGGATAATAATATGCAGGGTTCTGAAAAACAGGCTCTGGGTACATGTTTTGAGGTCTAGGCTGCCAAGGCCTCCTTGATGCATCGGTAGGTTCAGCATTAAGCTTGTAAAAAGCTTGCAGCTCTGGTAAAGAAGGGCAATTGTCAGTTGGGTGTTGCGCAGAGCAAAGAGCACAGACTGAAATAATATTTAGAGGGCATTCTTTCAAAGGGTGTCTTTTTCTGCATTTGGGGCAGAATATGTGTAATGCTGCTATGTCCTCCTCCTCTTGCCGTTTCTTTGTTTTCAAAGCATCAAATTGGGAGCTTAAGGTGCCTAAAATGTCAGTTTTGAAATTTTCTAACAAGTTTCCCAACTCAACTCTTGTGACCCCACCAGTCCCTGCTGTTCTAGAAATACAGGAAGGACCTTCCCTTGTGCTTTTTCCTGCCTTGGCTCTACTCCTCGAATATTTTCTGCATAGTTCAGTAATCTCTTCGAAGGATTTATGAGATACATCACCTGATGCCATCAAGTTGAGGATTTCCACATATTCATCCAGGATCCCTTTTAGAAAAAGGGTTCTGACGGCATCCTCCTGTAAGGTATTATACTTAGACTTCTATAATACAAAGCAGAATCGTTCTAGGAAGTCCTCCAGACTCTCTTCTTCATGCTGTTGCATTTTAAAGATATCGTTTTGGGAGTCTCGGGGCCCACAGTAGTCTCGGTATTTTCTGAGGAAAGCACTCTTCATTTGTTCCCAAGTTCGGATGGTGGATTCCCCCAAGCTCATAAACCATCTAAGTGCAGAATCCTTAAGGGTTGCTGGAAATAATTTTAACTTTTGAGCATCCTGTAGATAATTATAACTCCTACACAAGATGTCAAACTCAAATAGAAAGGTATCCGGATCTTCAGTACTTTTCCCATAGAAAGTAGGTAATGAAGATGCTGGGATATTTTTCATACTGACATCCCGTGTAAGATCAAGAATGGGGAAGCCAAAAGTTGTTTCAGTTCGTCCCACATGCTCTACTTCTCCTTCCATCTGGTGTTCAGTTTCCTGATCACTCATGACAAGAGGGTTCCTAAACCAGTTGACACCTATCCTGTCTCTTCTTGGGGGTAGAATAGAATCCAAATGATCTGGCCTAGGCCAAGCTTGAAAATTAAAAGGTAAATCTGTAGTGGATTCTAATTGAGAAACCACCGGATTCTGGTTATGTTCCAGAAGGAAGTTCACTTTTTCTATGTTCACTACGTCAACCAAATTAGGATCTTCTCTTAAAGGTGAAGTTTGTTGGATCTGTGGGATTTCTTCTGAATGTAACTGTTTACTGGGTATAACCTCAGTTCCTACCGGTTGGGTTCCAAATTCCGCTGAATTCTGAATGTTGTTGTTTTCAGTTTCGTTGCCGGTATCCCTATCCCTAGGGTTAGTGAAGGGGGGGGTTTTGTTGTTTACAAAAAGATCAGCATGAACCGTAATGAATCTACCCTTACTATCTCTAGGTCTCATCAAAACAAATTCTGAAAATCACAAGACTTTTAATCAAAATAAATTGAAATACCTGTGCCCCAATTGGGTTTGAAGGAACCTGATATGAAATGCGCAAGTTTGCCTTACCAATCCTTCTCCTCCAATCTACAACACTAGTCACACATAAAAGCTGTTGTAAAATTAGATTACTGAAATTAAACACACCCACACTTGCATAAATACTCTTTACAAGAAAGATAAACACACTGTTTGCAGTAAAATAAATCAATCATGCGAAGAAAAACAACCACACCTACCAAAAGGGAACAACAAGGATTTGGGGCAACCCACTAAAGTGGATGCGGCAGGCTGTTACACCATGGGAATCCCATAGTGAATTCGTCTTTGCGTCTTAATGTTTCCCCTCCACCTTGTTGTGTACTGTAAAAAGATCCTATCTACCTAAACTTCTCAGTCTAAAAAATAGAAATGAGCAAAATACCAGCTTACCTTGGAGCAACTCCCCGGCAACGGCGCCAAAATGTTGGTTAAAATTATTGATATTTAATTCACCTCAATTTAATTTATCAACCGGGGAATCGTAGACTTCGAGCTGCTACACTATATGTGCAGATAAGCTAACCCTAATGCTCAAGAAATCCTAATCTATTGCTAACAACAATGAGACTAACCCTAAAGGGCCAATGCTAAAGACCACTAATTCTACATTAAAGGCAATGAAAACTACATTACAAATTCTTATTGTTAAACTCGAAGATAACCTAAATAAGGGTTTTCAAACTGTAATTCTATAATTTAAAAACAACCTGCTAACAAATTAAAAACAATAAACGGTACCTACAGCAATCTAGGCTATTGTAGTCACAATCCAAGTCAATCTGTCATTAACCAAATGTGTATGCTTCGTCAACCATGTTTCCTAATTGAACTTTTAAAACAAGTATGTAAATTCACACCAAATATCCCAAAATCTGAACTAGTCCTATGCCTTTTAGCTTTGAGTTATTAATGCATACAATCTATCAAATGAGAATTTAACTGTTGGTGAAGTTCCTTCACTCTCTATTTACAACTAATGCATATAAGTACTCATGAAGAAAATACCAAAACTCTGTTCATCAAATAAAGATTAGAACTGTGTAATCGATAGTCACTGTGTTCAAATTACGAAAATTGATTCAAATGAACAGGGTTACAGCCACGGACTCTTCCTCAAAACTCATTCAAATACAAATGCAATCCTTTATCAAAAACAGTAAACCCTAAGTACTCTATGATCACGATCTTCAAACCCTGATTCGATAATAAGAGAACAGGCTGTCTATACACTATTCTTGTGCTGCAACATAAAGGTTTTATTAATGAAAGTTAAACTTGTAATTCATGTACCAATGCCACACACAGAAGACTAGAGAAAAGTTTTAAAACCAATTCTGAATTCAATTGTACAGTCAAAAACCATTCCTGTAGCTATGGAAATATAACACTCAAGCCATTCATAATAAAACTCTCAATCTAAAAACACTCAATCCATTCGTAATAAAACTCTCAATCTAAACACACTCAATCCCTCATCAAATTGAATCTACCATACTCTATATCAGATCATGCAATTGTATATACCCTAGGTTTAAAATAACCATTCACCAAAAATAAATGGAATCTTTCATTCAAACTGTTAACAAATTCACTCTATCACCATAAACTGTAAATGCTATTAATTAATACTCGCAGTCACATTTTCTATTGCAAACCGATAATGGGCAAATAAGTTATATGCTGAAAAGGAATGTGAAATGAGAAAACGCCAATCTACTATTGCAAACCACACACACTAATGGAATATTACAGTCTGGTGTTGAAGGTGGGCCCTGCCCTCAACGCCTCACACATTGAAATCACGAGTTTGCTGAAAACACACGCTGTATCATATTCAGAAAATGGAGTTTGTACAAATTCTCCCTGCTTAGGGTTTCCATGGCTACTTTTATACTAGATTATACAGAGTAAAATCGTCCTGAAGACAAGGATCGATAGGAATAACAATACTCAAAATATCTTAACCATCTGAGCCAAAAATGGCATCTCAGATCCAGGATATACACATATCGTTTAAGAGAAGATAATAACACCACAGATCGTGCCTGAAATAACAGTGAAGCAATCTTCCAAAAGCATCTTAAGATGATGTGGATCCCATAAAAAACGCCCTGATGGTAGATCGAATCCCCAAATCTCCTCATTTGAACGCTGGCCAAATAACAAGACAACCCTGTATAGAAGAGAAACCCACAGCATTATTAACATAGGGTTAAATGAAACCTAAAAACCCACAACATATGCATAAAAATAAGAAAATACAACAATCAAATAATTAAAATTACTTACCATGGCTTTTAGCAATATTGACCTTCAAAAGACACATCAAACTGATTATTATTGGACCCATTAAGACTTTAAATACTAGGAAATAGTACATCGAATGGACAAAATAGAGGACCAACAGAAAGCAGTGAGGAAAAGAAGAAGAATTGTTCGTTAGTCAAGAAGAATACACCAGTTGCGCAAAGAAAACTAGGATCATTGGATAATTATTTCTTTAGTAGATCCTTCAATACACCTACAAATCCTGTCGCAGAAATTAAATCTGACAGACAATCTGAAGAAGAAGAAGCTGCAGAGGTTGATTGGGAAGGAGAACTAGTGAGTGCCTTAGATGAACTGAAGAAGTCAAGAAGGAAGAACAAACTCTTGCAGGACCAATTGATGACATATGAAGAATAGGTCAAGCAAGCTAAGGTGTTTCAAGAATCTATTGAGAAACAGGTTATTGAAAAGGTCATGAATTGCAAGAAACAAATGAATTGTGTAGTAGAGAAGATCAATGTGCTTGAAGACAAAAAATCAGTATTGAATACCTATTTGGAAGATTTAGCGCAGAAGAACAAATCACTAGCAAGTTTGCTTGAATAGAAGGATAAAGAGATCTCTCGCTTAGAAAGCAAGTTGATCGAGATAAAGGGAAAGAAACAAGTTCAAGATCACATCATGAGTGATATCTCGAATTGCGCACATACAAGTAGTGACAAGGTTAGCCTTGAAGATGAAGTAAAGAACAAGTTCAAAGGCAACACATCAATCCTGAATAAGTATCTGAATAATCAAAGATCGCCAACAGACAAGACAAGACTTGGATACGATAGAACATATGAGAAGGTTTGCGACAGTAAACATGACAGAAGATGGCATGGAAGATTGCACAATGAATGAGGGATTGATAATTTGATATGACAGGAACGAAGATCAAGATAGAAGGAAGATAGCAACTGTACATGGGGAGCATATCTGATTCAGCTACATAAACAATGTACAGATTGCAAGGTAATTTAAATCTGCACAGAGACCCCAGCAAAAGAATAAAGCATGAAAATAGGGGGAGTAATACTAGCAAGCAGATTTATGAGGCCGCACAAGATTGAAGAATGGAAAATCTGCATTTGCGCAACGTAGAGAAGCAAAGGAATTGATCATGAAACATGTGATCAACGTAGAGAAGCAAAGAAACTGATAAAGATCATGAGCCATGGGATCCACACAGCATTAAAAGATAATAGAAAAACACTGACAACAGGATGCGCAAATGAGAAAAGGCTGAAACTGGCAAAGAAAACAAGGGGAGTACTGCAACAGGCATAGATGAAGCGTACAACTTCATGAGATGATTAGGAGCAGCTTCATGATGTGTTGACATCAATGCCAAAGGGGGAGATTGTTGAACTTTGATTGTCATTGATTTCAACTGATGTCAAAGAGAATTCAGTATTTCTTGTGCCAATTTGAAGAGATATATGGAAGCCAGTTTTAAGAAGCATATGTAAGCAAGTTTGAAGAAATACATGGAATCCAGTTTAAAGAAGTACATAAGAAGTACATCCAAATTCCAGAAGAACATCGAGTTTGAAGAATTACATAAGGTACATGCGCAAGTACAAAGTCCACCTAGTCATGCTACGTCAAGGCTAAGTCAAAAGAGTTGGTTGGACAAGGTTGGGAAGTGCGCAAAATCCTTGAGAACAAGAAGCGGTTAATCAATTATGCAAGCCCCGGAAGTGCGCAAGATACACAAATTAAAAGAAGAATACAAGTTGTTGAAGTGCACAAGAGTACAAGAAGAAAGTAGCGGTTGCAGAAGGAAAGTGCGTAAGACCCACAAGTGATGAAACCGCAAGGGCGCAAGACCCACTAGGCAAGGGACCAAGTATGCGCACGACCCACAAGAGATGACACCTGGACAACGCAAAATATGACAAGTGGCGAAAGCGTGAAGTAAGCAGAAGCGTGAAGCAAGGAAGAAGGGACACTATGACCAATTTGTGGACATCACCATCTGTGCAGATCAAGTACAAATAAGAAGCTGAGTTGGAGAATGGAAGTAAGCTTGTTAGTGGAAAGATGGAAGATACAGATTTATCAAGATCCTAATTCTTGGGGAATCAAGGGCTTGTGGAACTAGAACAACATGATCTAGCAGAGACCTGAGTGCACACAAGCAGAGGAATGAAATTGTTGATGGTGCGCAGTGTGATGTAAGTCTATCTGTGACAATTGCGTGAAGACAGAAATGCAGAACTACAAAGGATGCACAAATGCATGAAAATAGAATGACAGTATCGCAGAAAGTCACAGATGATCTAAGACAGTAGCGCAAAGACAGACTTGAAGTATAGCGCAAGGTGTGCGAAGAAAAGTATTTTATCAAATGCGCAAAGACAGGGTTGCCACATAGTAAAGGAAGCACATTATGATAAGGATGATCTGAGACAAGTGCATAGATCAGAAAGGTAGTATCGCAAATGATGCATAGAATGTCGCAAATTGTCTAACAATTGTTGCACCAAGACAGAATGGAAATATCACAGAAGGTGCACAGACTAATCTGATACTAATGCGCGAAATCAGAACAGCAGCTCATCAGAATATGTGCAATATCAGTTGAAGTTGTAGATGCATAGAAACATAACGACATATAGAACCTGAGCACAAACTGCAGAATATGATGATGCGGTACACAGTTTTTGAAGTATAAAATTAGTTGTGATGTTGTAAAGAGATAGGTCAAGCGTGAATTCAAGTGAAGTATGCAATACACTAATAGCAAGATTACAACATACAGAAGGTGCGCACAGCAGAACTAAAAGCAGTCAATCTGGAGTGTGCGCAGATCCGAAGAACACCAAAGCAATATCTTCTTCTTTCATATCAAGGCGGCAGGACGGGGTAAGGAGCAGGGGGTCGGTGCCTCCTTCCATTTGAAGCTGGTAAATCAAGGAGTCAGTGTTTCCTTCAAGTTGTAGCCTGTAAAACCATGGGGTCGGTGCCTCCTTCCAATTGGTGCTAGAGAATTTAGGAAGTTGGTGCTTCCTCGAGTGTAATCATTTTATTATAAGAGAGCATTCTGTGGTTTTCTCCCGTTTCGGTTTCCACGTAAAACTTCGGTGTGTTTTGTGTATTGCACTCATGTGATGTTGAATGTTTTATTTATGGTGGATGCATAATTTAAGTTCAAGTCTAAATCGGTTAAGAAGTTAAAAATTGTTCATAATTGCGCTAATACTGATTCACCCCCCCTATTAGTATTAAATAGATTCCAACAACTCTTCCATGGCTTTATGGCGGGAGTGAACAGCTTTTGGGGACATGTCTACTAGAGCATTCACATTGGAGATCATCCATTACGCGTTATGATGGGGGCATCTACTACTGGAGTGTTTCTTACAACCTTTTATATGCTTATTTTATGGAGCGTTCTCTTGAGAAGACACAATACATGTAGATACTAGAGCTATTTGACTTGGTTTGAACTCTTTTTCTTGCTTGATTCATGGAGAGAGCTCACCTTGGAGGTGTGTTAACACCTAAAAAGTGCTCACTAGCTCATTCCCTTACTCACATGACCCATTTGTCCACTTTTCCACCATCTGAGCCTCTGAAACCAACAAAAGGTCACCAAAAGACCTTAGTACACCCCTTTTTCCATTAAAAAAGATTATTTTTCCAAGAAAATCATAAAAAACCCTCAAAAAGGGTCCAAATTCCCAAAAATATTAAAAAGGGAATTAAAATATTATTTTTATTCAAAAAAGGAAAAAGGAGGGAAAATTACCTAAACCATGTTGGTCAATACCATTGGTTTCCACAAAACCACAAATGGTATTCCTCACCACCAAAACCTATAAAAAGGTGGTAGGGGCTCCTCATTTCACATCCTTCCATTATCTCATCCTTATGCTGCTGAAATCTCCCATGAGCACTTTTAGCCATTGAAGCAACCTTGGAGAAAGAGACCTATTGGAGTTTGGAGCTACTCATCTTGGGAGTTGCTCAACATCAACCTTCACCATTGGAGGTAATATCGCAAGCACTTGCTTGCCCCCCACTTTTCAATACAAAAAATTATTTCTTATGTTTCTTGTTCTTGATTTTTGAAATATTTAAATTATTTGCTTAGATTCTTGTTTAGATCCATGAAAAGTATTGTTTATTTAGTTTATTGTTTTTATTTCTATTGAAACTGCTACTACTAGTTAGTAGGTGCCCATAGCACTAAGCTTGGTTGCAAAACCGAGCCAACAAGGTGTCCAACACATATTTTGTGCCATATTTTGAGTTAGCATTATATGATGGAGGCATTTTTTGATGGTATTATTACCTTCTAGAACATCTATAGTGTTCCATATAAGATGTGCCAAAGAGGTGGGGAAGTTTTTTATTGTAAAGTCCAAGTCAGGGTTTGTGGTCTGTAAAAGTGTTGGTCTAGTGGGGCTCAAGACCCTTGGTTTGGTCAAGCTGAGTCTTCCTGGTTTTTATTTATGTTGGACTTTATGTTGTCATTGATGTCAAACGAGAGATTGTTGGACTCAATGTTGTCATGGATGACAAATGGGAGATTGTAGAATTGAATGTTAAAGTAGCCTATGAGAATACTTGAAGCCATCTTGAAGAAGTATTTATAACATGTCAAAGTAGATACAGATAGTCGGAGCAATAGTAACCAGCAGAAGTGTGTAAAGGTACCTGTTATCACACAACTTGTAGTTGTCCCTAAAGGTATCCCATCCGGGACGGTAGAGGAGATGGACAACTAAAGAGGTGACCCAAGAGATGCCACGGTTCCCAATGCAAGCTGGGATTCATGTCAACCGATGCACTCTTCGCTTTAGATCAAGATGAATCAAGACCTAGGGGGAGACCCTATAACCAATCAAAGATGATTGGACCCAAACAAAGGTTCCCAGGGATATGTAAAAGACAAATTACGAAAACCAATGCAAGGTTAGGTGGACCTAGAAGTTTAAATGTGGTTGAAAGAGGCTTAAGGAATGACTTATGTTGCAACCAATGAAAGATTTAGGCCACATGATGAGATAAGATAACAAGATATAGTACCATGAAATACACAAGTGGGGCCCACTTCCTTGGGATATGGAAATGGCTCAAATGGGACCCACAAGGTGAAGTTAAGGGCGTAAATGGTACTAAGGGGTATTCTATGAGTAGATCTATGGATCTAAAGTGAAATTAGAGATACCCACATATGGGATCTATGGGATGACACAACTCCCAAAAACTGTGAATTACCCTAGGTGGACTAGTGCCTTGATAGATGGGTTAATGGAGTCAAAAGAGATGTCAAATTGTAGAGCGGGACACCTAGGATGCAAATCAAGTGGGTTATTCAAGATGTGATGGTTGGATCTTAGTAGATCTAATATTTCACTATGTGACCCAAGTGGACAACAATCCCCAAAATGAGGAATGATACCCCCAAGGCATAACTTCACAAAGTGAAATACTAGGTATATGTTTCAAGGTGTGCTTGTTCCAAATCCAATGGGATCTCAACCACCCATGTCCTACAAGTCGGCAAACTCAAACACCCAAGGAGTGCGACTTTGCCCAAGGAGGGTTAAAAGCATGGAAGGGTGTGTCAAATCAAGTCCAATGGCCACCGAATTGTAGATCCAAGTATTTTAGGAAAGTATTAATGTGGATCTTGAAAATCACGGGTATCCAATGGCTAGATCTCCATAGATCTGAGATTGAAAATGCATCACCAAATTGACCCAAGTGGGGCACAACCCTCAAAATGAGGAATGGGGCCCACAAGGCAAAAATCAACAAGGTGAAGCACTAGGGGTAGGTTATCAAGTGTGAGGATCATGAATCAAGTGGGATCTCACCGACCCATGTCTTGGAACCAACCAAACTAGCTTCTCCCAAGTGGTGCGATTTTGCTCAAGGAGGGCTAAGTGCCTTGGAAAGTGTGTCAAATGGAACCCAATCACCACCAAACTATAGATCTGAATTGCCGTGGATACTATAGAGGTGGATTTTCAATATCTTTCCAAAAGCTAGGCTAGATCCAAGTAGATCTAAAAAAAAGTAAAAATGAGGGTTTTAATCAATTAGGGTTTTTATGATCTAGAAGTTATGGATAAGCCAAGGAAGAAGAAGACCATACCTTTGGAGCATACCTGGATGAAGAGATAAATGCTAGTTGAGATGAGGATTACTTTTACCAAAGATCAAATGAAGAATTTTTTAAGCCCTCGTGCCAAATCAATTTTTCCAAGCCACATGTGTGTCCCTCTAACCTGTCAAAACCAAGGAGCAAAGCATCAATCAGTTTAACATGTTGAAGGTAGATACAAGCAAGAGAGAGATAAGCAAAGAATAGTTGGTACAAAGACAAAACTACTCCATGTTTAACCAAAACGTCTTCCTCCAATCTTGAAGGGCAAGCCTCCCCACCAATTCGCACTTGTCAAAAACGTCCTCTTAACCTGTAAAAAAGTATGGCAACATATGCAAGATAGCTACAAGAGATCCTCTAGTGCAATGGACAAAAACATTTTACAATGAGGGGGTCTCCTCCTTATATAGGATAATAAAGACCAAAACCCTAGATCTCAAAACCACTTTATGAAATGAGTGGTTGAGATTAAAAGATCTCAATACATGATCAATGGCTAAGAATGAATCATAACAATATAACACATGGATCACTCAAATAATGATGACATCATAGCTAAAAGATACTCATGGAGGGTGACGTCATCCATTAGACGGGTAAAAGTACAAGAGCCCACCTCATATGACTAGGACATGACACATGGAGCTCATGGTGGGGTTAGGAGGAATCAATCCTTACTAGCTCATCCCCATGGCACAATAAAATTATATAATATGTCCAAAATAAATACAAATGATCAAATCTATCCTCAAAATCTGTGACAGACAAGCAGTAAAAGGCCTCCTGTGGCCTCTATGGACCCACCCAAGTGATGAAAACTGGCTGGAAGATAGGGGGTTCAACCTGGAAGACCTCTATGAAAACCAAGTGCCAAAACCTTTCCTCAATTTCCCAAATCGAATTCCTCAGTGACCCTTTTATCCCATTTCTAGACTACCTCGGTAACTATGAAAGTGCTGAAACTGCCTCCTAGGGCACCTGCGCTGTCAAACTGAGCCTACCGAGCTCTCCAGAAGGTGGGATAAATGGCAATAACAAGTGGATGGACCACCCCCTCCTCATACACCGCCCTAGGTGAATTGGCCTCTCATGGCCCCTGCTGCTCAGGCTGGGAAATCAGCCCCAAATCTAGTCAAGAAGTGTAAAACTGCATCTATCACTGTCAGAAGTGCCCAGAACTAAAAGATAAGTGTCTCATTGGATCCAAAAGACCCAAATCTCCTAAGATTGTGTACTCATACACCATGGGTTTCCCTGATGGGCTAACTGTAGGGTCCACCATATATGGACAGTGCATAATCTGATGATATGAAGTGATAATAAAACCTGTTGAACTGCATCAATCATCATCTGAATCATATGTCCATCATATAGTATCATCAATAGGAGTATGTGGGCCCATACATCATCATCAATAAGCCTTCATGGCCCACATCATCACAGATCCCAATGAAATGACCATAGTCAAACTAGGTTTGACTAGGTCCATATACAACCAAGGATAAATCATATCAATAGACTAAGACATATTCCTCTAATCATACTCACAACTTAACTTAAAGTATAACATCATTCAGTGGCATTAATCATATTTATTCATTTCATTGTTATTTATATTTACTTGCACAATAGCTTAAATGACAAAACTCACCCATTGGACATGGTCTAACTGCTAGCTAAGGATGAAGGCTAGGAACAAGGTTGGGCAAAGGGGTGACTTGTCTAAACTCAACTGAAAGATACTTTGGACTAGGAGAAAGGGGAAACTACAAACTCTGTGCTGGACAAAATAACACGGGGGATGGTTGTGCCTCACAAATGGGTAAGTTGTTTAGAGAGTGCTTATTGAACTTAGGCATCATGTCTACATCAAGTTGATCCAGATTCATTAGGATCATTCAATTTCATTTCATGGCCTTTTTGGCCTACATAACCCTTTGGATCTCAGGTGTGCTGATAAGCACAACTAATTGCAGCTTGCATCCAAGGCATGTTTACATATACATATAAGGTCAGCAATTGTTTAGATATAGCATTTAAGAACCATTGCTTTTTGGACCTTTCACATACTCTTCGAGGAGTAATTTTAGCAGTTCATCGCTCTTGCCCTTTTTAGTTTCCATGGGCGAATCTATATATGTTTCCATAAGTAGTACTTGAGCTTTCAGTTTTAGCCAACAACATCTCAAGTGACTTGGGGGAGTTTGAGCCAGTGCCAAACATCGGGACAATCAACCAGAATGATTTAGGCCTACAATCCACCTTACCAAAGGCAAGTTTTGTCACCAACTCAGCGCCGAGACACTAAACATACAGGGATGCGGTCCAAACACAGAGGTAGAGAAAGGGTAAGTCCTCAATACCAGAAAGTGAAGTAATGACAAGTCAATGGTTAAAGCCAAATAAGGAAAGTCATGGATGGATGGAGTCAGGTGAAGGTGGAGCCTAAGCTAGCAGACAAATGGTGTCAAGAAAGACCATATCTATGCAAGGTAGTGAACCAGTGAGTTTTGTCAAACAACCTAAATGTGCAAGTAAAAAGTCCATTTTAAATTATTATCAAGATAGTTCATTTTATATAGTTTGCCACATCATGAATTATATACCAAGCCAATGCTGTGAACATGACTAAAACAACAAGATAATAATCCACAGTCAATGATCATACATCCATAGGTCATACAACATCATGTTAAAATTTAATATGCTGAGATAGAAAATAGCAGCATTACATTCCATTTCACAATAATAGCATATACAGGATCACTGAAGAAACAACAAGCATAGCATAAACATAAGAGACACAGATTTATCTTGGGAAACCCTCATGGGGTAGAAAACCCAGTAAAGCTTCCTCAATATAGATGACCAGCAATATACAAAGATGCAAACCAAAGACATGATCTCCTTCTCCACCATAGCAGACCTCTCCTCCACAAGTGCGCCTCTCTCAAGTGTGTGTGTGTGTGTCAAATGAAGAACATACCTCCTCTATTTATACACTACACTGACATGTATTTTACACAAGTACATGTAGGCTCGTATTTAACCATTAGGTTAAATACCCTATTATAACTGACTGGGCCGACCCCCACATGGTGGGTCTAATAACCCTAGTTACCACAACCAATTCGGAGAAATAAACATCTCCGGATTCATAGTATAATCACATCGGAGGTATGGAACATCTCCAAAATAAATAATATACAAATATAATATTCTTAGAAGTTACAATATTCAACACTCCCCCTTAACGAGAAGGATATTATAACAACATCTACAGGAGCAACGAGTCATACATCATACATGATACATCTATAAATCATTGGAAGCTTTCTTAACATCATCAGTAACTCAACCAGTTACTGGAACATCAACATCTTCAGTACTGAGTCTTTATCTTCTGCAGCAATCGAACAACTATAGCAATATCAACGTCTGGATCCTCACGATCATCGACATCGTCATCTAGACCATCACGATCAGCATCATCGTCATCACACGATCAGCAGCATCGTCATCACACGATCATCAGCATCGTCATCTATATACATGATCCTTCCTTTCGGAATTACTGGATCAATCTCATCACAATCATATTTAAGACTATCCTTCCTTTCGGAATTACTGGATTTACTGTCTAAGGATGATTAGTCCAACCACAATCATATTTAAGACTATCCTTCCTTTCGGAATTACTGGATTTATTGTCTAAGGATGATTAATCCTACCACAATCACATTTAAGACTATCCTTCCTGGATTTACTGTCTAAGGATGATTAATCCTACCACAATCACATTTAAGACTATCCTTCCTGGATTTACTGTCTAAGGATGATTAATCCAATCACAATCACATTTAAGACTATCCTTCCTGGATTTACTGTCTAAGGATGATTAATCCTACCACAATCACATTTAAGACTATCCTTCCTGGATTTACCGTCTAAGGATGATTAATCCAATCACAATCACATTTAAGACTATCCTTCCTGGATTTACTGTCTAAGGATGATTAATCCTACCACAATCACATTTAAGACTATCCTTCCTGGATTTACCGTCTAAGGATGATTAATCCAATCACAATCACATTTAAGACTATCCTTCCTGGATTTACTGTCTAAGGATGATTAATCCAATCACGTGCATTTTGAACCAAGGTCCAGGGACGATGCAGTCCTATCCTCTATTCTCGGAGACACCTGTCTACGGCTCACTTTAGAACTTGAGTTCAAGGATGATCCAATCCTCTCAAGTCCACCAAGGACTTCATTCTCGGAGACCTCACGTCTACGGCTCTCTTTAGGACTGAAAGTCCAGGGATGATCCAATCCCCTCAAGTCCACCAAGGACTTCATTCTCGGAGACCTCACGTCTACGGCTCTCTTTAGGACTGAAAGTCCAGGGATGATCCAATCCCCTCAAGTCCACCAAGGACTTCATTCTCGGAGACCTCACGTCTATGGATCTCTTTAGGACTGAAAGTCCAGGGATGATCCAATCCCCTCAACTGTCCACCAAGGACTTCATTCTCGGAGACCTCACGTCTACGGCTCTCTTTAGGACTGAAAGTCCAGGGATGATCCAATCCCCTCAAGTCCACCAAGGACTTCATTCTCGGAGACCTCACGTCTACAGCTCTCTTTAGGACTGAAAGTCCAGGGATGATCCAATCCCCTCAACTGTCCACTAAGGACTTCATTTTCGGAGACCTCACGTCTATGGCTCTCTTTAGGACTGAAAGTCCAGGGATGATCCAATCCCCTCAAGTCCACCAAGGACTTCATTCTCGGAGACCTCACGTCTACGGATCTCTTTAGGACTGAAAGTCCAGGGATGATCCAATCCCCTCAACTGTCCACTAAGGACTTCATTTTCAGAGACCTCACGTCTACGGCTCTCTTTAGGACTGAAAGTCCAGGGATGATCCAATCCCCTCAAGTCCACCAAGGACTTCATTCTCGGAGACCTCACGTCTACGGCTCTCTTTAGGACTGAAAGTCCAGGGATGATCCAATCCCCTCAACTGTCCACTAAGGACTTCATTTTCGAAGACCTCACGTCTACGGCTCTCTTTAGAACTGAAAGTCCAGGGATGATCCAATCCCCTCAAGTCCACCAAGGACTTCATTCTCGGAGACCTCACGTCTACAGCTCTCTTTAGAACTGAAAGTCCAGGGATGATCCAATCCCCTCAACTGTCCACTAAGGACTTCATTTTCGGAGAGCTCACGTCTACGGCTCACTTTAGAACTTAAGTTCAAGGATGATTCAATCCTCATCTGTATTCTCATCTATACAGGTACAAATATCCAAGAGCATGTATCACATCAAAACATGTATACATCACTAATCAAAACATGTATACATCTAGCATGTATTCTCACTAATACATCTAACATCAAAACATGTATACATCACATCAAAACATGTATACATCTAGCATGTATTCTCACTAATACATCTAACATCAAAACATGTATACATCACATCAAAACATGTATACATCTAGCATGTATTCTCACTAATACATCTAACATCAAAACATGTATACATCACATCAAAAACATGTATACATCTAGCATGTATCAAAACATGCATACATCACATCAAAAACATGTATACATCTAAAAATAAAAGATATATAGGAGTTCTAAATCTAAATAATTCTAAGTAACTAAGTGCAACAAAAGAAAATTTAAGGGACAGACCTGTTATCAAGTACTATACTACTCCCCCTTTCGAGGAGGGTCCTTCTGGACTATACCAAGCTTGTCTCGGAAGTATTCAAATTTACTCGAGACAAAGGTTTAGTCAGGATATCGGCAATCTGATCCTTAGTGCTTATATACTCGAGCTTGATAGCTCCTCTCTGCACCATGTCTTGTATATAGAAGTATCGGATCTCAATGTGTTTTGACTTATCGTGGAACACAGGATATTCAGACATCTTAATGCAGCTTTGATTATCACACATAATCACAGTGGGATCCATTTCTAAGTCAAACACTCCATATAAAAGCTTCTGAAGCCATACTGCTTCACAGCTGGCAGAGCAGACAGCCATATATTCTACTTCAGCAGTACTGAGAGCCACACTAGAATGTTTCTTGCTGAACCATGAGATCATGGTAGATTCAAGACTATAACATCCACCTGATGTACTCTTTCTGTCTGAGACACTTCCTGCCCAATTAGAATCTAAGTAACCATGTAAACGGAGTTCATGACCTCCAAGATAATATAGACCAAAAATCTAATGTACCTTTTAGGTACCTCACTACATGCTTTGTAGCTATTAGGTGAACCTTTCTAGGTTCTACTAGATACTGACTTAGGGTATTTATAGCAAAGCATATATCTGGCCTAGTATTTGTTAAATACATCAATGACCCAATGATTTGTCTATATAGGGTTAGGTCCACTAAATACGATGAGTCATTAACTAACAACTTCAAGTTGCAGTCCATGGGAGTGGCCATGGCTTTATACTCCAACATATAAAATCTTTTTAGAAACTTCACAGCATACTTACCTTGATTTAAAAGATTCCTTTTGGATCTTGCCATACTTCTAGACCTAAGAAGTAGTGCATTAATCCGAGATCTTTCATTTTCATTTCTGCAGCCATTTTCATGACCTGTTTCTCATTCCTTGTCAGAAAGAGATCATCGTCATACAATAATGGTATGATAGGTTCATCATCCACAACCTTAAGGTAAAGGTTAGGAACAGTTTTACTTCTGGTAAAGCCCAAGCTTTGTCATGAAGCTGTCAATTGTCCATTATTCACACTCAGCATTGAGTGATCTTCTGCATATCTATCTGTGCCATCTCTCGTCAGATGGGTCTTGTTATCACATATATAGTAGCCGGGCTACCATACATTATTTTTCTCATTCCAGTACACTATTCAGCCAGTTCCCTTGCATTTGAGATGCCGAGATGAGCATCTATATTGGATCACTATCAGATTGTGGGCAGCAGTTATATTCCCCATGCCATTACTGAGTTTCAGGACACTCAGAGAGATGACCGATGTAGCCAGTATACCATTGGTACAGAGCAGACAGTAGTGCCCAGAGTTACAGCAGCAGTTCCAGAGGACAGATGATGGTACAGGTTGATGTGCATTCAGGTATATGACTCAGCAGGTATATTACGGTGTTATGGTTAGATTGCTTTTATACTTATTCTTATAGCATGTCTTAGCACTTAGTGTCATGATCTGGCGATCATATAGATATATGGACCTGTTGACCTATTATATATATATATATTACTGTCCCTACTCAGGCTTAGAAGTTCACTATTCATACTCATTGGTATTTACCCTCCTTAGGGAGAATAGAGGTGATCATTCCACCATACCATGGCTTGCTAGTGTTGGCTCCATTATTTCATTGTCTTCATCCATCCATGGCCTACCTTTTAGATTATCACCCTGACTTACTACTTGACTAGTGGCATGGAGGACTTTTCCCCACTGTAGCCTCTGTATTGGATGAGCTTCCCTGTTTATTGTGTCTCGGCTCTGAGTTGGTGACAAAACTTACCTATGGTGAGTTGGAGTTCCTTGTGAATTCCCCCTAGTCACTAAAGTTGTGTTGGATAAACCTGAAACTTTTAGTGCTGCCATCAATACAAAATCTGGAAAATGAAATGCTATATCTTGTATGAAAAGCCCATTCATGCAATGTGTTTCTAAACACACATGAATGAGAGGCATGCCAAATGAACATGGCAATGAAAATAAAATGTTATATCTTGTGGAAAATAAATACCTAGGTAAACAAGCTGTCCATGACACACCTAGAAGTGCTCAGGTAAACAAGTGCCTTAAAAACATACCTGCAGCAGAAAGCCTAAAAGAAAAATGTAAATCTATGCAATGTGTTTGTAAACACACATAGATCAAGGCTATGGAAACTTCAGGCCCAAAAAGCAATGGAACTTAAATGCTATATCTAAACAATTGCTGGCCTTATTTGTATTATGGATTGTGCGCATCTGTGAAGGTGAATAAACCCTCTTTAAACAACTCATCCATTTGTGAGACACCGCCATTCCCTGTGTTATTGCTCATTCAGTATATACTATGGTGTATTCCCTTTCCCTTGCCAAAGTGTCACAAAGTCAAGACAGTTGAGTCATCCCATAGCCTAGCCATTTAATTTAGCCTTCACCCTTCACTAGCAAATTGATCACAACTATGAAGTGAGTATGATCCTGAAAGTCTAGTCTGAGTAATAATAATAATTAACGACACTATATATTTGGATGTAGATCGCCAGTTATGATCATTATGTGTTATAATTGCTATTTGAATAAGTTGTAGAGCATGTATTAACCTTGACACTTTGCAGCAGCCTTGGATGATGGTCTGAGTTATATTTGGTCTTGGTTAGACCTAGTTTGACCATGGAGGACCATGGGACATGAGATGTTAGACCTTATGATGATATGGATAGATGATATATGGTCTATGTACACATACATGATGGTTCTATGCAGCAGCTACAGGGTTATGATGATGATTCTTGGGTTACAGCAGTGTTTGGTCATTTACAGATCATTATTATTGGCCTTGTTCCGGTATATTGGGTATTTATTTTGATCATGCAGAGACTCATATGGTGTATGAGTACACATCTTGGATGGATTTGGACCTTCTGAGTCCAATGGGACAGTTTGTTTTCAGTTCCGGGCACTTACAGTGATGATTGAGCCTCAGTAGGCTGTCCCAGTGCAGTTTTGGTCTGTTGGAGGCCCTGTCGGAGCAGAGATGACTTTTATCCGGTTGACCTAGGGCGCTGATGATGGAGGGGGTGGTCCAGCCACTTGTTTTTACCATATTACCCCCCTCCCGGACACATTGGTGCCCTCACCTTGACAGCGCTAGCAGTCCAGGAGGCTGTTTGGGGCAGCTTCACGCTTCCCGAGGCATTTCAGGATTGGTAGAAATGGCTATTGAGGAAATCGATTTGGGCTACTGAGGCAAAGTTATGGCATGGGATGATCAGCGATGATAGATCGGGACCTTCCACACCTTCTCCAGCAGTTTCAGCTTCATCGGGGCCCGCATCCATCACTTATGGCACTTTCTGTGGATTTTTTAGGTCTTTTGAGGACCACGACTTCACTATGGAGGCACGATTTGGTACATTCATGATTATTTATTGGTTATTGTGCTATGGGGATTGACCAAGGAGGGATAAAATTACCCCTTGGACCCACCATAAGCCTCCTATGATATTTTATCATCATGATTTGGTGGGATTCCCCTCTTCTAGGGCGATTTTGTCCACTTACATTATATTTTATTAGTGATCCATGTATTTTATTGTTGAGCTCATCTCAACCATTGATTAGAAATTTGTATCTTTTAATCTTAGCCACTCATTCAAAAAGTGGTTAGGGTTTTGGTGCCTCTCCTTCCTATTTAAAGGAGAGAGCCTCTCATTGTAAAGGGACTTTTGGCTCTGGATTATTGGAATAGAAAATTATTATTGCATCTATCTCCAGTGTTGTGGTGAATGTTTTTGGTGTTCGTTCGTTGGTTCTTCCTTTGCACTGAGTTATTGGAGATATTGTTTGCCATATCTTTTGTACCACGATTTTGCATCTACAGGTGGAGGCCGATTTGCTTGGAGGAGGAGGTATTGGTAGGGGAAGACTCTCCCTACTTCTTCTTTGGAGCTCTTCGTTGGTAACAAGGAGTATTACTGTCCCAGGACCTTCTATTTCATGTTACTATTTGCATTTCTCTTGTATTTCTTCCATACTTGATCTTACTGATTGAATCTTCATTCCTTGGTTTGACAGGTAGAGGAAGGCGCACTTGTGGGCTAGGGCATCAAATCGGCAATCAAATCAACAATCTCTCATTTGATCTCTGCGGGAATCTTCCTCAACATCAAGGCATCTCATCCACATCACTCAGGTATGATCTCAAGGTAAGTTCTGTCTCCATGATCTATCCAATTGTCAAAAACACTTAAAACCCTAATTAATCAAAACCCCATTTTTACATTTTCTCAGATCTACTTAGATCTAGTGGGTTATTGGGCATAATATTGAAAACCCACCTCTATAGCATCCACGACATCCCGGATCTATAGTTTGGTGAGGATTGGCTTCCGTTTGACCCCTCTCCCATACCGACTTGGCTTCTCCCAAGCAAGGCGCACTTCACTGATTGAGCCGGTTGACCTAGATCTAAGTGGTGGGTGTTTGAGATTCCACTTGATTTGACATCTACACATCCAATAACATACACCCAGGTTGTCCCTTTCCTGAAATTCACCTTGTGGGCCCCATTCCACATTTTAAGGGATTTAATCCCCATTTTGGGCCACTTGGAACCCTCAAACTCAGATCTACTAAGATCTAACCGTTGGATTACCACGAAATTACAGATCCATACTCCTACTTGACCGATCTACCCGGATCTAAAGTTTGGATGCCATCCGACTTGTTTTGACCCACCTAACCCCACTTTTTAGCCTCCTTGGGCTAAGTCGCACCACCTTGGAGAAGTGAGTTGACTCACTTCCAGGAACTGGGTACTTGAGATTTTTGGAGATCTGAAACCGGAATAATTCAAAACCTAGGTCTAGACTGTCACTTTGTCAAATCTTGCCTTGGGGATTGCATTCCTTGTTTTAAGGGATTGTGGTCCACTTGGGTCAAACCTAGATCTAGACTCATTCATCCATCAAGACCTATATTGCCCACTTGTCCCAAGTACTAGGAGTCCTAAACCACAAGTCAACCCTACTTTGACTCCACTTCCCAATTCCCAAGGCACTGGTTTCTCTCCAAGTTAATTCGACTTTCCTAGATTGTTGGATTGACTTGTGGATTGACCTATGCATGGTGAACCAAACCCTTGAAGCTATCATGTATCATGGTCAAACTTGTCATCTGTACTAGTTAGCCCCAATACAACCCTTAACTACCCTGCATTGGACACAGTTCCCAAGGCAGTGGACTTTCCAATATTGAACTAGTACACTAGCCCTAGATCTCACTACAAACATTATAAGTCACTCTCACATCAACAATGAACCAAAGCTATACCTATTGAACCCCTCACTTGGCTTGTGACTTCAACCAATTAGGTCTAGGATAAACCATACACCTAACTTTACTTAGAAATACCCTGATTTGGTGTCTTGGTTTTGATCTCTCCTGTCGGGAGTAGATCGGGTCTCCCCCTTTGTTGTCTGGGCTAGACAACATAAAGCGAAGGTTGCCTCGACTGGCGTGACAACCATATATTGGAGGTCGAGGTGATCGTGGTTGCACCTCTTGAGTTTCCCTTCCCTATTGCCATCCATGACTGGATCCATTCATAGGGGTAACTACAGCTTAGGTGATAACAGGTCTACTAATATGAGACTCAAAATCATTTGAACTCTGTGGTGAGTTCCTTCTTGCATCCATGTCATATGTGTATAGAACCCATATTCAACCTTGTAGAAAAGGTTGAGATCCACATCACCCATGATGATCATTAAGCTCATCAATTGACTACCGATCCTGGGAACCCATACAGAACCTGATTACAAAGAGAATGGTCTTATCTAGTCCCTTGGAGCAAAACATCTCATCATGATTCTCTTCCTCTTTCTAAGAGAATCTCTTAACCACAAGCTTTCTATAGTGTGTTTGATTTGTAAATCTTTTGTTGAACATCCATCGCTTGTTCAGAGTTCATCATTCATCATGATCTTTCCTACAAATCAAAATTAAGTACATGATTAGTAATACTTCATAATCATCAAATCATATTGACATGATAACCTACTATGCATACAGATATCATTTACATAGTTATGCAACTATTTTGACCAATACTTTGGCACAACACTTTCCCATATCCTGTATGCATACAATGGCTATCTAGATGCCTTCCATCTCTACCAGAACATGCTATCGAGAGTGTGCACAGCTCTCAGTATGTCAGCAAAGAGGTTTCATTCTAGACAAGCAACAATGGAATGTTTGTCCAATTTACCAATCATATGCATATTAGTAGTATACTGTTCAATGCTTTATGAATGTTTCCACTCAGCATGATATATCCTAGGAATACAAATATGCATACAAGCAATATCATTTACTATTTCTAATAACAACTCAAATACTTATCTTTTATGTTTGTGTGGTTGTCTCCCGCTTGATCTTCTGTATGTCTTCTGAACTTCTATTCATTCTGTACCACTGTGCATGCTCAAGTGTACACTAGTGTCATCCTCATGATCTCATACACAAACATCCATTCATTAGTATATTCTCAATATTATCAAAACATTCTAATTCTAAATAATCTTGAATATGTACAGTCATGATTATTAGTATCCAGGGTTTCAAGGAAGTCTTCTTTTACTCATGCATATTCTTGTTTGATCTAGTATGCATAAACCCTTGATTACTAACCAATCATACCAAGTATACTTACACAAGGTAAGATTCTAACATGACATAGGAAAACATACCTGGATTAGTATACCTACTCAGTTATGTACAACATACCTAAACAATCTCTTCAATGATTTAGAGATCCTGAGCTAGAACCTGCATGTCTCGTAGGTTAAACATAATATAACAAAGTCATACATACCTCGTGAGTCTTTGTCTTCATGTTGTCATGGTCATGGAACTTGATTTGTCTTTTGTGATGTACCTGTGTCTTGTTAGCAGACAACATCAACCTTACACAACACCATAATGCATAAGTACAATCATATAGCCCTAATGAATGTCTTCGATCATTCACATGCATTCATATTGTTACTAGGGTGATAAGACAATTAATAACATTAATCAAGATTGTACTAATAAATAACATGAAGACAAACACATTATGAACTTAATCAAGAATCAGATTTCAAGGCATACCTGAACCTCCTTAAGTCATACATGTCGAGACCTTTTGTAGTCTTCTTATGTAAGGCCTTAGCCTCAACTCCCCCTGAAACTTGATCTGGAGCTTGATTAGGGTTTGCTAGAAAAACCCTAAAAATTCAATCTTTGACTTTCACACTTCTGAATGGATGGAAGAATGTGTCTTGCTGAGCTGATCAATCTAGCATTCTTCAATTTTGAAATCTCCAAAATTTGACCCCTCAAAATTGCCTTCGAAACTTCTGGATCTTCTGGACAGGAACCCGAACTAGGGTTTGATGAAGCCCGGTCTTCTACCCAACCAAAAATTTGATCTTCGTCTCTAAATTTCAATTTTCCTAAGTAGCATTCAGCCGTGGACTCCGATTCCAAAAATTCTAACTTTCTCCGAAACCCTAAATTCCGGAAGCCATGAATAAAGGTGCTCCAAAAATAATTCTATTTTGACAGAAATAAGCACCTGATTGTTTCTGCTATAACTCTGAAATTTCTTCTCCACAGGGTCTGAAAACTTTTTCTGCAGTAGCCTGACCTATCATCTTTCCATCCTGACAGGTCTGACCTCAATTGGATTTTCTGAGAGAGAGTTATGCCAAGTGTCGCAACGTGACCTATTTATGGGATAAAACAGAAGAGCGAACTTGTACGGCATGCCACGTGTCACCGTTTGAGCTTCGGCCTCTAAAAACTTTTCCTGAGATAGCTCGCCCTGTTATATTTCCATATTGACAGGTCTAACCTCAATTGGACTCTTTGAGAGAGAGTTATACCAAGTGTCGCAACGTGACCTGTTTATGGGATAAAACAGGAGAGCAAACTTGTACAGCGTGCCACGTGTCACTAGTTCACCTTCGGCCTCTAAAAACGTTTCCTGAGATAGTACAGTCTGTGTACTACCTGTCACTTTTTACGAAATTTCATTTGGAGCTTCCTAGCCCAAGTTATGACCTTTTTTCCATGACCTTTTTTCCAAGGTGACCTGATTTTGACTGAGATCTGGAAGAGGCAGAAACCCTAACTTGTACTGATCATAACTCATAAAGTACAACGAATCTGAGGGTGCCCTTTGGACACAAGGTACCTGGGGATGTTATCTTCGACCTGTAAACTTTTTAGACCCTGAACCTTCGCAGAAATGGATTTATAGCGAAAGTTCCACGATGACTGGTTTTTGCTATGTAAAACCCTAACCTTCAAATTGTCGTAAGTAAAGCAAGTGTCGTAAGTGCCATACCTTGTCTTCCTTCAGGTTAGCTCTGATACCATGTTAAAATTTAATATGCTGAGACATAAAATAGCAGCATTACATTCCATTTCACAATAATAGCATATACAGGATCACTGAAGAAACAACAAGCATAGCATAAACATAAGAGACACAGATTTATCCTGGGAAACCCTCATGGGGTAGAAAACCCAGTAAAGTTTCCTCAATATAGATGACCAGCAATATACAAAGATGCAAACCAAAGACATGATCTCCTTCTCCACCATAGCAGACCTCTCCTCCACAAGTGCGCCTCTCTCAAGTGTGTGTGTGTGTGTCAAATGAGGAACATACCTCCTCTATTTATACACTACACTGACATGTATTTTACACAAGTACATGTAGGCTCGTACTTAACCATTAGGTTAAATACCCTATTATAACTGACTGGGCCGACCCCCACATGGTGGGTCTAATAAACCTAGTTACCACAACCAATTCGGAGGAATAAACATCTCCGAATTCATAGTATAATCACATCGGAGGTATGGAACATCTCCAGAATAAATAATATACAAATATAATATTCTTAGAAGTTACAATATTCAACACATCATCATAAGAATAATCATCATATACCATCTGAAACACTGCTGCAATACATCTCTAGGCACTGAACTAAAACTGTATGGAATAAAGGGTCACATCGGTCATCAAATCTGAACTCTCAAGGATCAGCCTTGACACAAGGTCTAACATAAGTTTGAAAAATACACTGCTCTGATCATGAGTGATATCAAAATATAAAGTCATCATAGCCAAGCTTTGAATAATGTAAGCTCTGGAATGTGCAGATATCTGCTAAGCAAGAATAGTAGCCCTGCTACTATGGTGTGATAACAGTACCCATGTCAAAGTAGATGCAGATAGTCGAAGTGAACACACAGTCGATATGTCGAAGCAAGTTGTGTGTCGAAGCGTTCATGTCTAACTGAACAAATAATAGATAAGTCAAAGATAACAAGCAAGTAGTATGTCGATCAAAGTGCACAGCAAGTCGACGAAGTATTGAAGAAGGATAGGGTATAAGCCCCAAGTTGTGGTACAAAGCCTTATTTTTTGGATAGTCATTGTGGTCAATTAATTAAATTAATATAATAAAGCAAACATGTCGGCCCTCATGTGGACATAAGAAAAGCTATAAGTAGACAAGGACTAATGCACTTTGGTGGGTGAATTGGGAGAGCGTGTGCATCTGTGGATGGTCTGAGGTCTTAATTTTCAGGGTATTGGAAAGGTAATCAATGACTAGTTGATTCAAAGAAGAAGAATGTGAAGCAAGTACAAAAACAAATCGTGCATTGCAATTGGAAGATCAAATGAGATATTGAGGCAAGTCGCACATCGCAGTTGAATAGTCGAAGTAATTTACAATTCTGAAGAAGTGAAAGACCACACCTGAATTTGAAGTAATCACAGAATCAAGTCACACTTTGCAATTGAATAAGTCAAAGACTAATTGACAGAGACAGCAAAAGCACAGAAAAGGTGGCCCTTGTCCACAAAAACAAGAAGAAAGTAAGGATGGACAACCTCAAGAGAAGTAGTCTAAGACACAAGCAAAGAAGGGTAGTAGGAAGACAAAGAAAGACACTAGGAAGTGGTGCAAGTTCGATAAAATTCCCTCAAACAACACTAATGAATGTTGCTCAAAGAATTCATTGGTGGCCAAACTTAAATCCTTAGTCAAGGCTCCGAATTTGAGTCAAAGCTAGACAGGGGAAAATAGATCATTAATGCAGAACCCAATTCTATAATCACTATCACCAAGGTCTAGCCTAACGAACCAGTGGAGCTGGAAGAAGGTTACCATATTTTTCACTCGCAAATGTGGGTATAGTTCACTCTGCTACATTTCATTATTGATAATGGAAGCCAAAATAACCTGTCGTCAAGCAGTTGGAGTTTCCAACAACCCCACACCTACAACCATACAACATCAAGTGGTTCATCCATGGACAAGATCTTCACGTCATCCAATAGTGTTGCCTTCCTTATGGAATCAAGCCCTTCAAGGATGAGGTATTATATGATGTTTCCTCACATGAAGTTTGTGATGTTATTTTGGGTCAGCCATATATGTGGAAAGGTCATGCTATGTATGAGTCTAGACCACATAGAATCATTGTTACTTTGGGTAGACAACTGTATAGGATACAAAACATAGCTCCACCTACTGCAGTCTCTTTGATATTAGTTAAACAATGCAAGAAGGTCATTTCCCATAATGGGGAATTTTTCCTCTTCGTGATTCATTCTCATAATGAATGGAAGGTTGTGACCACATCTATGGCCTCTACATAAGGCCTCTCTACACAGAAGAAGAAAGTGGACAAAGTCATGGAAGAATACCGATACATCTTCACCTCATTTGTTGCAGTGCCTCTGCATTGTCAAGTCAAGCATTCAATCGATCTGAACCCTAGTGCGCATTTACATAATGTTCTCCCCTTGAAAATGATGAAATCAAGCGCCAGATTCAAGAGCTACTCCAAAAGGTGCACATTCAACTCAACTCTTCACCCAGAAGTCTAGTCGTCATTGTGAAAAAGAAAGACGGAACCTGGCACCTCTGTATTGATTACAACCTGAAAATCTCATCATTATTGTTTGATATCGTTTTATTGACCTTCACAATCTCTAACTTGTGAGCATTTTTAATGTTGTCATTATGTTGTTGGGTCTCTTTAATTTGTTGTTGACATTGGTAGACCTATGACTCTTGGCATTTTAATTTCTTTTGGATTTGCACAATTTACTTATCCTTGTTCATGAGGAGTTTCTTCATATGCTTTACTTCTTCTTCTAAATCTTCATAGCTTTCATAGAGTGATTCTTCAAGTGTATTTTGTGATGAGGGGACTCTTACTAATCATTCATCTACGGTTATTTTCTTCTTCTTATAAAAGAACGACAAAAACTTAATTTTCATGTTTATGGTAAAGGTTCCCAATGATTCCATCCAGGGTGATCCCTGTTATCCACTAAATTGCACTTAGTGGATTCTGATTGAACCGTCGAATACTTGAACAATCTAATTTTTCATCATCAGTGTTCCGAGATCCATCGGGCCAGGTTTTGGCCCCTTTTTTAATAACCACATGTTCATACCCCCTTGGGGGAATTGTAAAAAAATATGTTGGCATGGTAGCTGTATGTAAAAGACTCGTCTTCCTAGGACTTGAACATTAATCCAACTAGCCCATAGTGTTTTTTTTCCTTGTAACTTATTTGTTGTTGAACAAACGACTGATAATTTTCGAGTTTTTCACTCAACCCTCCAAAGTTGGGGTGGTCGACGTGGTGTTTTTGCCTTAAGATGTTATTAGAGCCTGAGTGTCAATGTATTAAACCATGCTAGGAATTAAATTTAAGTCATATGGACATTTTTTAGGTCCCCCTAGGTTTTTTTTATGTTCCGGGGAAAATATATTTTCCGTAAAATTGAACTATTTTTTAATAGTTTAATGGAAAAAATTAAAAATGTGATGAAAGTGTGGTCTGGGGTTTTTTTCTGCCATGGGGGTGCTCAATCTTAGAGCATCTACTATACCCCAAAACCCACTTTCCTAAGTGGTTAAGTGCTTTATTTTTCACTTATTGTCAAAAAAGTAAAAAAAGTGAGAAAAAATACCAAAAAAGTGAAAATATGAAAAAATCCAATTCCTAATTTAATGGGATTTGGAGATAGTTTTGGATCAACTATGATTAATGGGATGTAAGAGATGTTTTGGCATGTCTTTGGGGCAGCACTAAACAAGGAATCACTTCCCCATTAATAGGGCACATTTCCCCATGAAGGGGGGCTCATTTCCTAAAGGGGGGGACGCACCATTTGAGGAAGTTGCAGCAGGAATCATGGCAGACTTTGGGCTGATTTTTGGCAACCCAAAAGGTGGTGGCAGCCCCCTCCATCCAGCATCAAATAAAGGCTTGAGTCTCCACATTTTGCCCCCCTCTCCTTCACCAAGTGCACCCCTCTCTCTTCATTTGGCTATTTAAGCATGGCAGCCCCATCATTCCAAACTAGTTAGAGTTGGATTGAGAGGAGGCTTGCAACTTTGTAATTGTGTTCCATTTTTTGCATTTTCTAATAAAGAAGCTTTGGAGGCTAAACTGTGTGGATCAACATGTCATGAGTTTATGAGGAAATTTGTTTCTCATTTCAATTTTTTGCATTGTGCTTTGTGTATCTGGCTTAAAGGGTTGCTACCAATATTTAGAAGTGGAGTAATGTAGGTAAGTTTACTTGCCTTTTACACTTTGAATACATATTTTTAGAGATCTAGATCTGACATGTTTTATAAGATTATATGCATGTTGCTTTAATCTCAATTTATATGCTATCACCAGATCTCACGGGTTTTGGAAGTTTCTTGAGTGGTTTTCAGGTTGCTATGCTTGGAGGAGTTGTGGATCTAGCTTGACTCCACTACACTTCCAACAATATCATAAGACATTGTCCCTCGACATTCCACGAAAAAGTTTCTTTGGTTGATCTTTTCGGCAACAAGTTTCATTCACCTTACTCTTTCTCTCTTCTAAAATTAATTTCTTCTTGGTTACCGGTTCTTAGTACTTTCAGATCTGATTTATTCATCAATCTTATTAAAATAACAGATCTGATTTTATGCATAGATCTAAAGTTATTTTAAAAAGTATCATTTTTTCTTTGGATCTAGCTTTGAAAAAGTGTATTTGAGAAAGTTATTCAAGTAAAATTTAGAGTTTGTTTGAATGATTCTTTTTGAAGTATTTTAAAGGTTAAATCAAGCAACTTAAGTGCTTCATTGGATTCATTTTCAAGGTTGTCCAAGACCCTGGGAGGGTTGGATTTTAAGCCAATCCATCTTAGTTCTTTTGCTTTAGTTAATTAGTTTCTTAACTTAGAATTTTTAGCATTTTTTTTGTTTTCCCAAGTCACTCTGAAAGTGATTTTGGGCACCTTTTGCTACTAATTTGTTTGTTGGTTTTTGTTGCATGACATCAAAAAAAAAGTCTTTGGAGCACTCATTTTGACCAAATTGGAAGATCCAAGACTTTCTTGAACCTTACCTTTCCTTCCAAACTTTTCCTCAATTATTTGTAACCTTTTTTCTCCAATATCTATAAGGAGAAAGAGTAGTTCTTTCACTTCAAGATTGGCATTGTAATCTCGTAATAAAAGTATTTTTGGAAGCAAGCTCACAAAGCTTGCTTCTCATCCCCCTAGTGGGGTTTGGTGTCGGTCCCGTTTTTGTGGATGTGGTCAATTTTTCAGCTTAACAATATTTACATTAGCTTAGTTTAACTAAAATCAACCAAGATTAATTAAAATTTGTCGTGGTCCAATCCAAATATAGAGCCATTGACTCACTCAGGACTTAGGAACTTTTTTATCTTGTTTTTTGCAGACCATATACTTTTAAATACAATTTGATTTATCTTTTGAAAAAGTAATCGGATACTAACCCACTACCTCAGTAGCGTAGTAATTAGATAACATTTTACTTTTCAGTCTTTTATTTTTAATTAACCCCCCTTACTTTCCCGAAGTACGGAGTTCAGGATAAGGGCTTGCTCGAGTACTCGCCGAAAAAGAGACTCTTAGGGTTTTTAATAAAGAAGAAAACATTGTTAATTTTTTTTTAAAAACTAACAAGGCTTTGTCCTGAGTATGCTCTAGATCACTGCAGCCTCGACTGAACATATCGATCATACCAGAAAGGGACTTAGTGACTAGTAATTAGTCTCACTTTTTCAATTAACCTCCCATATACAAAAATCCGGCATATCGATTCTTGGCATTGTGTGTGTAAATTCCTCAAAGGAAGTGGGAACCACTGAGTAGCGACCTCGGGATACTGTTAGACTACACCCTTGTTTGGTGTAGTGTTGAACACCTCCCAGAGACTTCGATCTAGCCCACATTTCTGAGTGAGGAGCGACCATTGTCATAATCCAAACATATTTCCAATACCTCACGGTATATTGGGAATCCCCCTCCCTAATAATACACTCATTTCCATATTAATTTAAAATTGACCAAGAGAATTCGCACAACTTTTCATTTCAAGCATTACAACAACACTTTTTTTACTCCATTATCAGCATTGGTCTTTTTGTTGTATCATTATAATCTGTATTCAATTTATATTATGTGTTGAATGGATTGATGAACATGTTTTTTTGTAAATAAAAAAGCACTATATTACTGCTGGATCATATTACAAAAAACGCTTAAAGCGCAGCCCTCGGCTTACAAAACACTGTCATTCTTAGCAAGATACCCTTTGCAAGACAAAAACAAGGAGCCATAAACAGAACCGGCCCCAGACCTAAACCCCACACCTAGATACAAACTGCCCAAAATAACAAACCAAGACTAGCTATAATGTCGAATAGGAAAGAGAGAGCAGTTAACATCCATTAAAGCAGTCGAGACCAGCAGAACGAGATCAGGGAGCAACAACATTGCCCGCGTCCTCATCTAGCTTTTGTTTACCTTTCTCAGTCGACCCATCTGCCTTGTCTGTCTGCTCCTTCTGAGCCGAAGCATGCTTGCGGCGAGTGTTGGGCCCAGCCAACTCAACATCCTCCATCCAAGATAGACAAAAGTCAAGCCAATCCTCTTAGAAATTGCATCTATTTTGAGGTGCATCAAACGAGCGTCGGCATTGTGCGCCTTCCATGCCCGGACCGGCTCTTCGTCACCTTGGTGTTTGAGATAATTGGTCATAGTGGCATGCGCCATAAGATTCTTGACAACCTAGTAAACTAGCAGCATATAGTCGTATGCAGAAGCACGGCCAGAAGTTGTTCCCGGGTCGACCACCCAGTCCTCCACCTCGCGGCGGAGATTATCGATGGGAATGGCCCACGCAGTATCCCACAACCATCACTCAATCTGATCAATCTCGTCCCAGACCAGGGATGGAATACACTGACGAAAAAATAGAGCAGCCTCCTGGGCTCTAGAATGCGCCCCAGTAACCCAACCCTGAGTATTCCCCATTTCAACAGAAAGCTTAGCAGTACCCTTCATCTTATCATAACTAGACTCCAAATTGGGCTCAGAACCAACACTGCGCTTAGGGGCCATCTCCCTAAACCAAAAAGAGTCAGGCAGAAGACCTAAAGAGAATCTATAACCCACACTCCCCTAGGAAAACTTACGACTCACAGAGGGAGGAACGAGCCTGATACAAAGCAGAAATCTATTGTTCATGCACACCTCTGCGAGGCTATAAATAACCAAAGGCATCATGAGCGGCCCATCATCAAAACATCAGTCATCCCTCATCTCATACCGATTATCAATCATGAAACTATCTCTGCCATAAAGGATCATTAAATAGACACTAATGGCTAGATAAGGAAATGTACATGCTAGTACTGATTTCAGTATTTAAACAAATGGTGGAATTTGGTCCTCACGTGGCAACCCACGATGATGGGACTCGCCATTACACCTCCCCAAACACCCCCTGTCAGTTTCACGAGGTGGAGAGGTTCCATCTGCCTGTTGATGAAATTTTTCGAGATCAGAGCTAGCCAAGTGGTGGCAATTGGGAATCCAAGTGTCTCACTGGTAGTCTTCCAGGATACCCACCGAGAGGGCCCTACCATCAATAATATCTTAGATTGCCAAAAGGTCCGCCACCTTATTGGCATCCCGGCGGGCATGGCTAAATTTGATGGCATTATGATTCAACATCAGAGATTTCAGATGATCTAATCTGTGGAGCAAACGCCAACTGGAGGAGACTTTGGCGGGGGATTGACCATTAGCCAAATTTTTTGCCATGTGAATTATAATGCGGGAGTCCCCTTCCAAAATAGCCGAAAAACAACCTTCATTAACCACCAAGTGGATTCCCTGAATAAGACCTTCCAGCTCGACTGAGTTGTTGGAGTCCACACACAAGGTGACCGAAATAAACTTTTAGGATACTGCCAGCTTCATCCTTGCAAACTCCACCAAAACCTGCCATTCCAGGGTTGCCCCGAGAAGCCCCGTCAAAATTAATTTTAAAGACCTGTGTCGGTGTAAGGGACCTGAAATTCGGACTAGAAGGATGGCATGTCTTTGGTTTTATGCGTAAGCCCTCCAAATCAGAACTGCATAACCCCCAACCCGAAGCAATGCGGAGATCACCCTCCAAAAGATCGCGGTCCTTGTCCCCCCAAGTAATGCTTCGAATAGTTTCTTTCATATTATTGGCAAGATTTTTCCATATATCTTCAAAGTTATGATTTTTGTCCCTGAAGATATGGTGATTTCATTCCTTCCAAATATCCCATATGACCCTTCGAGGAAACATTAGCCACAGGGTTTAAATGATCGGGTTTGAGAAGGCTTTGGGATTCCAGTCTTTAATGGTCTGAGCCAAGTGATCACGAACCCAATCACTTCTACGAAATATCATATTTCCCTGATCCCATAGAGTGGAAGAGAGGGTGCAACTATCCAATAAATTCCCAGAGGTTCCCTCAAAGAGGCAGCATAAGGGACACCGAGAGGGGCCAAGAATCCCTCTCTTCCTAAGATGTTCACTGGTTAATATTCTTCCCCAAGCAACCAACCAACAGAAAACCACAATTTTGGGCCAGGGTTTCATCCCCCAAACTTTATTCCAGATGCTGTCTCCCCCAGCATCATTGTTAATTCGGATGTCGTAGGCTTCCTTTATGCTAAAAACTCCTTTCGGGTTATAACCCCAGTGCAACTTGTCAGGCCCCTCTTTGACGTGGATGACTCATTCTCGCAGCGTGGTCTCCAAAGCCCTAAGGTCCTCAATATTAATTAGTCCTTCCATCCACCTAGAGTCCGACCAATGGCTATGACCATCAGCCGAGACCTCCTCCCAAAAGTCACAGAGTTTGATCTTACCATCTTCCATTCCTCTAGCCAGAATGTCCTACCACCTGGGATCATCTCCCAATTTAAGGAACTGGTTCCACAAATCATCCCAAAATTTTTCCAACTCACCATTGAATATTTCCCAGAAGTTGTGATCTTGCACTAGTTTACGGCCAATGAAAGCTTTAGCCCAAATATGGGATCCATTCCTGACTTCATTGAAACGGATCATATTCCCATGTGGCCTGTCTCTGGCATATTTCACATGCCACAATCTCGCCCATTGTTCCAAATTGTGGTTGCACCACCTCCACCAAATTTTGGACCCATAGAATTCGTTGAGAATCTCAGGATCTCTAATACCAAGACCACCTTTGTCCTTAGGATTGCAGAGCTTTTCCCAGCCAACCAAGCAAACTTTGATTTTTCCTCCCTGCCACCCCACAAGAAATTCCGCTCAATACTCCTTATTTCTTTAAGAACCGACTTTGGGGCAGAGAGCATAGAAAAGAGGTAAACAGGGATAGCTTGGAGAACTGACTTAACCAAGACCAGACAGCTAGGGAGATTTAAGGGTCTGAGCGTCCAACTTGCTAGCCTTTTCCGGATCCTATCAATCAAATCTTGCCACGAAACCTTACAATGGTGCTTTCCGTGAGGGAAACACCCAGATACTTGGAAGGAAAAGAGCCTTTGGCATAGCCTAAAATCCTCATTATATTGCGCTGGGTAATTTCTGCAGTATTAAAGAAGAAAACTTGAGATTTATTAGGATTGACTTCAAGCCACGATGCCTTCGCAAAAAATTTTAAGCATTTTTTGAAGATACGGGCTTCTTGGACTGAAGGGTGCCCCATTAACATGGTGTTGTCAACAAATTGTTGGTGCATCTACTTGTCCAACCCAGGATGGAGTTGAAGGCCTCTGATCCTGCCATCATTTGCTAAGCTCTACAGGATTTTACTCAGTCCCTCTGCCATTAAGATGAAAAGGAAAGGCGAGAGGGGGTCACCTTGGCGGATGCCCTGAGAGGCTTGCAAGATTCTAAACGGGGAACCATTGAGAAAGATGGAAAAGAAAGG
The DNA here is from genome assembly GCA_027924585.1 of Larix kaempferi. NCBI lineage: Eukaryota > Viridiplantae > Streptophyta > Pinopsida > Pinales > Pinaceae > Larix > Larix kaempferi. The sequence continues at coordinate 19,567,589 of BSBM01000338.1, read as the reverse complement.
AGTGGATATTACATTCATAATCCAGCTCACCCAAGTCCTGTCAAACCCAAAGGCAGCCAAGATGCTACGCATGTACTGCCAGCTAAGCTTATCATAATCTTTTGCTAAATCCAATTTGATAAGCATACAAGGTTTCTTTGTGGGCTTCAGGGAGTGGATAGTCTCGTGAACCAGAACGATTCCATCCACAATTTCTCTACCTTCAACAAATCCCAGCTGCTCCGGGCTAATAAGGAGAGGGAGGAGAGGCTGGATCCTATTTGCAATCACTTTGGTAATGATCTTGTAAATGACATTAAAGAGGGCTATAGGTCTGAACTTACTAGGGGAGTCTGCACCTTCCTCTTTCGGAATAAGGGAAAGAAAAGTTGCATTAAAAGCTTTTAAGACCCCACAACACTTGCCCGATTCTTTACAATACCCAGAACCTCTTCCTTGATCATATGCCAGAAGGAATGGAAGAAATTAGTAGTAAAACCATCCGGTCCTGGGGTCTTCCCAAGAGCCATCTGATTCATGGCTTCCTCAACTTCCTGCATAGACACCAGTTTGTGCAGCAGCTCGTTATGGTCTCTGGTGACCAGTCTAGGAATGAGACGAGTGATGTGGGAGATAGCAGTGCCCCGATCAGCCCTATCTTCCCTTAAGACCGAAGCAAATTGGTTAACTAGTTCATCTTCAATCTCACCTCTAGTTTCCGCTTGACTCCCATCATCTTTTTTGAGCTTGAAAATCTTCGATCTATGGCGGTTTTGAATAACCGTGTTATGAAAGAATTTTGTGTTCTTCTCCCCATCTTGGAGCCATTGGTTCCTGGACTTTTGTTTCCAGAAGATCTCCTCCTGCCCTTCCTTGGCTTCCAGTTGATCCAACAGAAGTTGCTCCTTCTCCCTTAAACCGTCATCCCATCCTTCAACCATACCTCTACGATGGGTCTGCTCCATCTCCTCAGTCAACTTTTCCTTATCCTTGAATATGTTACCAAAGTCTTCCTTGTTCCAAGTACGAACTTTGGATTTGAAGGCTTGATTTTTTTCTGAAATTGGAACATACCAGTACCCTCCGGGGGGACCAGCTCCTGCCACCACTGTCCCACCAAATCTTTGAAGTCTTTATGATCCAACCAAAACTGCTCAAATTCTGAAAGGTTTGAAAGGGACATTGTTTGACCAGTCCCAGTGGAGGAAAATGGGCCAATGGTCAGAGCTTGCCGAGGGCATCACGCTGGCACTGACTTCACCCATACCGCGAGCAATGTCTTTAGTGGTCAGAAATCGGTCAATTCTGGATGCAACAAGGTGCTGACCACCTCGTTTGTTATTCCAGGTGTGCCAACCATTTCCGATCTCAATATCAATGAAAGGGATTTGGGATAGAATCTCCCTAAAAGATTCCTGGAATCTAACCAAAACTTTTCCACTGCCCTTCTTCTCATTAAGCGAGGATATGAGGTTAAAATCACCTCCCACTATCCAAGAACCATTAACAGCCTGCTGAGCCATCCAAGATAAAAATCTGATAAAAGAATGCTTAGGAGGGAAGGCACTAGGTCCGTAAATATTTACCAGTGTACCTTTCCCCCCGGAATCTAAGATGGTAAAATTGGAGGAAATAGAAAACTGATTAACTCTCCAATCAATCAATTGCAAAGAGTGAGGGAGCCATAAGACTGCTAAGCCACCAGCCATGCCTAAAGCATCCATCGAAATCACTTTACAACCTTTCCAGATCCTTTGCCCCACCTTCTCCATGGTTTCAGAGCTACATTTAGTTTGTTGTAAAAAAAGAACATCAGGTTTCTCCTTCTTAATCTTTCTTGCCAACGTTTTTATTTTCCTCGGGTGATTACACCCTCGAATATTCCACGATATGAGCTTCATTAGGTAACCTTATTTGCTTCAGAAAAGGCCGCCTTGATCGTCGGGTATTGCCCTGATTTGATGAGTTTTATTCCAATCTCTGCAATTCTTTGTCTGTTCGACTTCCTGCCCCATTTCAATTCCTCCTCCGAGGATTTCCTTTTGCTCCCTTTGTGAGGATCCGAGGATATCCCGAGCTGCTAGCAGGCTTTAGATTTGATGATTTCCTCTAGCATAAGCTCTAATTGCTTGCGCGTTACATAGCCCGTACCCTTTTTATTGCACTCTTTTTCGATCTCATCTAGATCAAGTTCTCCCAGCTCCATTTCCTCATCCTCGTCTTCCTCCATAACCACCAGTTGATTTTCAGGCGGCACTACCTGAAGCAGTGGGATTTCAGCTTCCACTGCGACGTTTTCCTGATGACTCTTCCCTTTTCTTCCAACCTGGTTATCCTCATTAACTTCCTCCAGGATCTGAAAGGGATTTTTGCCATTGATCCCTTTCTCACCTTTCTCCTTTCCTTTCTTCTGATGATCCCTCGCTCTATTCCTCCACTTGTTTCGCACTTGGGTAAAACCATCTTTATCCTTCACACTCTCCTAGGAAGAATTGGGGGGAGGGGGTGCCTGAGTGGCCTTAAGGAAATTCCTGCCAAAATGACCATATTCATGACAGATTCTACATATGAATGGAAGTTGTTCGTAATCAAGAGGTTGGATCCATTCCTTGTCCTCCCAGTTCAGACTAATAGCCTCAGGCAGATCTTTTGACAAATCCATATAAACACAGATGCGGGCACAGGCACTGTACCTATGGATCTTGGTTTGCTCTGCAACTTTAACAAACTCCCCTAGGGTATTTCCAATATCTTGCAGGATATCTAGATCCCAGTACTCAGAGGGGAGAGAATAAAGCTTGATCCAAATAGGGTCAACTTTCATATCCTCCGTTTCTGGGTTAAATCTTTCTTTCCATGGCCTAAGAAACAGCGCCGAAGAGAGAAAGAAATAAGGGCCTCCCTCCAGAACCCTATCCCTATCTTCCACATTGAAGAAGATAATAGAAAATAACCCTTTGGCACCCACGTGCAGATCATAATTCCCTTTGGGATTCCAAGTGGTCTTGATCCATCGAACCAAATCTTTTTTCTCGCGGCTGGATCCTCACAAACTTTCCAATCAGTGCTTTCTCCTTCCATTGCTTGACCCTCTCTCTAATTTTATCATATTTAACCTGGATGGCAAGAATAGTGAGGGTTTTGGGGAGGCAGCCCTCCTAGCCCGATCTCTTATTCCTCCTTGCCTCCGATCCGCTTGGGCCGCTTGAGCCCATGTCCTCATCCCCTACCGAACCCGAGGATCCCGAGGACGGGGTCGGCATGCTTACCCTGTGTGTCACCGGGGTGGCCGAACCCACTGATCCTACCTGTCGGCATCGAGCGCGGGACTGGCGTGGAGCCAAAAACCTTCAAACCCTAGCAATCAGACCAATCTACTTGAATTTCACAACTTGAATCACATTCAGATCAAAATAGTACCTAGATTGATTAACATGTTTAATCTTTATGTTGTTATGCTTTAATTTTATTGCAAACCTCTTGTATCAATTTTATTGTTAAAAAACTCCTAAAAAACTTACTCATCCACCAGAACTAATTAGCTTAATCGGCCTTAATAGCCTTTAGGGTCGACCCCCCTTGGCTTCGTTAGGAGTCTTCCTAAACGAAGGAGTCAAGATTCAAGTGACAGTACTTAACTCAAGGATTTCCCCCAAGGACACACTTAGTGGCTTGAAGATTTTTGCCACGTTAACCCTAGGTGTGTTTTGAGCGGTAACAATCCCAAAATTATGTCAACGTCTTTTCTATACATGAACTCATACTGATTAATTGATAATTAAGGACCTTTTCTATACATGAACTCATAATGATTAATTGATAATTATAAGTCCTTAATATCATAGTCATCTCCAAAAATCATTTATTTTTCAATTATCGTCTACTCTCGAATTGATATTAGATTTTCTAAGTCAGTGTTTATGTAAGTTTTAGTCTCATCTAGACAAAGATGGATGCTAACCTCTTTTCCTTGAATAGTCCCCTTGAAATTCATTGTGCTAAAACAATGAAAGAACCCTTCGAAGAAAACCTTCTTTTAATTTCACTATTAGATTCCATTTTTCGTAAACAAACTTCCAATAACCCCTTTTTTCTTCTTTTTTATTATAAATAATAATTGTAATAGCAATGATTAAATAATAATAATTATTATTACTATTAAAAAGTTTAATCATAATAAGGATAAGGTATTCAAGGCAAAGTTTTAATTACTATTATTAATTAGTAAAAGTGGTTTTGATGGTTTTAGAATAATTTGATTCATAATTTTATTATTATTATAAAAGTTTTTGAAATGGGTGATTCTTAGGGTTTTAAGCCCTAGATAAAATGGTTTGGAGGAGATGGGTAGGGCCAAGAGTGGGTAGGAGTGCAGTTTTGGAGGTGCAAGGGCCGAGAGTGGAGTAGCGTGGAATGGGTAGAGGGGAATGGGATGCGTTCAATGGGAAGCATTGGGGTCTGAGTGAGGAAAGGGTGTTGGAGAGTGGGGAGAAGCATGTAGGCCCGTGGGCACGGCCTGTAGAGTGTAGCACAAACGGTATGGAGATATGCAGTAGTGGATGGAGTTAGGATGGAGTTACGGCTATAGTGCTAGTGTAGGCATGGCGCGAGGGTTAGGATGGAGTTACAGCTATAGTGCTAGTGTAGGCAGGTCGCAGAGGCATGTCGGGCTTGGAGGAGAGGGGAAACATGGTGTGGAGGGATGGATGAGCGGAGTTGTAAGGTGAGGATCGCTAGGGCTGCGGTGTGAGCGCGAAGGGAAGTAATTTGTGGAGGGAGGTGGTGTAAAGAGCGTGCCTTGTGCACGATGGAGGAATAAGGGTTGGCTGCATAGAGAGGATGGATTGTGGGGAGAAGGGCGCAAGCGTAGGAGGGAGGGAGAGCAGGTTGAGAGAGGTTGCGGTGGAATGGAATGAAGTCCAGGTTTCCGTTGAAGATACATCTGATTTTGATTCGGATACCAACTCACCCGAAATATCAATATGGACAATCACATTCATCCAACAAACTTATAATGAAAAAGATTCAGCGACGCCTAATAAAATTGGCAACCCAAAGTAAGAAATGCAGAAACTCAGTTACACACTGAGAAATATATTTTGCCCATTTGAGGAATTGTGACAACACTAAGGATGAACAACTGTTATTTCATAGGACAAAATCAAGGAGAGGACCTAAAAGGTTACAACTTGTAGGAACCATTAAGAATAAAGACATCACAATTTTAGTCAATTCTGGAAGTATGCAAAATTTGGTGGACATAAAATGCGAAAAAGAACTTAACCTTTTTATATGCCCTGTGAAAAATCACACAGTATCAACTATCAATAATCGACATGCAGAAGTAGGGAATGTCATAAGGTTTCTTTACAAATAGAAGGCTTAAATCTAAATCTCAAGTGTTATGCCTTATCACTTAAGGGAGTAGATGTGGTGTTAGGAGCAAATTGGCTAATGTGGTTAGGTATCTACGCTACCAACCTATAAGAACAATATATGGACTTCAGATGAAAGGGAAGCAATTACAGGTTACATGGATTGAGAAGCTCACAGCTCAAGCAAGAGGAATTACTACACAGAAAAGGTCTAAGCATACATTAAAGTAAATGAATCAATCCACCCTTAATGGGGGTGGCAATGTTACAAACATAAAATAATAAAAAACATAAACTAATGGTAATTAATAATGGAATTAAGAGGACACAACTCCTCAATGAAGGCACCTGAAACCATATATATAGTGGGCCTTAGTTTTGTAAATATCATCATTAATCAATTATTATTATTATTTTATATATTTTCTTATATATTTTGGGAGACTTCTCCTGTCTATTCATAATGAACAAGAACTATTCACTTCTAAAGTTGAGCAATTTGCCCAAGGAATTTTTATATCTCAGCATAAGTATGCTACAGACATTTTTAAGAGGTTCAGAATGGATAAATGCAAACTAGCAAAAATACCCATAGCCACATGGCACAAAATTGAGCAAGTTGGATGAAAGACTAGCAGTAAATTCAACTTTTTATAAGAGGCTTGTAGGTATCCTAATGTATTTTATTGCAACCATGCCAGATTTAATGTATGCAGTTGGTTTTATTTCCAGATTCAACTTTTTATAAGAGGCTTGTAGGTATCCTAATGTATTTTATTGCAACCATGCCAGATTTAATGTATGCAGTTGGTTTTATTTCCAGATTTATGGAGTCCCCAAAGACTCTCACTCGAAAGTTGGGAAAAGAACAGTGAGATATGTTGTAAGTACAACTTATTATGGCTGGGAAAAGATCTGTGAGATATGTTGTAGGTACAACTCATTATGGCTTATGGTACACAATGTCTAAGAAAAAAACTCACTGGATACACAGACAGTGACTTTGAAGGAAGCGTTGATGATAGGAAAATCACTTCAAGATATGCTTTTCTTTTGGGCACAGGTTTGATTTGATGGGCATCCAAGGAATATCCAATTATTACCATTTCATCCGCAGAATCAGAATATGTAGCAGCAACTACAACAACATGCCATGCAGCATGGCTAAGAACACTTTTGTATGATCTTGCACATGTGGAAAAGGAGCCAATTCCTATTTTCTGTGATAACAGTTCAACTATTGCACTATCCAAAAATCATGACACTCACTACCACTTCCTATGCGACCTTGTCAACAATGGAGACATCGTTGCACAATTTTGTGTATCAAGGAATCAATTGGCAGATATCTTCACCAAACCATTGGGAAGAATCATTTTTGAATTTTAGAGACAGCACTTGAATATTGACTGTGTTAAGGATTGTAATGATTGAAATTAGGATTGAGTGTTGAAGTGTGATATCATCTTTCCTGTTCTTGTTAGATAAGAGTAGTTCTTTGCATTTATGAAATAGTATTTGACCAAGTAAGAATCTGTTAAATCTTTTCTATATTTAACAAGTAAATCAGAAAACAATTTATATTTTGGATCCACTTAGATACAAATATAATCCTTTATTTTCTGAAGAAGAACAAATGAAAATGCTCCATAATTTTACTGTCTGTTCACTATCAATATTGACTTTGCTTCTGAAATTTAACATATTAAAGTCATTTGAAGAGTTTGACAAAAGCTTAAACGGTGCACGCAGTCCATTCTGCTTTAGAAAAAAAAATCTTAATTTATTTTCTTCGTCCTATACTGAACGCATGTTATTACTTATTGATGTTGGAGGGTGATTGGATAGTTAATCTCTTAGATTATTTTCTAATATGGTGACTTATTGTCACTGCCTAATTCGTCTCCTACTATTTTTTCTTGGGGTTCGCTAGCCACAATTTCGTCTACACTTCAATCTTCCGGCTAGCTGTAATTTCGTCTGCAGTTCAATCTACAAGGGGACCGGATCATACAGACTTGACTCACCGGACGTGGCAACAATAAGCATCCTTGGCATTAAGTATTGACGACAATGCCTATCCTACCCATTAACATGGTTATTGCATAAAGTGAAGGGGGTATTTTTACAACCCTGGGTAGAATAGGGTCAAGACTGGACTCACTATAAAATTACATAAAACATAACCAAAATCTCCTTTGTTATTGTTGAGATTCATTCCCTTACTATTTATGTATGGTTGAACACAATGAAGTAGAAACTTGTTAATCACCCTAGATCATGTATTAAAATTTTGAAATTTTGTTATTATGGCGATTCATTCTCTCATTATGTATGTATGGTTGAACACATTGAAATAAAAACATGTTAATCGCCATAGATAATGTATTTAAGATTCATTCTCTAATTATGTATGGACTGATACATTGAAGTATAAACATGTTAATTAGAGTAAGTAGTGTATTTTCAAGGCAAGTTGAGATATGGAGTTTGAGAATTAAGAGTATAATATTATGGAGGAGTTCAGAGTTTATATTTAGATAATAAGTAAGTTTAATTTTTTTTTTGAATTTGATATAGCTTAATAATGATGAGTCTTTGATGGTGTTTGGTCATTAATTTTGAAACTTTACTAAGAGATTATAGGAAATATAACATATATATACAAGAAGAGAAAGTAAACATGTAGTACCATACATACATACATACATACATACATATATATATATATATTAAATATGTAGTATCATCTAAATAAGGACATGTAGTGTCATGTAGTATATAGAAAACTGTGTTGAAGTTCTCCCTTTTCAACTTCAGATAAAGAAGAAAAGAAAGTAAACATATCGTACCATATATATATATATATAACATATATATACAAGAAGAGAAAGTAAACATGTAGTACCATACATACATACATACATATATATATATATATATATATTAAACATGTAGTATCATCTAAATAAGGACATGTAGTGTCATGTAGTATATAGAAAACTGTGCTGAAGTTCTCCCTTTTCAACTTCAGATAAAGAAGTTAGTTGCTTTTTTTGATGGTGCCTCACAGGATGGCTTATGTGTACTAGGTGTTGTCATTTACATAAATAATGCACATACTTTCAAGCTCAGATTAAACTGCAGGCGAGGGACCAATATGAAAGTTGAACTCTTAGCTCTCTCGTGCACATTGAAAGTGGTCAACATTTTTGGCATTGATGATCTATAGGTCTTCGGGGATTCTCGAGTCACCATAAAATGGGCATGTGGACAGTATTTATTACAGGTGGCAAATCTCTATACTTAGTGTGACCATATTAAATCACTAATTGGCCAGTTCAGAAATGTCTCTTTTGATCATGTTTATCGTCAACATAACTCAGAGGCTGATAATCTTTCAAAACTAGCGTTAGCTGGAGTTGAAGGTTTCATTTTGTGGGATGAAGTTCAGGAGGGATGCAGAGCTACGAATGGCTCTGTAAACATTTTTGAGATATAGCTTTTGCCTCAGCTTTCTCCAGTTTTTTTGACTGATGTATTTTCTTGAATTAACTTTGCACTTGTAGATCATGTTTTCAACTATTTTGTTGTAATTTTTGGATGAGTCTCAATGAGACCCACTTCATGTACTATTTGATTCAGTTATGAATAACAATAGTATGACTTTTTTTTTTTTTGAAAAAAGGATAAGTGTGTGTGTGTGTGTAGAGAGAGAATGTAAATATGTGGTATCACTTAAATAAGTATATATGGGAAATTTATTATGTTAACTTTGAACATAATAGAGAGACTATTGTTTGTGGGTGGGTATCCAAGCATATCTATTAGTTCTATATTGAACATTGATTCGTAGTTGTATTCCTTTGATAAACAATTTTATGAGTAAATTGCTTATTGATTTTGTAAGGATATCATTTGCCTAGAATGTAAATCTATAAGTAGGGTTTAAAAAAATCTTTTTAAATCTTCAATTTGTTGTTATTATATATAAAATTTTAATAGATGTAAAGTTAGTTAGTTTGGAAATGTAGTATTCTTATGAGTTTCACTTAAGGACCATCTTTATTTCATGTTGGATTTACCTTTTCATATGTATTAAACTTTGTTCAATATGTCATATCCAAGTTTTTAATCATTAGGCCCACTCACGCCTCACATAGGTTAATATTGTTTAGAACAAATAAAAAAACAAAACAATACTCACTTACAAAATCTACATTTTAAACCATGATCATAAATTATCATTTTATGCCATTGATTTCATAATTTAATAACCTAAAATTAGCTAACTAAATATTACAATAAGTTCTATCCAATAATTCATTAGGAAACCTAGTACTTAAGCCATTTTTCATTTAAATTTTTGTTCTTTACTATCCCATGCTTAATTCAAGAGCTATTTTGAAGAGAGACTAGTTTGGATAGTTAATTAGGTGTGTTGTTATCCTCTCACTCAATTTCAATTCCCACTAGTGAGAAGCTTGCCCTTATTGTTACAATTATTTGTTAAGAACTATCATATCCTCTTTTACCCTTGATTTTTTAAACAATATACATGGTTAATTACTTAGCAAAATTTCAACATTATAATTGTCCCCATAAGATTACCTATTACCTATTGAACAATGAATGACCTCAAACTCAATTTTTACAAAATAAAACACCTATTTACTCAAAAATTATTTTTATATAACATATAAAAACCCAAATATTTGAAAAGAACAATATCAACACATTAAGTATTACAACAATTGATTAAGTGATGTATGAGAATGCAAAAACAATAAAGTTGCATAACTTGCTGAGTGAATTAGATAAGATATAAATAAACCAATAACCATATTCGATCCTCTTATTAAACTAAGGTATTTGAGCACTTCAAAAGAGAGACATGATATCTAAAATGCGAAACTTTTATTGACAATATTTGAAGTAGCAAAACCTCTGATTTATTTATATTGATTGTTCTAAGTAAAGTTGTTGTGCATAATAGATTATATCATAGTAATTATTTCCTCTTTTGATAGGAGGAAATTTCATTACAACTTGTCATACGTTTTTTTCATATTCAAACTTCACAAGCATAGCAATAACAACTGTGCATAGCTTTATTGAATTAACTTCATTAAAATTCCAATATTTTTTCTTTAAAAAGTTGAATAAATGTTTTTCTAAAAAAACATATAAATAGTATTCTTGAATAAATTTCATTAAAGTTTTAAACTTTATTCTTAAAAGGTCAATACATATTTTAATTTATTTTTCAAGAAAACCTTACTAAAATCTCTAAAATAAGGATGATACCTATAATGCAATTACAATGTCTAGTGAGATTATTTAATAAAGCATACTACAACTTAAGGGGGGCTTGAAGGATTAATCATAAAATATTTACTTTCATTCAAAGACCCATTCATTGTGGGATTAGACTCATTGATAGGAAGGACAAACTGGTTTGGTCTTGGAATATTGCCACAAGTAAAGTTTCATCAAAATTAGCTTATGAGCCAATGATCAAGTATGGAACTAGTTGATTCTTGGGGGCATCAAATGTCATGGATGTGGGAGGGGGCTCTTAAATTAAAACTTTTCTGCTGGTTAGTTAGATAGAAAATAAAATGCTGACTTGGGATAATTTTATTTGAAGAGGAGGTTCTGGGCCTAGTATATCCTAAAGCCTAACTATGTAAAGAAAATGAAGAAACTATTAACCATCTGTTGGCTTCATGAATGTTTGCATAACTAGTTTGGAGGGAGGTTACAAAATCCTTTAAGATTCCTTATTATTTGTCAAATCTGACTTGTAAAGACTATCTTACGTAATCAATAATTAAACATATTGGTCATAAAAAGCTCCCTCTTTTCATAATATGGGGATTTTGGAGGCACATAAACTCTGTACTATTTGAAGATGCAGAGGTAAATGCTACCCTTGTGGTCTCAAAAATTGTTGGTGTTTATAAAGAGTATCAAAAAGAGCTAACTAAGATGTAAAGGTAAATGCCACCCTTGTGGTCTAAAAAATGGTTGGTGTTTATAAAGAGTATCAAAGAGAGTCAAGTAAGGAACAAGTTAAACATTTTCCAGATCCAACTTTTATTGAAGATGTTCCTATTGACTACTTTGATGGGGCTTCTCATGAGGGATACTGTGGAACAGGAAAGGTTATAATTGTTAACAGAAAATTCTAAAATACCCCCTTTGGATGGGCTGTGGAGAAGGCACTAACAAGTGGGAAGAAATGATAGCTTTATGGGGTTTAATGATATTTGCTTCCAATAAAAATATCATATTGGATACTTTGATGAGGCCTCTCATGAGGGATATTGTGGAACAGGAAAGGTTATAATTGTTACAGAAAATTCTAAAATACCACCTTTGGATGGGCTGTGGAGAAGGCACTAACAAGTGGGCAGAAATGATGGCTTTATGGGGTTTAATAATATTTGCTTCTAATAAAAATATCATATTGGATACTTTGATGGGGCCTCTCATGAGGGATATTGTGGAACATGAAATGTTATAATTGTTAACAGATTTCCAAAATATCACCTTTGGATGGTTTGTGGAGAAGGCACGAACAAGTGGGCAGAAATGATGGCTTTATGGGGTTTAATAATATTTGCTTCTAATAAAAATATCATATAATTGTATAGGTTTGGCAACTCAAAACTTATTGTGGACCAGATTTTGGGGAAGGCAAATCTATAGGTTTCATGTTTGAACCATTGGAAACTCAGGATGAAAGAACTTTTTCAATTTATCTCTTTCAGGGATAATAGTAGCAGATTCTCTATCTAAAAAGCAGTGTTCCAGGGGGAAGCGTTTCCCGCGTTTCCTGCCGGACGTCTTGGGGACTCCTGAGGAAACGTTTCCCCCCACCCATGCCCCTGAGAATATTTTTTTTATGTTTTTCCATTATTTTCACTTTTTGCAATCCCTACTTAGTACTTACTTAGAAAATAAATCAATATATTTGGTATTTACATTGCACAATCATGAATATACCTCAAATGAAATAGTATTTTTGCTATTTTATTTTTTTATTATTATTTTAGGGACATCCCCCGGAATTTCCCTAAAATTTGGGGGTGGTCTCCACATGTCCCGAATGTGCGCTTCCCCACTCCCGCGTCCCCGGGTCCCAAAAACTTGGGGGGACATTGCTAGAAAGGCATAACAGTTGTACATTCTCTATCTAAAAAATTATTGGACAGAAGAAGGACAAATTCAATTTGAAGCATATATGGACCAAACATTGGAAGAAAGAGGCACTTTACAATTTTCATAATGAGTCTTTGTTTTGTTTAAGTATGATAAGAGACATCTCTCTTGTAACTTTGTAATTTGGTTTTGATATTATAGTTTACAATTTTCATAATGAGTCTTTGTTTTGTTTAAGTATGATAAGAGACATCTCTTTTGTAACTTTGTAATTTGGTTTTGATATTATAGTGGAGAGTTGAGTGAATATGAAAGTACATGTAATGTTGATTCAAAATTTTTGAATAACAAGTTATAGTTTGTTTTCCTAGTAAAAATAAAAACATAAAATCTTTACAATGTAACAAGTGGATGTAAGAATACACTCTTAAAACACTAAAACTAACCCATCTGATACTTTAACCTAAGAATACACCGTCTTCTTTCACTCTTTTATTCAATTTTATTTATTTTTTATGATTTTAATCTTTTAGTGAAATTTTTGGGTTTTTTTCTATGATTTTAAGGTTTTTTAAACTATGTTCTTCCGAATAAAACTCAAAATACAAATTTATGGAGAACCTCATACATTTACTTCTCTAAAGATGGCTTCAGATGAAAATATGATAAGAGGAAATGTCTTATCCAAGGAAGGTTTGACATCTATAATGATGTCGCACTAAATTTCAATTGTGAGGGAACCTTTGTCGTTGAACAAAAGAATAGGCCAGGTAGCAAACAACAAGCGTGTTTTAAAAACTTGGAAGCAAACCTGCTAAGACAGCCAACCCTATGGACAAAATAGATTTGAATACAACACTGGTTTTCTTATTAGAAAGTAAGGAAACGGAATTTTGCATTGGAGGAATAACCCTGAAGCAAATCTCGGCAGCAAGTCTGCACTTTAACAAATGCTCAGCTATCGTATCAAGAAAGCCAACTATTAGGCCCTAAATAACTCGATAATGATCGACTACCAAAGGTTTGTTTCGATCAGCACAGAAAAATCCATCAAAAACCCTGGCCGGCCGTCGAATATCCAAAATAACGGCCGGCTTATGGCTGACAATTTAGCAGTCAACACTCAGACAGTAAATCCAAAAGGTTTGATTGATTATTCTTCATGAACCAAAATGTGAAAAGATCGAGAGAGAAGTCAAAAATTTTGTGGGAAATAAACATGAACCATACATACCAGGGACTGGAGAATTCACAGAGCTTCCCTCTGGGGGAGAAAACAATAAGTCCCATTTCCACATCGCAGAGCACCGAGAGCTCGTAAGCTTTCTTGAGTAAACCATTCCTGCGCTTAGAAAATGTAACCTGCCTGCTGATCCTGTTCTCGATTTTCTTCAGCTGGATTTTCCCCCTCCCCATTCTCCTTCTGTCGTCTCCTCTTATTGTCCTACAAGCATCAATCACAGGGTCTCAAGTCAGGGAATCAGAACAATCACCCAGCAGAAAAGAAGAGCGGCTTAAATTAGATCTATTGATACCTTCCAAAGATAGCCCAACAGTTCTAAAATGCAGAAGCTGAAAATCCAAAAACAGGAAGGCCAAACAATAATAATTACAGAAGCATGCTACCTCCCTGTCTCTCGTCCGAAGACAAGGAAAAGCTATCGATCTACTTCTATCAAGTACGGGCCTGTGGGCCTGAATAAGTCGATTTCCAGTACAGTAAAAATATAAAACTGCACAAACAACCAGTACGAAAGACTGGCGAGAAAATGTTGTTACCTAATATCGTCCGAAATCTAAATTCTGCATTCATTTTTGAATGATAAAGAGTACATATCGCTTAAGATGCACTAAATTATATTAGTATCAGATGCCTTTCCGTGACCAGTGTGCTCAAATGGTTCAAAATTTTAACGAAAGTATGAATGGATAAATGTAAATGTGCGTTCGTGTAGAACCATCGTGGTTTTCAGTATCGGATTACATATCGGAAAACGTGAGATCGATATACATTGACCACCTATTTACTGGCCTTTGAGGTTTCAAAGAGGCGAGACAACTTGGCGACCGTGTCCTTTTGGATTTATTTCAGCATGAATTGAAGTTGGCTTTTCAAAGCAACTAGGGAGGAAGTGTACAGCAATATTTCAACATGAATTGATGTTGGCTTTTCTAAGGACCAAAAAAGATTCTGTTTTTCACATTTGAATGGTGGCGTCATGGCATACAATGTTCGATTTTGATGGGCACTTTGCCTGTCATGCAAATACAGTTTATTTTTCTTTTAATGAAACTATTAAATAAAACAATTAATTGTTGGCTTGAACATATAGATCCTCTTTTCACATTGGAATGGTACACGTGTTGTTGGATTCGGATTTTGATTTTGATGGGCATTTTGCTTGTCATGAATTATTTTGTTGGTCAAATACACCATAGTACCATAATTTTTGTACTGAAATGAATATGATTTGGTAGGGAAAAAATATGTAATGAAAAAATATATGAATAATAATAATTGTAATCAAATATACACAGATATATCATAATGTACATTTAAAATTATTGGCTTATTTCTAGACATGTTATTTACAATCAAAATTATTATTTAAAAACAAAATATAATATTTCAATGTACTTGGATAGAGAGTGTAAGAGATAACAACTAGTTATTAATAATTATTTTTATAAGAAAGTGTGAAATTGAATGTTATGGATTTTCTCCTTAATTTTTTTATGGGTTTGTTCATTCACTCTATCAGAATTGGAGCAAGGATAAAACTTTTGCCAAAAACAATATAAAGAGCAATACAAAAATAGGATCAATGACACCGATCCAAAAACTTCAAAAAGAAAAAAAGAGGATACTTTTTATCGAAAACTTACAACAACTTGTCGATGCTTGTTGGATATGGTCCGATCAGTTTCTGAATAACTGAAGATTTGTTCTTCCTTCCCATAGCAGTTTGAGATTAAATAATTAAAATGTAATATTTCAAAATTGGTTTTCAAAATTTAATTTTCCAATGTATTAGAATTACACTTATATTCCACACTGAATTTTCCTACATAAAGACCAATAAAAATTATACTACTATGAAATCCACTATTTTTCTTGTTAACCAATTTGTAAAAATGTTTTCTATAAAATGCATTGTTTTTCTTGTTAACCAATTTACAAAAATATTTTTTTATTTACCTCTATAATTTTTTTAGAGATTTTATAAAATTTATATTTTAGATTTACTACAACATTGTTATGAAAGACTACTACACATATATTTATGATGTGAATAGAAATATTAAAGTATTTCTTTTGAAGGTGGATTGCTATGGTATGATTAAGTGATATTGGAGTTTTTAATATCTAATTTAATTAATATCCATATAAAAGTTGCTTTGTTTATTATCATCTTCACCATATATCCACCCCACTTCCAATTTAAGCTCTTCATATATCCACCCCCACTTCCAAGTTAAGCTCTTCATTGTGATCCAATTGACACTCCAAATGATTAGATCTTTCACAAATACATTCTATCTATTGTTCTAAGAGAGAGAGTCGTGTTTAATTCCTTATTGCTTATCACGATGGGGACGCTCTTTTTTAACGTAGCAACTGAGAGTCATGTTTAATTCCTTATTGTTTATCACGATGGGGACGCTCTTTTTTAACGTAGCAACTCGAAGAAAGCTTCCCAACCTTTCCCTCATCGAGGAAACATGCATGTCTCCAGGCAATTAAATAGTAATTATAACATCATAATACAACGATTCAAACCACAATATGAATTGTGTGTATATATAGAAGTGCATAGGTGTTATGTCGTTAATTGATGGTATTTCCATGTGATACTCCGTGATTTGTTGGCACTTATGTTTTCTTTTTTTACTTCATTTCTAGCTATGGCTTGATTTCATTCAAGCCTACAGGTGACATATATTTCATTTGCCCACAGCTGGCATGTATATGCAATTCATTCCCATCCCTTCTCATAGGTGAGTCCATCTCAGTTTTTTGATGTAAGCCTTGGAGGAGTATGTTTCAGGAGCAATTTGAGGTAGTCAAAATATGTGCATTACATAGTAGTAGTTAGTGTGCATAGAGGCAATTATATCTATCTCCATAAGGGTACTTTAATTTTCACAAATATGACATCATACCAATTAAAAATTAAAAAATAATTTATTATAATAATAAAAATAGTTTAGCATAATAATAATAAATTAAAAATATAAGATTATTATAATAACATGAACTTACATAGATTCATTTTTAAATTTTGGATCTACTGCAAACTATTTTTGAAGTAAAAACCTTACAGAAGAGTGATCAATTAAGGGAATTGGAATAATCATTATATTTTAATGTCTCTTTTTTATTTTAAACCATTTCTCTTATTTATTTTCTTGATCATTCATTAATTTTTCAATTATAATCTTTATATTCTATTTTTAATTTTTTATCGTATTTTAATCTCAAATTTATTTTATAATTTTTAATTCTTTAAATTATTTTTTCTTTATAAAATTAATAATTTAATCTCTTATTTATTATATATTTTAATTATATGAATCATTTTTATCCTTTTAACCTCTCCCTTTTATAAAAACTTGCCAATCCTTGGGTGAATGTGGAGAGGGATGGTGAAACCCTAAGGTGTAGGAAGCGGAAAAACGACAGCGTATTTGTGCTCTAGTGAGCATGGTTTGGTCGTGGCAGGTGTGCGGTGGCCGTGGCTCTGATAGATCTGACGGATCTGGGCAGGGGCCCTCTCCCCAGCAGGACGCCTACGATGGGGACTAGCAACCCCGACATGCCGCAGTCGGCGGGTGATTTGGCAGGCCCATCCAATGCTGAATTGAGTGAAGCTGAGAAAGGACCCACACGGAGGATGGGGCCGGGAGGATGCCTCCCCAAAACCTCAAACATTCCAACGGTGTAGATCAAATCAGAAAAGATCTGGGAAATGATAGAGCAAAGGCGGGAAAAATCCCTAATTGGAAAATTTGTTGGAGTTTGGCCCAGAGAACGGGATCTAGTAACCTGGATCAAAACTACATGGAAACCCAAAGGGAATTTTGACCTACAATTGGGAACCAAAGGCTTTTTCACCATTATTTTCTTCAACATTGAGGATCGTGATAGAATTCTGGAAGGAGGCCCTTATTTATTCTTCTCTGCTGGTTTATACCTCAAACCATGGAATGAAAGGTTTAATCCGGAGACTGAGGACGTAACAGTTTCCCCCGTCTAGATCAGACTGTTCTCCCTTTCATGTGAATACTGGGATATGGAGATCTTGCAGGATATCGGCAATACCATCGGTGAATTTGTAAAAGTGGCAGACTAGACCAAACACCAAAGATATACGGCGTATGATCGGATATGTGTTTATATAGATATGTCAAAAGAACTTCCTAAGGAGATCAATCTAAAATAGGAGGACGAGGAATGGATCCAACCATTGGATTACGAGTAGCTCCCATTCCACTGTTGGCAGTGTCATGTTTACGGGTAGCTGGATAGGAATTGCCATCAGGTAAAGTCTCTCCCCCCTCCTCCTAAAGGCGATCCTACTGGTGAAACGGACAAGGAAGGTTTTATGCAGGTCCGCAATAGGCGAAGGAGTAAACCGGTAGGTCAAAATAGAGTTGTAAAGGAGTCTCGAGGCAAAGGGATTGAATCCAACAATCCCTTCCAGATCTTAGAGGAACAACAGGAAGATGGGGAGACTGGAAAGAATACAGGGGCAGGGAACTCGAAGCAGATGGAAGGAGTAACTGAGGAAATCGAGCAGCGTTAGGAACTAGAAAATATGGTAGAGCCTATAATAGAGGATGGGGATGAGGAATTGGAATAAGGAGAACTTAATCTTGACGAGATTAAGAGAGAATGTGAAAAGAAAGGGAAAGGGTATGTAACTCGAAGGAAATTAGAACTTATTCAAGAAGCAATCATCAATTCAAAAGTCTCCACACAATTAGGTATAGCCTCTGATCCGCAGAAAGGAAGCAAGAGGAAATCCCCGAAGGAAGATTTGAAAAGAGGTCGGAAGACGAATAAGCAAATAATAGCATAAATAGGAGTCAAGTTAATTGAGTTTGGCCAGTACCCGACTATACTAGCAGCTCTCTCTGAAGTCAATAAGGTTAATCAATGAAGCTAATTTATTGGAAATTCAGGGGTTGCAATCACCCCAGGAAAATCAAGACACTAGCAAGAAAGATAAAACAGGAAAAACCAAATATTCTTTTTCTTCAAGAGACTAAATGCAACTCTCAATTTTTGGAGCGAATGAAACAGAAAATCTGGAGAGGAAGTGATTGTATGGCTATTGATGCGGTCGGAATGGCGGGTGGTTTGGCAGTTTTGTGGCAGCCTAATTCACTGTGCATATCGTCTTGGTGGGCTAACCGGTACTCTCTGAGCAGTATGTTCACTGATCGGGTGTTTGGTTCTCAGGGCGACTGGTGAATATCTATGGTCCCAGTGCTTTCCCCCAGAAATCTGCTTTTCTCAATTACTTATCATGGCTGAAGGACCAAGCTACTAAGGGATCATGGATTATAGGAGGGGAGTTCAATCTGATCTCGTACCTTGAGGAAAAAAAAGGGGGGAGGGGGGTCCTAGATAAATTTCAGGAAGGCTTTAGAGATTTCATTGCCCAAAGCCCCCTTATGGACATTGAGATTAGCAATGGCCTTTACACCTAGAACAATAAGCGAGGGGAACTCATCTTGTTGCCTCAAGAATTGACCGCTTTCTGATCACGCAGGATCTTGTCAAAGATGGGGGGAGCCCCACACTTTAGTCGTTCCTTCGGATGGCTTTGACCATTGGCCCATTTGCCTCCAATGGGAATGGTCCAAGGCCTCTTTATTCAAACCTTTCAGGTTTGAGCAATTCTCGCTAGAACATAAGGATTTCAAAGAGCTGGTCGGCCAATGGTGGCAGGAAATTGTCCCACCCAGGGGAACCAGGATGTATCAGTTCCAACAGAAATTAAAAGCTCTAAAATCTAAAATCAAAGCTTGGAATAAAGCGTACTTTGGGCACATTTTTCAGGATAAATCAAAGGTGGTGGCTGAGCTCGAGCTCTTACACAAGAGAGGTATGGAAGAGGGGTGGACTGACGAACTCAAAGAGCACAAATATAATCTTTTGAATCAGCTGTAGGCCAGAGAAAAAAAGGAAGAGATATATTGGAGGAAAAAATCTAAGAACTAGTGGCTTCAGGAAGGAGACAGAAACACAAAATTCTTCCACAACTCTGTGATTCATAACCGACACAAATCCAAGATCTATAAGCTTCGTAAAGCTAATGGTAACCAGGCTGACTCAAGGCAGGAAATTGAAGATGAGCTTGTTCATCACTTTGAAGATATTCTTAAACAGGATCGAGTGGATCGAAGTAACACTATTAGCCAAATAACTAGACAGATCCCCAGACTGATTACCAATGAGCATAATGAGATCCTGAATTAACCTATTACTTTGTAGGAGGTTGAGGAAGCTATGCAGCAGATGGCTTTAGGTAAAGCCTTGGGCCCCAATGGATTCACAACTAATTTCTTCCATTTTTTCTGGGACCTTATTAAACAGGAGGTAGTGGACATTGTGGAAGAATCACACAGAAGTCGTGGAGTCCTGAAAGCTTTTAATGCCACGTTTCTAACCCTTATTCCAAAAGAAGAAGGGGCTGAGGTGCCTAACAAATTTCTCCCGATTGCGTTGTGTAATGTTATCTACAAAATCATCACAAAAGTGGTGGCTAATTGGTTGAAGCCCCTGCTCCTTGTTTTGATCAGACCTGAACAGTCGGGTTTTGTTGAAGGCTAGCAAATTCTTGATGGTATCATCCTTGCTCATGAAACTATCCATTCCTTAAAGACCACTAAGAAACCTGGTATGATGATCAAACTTGATATTGCAAAAGCCTATGATAAATTAAGCTGGCAATATATGAGAAGTATGCTGGAGGCTTATGGTTTTAATGCAGACTCGGTTAGTTGGATCATGAATTTGGTCACTACTCCCTTCTTTTTTATTATGCTTAATGGTTCACCAACTAGGGTTATCCATTCCTCTTGTGGCATAAGTCAAGGAGACCCCCTCTCCCCTTTTCTCTTCATCCTTATGGTGGAAGGGCTTGGCTGTCTTATCCAATCCATGTTGGTGGAGGGGGAAATCAAAGGTCTGAACCTTCATGAGGGAATGATCAAGGAGACTCACCAACAATTTGTGGATTACACTATGTTAATGGGGCACCCTTCAATCCAAGAATCCCATGCCTTTAAAAAGATCCTAAAACGTTTTGCAAAGGCCTATGGGCTTGAGGTTAATCTTGACAAGTTTTAGGTTTTCTTCTTTAATACTCCTTGTGTTATGTAGCGCAACATTCTTCGCATTCTTAGCTTCGCTAAAGGTACCCTACCCACTAAATTCCTGGGGGCTCCACTCACCGAGGGCACTATTCGTGGGATTTCGTGGCAGGATCTTCTGGATCACATGAGAAGCACACTTAATAGTTGGATTAATAGACCGTTAAATTTCCCTAGCCGCCTAACCCTGGTTAAATCTGTCCTACAAGCCATGTTGATTTATCTCTTCTCCTTACTATCTGATCCTAAGTTGGTTCTGAGAGAAATCAGGAGCATCCAACATAACTATCTGTGGGGGGGTAGGGCAGCTAAATCAAAATTTGCTCTAGTCAGATGGGACATTGTATGCTTCTCAAAGGATAAGGGAGGTTTGGGGCTCCGGGATCTGGAGGTGGTCAGCGACATTCAAGGTTCCAAATTATGGTGGAGATGGTGTAACCATAATGATGAACCATGGGCGAAACTATGGCATGTCAAGTATGCCAGGAATTATCCTACCCAACAACTGATCAAATACAATGCAGACATTGGGGGTTCCCATATATGGACGAAGGCGCAAAAAGGGCGGAAGCTGGTTCAGGATCATAGATTTTGGGAAATTGGGGATGGCGAGTTGGCGAACTTCTGGGAGGACTCATGGAATCAATTCCCCAAACTTGGGATTGATCAAAGGTGGCAGAATATAAGGGAACATGGCATGACCAAAGGAAAATCCAAGGTTTGTCATTATTGGACTGCCCTTCTCAAACTTTCAGAACTTGGTTAGATCATCAGTGGTGGACTGGGATTATAAATGAAGATGAAGGCAGAGCTTTTGGGGAATTACTTCAAGAAAGATACATCCGTAAAAGAATTGGACCTGATAAACTCAGATGGGGATGCCAGCAGAAAGGGGTTTTTAGTATCAAGGAGGCATATAAGTTGCGCACTACCAGTGAAGCTGATGATGAAGCTCTGTGGAAAAGATTATGGAAGATGAACCCATGGCCTAAAACTGGGACTTTTTGTTGGCTAATAATTTGGCAAAGAATCCTAACCAGTGACAACCTCAAGAAACGTGGAATTCAAGGGCCCTCCTGCTGTCCCTTGTGCAAAAATAGTGAGGAAACTATAGGGCACTTGCTGGATGGTTGTGAATTTATCTCTTTCCTTTGGGATAGAGGTGCCACGATTTTTTGAAAAAGTGATCGGGCGCGGGGTCAACCTGACCAGACTCTCCGCAATTGGAATGACAAAGCTTTTAACAATCCTATTTTAGCTCTGATCTGGCAGATGTTCCCTTGTATGGTGTGCTGGAACCTTTGGAAGGAAAGGAATGGGAGGATATTCAAGGATAAAAGCAAGCGTAAAGAGGAAGTTTGGTAGACTCTAGTCCATAACATTTAGGAGACCATTAGAACCAGGCAGTGGACCGACGAGGACAGGAATCTCTCAGAAGGGGAATTACGAATTGCTAGAGGATGGGGTCTCAAACGGGATGATATCATGGGGCTGCGAAGACGGGTTGAGATCTGTAAGCCTATCAGCCCCAATTTTTGGTCGCCACTTGGGCAGTTGGAATATAAAATTAATTTCGATGGGGCTTCACGAGGAAATCCTGGGGCTGCTTGTTATGGAGGGGTATGTAGAAATGAGGAAGGGGCAGTTCTTCATGTTTTCTTTGGGAACCTTGGGCACGATACGAATAACTCAGTAGAGCTCAACGACCTCATTCATGGTCTGCTGCTAGTTAATCAAAGTGGTTTATTCCCAGCTACTATTGAAGGGGATTCAAAAATCATCATCCACATGGCCAAAGGTCTGGCGCAAGGGAAAAAGACAGATCATGTCACGGCCAGTTGGCGTCTTTCTCACCGGCTGGATGTCCTGAGTCACCTCGTTCGTACTAATAGCTCGATTTCCTTCCACCACGTTAGGCGAGAGGCTAACAAGGTGGCTGACTTTCTGGCCAACTTGGGTGTTGATAGGATTGGCGGTCACACTTCTGGCTAGATGGCGGATTTCAGGAATAAAGAATGGGCCCCCAAGTGTCTCCAGCTGGCAGCCGAGGACGTTTCCAGAAGCCAACGAGTGGAGGGTGTGCGACGTGTGCCCCTGGCAGTTTTGAGATGGGAGCGGAGGTCACTCGGATGATGAATGGATGATTTGTGCATTAATGCAGAGAAGTGATATGTACCACAGGGTGGTTATTACAGGAATAAAGGCCAAGTATGGTCTCAGGCATTTTTTCAGTCCTTATGCTGGATTTGCTTCGGCTTCAATCTATTCTCATCATGGACCCCATTATTTTGTGTAATAGTGATGGTACACTCCAGGGTATGATCAGTACTTCATGGTACTTGGCCATTTATCTCCCTGACTTCGATATCATACGAAATAGGTCTTTAAATTTGTGCCCCCTGCTGTGTTGGGATCATCTCTGGTTCGAGAGTAATATTGATAGCCCCTGGTTCATAGAGGATATTTGTGTAAGAGTTCCTTCCAGGGTGTGGTTTATGCTTTCGCGTCCCCTTGATTATTGTGTGTTCTTTGTGTGGAGCTCTGCAATGGCTCCCAAACATGATACTGGCGACGTTTCTGGGGTGGGATCTGCTTCTGCCACCCAGAAAGGAAAAAACAAGGCCAAGATTAGGGACCATGGCCCGGGTCAAGTGACTCGGGCTCAACTCCGTGCTCAATCTGACGCTATGTTCTTCCATGAGCGTATCCCTGATCCCATCAGGAAGGACATTGAACATATTGAGTAATAGCCGTGGAATGAGGTTCAGGCCCTCGCTTTCAAAGATGTCAAGAAGGAAGTTGAAGAGTGGGTCATGGATCCCGGCACTACTGAGGGTCGTGCTTCAGCCTACGATACAATGATTATGGTGTATTGGGTTACTAAGAACCTGTTGGCTCACGTACACCTCACGTAGTAATGGAAGGTACCGAGAAATGCAAAGGGGATCATGAACCGGTCAAGGCCTGGAAGGCTCACAACACGGACAATAGGTTAATGCATTGCAAAATCGATGCTATAGCAAAGAAATTGGGCCTCTCGTTCTCCTACTCGGGACTGGATGAGCAAGGGAATTGGGTCTCTGGCAGCAAATCGCCCCAGCAAGGTTTGCCTACTCCGACGGCTGCTGTTCTGCAAAGCGATAATATCTCCTTCAAGAAGCCAACGAGCACTGACGCTCAAGAGAAAGGTGTTGCTTGATGTTTTGTTCTGTCTCTAATAGGTTTTGGGGTTTTAGAAATATCGTCCTTTGGCTCTATTGTCATATCAGTCTGTAATTTGGGTTATTAGTATTGAGTCCTGTTTTGGAAAAGATGTAATTGGGGATATGTAATGGGTCCTATTTTGGTAATGTCTTGATGGAATGAGGAGGAGGTTCGGCACCATGGACTCTCGTCTGGTTGTTTTCTGGGTAGCACATCTATTTGTAATTTTTGGGTTTCAGATCTTTGACCAACTCCGCTGTAAGCATGACATATATCATTTTGCCATGCAGTAATATAATGTCTTTTTATTTACAAAAAAAAAACCTCTCCCTTCTATATTATTATGATATCATCACATTTTAGTTGATTAATATTTAATTTTTAAATATATTTTACTATCTTATCCTAAACTTATTATTATTATTTTATTTATATATATAATTCTTTTAAAGTATTTTAATGATGTTAATTCCACCTACATAAAGCCGACCAAAGACCGCTCCCGCAAATCAAGGATATTCTAGCAAATATATATATATATATATTATTGATTTTAAATATTAATATACATTATTTTATTCATTCAATTCAAAATATCTTGATTTTATCTCAATTTATTATTTTATGGTATTTTATTCATGCTCTCATTTTAATTTTAATTTATTTAATATTATTTTAATTATGTTTTCTTAAGTAAGATCAAGATCTTTATATTAATACAAAAAAAAAAATAGCATGTACAAAATTCTATACCAGAGTTGTTTAAAATAAACAAAGATAACAAAATTGACTAAGGAAAGATGTTCAAACTTGCCCTTAAAGAGGAAACTAGGTATGTGACACCCCCTCACAAAACAATTTTTACTTGAAGTAAAAGATTATTATTTTATTTTATTATTTGAGTTATTAAAACTCACAAAGTTGTAACTTATTATTATTATTTTTAATAAAAGAAATAAACATGGGAGAGGATCAATTGAATGAGGGGACACCACCTACTACTATGGACAAGAGATACCACAAGCATTTAAAATAAACCAATCAATCCAAGTGGAGACCTCAACACTCCAACAAGATCCACAAAAATAGGATCTCAGGATTTACTTGCGATTAGGTTGGTGATGGCACAAGACCTAGGCAAATACTATAAAGAGGGGCACTGAGAGAGCATCAAAGATGTTGTGCAAAGGGAGTACCATTATGTTGGAGCATTTTTGTTGAGCCCTCTTATTTGATAAGTCCATCAATTTTACTGTTACAGACTCCAAGGTAGGAGTGCTGCGTTGCAGTAGTGCTGGTCCATTAGTTGAGGTGGTGATCCAGCTCAGGGGTGAGATTTAGGGAAGCCCAGTGTTAGCACCCCAAAAAATCTTGTGATTAATTGTCTTCTGACACCATTAATCGCCTTTGGGCAACATAGACAGTGAAAAATAGAACACTTTTCATGGTGGGAGGTTTTTGAGCTTGGTCGAGAAAAAGAAAATTTGCCCTCAGTTGCAGACACCATGGTCGCAAAAGAAAAATGGTCCTAAATGTTGGTGAAATAAGTCTTTTTGAGGGGCCTAGAGGATTCTTAACCTAAGTCAAAAATGAAGAAAGGCTTTGATTTAGCCAAATAATAAACTTTATGAAGAAAAACGTTTATTCCATAAATTTGGGCATTATGGAAAAGGTTTTAATTTTTATAATTTTTTGGCCAAAGTCAAAAGATTATGAAGAAAAGGTCTTGATTTTTTATAATAGGGGTTTTAATTTTACAATATGGACTAAAGTGAAGACTTTACGAAGAAGGCTATTATATAAAAAATAATGTGAGCAAAAGCTTCGATTAAAGGTGGAGCAAAAAGATGTTAGCGCCCAACACCAAGGGCTTACCAAGGAGCCAAGAGCCAAAGCAAAGGGGCCCCATGCACCCTTATCATCCAAACGCCAAGGTCGAGGGCCTCTCCATCATTTGTTACTTGAAATATGTGGAAACACATGGGATATATGAAAACCAAAGAGCTCATTCTCCCATTGCATGTGGGATAAGTCCCCAGCAATTACAAAATAAAAAGAAATATAAGCGACGAGTCAATGGTCCACGCCAACATCACATGACTAAAGTGCTTGGAGATGGGGTAGAGTGTGATGAGAAACCCACCATCGTACGTGTCAACTTTTGGAAGCATCGCATGCATGAAAGTGGTATTACAAAGCTGGGGCGATACCATCGTTGGAGATTGAGGTTGTTTGAGGGATTATAAAAGGTAAAGTGGCCCTATTTTGGTGATTTGTTATTTTCTGACCGAGTATCCAACTCTCAAAACCCTAATGCCTTTCCTCCAAGAGCCATAAAGTCTATTACGACGCGAGGGGCCTAAATTGGTGCTGTCGCCATTTTTCTGAAGCAAATTGATAGTGTTTCTTCTTCGTTTTTTCTCCATGATGAGTTGGTTGCGCAATATATACTCACACATTTGAGTGGCATTAATTTGTCAAATCTATCAACCCTATCCCAGCATGGTGATCTCTCGTCTCTCTCATACCCATGCTCAGTAGCGCCAGAGTTTGTGATGTTGGACGAAGGAGGAGGACGTGCCTAGGGTTTGGGCTCCAAGCTGTGCCCAAAGAATGGTACGATTTGGCCATAAACGTTGCCCACTAGAATAGAAAAGAAGACGTTGAGTTTCGACCAAATCAAGGGTCGTGGAGGCAGTTGCAGTTAGCCTCCATTAGAGTGTTGTGCAGCAGAGGGCATGTAAGTCCTGGTCAAAGGATTTGGTCGCCTGTATAGAAGGCGAGGAAGGTGCATCCAAAGAATACACAGTAGCTATCAAATGTGCAACAATTAGGGATGGAAATTCTCTACGTAATTTCTTGAATGTCGATAATGAGCATCACATGGATTTCAAGGAATTCCAAGACTATTTTCAATGTCTGGATCTGGTTATTAGAGAAGACCCCAGTCAAAATAAACTTTTGGTGGGAAGAAGCCTTTATCCCAACTAGAACTCGCCAAACGAATATCACAAGCTCAGCCATGGAACCATTGAAGCTGACGGATTTTTCTGAGACCCACAGCTAAAGGTTTGGTGTTGATCGTAGATTTGTCTGTCGAAACATTTTATGAAAGCGTGCCATTGCTAATGAAAGTTATAGGATGGCAGGGAAGGATTGTATTGGTACTTAAGACAACTAAATGTGCAGCCATTGCTGAAAATCGAGCCAGAGATTCCCTAGTGGCTCAAAAAACAAAGGTTGGACATAGCTAGGAATTTGTCATTTGCTTAGTCCTCGATATGTAGTAAGATGCCTTGGTCCAGCTCCTGGAGGGGTCGAGAGAACGCACCACTTCTCATAGACAAAGAATTCGTGTATTGTGTCTGCTAGGTGGTGTGATACCAAAAAGACAGCAGTATAAAAAATGATTTGAAGGTGCTACTAATGTAGAGCATGTGTTCTCATGGGCCGTTGTGGTAAAAAAATGAATGATAGACGTAAACTCAACCACAGAGTTGGGCTAAAATGACTTCATATCCATACCATTGTAGGACTGCAGTATTCATGGAGGGACGAGAGATATTTGGCAGCAGTTGAGGAGCTTTAACCAGAGACCGCATTCCAGCACTTACAGGTGGAAGATAATCTCATCATTTCAAGCAGTCAGTTAATGGGAGCTGGGTGATTCTTGCCATTTCAGCTATGTCCTAGTCCTGCAAATGGTACTAAAGAAAGCCTAATCATTTCTATAGCTATTATACCACTTGGAGTGAAGCTCAACGAAGCCTTGGGGGTAATTTTAAAGGGTTAAATAATGTAGCACCTGGCATTTGAAAGACAAACAGAAATGAAGAGTTCAGAGTTGGAGGAGCAGCCACCTGGAGGACATCTATAATATCTTCTGTCTTTTGTTTTGTAATAAATTTGTCATTTACTGAAAATTACTGCCGGATGTAAAAAGCAGTCACGATTTCTCTTAAATTCTGTTTTGAAAAGTTAGGTGGCAGAGTTGTATTGATGATCTGTCACTAAATTTGTAACCATTTGCTGTTAGGATTAGGTCGACTATGAATCTCAGGATAGCTATATATTCATTGTAGTAGAAGGACTAAGGGTGAGTGAATCATTTGGCTGAAGCCTAGGAGAGCTCAGCTCTGTTTTTTGAGATTTTATTGTTAATACATCAGCAGTGTTTGAGGCTAGGTTATTTTGCAGAGATTTCTTGTGTCATCTTTCTTGCAGTCTGTCTTTTCCTTTCCCATGTTAATTTGTTTATCTTTCTTTGTTTTTCATTCTATTAAATTTCTCTCATGCTTGGATAAGTGTAGCATTGGAATGGGATTCATAGAAATAATGCCTTGTACCTTTCATTTTTGGCATTTCACCACCAGTTTCTGCTAAAGTTGGCATAGGATTCATCCGTGTTAGATACCCTATGCTGATGGACTGTTCATTCTTCTTCTGTTTCACCCCTTAAAGCTCTCTGACTGTGCGTGGGTGGCTACCTTGCCTCTGTTTAGATATCTTATGCAGCTGCACTGTATGTGTTTTATGATTCATCTTTTGACTCCATTTCCCAACAATTCTCCTCCTGATTCTCTTACCAAGCTTTTAAATAATTTGTTTCAGCAAAAATATGATCCTCTGCACCTATTTTTCATTGAATATCTTAAATGTTGAATGCTGGTATGTTTCTTCATTATTGACAATCTTGATGATTTCTAGCTTTCTGTGAGTTAAAGAGAGAGCCCTCTCTGTTTGTGTTAGGTCAGAAATGCAGACTAAAGACTCATTAGTGGTTACCCAGAATTACTCTCTCCACAACCTAGGGGGTCAATTTTGGTGTTAACAAATTGGCGCCGTTGTTGGGGAAGAGATTGTTTCACAATCCCTGGGAGAATGACAAAGTTCAGATCTAAATGCTGATGGTGAACAACAGTCAGACATCAAGAAGGTTGTATCATTCACCTGGCGACTCCACTCAGAAGATTTCCAGTGCAAAGGTGACTCCACTGGGAGGATCAGTGACTCCATATCAGAATTTGAGATGTTGAATGTCTCATGGCGACTCCACATTCAAGAAACCCAGCAGCCCATTGTTTCATAGGCTAGTCTCCTCAATCTTCAAATCAGAATTTGCAGCTTCAATGTTTCAAGATGACTTCATTATCAAGAAGGTATGCTCCTTTAAGCAGGTCTCATATTCCTAGTTTTCCAAATCAGATCCCTAAAGTAGATTGGCAAACTTATTTACCTAAATTCAGTGATGAAGATCATGACAATGCTGCTTTGCATTTGATCAAGTTTCATATACATGTACGCAAGCTGAATATTAGGTTTCACGAGGACTGTCTTATGAAAATGTTCATGGCTTCTTTAGAGGGCAAAACAAGGGATTGGTATGAAGGCTTGAAACCTGGCAGTTTGTTTTCTTTAAAATATTTTCACACGGCATTTTATGAGCATTATAAAGAGTATTTTCTATCTTTGTCTTTAGTGGAAGATTGCTGTGATCAGTTTGAAGATTTCATACAGTATCTTGAAAGCATTAATGAAGAGCTGGAAAGTATGAATGATGAAGACCTGTATGGGGCATTTTATCATTTTTCTTCACAAGTCCATAGTCAGGACATTCAAGAAAACTCTCAAGACACAGTTACACCCTCAGCTAAAAATAAAGAAAGCAGTAACCATGTAGATGATCTTTATATCTCTTCTCCCGAGGTGGATGAGAAGTGTCCTCAGTTTTGTCAATCATCTTGTGTTTCTGAAGAATATCAGATCAGTCCCATTTTATGTCATATTATTTCAGAAGCTGGTGGTCTAGAGGTACCTATCTTGTTGGATTCACTTGAAAGACAACACCTTGGTGGTTCTCTTGGAGCACAAGGAGTAGATCAGATCTCAGATGATGCTGCTGATTTTTCATTAGACAAGAAAGATGAGCATATCTCTCACAGTGTTTCCAAAATTTCTCCTCTGTCTGAAGATGAAATAGATCAGCTCCTGAGAGGTCTCGGTACGACCCCAGTTAAGTCAGATTTGCAGTGCTCACACAGTCCAATATATGTAAGTGAAATTTCCTCTATTTTTGAAAATGTAAATATGAATTTAAAAGAAGACAGTCATAATGATCTTTTGAAGGAACCCATGGGTGATGATGATTCTCTACAAACAAATCAGCTATTAAACAACATTTTCTTTCATCAAGAAGATAGGACTGTCATATCTAATGATCTGGAAGAGTATTTGCTGTTCGAAGATGCTTTAGATTATAATATGAAGGAGTATGAACCTGAGACGGATAGCATGCCAAAAAGAGAACTCGAGTTGCTCATGCTCGAGGAAGGAACAGTCAACACTCAAGCAGCAGAAGGTCAC
The DNA here is from genome assembly GCA_027924585.1 of Larix kaempferi. Lineage (NCBI taxonomy): Eukaryota > Viridiplantae > Streptophyta > Pinopsida > Pinales > Pinaceae > Larix > Larix kaempferi. The sequence goes on along the minus strand of BSBM01000338.1, from coordinate 19,537,116 downwards.
AATTCCCTATGCATTCTCAGGGATCGACAACCAAATATTCTTGCGGGTAAAATTGAAAAAGGTACTTGCAATTTTGTTAAATCTCAGGACATGGCAATGTTTCAGATTATTAAAGATCCTTATGCCAATTTGCTTCAGTCTAAAAGGGAGATGAATTTTCTTGCTCTTGTGGGACATGAGCTCATTATCGGTGGATGTTTGGAGTGGTTTGTCTTTTATCTTCTTTGCTTGCTTAAGGAGAGTGTAAGCAAGGTCCAAGCAACTGGCCGGTTATTATATTGGCTTCACTGGCACTTTTGTGTCATTTGATTCAGCAGTTGCATTTCAGAGAAGTAGGGTAGGTAGCAGGAATAAGTTTGCTCAGCAAGCAATTTTCAGTATGTACAGTGTTATTTTTTCAGTTTGCGGCACGATTCAGAAAATTTTAGTATGTTTTTAATTTCGGCAGTTAGCGGTTTTCAGTTTTGGTTTTCAGATGAAGAGCAGGTTGTAGTTGTCAAGGTTGGGAACCACCCAATGGATCAAGTACTTGGTCTACGGGTTCTTTGCTACTTCGCAGGGAGGATAGCATCCCCGGTTGGAGCCAGTTGTTAGCACCGCAAAAAATATTGTGATTAATTGTCTTCTGACAGCATTAATCGCCTTCGGGTAGCATAGACAGTGAAAAATAGAACACTTTTCATGGCGGGAGGTTTTCAAGCTTGGTCGAGAAAAAGAACATTTCCCTCAGTTGCAGACACCATCGTCACAAAAGAAAAATGGTCCTAAATGTTGGTGAACTAAGTCTTTTTGAGGGGCCTAGAGGATTCTTAACCTAAGTCAAAAATGAAGAAAGGCTTTGATTTAGCCAAAGAATAAACTTTATGAAGAAAAACGTTTATTCGATAAATTTAGGCATTATGGAAAAGGTTTTAATTTTTATAATTTTTTGGCCAAATTCAAAAAGTTATGAAGAAAAGGTCTTGATTTTTTATAAAAGGGGTTTTAATTTTACAATATGGACTAAAGTGAAGACTTTAGGAAGAAGTCTATTATATAAAAAATAATGTGAGCAAAAGCTTCGATTAAAGGTGGAGCAAAAAGGTGTTAGCACCCAACACCAAGGGCTTACCAAGGAGCCAAGAGCCGAATCAAAGGGGCTCCATGCACCCTTTATCATCCAAATGCCAAGGTCGAGGGCCTCTCCATCGTTTGTTACTTGAAACCAAAGAGCTCATTCTCCCATTGCATGTGGGATAAGTCCCCAGCAACTACAAAATAAAAAGAAATATAAGCGACGAGTCAATGGTCCATGCCAACATCGCATGACCAAAGTGCTTGGAGATGGGGTAGAGTGCGATGAGAAACCCACCATTGTACGTGTCAATTTTTGGAAGCATCGCATGCATGAAAGTGGTATTACAAACTACTTTTGAGCTGGGTCGATACCATCATTGGAGATTGAGGCTGTTTGTGGGATTATAAAAGGTAAAGTGGCCCTATTTTGGCGATTTGTTATTTTCTGATCGGGTATCCAACTCTCAAAACCCTAATGCCTTTCCTCCAAGAGCCATAAAGTCTGTTACGACGCGAGGGGCCTAAATTGGTGCTGTCGCCATTTTTCTGAAGCAAATTGATAGTGTTTCTTCTTCGTTTTTTCTCCATGATGAGTTGGTTGCGCAATATATACTCAGACATTTGAGTGGCGTTGTTAATTTCTCAAATCTATCAACCCTATCCCAGCGTGGTGATCTCTCGTCTCTCTCATACCCATGCTCAGTAGCGCCAGAGTTTGTGATGTTGGACGAAGTAGGAGGACGTGCCTAGGGTTTGGGCTCCAAGCTGTGCCCAAAGAATGGTATGATTTGGCCATAAACGTTGTCCACCAAAATAGAAAAGAAGACGCTGAGTTTCGACCAAATCAAGGGTCGTGGAAGCAGTTGCAGTTAGCCTCCATTAGAGTGTTGTGCAACAGAGGGCATGTAAGTCCTGGTCAAAGGATTTGGTTGCCTGTATAGAAGGCGAGGGAGGTGCAACCAAAGAATACATGGTAGTTGTCAAATGTGCAGCAATTAGGGATGAAAATTCTCTACGTAATTTCTTAAATGTCGATAATCAACATCACGTGGATTTCAAGGAATTCCAATACTATTTGCAATGTCTGGATCTGGTTATTAGAGAAAACCCCAGTCAAAATAAACTTTTGGTGGGAAGAAGCCTTTATCCCAACCAGAACTCGCCAAACGAATATCGCAAGCTCGGCCATGGAACCATTGAAGCTGACGGATTTTTCTGAGACCCACAGCTAAAGGTTTGGTGTTGATTGTAGATTTGTTTGTCGAAACATTTTATGAAAGCGTGCCATTGCTAATGAAAGCTATAGGATGGCAGGGAAGGACCGTATTGGTACTTAAGACAACTAAATGTGCAGCCGTTGCTGAAAGTCGAGCCAGAGATGCCCTAGTGGCTCAAAAAAAAAAGGTTGGACATCGCTGGGCATTCGTCATTTGCTTAGTCCTCGATATGTAGTAAGATGCCTCAGTCCAGCTCCTGGAGGGGTCGAGAGAGCGTACCACTTCTCATAGACAGAGAATTCGTGTATTGTGTCTGCTGGGTGGTGTGATACCAAAAAGACAACAGTATAAAAATTGATTTGAAGGTGCTACTAATGTAGAGCATGTGTTCTCATGGGCCATTGTGGTAAAAAAATGAATGATGGACATAAACTCAGCCATAGAGTTGGGCTAAATTTTTTTCATATCCATACCATTGTAGGACTGCAGTATTCATGGAGGGACGAGAGATATTTGGCAGCAGTTGAGGAGCTTTAACCAGAGACCAGATTGCAACACTTACAGGTGGAAGATGATCTCATCATTTCAAGTAGTCAGTTAATGGGAGCTGGGTGATTCTTGCCATTTCAGCTACGGCCTAGTCCTTCAAATGGCACTAAAGAAAGCCTAATCATTTCTGCAGCTATTACACCACTTGGAGTGAAGCTCAACGAAGCCTTGGGGCTAATTTTAAAGGGTTAAATAATGTAGCACCTGGCATTTGAAAGACAAACAGAAATGAAGAGTTCAGAGTTGGAGGAGCAGCCACCTGGAGGACATCTATAATATCTTTTGTCTTTTGTTTTGTAATAAATTTGTCATTTACTGAAAATTACTGCCAGATGTAAAAAGCAGTTAGGATATCTCTTAAATTCTGTTTTGAAAAGTTAGGTGGCAGAGTTGTATTGATGATCTGTCACTAATTTTGTAACCATTTGCTGTTAGGATTAGGTCGACTATGAATCTTAAGACAACTATATATTCATTGTAATAGAAGGACTAAGGGTGAGTGAATTATTTGGCTGAAGCCTAGGAGAGCTCAGCTCTGTTTTCTAAGATTTTATTGTTAATACATCAGCAGTGTTTGAGGCTGGGTTATTTTGCAGAGATTTCCTGTGTGATTCTTCTTGTAGTCTGTCTTTTCCTTTCCCTTGTTATATTGTTTATCTTTCTTTGTATTTCATTCTATTAAATTTCTCTCATGCTTGGATAAGTGTAGCATTGGAATGGGATTCATAGAAATAATGCCTTGTTCCTTTCATTTCAAGCATTTCACCACTAGTTTCTGCTAAAGTTTGCATAGGATTCATCCTTGTTAGATGCCCTATGCTGATGGACTATTCATTCTTCTTCTGTTTCACCCCTTAAAGTTCTCTGACTGTGCGTGGGTGGCTACCTTGCCTCTGTTTAGATATCTTATGTAGCTGCAGTGGATGTGTTTTATGATTCATCTTTTGACTCCGTTGCCCAATAGTTCTGATTCTCTTACCAAGGTTTTAAATAATTTGTTTCAGCATAAATCTGATCCTTTGCACCTGTTTTTCATTGAATATCTTAAATGTTGAATGCTGGTCTCTTTCTTCATTATTGACAATCTTGATGATTTCCAGCTTTCTGTGAGTTAAAGAGAGAGCCCTCTCTTTTTGTGTTAGGTAAAAAACGCAGACTAAAGACTGGTTAGTGGTTACCTAGAATTACTCTCTCCACAACCTAGGGGGTCAATTTTGGTGTTAACACCCAGGTTCTCTATGGTTGGGAGGAATTTATACCTCTCTGCTGTGATCCCGTTCAACACAGTTTTCTTTCTGTTCAAGTAAGTATATTCTAAGTGGTGTTGATAATTAGTTATAAATGGAGTACAGTATTTTAATGGCAGAATGATGCTGCTCTCCTTTTATATTGTATCCGATGTATTACCATAACGAGGACCTTCAATTTTGGTTCCCATTCCCCCTTTATATTCTGCGATTCATTCTTACGATAGAATATATTTATAAACTGTCGCTTCGGTCACTGTAGATTATGTTTATTATATTTACACTGTCGATTTGTTTTGTCAATTCATTTTTCACTGTGGATATATATTTATAAACTGTGGGATCGGTCACTGTAGATCATGTTTATTATATTTAAACTGTCGATTTGTTTTGTCAATTCATTTTTACTGTGGATATATATTTCTAATATGTCGGATTGGTTACTATAGAATATGTTTATTATATCCACACTATCGATTTTTTTTTTCCAGATCTGTCAATTCTTTCTTACTGCAATCTTCTTCTTGGTAACACGCTGCTGCATTTTGTTTAAACTTGAATGTATGTACCCTGTCGAGATGGGAGAGGATGGCTGGGTCGAGCATGATCCCAATCCCCATTACAAATATATATTTTTTTGTTAAAACGTGGCTGGGGTTTGTTTAATTTGAGTGCATGTATCCGGTCGAGATGGGAAAGGACGACTTAACCGAGCCCGATCCCAATCTTTACCTTCCTCGCAGTCTTAATGCCGAGTTCACCATACTCGGTTGCAACTAAGAGTTTCACCCATGTTAAATTTCCAGCTCCGGTATTTGCCAAACGTTCTTTGTGGTCTCTGTAATGTTGATCCCTGTAGTTACAAAATGTTTTCTTTATGGCCTCGGAAAGCGTTGTTTTTGAAGGTGCAAACGCTGCGGTTGACAGTATGGGATCACCGTGTCGGACTGCAAACTTGCAGCTAGCCGAGCTACCAACATTCTGTGTTGGCATGTTCGGCGTTCAACTACCTGGATGCCAACGCATCACCATCAGCGTCCAAACCTGTGTGTTAATTTATGTTTGGGAACCTCCGTTTTGGCAATCGATCTGCCAACGACCTCCTGTAGACGTGTTCCTACTCGGTGATATCCAATTCAGTTGGATGATTGCAATGTGCATAGTTGCGTCAGGATCCGTTCGATTGTGTATTACGTTCAGTAAATAAATACCAAACTTTATGTTACATCTCCTTCGTTTGAGATATATGGCATAACCTTATATTTTCGTTTCGATTTATTTTATAATCCTGTACGATATGAATTTATAGTTATATGGTTTCAGTTTATGAAATATATTTAGGTTTAAAATGTTTAGATTTCATTTGTCTAACTATGATACTTTATCATTATACAACGTATGTAAATAATTAGATTGCATATTGTATAACTATAATGTGTCCATATTATGAAAGGTATTAGAATTTAAATACTTTTATGAAATGAATTTTATATTGCTCTAAAGTTAGGAAATGCATTTATAACTAAATGATTAGATTTCAATGGAATAATTATGATATTTTATCATTATGCAATGTATGTAAATAATTAGATTGCATTTACCTAACTATAATGTGTAAACATTATGAAAAGCATTAGGATTTAAATACTCATATTGCTTCATGATTATGAAATGCTTTTGGGTTTGAGTTTTACAAATAAGATTATATTGACTCATCTATTTATTTTGTTTCATAATTAACCTATGTAAGTGTTAGTTTTTCATCATTTAATTCAATATGATCTAGGATCTTAACTGAGAGAACAATATGTTGTTAAGATCCTAGTGGGCGACCTTCACTAACACCTCGGGTTTTGGTGTAACAGTTCGTATCATTTCGTATTAGTGCCTCCACCCAGGTTCAAGTCACAGAGCCGGTGGCAACGTCGGCATTGCAGTGTTCGTCCGGGGCTCGTACGGCTCAAAGGGGACACCAGCGTACGAGCGCACATCCAGCCCAGAGATTGGACTGCGGATCGTGGTGGGATGTTAAGATCCTAGTGGGCGGCCTTCACTAACACCTCGGGGTTTTGGTGTAACAGTTCGTATCACATGTACAACATATAAAAAACAAAAGACAAGAGATAAAAAAGAATTTCACCAGGGAAAACCAAGAAGATGAAAAACCCCGCAACTTCCTCAAAGATAGAATGAGCACCAACACAAAGATCACAAAGATCAAACCCCACAACAAGAGATAGTCTCCTACCATCTGCTCCTCCTCCACTTGTGCACACTCCTCCTCTCTCTCACTAATGCGAAGTGAGTGAGTGAGTGAATGGATAGAATGAGAGAGACACACTCTCTATTTATACAATGACTTGACTTGCCTTTTACTCTAACTGGGCCGACTTCCTAAGGAATCCTAATAACCCATCCACATGTCACTGGGACGACCCCACTAGGGTGTTCTAATAACCCTTTGACCCACACAACTCATACAAGGCCGACCCCACCAAGGTGTTCTAATAACCCATCAAATATAAGTTGCGACAGTTACAATAATACTTGCGACAGTTGCAAATACAAATGATGGCACTTCCAATCGGAGGAATAATACATCTCTGTTGGGGATACAATAAAGTACAAATGTAATACATACAATATACAAGTGAATATCTTCCGAAGTTGCAAATACATCAACACTCCCTCTTAACTAGGAAGGTATTCTCTTGACACAAGTCATCAATACATATAGGCACAAGTATTCAATACTGGAGATGGATGATCGTCACTGGATCACTAGAGCATCATCGTCACTACTGCTGTACTCTTCATCTCGACCACTGGTGCTATCTCTCAATTCTTCTCATCATAAGAAGTTCTACAGAGCCATCCCTTTTTCATGCTGGTTGTAGGCCTAACCTCCTGTAGGTCTGTGAGGCACCTGCAACAATTAATTAACAAGAATACGCGAAATAGCAGAAATGACAGAACTCAGAATCACTTTTGTATTGATCACAGGCCATGTTAAATATTGTAACTTCAAAGAATATTATATTTGTACTTTATTATTCCGGAGATGTTTCATTCCTCCGTGAAGATCTTATTGTATATCCGGAGATGTTTATTCCTCCGTCGGAATGTGGTAACTCGGGTTATTAGACTTCCCTAGTAGGGGTCGGCCCTGTATGTGTTATGTGGGTCAAAGGGTTATTAGACCACCCTAGAGGGGTCGGCCCAGTTAGTTGTAGTGGGGTATTCAACCTATTGGTTAAATACGAGCCTACGTGTACTTGTGTAAAATACATATCAGAGTAGTGTATAAATAGAGGAGGTGTGTTCCTCATTATACACACTCACTCACTTGAGAAAGGCGCATTTGTGGAGGAGAGGTCTGCTATGGAGGAGAAGGAGCTTATGCTCAGGGTTTGCATCTTTGTATATTGCTGGTCATCTATATTGAGGAAGCTTTGCTGGGTTTTCTACCCCATGAGGGTTTCCCAGGATAAATCTCTGTCTCTTGTGTTTATGCTATGCTTGTTGTTTCTTCAGTGATCCTGTATATGCTATTATTGTGAAATGGAATGTAATGCTGCTATTTTATGTCTTAGCATATTGAATTTTTAACATGGTATCAGAGCTAACCTGAAGGAAGACAAGGTATGGCACTAAAGACACTTGCTTTACTTACGACAATTTGAAGGTTAGGGTTTTACATAGCAAAAACCAATCATCGTAGCACTTTCGCTATAAATCCGTTTTGGCGAAGTTTTCGGATCTGAAATTGTTACAGGACGAAGCTAAGATCTCCAGGTACCTTGTGTCCAAAGGACAACCTCTAATTCGTTGTACTTTGTGATTTATGATCTGTACAATATAGGGTTTCTGCCTCTTCCAGATCTGAGTCAAAATCAGGTGACCTTGGGAAAAAGGTCATAACTTGGGCTAGGAAGCTCCAAATGAAATTTCATGAAAAGTGACAGGTAGTACACAGACTGTACTATCTCAGAAAACATTTTCAGAGGCCGAAGTTGAACCAGTGACACGTGGCACGCCGTACAAGTTCACTCTCCTGTATTATCCCATAAACAGGTCACGTTGCGACATTTGGCATAACTCTCTCTCAGAACATCCAATTGAGGTCAGACCTGTCAGGATGGAAAGCTAACAGGTCAGGCTATCTCAGAAAAGTTTTTCAGACCCTGTGGATCAAAAATTTCGGAGTTACACCAGAAACAATCAGGTACATATTTCTGTCAAAACAGAATTATTTTTTGGTACCTTCATTCATGGCTTCCGAAATTTAGGGCTTTGAAGAAAGTTGGAATTTTTGTAATCGGAGACCACGGCTGGATGCTACTCATCAAAATAGAAATTTAGAGACCAAGATCAGAATTTTTGGTTGGGCAGAAGGCCGGGCTTGATTAGACCCTAGTTCGGGACTTTGATCAGAAAAGTGGAAAATTAGGGCTTCTGTAAAAATGGGAATTTTTGAAATCTGTGACCACGGCTGGAAGCTCCTCAGAAAAATAGAAGCTTAGAGCTTTGGTTCAAACTTTTTGATGGGGCAAAAGAGTGGGCTTCATCAAACCCCAGTTCAGGGTCACGTCCAGTGAATCCGAAAGTTTCAAAGGCAAAATTGAGGAGTAAAACTTTGCAGTTTTCAAATTCTAAATATATCAGTTTGATCAGCTCATCAAGGCGCATATTTCTATCCTTTCGGAAGTCTGAAATTCAAAGTTTGAATTTTTGGGGTTTCTCTGACAAACCCATATCCAGCTCCAGGTCCAGTTCTTGCAAATCAAGTGGATAGGGTTAATCCTAGAAGAAGATGGATTGGTCACCTACATAAGTGAAGGAGTTCATGTTTCAGAGGGAGATGAGGCTAAGGCTTTACATAAGGAGATTACAAGCGATCTCGATAGGTATGACTCATCAAGGTATGTTTTGAGATTTGTTCATGATTAAGTTTATGGTATGTTTGTCTTCATGATTATTACAGTTAGTACAATCTTGATTTTAGATTTGTTGTATCACCTTAACAAAATTATGAATGCATGATAGAAGATATTCATTGGTTAGGGTGTTGACACTTATGATTGTACTAATGCATTATGGTGTTGTGTGAGGTTGAGGTTGTTTGCTAACAAGATACAGGTACATCACAAAAGACAAATCAGGCTTCATGACCATGAAAACATGAAGACAAAGACTCATCCATAATCTTTGTTCTACTTACGAGGTATGTATGACTTTGTTATATTATGCTTAACCCATGAGACATGCAGGTTCTAGCTCAGGATCTCTAAATCATTGAAGAGGTTGTTTAGGTATGTTGTACATAACCAAGTAGGTATACTAATCCAGGTATGTTTCCCATGAATCTTACCTTGTGTTAGGATCCCTTATATAAGTATACTTGGAATGATTGGTTATGCTCATTCATAAAGTTAGTAATCAAGGGATTATGCATATTATATCTCTTATCAATGATATGCATGAGTAAAAGAAGACTTCCGTGAAATCTTGAATACTAATGTTTATTAACTATAATCATGACTATACGTTTTCAAGATTATTTAGTACTATAATGTTTTGATAGCATTTAGAATATACTAATGAGTGTATGTTTGTGTATGAGATCATGAGGATGACTCTTGAGCATGCACAGTGGTACAGAATGAATAGAAGTTCAAAAGACATACAGAAGATCAAGCGGGAGGCAGCCACACAAACATAAAAGATAAGTATTTGAGTTGCTATTTGAAATAGTAATGATATTGCCTGCATGCATATTTGTATTCCTAGAATATATAATGCTGAGTGTAAACATTCATAGAGCATTGAACAGTATACAACTAATGTGCATATGCTTGGACAAACATTCCATTGTTGCTTGTCTAGAATGAAACCTCTTTGCTGACATGCTGAGAGTTGTGCACACTCTCGATAGTATGTTCTGGTAGAGATGGAAGGCATCTAGATAGCCACTGTATGCATACAGGATATGGGAAAGTGTTGTGCCAAAGTATTCGTCAAAATAGTTGCATCACTATGTAAATGATATCTGTATGCATAATGGGTTATCTTTTGATGATTATGAAGTATTACTAATCATGTACTTAATTTTGATTTGTAGGAAAGGTCATGGACACCGTACAAGTGGTGGATGTTCAAACAAGAAGATTCACAAATCAAACAAAATATAGAAGGCTCATGGCTAGAAGATTCTCTTAGAAAGGGGAAGAGAATCACGACAAGGTGTTTGCTCCAAGTATGGTGTAATTAAATAAGAAGTGTGAATCAGGTTCTGTATAGGTACCTAGGATCGATAATAAATTGATAAGCTTAATATTCACCATGGGTGATGTGGATCTCAACCTTTGCTACAAGGTTGAATATGATACACATATGACATGGATGCAAGAAGGAACTCACTACAGAGTTCGAATGATATTGAGGCTCATATCAGTAGACCCATCTAAGGAGAGATGGCACAGATAGATATGCAGAAGATCATTCAATGCAGAAATGAAAATGAAAGATCTAAAATTGATGCTTTACTTCCTAGGTCTGGAAGTATGGCAAGGCTCAGAAGGAATATTTCTCAACCAGGGAAAGTATGATGAGAAATATGACTTGAGGTGTTGGAATGGCCACTCTTATGGATTCCAACTTGAAGCTGTTAGGGGATAACTCATCAGAGTTAGTGGATATAACTCTGTACAGTCGAATTATTGGGTCTTTGATATATCTAACATATACTAGGTTAGATATATGCTTTGTTATGAACACCTTGAGTTAGTATCTAGTGGAAACTAGATATGTTTACCTGATAGTTGCAAAGCACGTGATGAGGCACATAAAGGACACAATAGAATTTGATCTATGCTATCTTGAAGATCATGACTTCAGATGGCTATTCAGATTCTGTTTGGGCAGGAAGTGTTTCAGACAAGAAGAACACATCGAGAGGATGTTATTGTCTGGGATTAGCCATGATCTCGTGGTTTAGCTGGAAGCAGTCTAGTGTGGCTCTCAGCACAAGCGGAATATATGGCTGCTTGCTCTGCTAGTTGTGAAGAAGTTTGGCTTTAGGATTGTTTGACTTAGAGATAGAACCAACTGAGATCCTATGTGATAATTAGAGTTGTATCAAGATGACATAGAATCTAGTGTTCCATGATAAGTCAAAGAACATGGGGAACTAACAAGATATGACGCAGAAAAGAACTCTAAAGTTTGTTTTTGTAACAGGTTACCGTTGTACTAACCAAACCTCTACGTCAAGTGAAGAAGTTACCAACCAAACCTCTGTCTCAAGTGAAGTTTGAATACTTCCGAGACAAGCTTGGTGTAGTCCAAAAGGACCCTCCTCGAAAGGGGGAGTAGTATAGTCACTGCTGATGAGATTGTCTCATCGAACAACAAGGTCGATGATGAGGTAACCTGTTCTCTACACCCAGTTACTTAGAAATATTTAGATTTAGGACTCTCTTACTTAGAATACTTAGTTTTACTTATACATGCTTTTGATTATAGATGTATCATGTGTAGTGACTCCTTGCTCCTGCAGATGCTGTTATAATATCCTTCTCGTTAAGGGGGAGTGTTAAATATTGTAACTTCAAAGAATATTATATTTGTACTTTATTATTCCGGAGATGTTTCATTCCTCCGTGAAGATCTTATTGTATATCCGGAGATGTTTATTCCTCCGTCGGAATGTGGTAACTCGGGTTATTAGACTTCCCTAGTAGGGGTCGGCCCTGTATGTGTTATGTGGGTCAAAGGGTTATTAGACCACCCTAGAGGGGTCGGCCCAGTTAGTTGTAGTGGGGTATTTAACCTATTGGTTAAATACGAGCCTACGTGTACTTGTGTAAAATACATATCAGAGTAGTGTATAAATAGAGGAGGTGTGTTCCTCATTATACACACTCACTCACTTGAGAAAGGCGCATTTGTGGAGGAGAGGTCTGCTATGGAGGAGAAGGAGCTTATGCTCAGGGTTTGCATCTTTGTATATTGCTGGTCATCTATATTGAGGAAGCTTTGCTGGGTTTTCTACCCCATGAGGGTTTCCCAGGATAAATCTCTGTCTCTTGTGTTTATGCTATGCTTGTTGTTTCTTCAGTGATCCTGTATATGCTATTATTGTGAAATGGAATGTAATGCTGCTATTTTATGTCTTAGCATATTGAATTTTTAACAGGCCACTTCGAGGGGGCAACCTCCTTTGAGAAAGCTCAATACAAATAACTTCACGGTGCCTTCATAGGTCTCAACACACACTTATATACTAATTCTAGGCGCCAATACTATGGGTCGAAACCATGGGCCGTTACAAACTATGGATCAACAATACTACGGGTGACTTACAAAGCATATGCGCCAACAACAATAACACAAACTATTGATCAACAAATACTACGGGCGACTTACAAAGCATATGCTCCAACAACAATAACACAAACTATTGATCAACAAATACTACGGGACGACTTACAAAGCATATGCGTCCAACAACAACATACTAACAAAGTGAAGACATGGGTTCCTAACATCCCCTCCCCCTTGAAAAAAAAAGCTTTGTCCTCAAAGCTTTAGATGTGGAAATTGTTGTTGAATCTGAAGGAGTGGTTCCCATGTAGCATCCTCTGGTTGCATGCCGTGCCACTGAATTAAGACCTCTGTGATAGAGCGAGAGCGAAGCTGACACGTGCGCCGATTGAGGATGGCCTCTGGCTCCAAAAGGATGGATCCTTCATTATTGAGTTCGGGTAAAATCGTTTGGCCGCTGATGTTGGTGCCAAGAACTTTCTTCAGACAAGAGACATGAAAGACTGGATGAATGCGGGAAGAAGGAGGAAGTTCCAATTTATAAGCAACAGACCCAATCTGCTGAAGAATCCGATATGGCCCATAGAACTTTGGAGCGAGCTTATGATGCCCTTTGAGTTTCAAGGAGGATTGTTTGTACGGCTGGAGACAAAGAAAAACCATATCGCCGACTTGAAAAGTGCACTCCGAACGGTGCTGATCAGCTTGTTGCTTCATGCGATTTCTTGCCATGTGAAGATTGTCCCACAAAATGTGAAGAATCTGATCGCGGTTGTGAAGGACCGTGTCAACTTCCTGAACTGGTGAACTGGTGGGGGTGTATGGAAGAAGAGCTGGAGGTGCCTGACCATAGACTGCTTCATATGGGGTCATTTTAGAGGTAGTGTGGTAAGAGGTATTGTACCACCATTCAGCGAGAGGGAGCCACTTTTCCCACTGATGTTGTTGTTCCGAGGTGAAGCAACGAAGATAAGTTTCCAAGTATTTATTGACAATTTCAGTCTAACCATCTGTTTCTGGGTGATACCCTGAACTCATCTTCAGTTTGGTGCCAGTGTGGCGAAATAGTTCTATCCAAAAATGACTAGTGAAAGTCGCATCACGATCCGAGACAATGGAAGAAGGGATGCCATGAAGACGGAAGATCTGGTCCATAAAAATTTGAGCGACGGAGGAGACTGTATAGGGATGGCTGAGAGCACAAAAATGACTATATTTGGAGAGACGATCAACCACAACGAGAATCACTGTCTTTCCGCCAGATTTAGGGAGCCCTTTAATGAAATCCATAGAAATATCTGTCCAAATCCATGTAGGTATGGGCAAGGGTTCAAGCAATCCTAGAAGGAGTGTTGTTTCACCCTTATTGCGTTGGCAGGTATCACATTCAGCCACCATCTGTTGAATTGTCCTTTTCGTGCCCTGCCAAAAGAAGTTACGCCGTGCTCGTTCATATGTTTTGAGGAACCCAGAGTGCCCGGCCGATGGAGAAGCATGGAGTTCATAGAAGACATCCTGTTGAAGATCTGTGCTCTAGGGAAGCACCAGATGACCCTTGTATCGCAGAGAAGCACCATCCCAAGAGTAATGTGGGACAGCAGAAGGATTGTTGGTCAAGCGTTGGATGATCTGAGATAAGGAAGAGTCATTGACATAACCCTGTTGAAAAGATTGCAACCAATTTGGAACAGGCATAGAAATAGCTGAAAGAGAACCTTGGGCATCAAATGTGCGAGAAAGAGCATCTGCCACAATATTGTCTTTACCCTTCTTGTAAGTGATCTCATAGTCATAACCCATGAGTTTTCTAACCCATTTCTGTTGTGCCGGGGAGGAGACACACTGGTCCAAGAAATATTTCAGACTCTGGTGATCAGTCTTGATGCAGAAATGATTCCCTCATAGGTATGGACGCCACTTCTGTACTGCATGCAAAATAGCCATCATTTCCTTCTCATAGGTAGAGGCAACTAAATTCTTACCTGAAAGGGCTTTGCTGGTGAACGCAATGGGGTGTTCATCTTGAAGGAGAACAGCATCAAGTCCATTGCCGCAAGCATCACTCTCAATAGTGAAGGGCTTGGAAAAATCAGGCATAGCTAGCACCGGTGTAGTACACATAGCTTGTTTTAGTTTGTCAAATGCACACTGAGCAACAGGTGTCCATGTAAAAGCATCTTTTTTCAATAGAGCAGTTAATGGAGCTGCAATCTTCCCATAATCCTTGACAAACTTGCGGTAGTAGCCAGTCAACCCCAAAAAACCACGAAGGCTCTTGAGTGTCTGAGGATGTGGCCAATTGTTCATGGCCTCAATTTTGGCAGGATCCACGCGAACCCCTTGTGCTAAGATAATGTGCCCGAGATACTCAACTTCCTTTTGTCCAAAAACACATTTAGACTGCTTGGCATGGAGATGATGGTCAGAGAAAAGTTGCATGACAAGATCCAAATGCTGGAGATGTTCATCCCATGTTTTACTGTAGATGAGGATATCATCAAAGAATACCAGAATGAATTTCCGCAAGTAGGGTCGAAATATTTTATTCATTAAGGCCTGGAATGTGGAAGGAGCATTAGTGAGGCCAAAGGGCATGACCAAAAACTCATAATGGCCATCATGTGTGCGGAAAGTTGTTTTAGGAATATCATCCTCATGAACCCGAATTTGATGATACCCAGAACGAAGATCCAACCTGGAGAAAAAGTAAGCCCCATGAAGCTCATCAAGAAGCTCATCAACAACAGGAATTGGAAACTTATCCTTGATGGTGAGGTGATTAAGTGCTCGGAAGTCAATGTAGAGGCGCCATGACCCATCTTTTTTGCGGACAAGAATAACTGGAGAAGAAAAGGAACTAGTGCTTGGGCAAATAATACCTTGCTTCAATAAGTCCCGAACGAGCATTTCAATCTCCGTTTTTTGGTGAAATGGGTAGCGATAGGGCCTGATGTTGGGAGGAACGCTGCCAGGAAGGAGTTGAATACGATGGTCTTCTGGCCTGGAAGGTGGTAATCCCACTGGTTCAGCAAAGACACCTGTATATCGATCCAGAATTTGTTGTAGATCCAAAGGGGTAGTGGAGACCGCTGATGGTTGCATCTGGATGGAATGGATCTGAGCGATGACACCATGTGAATTCTTCTTGAGGAGTTTTTCCATGCGATGTGAACTGATGATGCTGAGAGAACCTGGTTGTAATCCTGTCAATGTGTGTTTGTGTCCATTCTCGGAAAACTGCATCCAAAGTTCGGCAAAATCCCATAAGATAGGGCCGAGTGTGCGTAGCCATTGAGCGCCCAAAACCACATCACATCTGCCTAAGGGCAAGGCAAACATGTCAAAGCGCAAGGTATAATCTCCCATAGAGATACGCACATTTCGACACTTCCCTTTGCAAGGTAAGGTGCCCCCATTGGCAATCATGACTTCGGCAATCATGACTTCAAAGTTGGAGCAAGGATGGATAAAGCAATCAGCTTGTTTGGCGATCCGAGGGTCAATGAAATTATGCGTGCTACCAGAATCAATGAGGATTGTAAGAGGAAGCTTCTTGAAGTAACCCCTGACCCGCATTGTTTGGGGGGTGGTGATTCCAGCTAAAGCATGGAGAGATATCTCTGGCTGGTCATCCTAAGACGGAGGGTCAATAGGCAGTTCCTGAATGTCGACCGGAGCATCCAGTGTTTCTGGATCTTCGTCACCCATTTCAGAGGCAGGCGGAGACTCCACATCCAGGAGATAGAGCTTTTGCTGAACACATCTATGTCCCCAAGTGAATTTCTCATCACAATTATAGCAAAGCCCCTTTTCTCTGCGTGCTTGCATCTCTGTTTCAGACAAACGCTTGATAGGAGTCGGTCGAGGAGCCTGCGGTATAGGTGGTCGTTGAGAACCCATATTTCGGAAGGGAACAAAAGTGGGCTTGGAGCGTTATTGGGCTGCAATATTGTCTTCTACCAACTTAGCCAACCCGAGTGCTTCCATCATTGTGTTGGGACAGAACATTTTGACCTCAGAGCGAATGGCATCCTTTAGACCACTGATAAAACAACTCCGGTAAAATTCATCAGACAATCCTTCGGTGTGGTTGGCTAGATTCTCAAATTCGGTTTGATACTCTCTCACAGTGCCAGTTTGGCAAAGTTTAGTGAGGGATCCTGTGAAGTCATCAAAAGCACTAGGACCAAATCGTTGCAAAAGGAGCTGGCAAAAGTCTGTCCAGTTGGGCTCTGGATGAGCCTTGATGTACCAACGGTACCATTGAAGAGCTTTCTGTTCTAAATGAAAGGATGCCAACGGAACTTTGTTGAAATCAAAAGTATTATGCAGACTGAAGTACTGTTCTGCACGATAGATCCATCCAGTTGGATCGGTACCATTGAAGCGAGGAAAATCAAGCTTCGGACCACGGAAATTGCTGGAAGAAGAGAATCCATTGTCTACTGAAGACTCGAACTGCCGTTTGTTGTTCATTGCTGAATGTTCAAGATGGAGACCGAGAAATTTTTCATCCAGATCCTGGAGTTTGGCTTGGATGGCTGCAAGTGCTTCCTCCATGGTTTTTGCTGATGGCTGCAAGTGCTTCCTCCATGGTTTTTGCTCCTGCTCGGAAAATCAAGCTTCGGACCACGGAAATTGCTGGAAGAAGAGAATCCATTGTCTACTGAAGACTCGAACTGCCGTTTGTTGTTCATTGCTGAATGTTCAAGATGGAGACCGAGAAATTTTTCATCCAGATCCTGGAGTTTGGCTTGGATGGCTGCAAGTGCTTCCTCCATGGTTTTTTTTTTTTTTCAGTTCAGACTGGAGCGGCTACGGCTCGAAAGAGATCTGGAACAGCGCCGAATGGATTGAAAACGGCTGAATCTAGAACGTCTTGCAAAATAGATCTGAAATGGCGCAGCAGTGATCGACAATAGTTGAGCTGAAAGTAGATATGGATCCCAGGTATGTGCGGCTTCCTAACAGTTTAGGGGTTTCACTCGGCCACCAATGCTGTCTGACGGCTTGCGTATTGGGGCAATACCCCTCACTCCACGGCTTAGGTAAAACTGATAACCGCTTTGCCACAAACGACAGCTCTTGGTTTACCTCACGGGTGGGAACTAGTCAATCAGGTAGGGGTCATTGCCCTTTTCGCTGGCAGGTCCTCTCAATGGGCCAGCTACTTTGGGGTTCCTGTGGTACTCCTCGCAATGAGTTTTAGGGCTTATTCCCAAGTACTTCCCACAGTTAAGCGGATAGGGATTATTCCCAAATCCAAATCTGCAACAGATGCGAAAAAAAAATTTGGCAGAAATTTCACCCAGCGAGCCCAAGAAAGTGCTCTGATACCAGATGTGAGGCACCTGTAACAATTAATTAACAAGAATACGCGAAATAGCAGAAATGACAGAACTCAGAATCACTTTTGTATTGATCACAGGCCACTTCGAGGGGGCAACCTCCTTTGAGCAAGCTCAATACAAATAAATTCACGGTGCCTTCATAGGTCTCAACACACACTTATATACTAATTCTAGGTGCCAATACTATGGGTCGAAACCATGGGCCGTTACAAACTATGGATCAACAATACTACGGGCGACTTACAAAGCATATGCGCCAACAACAATAACACAAACTATTGATCAACAAATACTACGGGCGACTTACAAAGCATATGCGCCAACAACAATAACACAAACTATTGATCAACAAATACTACGGGACGATTTACAAAGCATATGCGTCCAACAACAACATACTAACAAAGTGAAGACATGGGTTCCTAACAAGGTCTTCATCATCTCTACAAGCGTGACACCTTGTGGAATCCTCAAGGATGATTACATGTGCTAACAAAACCTCGAAAGAGCATCCCAGGACTTTTACGAGTTTACTGCTCAACCTATCGGATCTCCCAGGATATTTTACATGTGACCTTCACAAAACCTTAAAATAGTATCTTGCAACATGCAAGATCTCTAAAGAGCATCCCAGGACTTTTTTCGTGACTAGCACAACCTGTCCGGATCTCCAGGATCTTTTACATGTGAACTCGCAAAACCTTGAAATAGTATCTTGCATCCTGTAAAATCTCTAAAGAGCATCCCAGGATCTTTTCCGTGCCTAGCACAACTTGTATGGATCTCCAGGATCTTTTCTATGCAACCCTTGCAAAACCTTAAAAGAGTATCTTGCATCCTGCAAGATCTCTAAAGAGCATCCCAGGATCTTTTACGTGCCTAGCACAACCTGTTCGGATCTCCAGGATCTTTTCTATGCAACTGCACAACCTGTCCACGGCCATAGAGTATCATCGTGATACTCATGATCCCACCGATCATCTTCTTCGCATGGAGCATCATCTTGATGCTCATGATCATACTAATCATCATCATTCAACACATCCTCTTGATGCATAACATCTGTAGCAACGACCTGATGCTCACCACACATGATAGTCCTGATGCATATCATCATCACATGATCATCTTGATGCATATCATCACATGATCATCCTGATCATCATCACATCATTGTCATGATGCATATCATCATCACATGATCCACCTGATCATATACATAGCATCATCCTAATGCATATCAACACATATGATCATCCTGATCATGATCATGTAGAACATCATCCAGGGCATCGTCCTAATGCTCATCACACAACACTTACATCCACAATCATGGGAAGGATCCTCCTACCACCATGCTTGGAATGGCTCCTGCAAATGTGTCCCATCAGTTCCTCCTCGAAGTATCTTCTATCTGAAGAACACCAAGCCTCTCTCTGAAGTACTCGAACTTCACTCTTGGCTAGTGGTTTGGTCAACACATCTGCAATCTCCTCATCTGTCTCAACATATTGGAGCTTCACTGATCCTCTCTACACCATATCCCTGATATACTGATATTTGATCTCGATGTGCTTTGACTTGTCATGGAACACCAGGTTCTATGACAACTTCACACAACTCTGGTTGTCACAATAGATACAAGTAGCATCCAACTAGAGATCAAATAAATCAGACAATAGCTTCCTTAGCCATACTGCATCATAACTGGTTGAACAAGCTGTGACATACTCTGCTTTGGTTGTACTCAGTGCTACGCAGGATTGCTTCCTGGTAAACCAAGAGATCACACCTGATCCCATACTGAAGCAACACCCCGAAGTGCTCTTCCTATCTGCAGCACTGCCTGCCCAATATGAATCAACATAACCCTCCAGGTTAAACTTTTGATTCACATCATACTTGAGCCCATAATCAATTGTACCCTTCACGTACCTCAGAATATACTTTAGAGTAATCAGGTGAACATGTCGAGGATCCGTCAGGAACTGGCTCAAAGTGTTCACTGCAAAGCAAATATCTGGTATCATGTTCATAAGGTACATCAAGGACCCAATCATCTGACGATACATCGTGGCATCAACCGATCCTGATGAAGCATCACTTAATATATTCAGGTTCGATGCCATAGGTGTGGCCATGGCCTTGCAGTCCATCATCCCAAACCGCTTCAGGATCTCTACTGCATACTTCCCTTGTCCAAGGAAGATTCCATATGTACTTTGCCACACCTCCATACCTAGAAAGTAATGCATCATACCCAAGTCCTTCATCTCAAACTTGGAAACAAGCTTCCTCTTCGTGTCGGCAATCAACCTATACTTACCTGTCACAAACAGGTCATCCACATGCAGTAGGAGTATCATTGGATTTCCTTCCTCAACCTTGTAGTAAAGGTTGGAATCCGCTTTAATCATGGTAAAGCCCAAACTGGATAGGAAGTTTTCTATCCTGTCATACCATGTCCTGGGTGCTTGCTTCAAGCCATACAAGGCTTTCTTCAATCTGCACACATATGACTCCCTGTCATGTGTCTCAAAACCGAGTGGCTGCTCCACATACACTTCCTTTTCGACTACACCATTCAAGAAATCTCTCTTGACATCCATCTGGTGTATCTTCCACTTCATTAGTGCATCCAGAGCAAGTATTGTTCTGATGGAAGTGTAAAAAGTCTCTTCTTAATCTATCCCTTCTTGGAGAAGATACAAGCCACAAACCTTACCTTGTATTTCTCTATGCTGCCATCTGCAGCATGCTTGATCTTGTATATCTACTTGGAAATCACAACAGACCTCCCTTCTGGTCTTGGGACCACATCCCAAACATCATTCTTCACATCGACTGGTACTCCTCGATCATGGCATCCTTCCATTACTGCATCCCAGATCCTGGGAACTTCAGATTCTTCAATAGGTAGCTTTCTTGAACTTCGTTGCTGGAACAAATGTCGTTGTTGAGTCTTCGTTGCTTGTTCTTCGAAACAAGTCTTTCTTGTAGGTGATGGTACACGGTCTTTCCTACAAAATAAGTTCAATTGCATTATTAGAAACATCTCATAGATTTCAAAACAAATTCTTACACATAAAGATACATGTCATACAGTCATGCAATTATCTTAGCCAATGCTTCAATACAACATTTATCCATATCCCGTAACTTTCTAGATGCCTTCCATCTCTACCAGAACATTGTTAAGGGTGTGCACAACTCCCAACATGTGAGTAAAGAGGTTTCACTCTAGATAAGTAGCAATGGAATGTTGTAGAGTACCATAGGCCACTTACCCATTACTTGCATATTAGTAGTATCTTGTTCATTAATGCAACTTTTCTAAAATACATAATATACATCCTAAATCTAGGAACATAAGTATATACATGACTGAACAACATCATTTAGGTAATCATATACAGGAAATGACAATTCAAATACTTATCTTTGTTTGGTTGTTGGGCGGTCTCCCTCTCGATATTTGCTTCCTTGCAGGAACTACTGAAGTGTGCTCCCTCTTGATCTTTGCTTCCTTGCAAAAACTATTGGAGTGTGCTCCCTCTTGATCTTTACTTCATTGATTATGTGTCTTTGAACTTATATCCATCCTGGACCATTATGCATGCTTAAGTGTGCACTAGTGTCATCATTGTGTCATCCTCAAGATTTCATACATAATCATACATTCATTAGTATAATCTCAACATTATCAAAACATTATGATTCTAAATAATATTAAACATGTATGGTCATGATCATTTCATACACAGGTAATTTATCACAAGTGTTAGTATTCAAGGTTTCAGGGAGGACTTCTTTTACTCATGCATATTCTTATTTGACCATAGGACTCTTCTAGTTTGTCATATCATTAATCAAACTAAGAATCTAATATCCATAAACCCATGATTGCACAAACTTATAAGTTCCTGAATTATCAATCATAACAAGTATACTTATATAAGGTCCTAACTGTCATGTCCCAAATTTGGAATTGGGTCACAATGGCCTAATCACATTGGCCATATTCATTAGAGTTTGTAAGATTGATGTTAAAGGTCAAATAATTGCCAAGGAGGAAAATTACTAGTTTCCTAGGTTTGGGGTGGAAGCTTTGGGATTTGGAATAATGGGGATAATAAATGATGTTTGAACATTAGAGTGGCATAAATATTTAATAAAGGATCTAAATAAATATATACAAGTGAAAATCAAAGTGGCATTTGATCATGAAGACACATGGAGGAAGTGGGACCCACATATGGCTAGATTTCCCCACTACACTTGGCATCATTCTCTCACCAATTCGAATTCAAGGTGAATGGTAACATACTTGGGGGAGTCCAAAAGGTATTATTCATGGAATGACTCATCCAAGGTCGAAATATAGAGGAATATTAACTCCCATGGAAGAGGAAGAGGCAATTTGGAGTTAGTGAGACACTTGGGCTAGATTCCCTAGCTCTATGACAACAATGATGAAGATGCTATGACACCTATGACACAAATCAGACCTGAAGGATGACATATGACATATATGACATGTCAAGGCTAAAAATAGACTCCAAGAGGGCGCTCAAGGGTGTTAGGGCAGCTAAGATGCTTCCACATGTGATTTGGTGGAAGTGGGAAACTAGGAATTGTTGTACAAGTGGCATTCTTTGGAATCTCTTCCCAACTTGAGTTGGCATGAGTCTCTTGGAAGGAATTCGACCCATGGAGGACATTAGAACTTTATAAATGTCAATAACAAAGAATGAAACCAGCTTTTGATCATTTGTAGAATTTGCAATTGCATTTGTGAAGAGGGAGAGCTAGTGGATGACTAGTTTCTTGCCTTAGCCAATTTCGAGGGTGAAAGATTCCCATCCAAGTTGGTAATTGGAAAGGCCATTCAGACCTTTCATTTGGAGCTTTAATGGAGTCTTTATTTGCAGGTGTAAGCTACAGGGAAGCTCATGGTTTCTTCTATTGCAGCTGACTCCTTCAACCATTTCCAGTTTTGATGGCATATTCTTGATCCTTGAGGGAGGGCGTTTTTGGTGAGCTATTGTACTCTTTGGGGAAGATTTTAATGCCCCATTTCTTTTGTAATATGAATTAAATACTCTGTTCTTCATCTCCAAAAAGTTTCAGGTCGAAATTCCAAGTAGAAATGTATAAATCTCATTTTTAATGGAAGAACAATGCCATTTCCCCACTACCTTGTTGTGAGCCAATGTATTGATGATGATTTCGAATGAATGGATGATTATCTGATATATTTGTGATCAATATACTGCCATGGATTTCCTCTACAAGTTTCATGTACTGTACTTGAGCATTTGAAGCATTTTTACTCAGTTTAGTTGTATTGGGAGGTGAAATAGTGCCATTTCCCCAAGGGTCGAATTGGGGATTTTTGCAGTTGAATGGGAGAGGGTGAGAACAGTTGTAATAATCCATTAATGGTGCATATGAGACTTTAATAACATACTTAACACATTACATACCTCTGTTCATAAATTTGAGTGGGTTTCGAGGCATTTGGGAAGCCATTTTCATTGTTTACCCCAGGGGGATTTGAACCCCAAATTACTAGTAAAATTGCATAATTGGTCCAGAATATTAAGAGAGTTTGCAGAGGTCTTTTGGTGGCCATATTTCATCCATAAACAACATATTCAAGTTCTAATATCATTCATACACCTTCCTTGAATATTTGAAGGCATTTGGAGTCAATTTGGGACCTAGAGATCAAAACTAGTCAAAGGTCGAACAAGGGAAAAAAAGTGAAAAATTGCAATTTTAATAAAATTCCTAATAAGGGACATTACACTAACACAAGGTAGGATTCTAACTTGATATAAGAAAAGCATACCTGGATTATCATGCTTGCTAGTTATGTCTAACATACCCACATAATGTTTTCTTGTTCTCTTCAAAGACTTGTGCTAGTAACATGCATATATCATAAGTTAACCATTGTAGAACAAAATTACACATACCTCATAAGTAGAGATTCTATGTGATCAATGGTTATGGATGAGTCTTTGTCTTCATGTCACCATGGTCATATTTTCTTGATCTAGAACTTGATTTGTCTTTCTTGATGTACCTTTCATGTTAGCGGACAACATCATCCTCATACAACACCATAGTGCATTAGTACAATCATGAGTGTCACAACCCTAATCAATGAATGCCTTCTCACATGCATTCATACTTTTACTAAGGTGATAAGACAAGTTCTAAAATTAATCAAGATTGTACTGACCTCAATAATATGAAGACAAACATATCATAAACTTAATCATGAACATATTTCAAAACATACCTATATCTCCTCAAGTCATAACTGTCGGGATTGCTTATGTAAGGACTTAGCCTCATCTCCCTTTGGAAATGGAATTTCTTCACTTATGTAGGTGTCCAATTCATTTTCTTCTAGGATTAACTCAATCCACTTTGATTTGCTGAAACTGGATATGGAGCTGGATTAGGGTTTGTCAGAGAAACCCTAAAAATTCAAAGTTTGAATTTCAAACTTTTGATTGTATGAAAAGATGCGCCTTGCTGAGCTAATCAAGCTGGTATACTTCAATTTTGAAATCTCAAGAATTTAACCCCTCAAAATTGGCTTTGAAACTTTCGGATTTGTAGTTTCTGTCAAATTCTGGTTTTCTGGTCAAAATCCCGAACTAGGGTTTGATAGAGCTCGGGGTTCTACCCAACCAAAAACTTCGATCTTGGTCTCTAAATTTTGATTTTGATGAGGACCATCCAGCCGTGGTCTCACATTCCAAAAATTCCAACTTTTCCAGAAACCATATATTCCCGCAGTAGTGACAAGCCAAGAATGGAAGTGCTCAGAATCCAATTCTATTTTGACAGAAATATATGCCATATTGTTTTGATGTATCTCTGAAATTTTGAATCCTCCGGGTCTGAAACTTCAGCATGTTGTATACTGACCTGTCTTCTTTCCAACCCCACAGATTTGAGCTTTAATGGATTCTCTGAGAGAGAGAGATATGCCAAGTGTCGCAACATGACCTGTTTATGGGAGGAAACGGTATAGCGAACTTGTACGACGTGCCATGTGTCACTGTTTCCACTTCTACCTATGAAACCCGGACCTGTGAAACTATAGTCCGTGTCCTAACTGTCACATTTTACGGAATTCCATTTGGAGCTTCCTAGCCCGAGATATGACCTTTTTCCTAGGTCACATGTTTAGGACTGCATTCTGGAAGAGGAAAGAACCCTAACTTGTACGGATCATATCTCACAAAGTACAACGAATCTAAGTCTTTCCTTCGGACACAAGGTACATGGACATTTCATCTTCAAGCTGTAAAAGTTTTAGATCCTGAAACTTCTCCAAAACGGATTTATATCGAAAGTGACACGATGACTGGTTTTTACTATACCAAGCGCTAGCTTCCAATTTGTCGCAAGTGCAACAAGTGTCGTAAATGCCATACAATGCCTTCCTTCAGGTTAGCTATGATACCATGTTATTTTTTCATCATTTAATTCAATATGATCTAGGATCTTAACTGAGAGAACAACATGTACAACATATCAAACACAAGAGACAAGAGACACAAAGCATTTCACCGCGGAAAACCAAAAAGGTGAAAAAACCTGCAACTTCCTCAGAGATAGAATGAGCGCCAATACAAATATCACAAAGATAAAACCCCACAACAAGAGATAGTATCCTAGCAGCTGCCCCTACTCCACTTGTGCGCACTCCTCCTCTCTCTCACTAATGCGAAGTGAGTGAGTGAGTGAATGAATAGAATGAGAGAGACACACTCTCTATTTATACAATGACTTGACTTGCCTTTTACTCTAACTGGGCCGACTTCCTAAGGAATCCTAATAACCCATCCACATGTCACTGGGCCGACCCCACTAGGGTGGTCTAAGAACCCTTTGACCCACACAACTCATACAGGGCCGACCCCACCAAGGTGGTCTAATAACCCATCAAATATAAGTTGTGACACTTACAATAATACTTGCGACACTTGCAAATACAAATGACGACACTTCCAATCGGAGGAATAATACATCTCCGTTGGGGATACAATAAAGTACAAATGTAATACATACAATATACAAGTGAATGTCTTCCAAAGTTACAAATACATCAACAGAAACACCTTTATTACTCCATGAAATACACCTAGGTTGGAGTAATTATATTGATGGGATCCTATGGAAAGTGAATGGGTGTTAAGATACGGATATTGATGAGTTAAATATGTACATGAATTAGAAGGAAACCTCAAGTGGTACAAAGATACGAATGGGTTAGACCATTGATTTAAGTATAATACAAGATTATAGGCTTTACTGTTTCTTTTTATGTTATATTCATTTCCGTATTATCTTGAAATGCAATTTAGTAATGAAAAATAAGATGTAAAAATCTCCTTTTTCCTTCCTTGTACGATAGTTCTTTTCTATACAACGGGGTAGTATCACAGTATGGTATCAGAGCACTAGGTTCCTACAATAGGACCTAATGGAGCTCATTGTTGATGTTTATTTATATTATATAAATTTCAGGCCAAGTGATAATTGTGTTTTCTTTTATTAGATTGTGATAATTTCTTATTATTGAGAAATGACCGAAGAAAGATATTCCACTCCCATTTATGTCGAATTAACTGAAGAAGAACAACATAATAAAATGATGAATGATAATCAAGAGGAAATTCTGCAAACTGTGAGAGAAATTCAAAATGACTTACAAATGTTTAAACTGGAACATGAACGGGTAATGCATACCCAGGAGGATGTAAATGAAGCTCTATTACAAAAAATAACTGAATTTTCTAAAGACACGGGTCATGTGGGAATAAAAATAAAATATAAACATAAAAAAAATGGATTATTCATCCCAAACGTTTTCCGATAACAGCTCCGCTGACAGTGAGTTGGATGACTCTAGCAGTGATGATGAGCATATACGAGGAAGGAAAAAAAAGTAGAGATGAGATATCCAGAGAATTTAAAAAGATTAAACCTCCTATCTTTGATGGGGAAATCAAGAAAGGAGAGGAATCCGAAGTGTGGCTATCTGGTATGAAAAAGTATCTCACCATGTATAACTACTCTAATTCAATGAAATAAAAAATGGCTATTTTTAACTTGGTCAGGAAAGTTGAGATCTAGTGGAAAGACTTCAAGAAAGATAAGGGAATTAATGACCGCAAAGTTACTTGGTGTTGGTTTAAAAAGATGTTTAAAAAAGAGTATCTGTCTGAATATTATTATGAGGGTAAGTCTAAAGAATTTTATGAACTAAGATTGGGGCAAATGTCGATGCATGACCTATGCACTAAATTCTTGTCCTTATTAAGATATGTACCCTACCTCACCGAGGAAATCCTAAAATACAAAGGTTCCTTGGTTGTCTACCTAACGTCTACAAAGATATACTAGAATTTGATAACCCTAAAACACTTTATGAAGCCATGAGAAAAGCTAAACTAGCTTATGACCAAGCTAAGCATAGACAAGATAATCAAAAATCCTTTAAGAAAAGGGAGCGACAAGATTTTAAAAGAAGAGAATTCAAGCCCTTTAATAAAAATAGAAACTTTCCCAAAAATAAATTTAACAGACCTCAACCAACCAAACCTGATTTTAAAGATAACACTGGATATAAGAAAAATGAAGAAATAAAAAGAGAACCTCTAAAATGTTGGGGATGTGGAGAAATCCATTTTTACAGGAACTGTCCGCATAAGAAGGACAACCGAAGTATTCATGTAGTCAGAGAAGTTGCCATGGTTGGAGAAGTTGCGAGGAGCATTCCAAAGATAAGCACATCCTTGGATAATCGTCAAGCAGAGTTTCAACCCTCCATGATATAGGTAGAAGGTAAGATCTATGAAAGATCCATTTCAATTTTAATTGATTCTAGTTCAACATTAAGTTATATATCTCCTAGTTTGGTAGATGCTTGTAAGTTGAAGAAACATGAATTTCAAAAATCTTGGTTATTTCAATTAGTCGCGGACACAAAAAGAAAAGTGACAAGTTTATTTCCACATGTGATTTTGAGATGAATGATTATGTTACAAAAGTTGATTTGAACATAATACCCCTAGGATCTTACGATATTTTGATTGGCATGGATTGACTTGACAAACATAGAGTAATTTTAAATTGTTATGATACAAGTTTTACTTGCATTGATGAAATTGGTCATCTTAGAATTGTTACAGGCATTCCAAAGAAAGGTATGATTAGAAAAGTATCTTCTTTGCAACTTAAGAAGTGTTCTAGAAAAGGTTGTAAAATTTTTGTTGTTCATATTACAGAAGCCTCTAATGAAAAGAATAAACCCAATCTAAAATATTACTCTATCCTTTAAGAATTTAAAGATGTGTTCCCTGATGAAGTTCCTGGTTTACCCCCTAGGAGGGATATCGATTTCACTATCGAATTGGTACTTGGTGCGGTACCTACCTCTAAAGCCCCTTACAGATTGAATCAACTAGAAGTAATAGAACTAAAATTGCAATTACAAGAGTTAATTGATAAACATTACATTAGACCGAGTGTGTCCCCGTGGGGAGCACTAGTGTTTTTTTTGAAAAAGAAAGATGGCACATTGAGGTTGTGTATTGACTATCGTCATTTAAACAAGATGACCATTAAAAATCGATACCTGCTCCCTCACATAGATGATCTATTCGATCAAGTGCGAGGAGCGACAACGTTTTCTAAAAATGATTTAAGAACTGGATACCATCAAATAAGAATAAAGGATGAAGATGTTTATAAAACCACTTTCAGAACGCGTTATGGGCACGATGAGTTCATGGTCATACCGTTTGGTTTGACCAATGCCCCGACAACGCTCATGTGTCAATGAACAGTGTATTGCACAAATATTTGGACAAAGTTGTCGTCACCTTTATAGATGAAATCTTAATTTACTCTAAAAGTGAAAAAGAACATGAAGAACACCTAAGATTGGTCCTACAAACTTTAAGAGAACACAAACTCTATGCGAAGTTTAGTAAATGTGATTTTTACCAAGATAAAGTACAATACCTAGGACATGTAATTTCAAAAGATGGAATTGCGGTATACCCAGACAAAATCAAAGCAATAATAGATTAGCTAGTCCCAAGGGATATGATGTGCATTAGGTCCTTCATGGGGATCACGGGTTACTACCGTAGATTCATCGAGGGATTTTCGAAAATTGCATATCCTATAACCTCACTCCAAAAGAGAGGGATAAAATTTAATTGGACAACTAAGTGTCAAGAAAGTTTTGACAAGTTAAAACACTTACTTACCACTGCACCCATTCTAAAAATAGTTGATCCCTGCAAAGACTTTGTGGTTTGTGCGGATGCATGTCTAGAAGGGTTAGGTGGGGTATTATTACAAGAAGATCATGTAATAATCTACGAATCCAGAAAACTTAAGCAACATGAAAAGAACTATGCGACTCATGACATAGAGTTGGCAGACATAATTCACGCTTTGAGAATGTGGCAAAATTATCGAATTGGGAAAAGATTCATTTTAAAAATAGATGACATAAGCTTAAAATATTTCTTCGATCAATAGAATCTCAACGCTCGACAAGAAAAGTGGTTGGCCTTCTTGAGTGAGTACGACTTTGAAATTAAACACATTAAGGGGAAAACAAAATAGAATCATTGAAGCCTTAAGCAGGAATGTAAATTTTCAAATCTCGACTACGATGAACAGTTATAAAACAGACTTAGAACATAATAAATAATGTTGCTGAAAATGATCAAGATTATTTAAGAACTAAAGAAAAATGGCAAAGAAGTGTTAATGAGAAAGAACCAACCGACTTTAGTGTCAGGACCGACAACTTGCTTAAATATAAGAACCGAATATATGTACCCAATTCAGAAGAACTAAAAAAGTTAATCTTAAATGAAACTCATAAAAAACCTTACTCCGGCCATCCCGGGTACTAGAAAATGTTAACAAATTTAAAGAAGGAATATTATTGGCCTAACATGAAGAGAGAAGTTGTCGACTATCTAGCCATATGTGTAGAATGCCAGTAGGTAAAAACCGATCATAAACATCCAGCTGGCTTGTTGCAACCCTTGCCCATTCCGGAATGGAAATGGAAGGTAATAAGTATGGAATTCATAACCGGATTACATATGAATAACAAACAACATGATTAAATTATGGTAGTAGTGGATAAACTAAGTAAAGCGGCACATTTCATTCTAGTTAAGTCTATTTTTAAAGCTATTAATATTGTTGACATTTTTATGAAGGAAATATTTAGATTGCATGGAATTCCAAAAGTGGTGATATCAAATAGAGATTCAAAATTTACTAGCAATTTTTAGAAAGCATTATTTCAAGGGTTAGAAACAAAGTTAAATTTTAGTACCGCATACCATTCGCAAACAGATGGGAAGACTGAAAGAACTAACCAAATACTTGAAGACATGTTAAGAATCTACGTGATGAACAAACCCGGTAAGTGGGAAGAATATCTGCATTTAGTCGAGTTTGCATATAACAATGGTTATCAAATGTCAACGAAAATGACACCCTTTGAAATACTATATGGTAGAAGGTTCCACACACGTATAACATGGGATAGCCCCATGGATAGGGTTGTGCTCGAACCCGATTTGTTAAGAGACATGGAAGAAATTGTTAAACATGTACAACAAAATCTAAAATGTGCACATGATCGTCAAAAGAGCTATGCAGATCTCAAAAGAACTCAGAGAGAGTTCAATGTCGAAGACCATGTCCACTTAAAGGTAAAAGAAAAAAGAAGTTCCTTAAGGTTGGGTAAGTGTTCAAAGCTAGCTCCTAGGTATTGTGGACCGTTTGAGGTACTGGAAAAGGTATGGCCGGTAGCCAACGAACTGGCACTTCCTCCTTCTATTAAAGTTCATAATGTCTTTCATGTATCTTTGTTGAAAAAGTATGTTTATGATGCCACTCACATACTTGATTGGGATATGATTCAGGAAGAGCCCGAGGGAGAATTCCAAACCGGGCCTATGTGTATCCTCGAGAGGAAGGAGCTAATGCTATGAAACTGAGCTATCGCTTGAATTAAAGTGTAGTGGAAGCACTTTAGCCCAAAAGAGGCTACTTGGGAATTGGAGGATAAAATGCGAGAGGCATACCCTTCGTTTTTCCAGCAAGAGCAGGAAGGCTCTGATTAAAAATAAACAAAAGGTAACACTGAGGACGGTGTTCAGAATAAGTAGGGGAGGAATGTGACACACCCTCACAAAACAATTTTTACTTGAAGTAAAAGATTATTATTTTATTTTATTATTTGAGTTATTAAAACTCACAAAGTTGTAACTCACATTTGTGTGAGAATGATATGCACAAAAACTATTTTATTATTATTATTTTTAATAAAATAAATAAACATGGGAGAGGATCAATTGAATGAGGGGACACCACCTACTAATATGGACAAGAGACAGCACAAGCATTTAAAATAAACCAATCAATCCAAGTGGAGACCTCAACACTCCAACAAGATCCACAAAATAGGATCTCAGGATTTACTTAAGATTGGGTTGGTGATGGCACAAGACCTAGGAAAATACTATAAAGAGTGACACTGAGAGAGAATCAAGGATGTTGTGCAAAGGGAGTACCATTATGATGGAGACTTTTTGTTGAGCCCTCTTATTGAATAAGTCCATCGATTTTACTGTTACAAACTCCAAGGTAGGAGTGTTGCGTTGCAGTAGTGCTGGTACAGTAGTTGAGGTGGTGATCCATCTTGGGGGTGA
The DNA here is from genome assembly GCA_027924585.1 of Larix kaempferi. NCBI lineage: Eukaryota > Viridiplantae > Streptophyta > Pinopsida > Pinales > Pinaceae > Larix > Larix kaempferi. The sequence goes on along the minus strand of BSBM01000338.1, from coordinate 19,505,584 downwards.
GATCTAGTGAAGCCTAGTTTCTCTATGGTTGGGAGGAATTGATACCTCTCCATTGTGATCCCGTTCAACACAATTTTCTTTATGTTCAAGTAAGTATATTCTAAGTGGTGTTGATTATTAGTTATAAATGGAGTAAAGTATTTTAATGGCAGAATGATGTTGCTATCCTTTTAAATTCTATCCGATGTATTACCATAACGAGGGCCTCTTTTAGTTTTGGTTCCCATTCCCCCTTTATATTCTGGGATTCATTCTTACGGTAGAATATATTTATAAACTGTCGGATCGGTCACTGTAGATTATCTTTATTATATTTACACTGTCAATTTGTTTTGTCAATTCATTTTTTACTATGGATATATATTTATAAATTGTCGAATCGGTCACTGTAGATTATGTTTATTATATTTACACTATCGATCAGTTTTGTCAATTCATTTTTACTGTGGATATATATTTATAATCTGGAGGATTGGTTACTGTAGAATATGTTTATTATATTCACACTATCGATTTGTTTTTTCCAAATCTGTCAATTCTTTCTTACTGCAATCTTCTTCTTGGTAACACACTGTTGCGTTTTGTTTAAACTTGAAGGTACGTACCCTGTCGAGATGGGAGAGGATGGATAGGTCGAGCTTGATCCCAATCCCCATTACAAATATATACTTTTTTTGTTAAAACGTGGCTGGGGTTTGCTTAATTTGAGTGCATGTATGTAATGTCCCTAAAAATAGTAAAAATTAAAAAAAAAATCATCTTGCTATTCACCTTGCCTAAATAGCTAATGCAATGCAAATTAACTTCAATACTGGGAAGTAGAGTCGGTAATTGTTTGACGTAATGAGAACTACGTTCTGAGAGAGTTGGTTTCACTAGTTATGTTTTCTGCGGAAGCAATGAAGTATGGTAAGGTGATGTGTATAGTTCTGTCTCAACAAATTGTAATGCTTTCAGGATTTCTCTTTAAGTACTTCATCTTTACAGTATTAGATGTTTGTTTGTTTCAATTAAATGTTTTAAACTGGTTTATATCCTTGATCCAGGCCTGATGAACTTGGTGAGAAGAAGGGGTGTACTTCTGGGGTCTTGATGTTGGTTTTCATACCACCGGCGAGCTGCCGAGAGGTAAGGGTGATTGTTGGGACTATCCTGACTTACTTAGCAACTTTGATAATGTACTAATTGTAATGTGTTCTGCAGGCGTAATTACCATGTCTTCTCCCTAAGCTACCTACATCATAATGCTAAACCAAAATCTAGTGTTTATGTTTTGAAATGGACTAAGGACTAATCCTTGGGAATAAAATCATGGCATAACCAAAAGGGAGATGCATTTGCGACCTTGACTATAGTGTATGGGTAATTTAATGATGCTTTAAGGGATGTTAGTTGGAGTTTTAAATACTGCATATGGAATTCACGTGGCTTTGGGGCCAGCTGGACACAGGGGTTTTTACCTTGGTATTCACACCTATGTTTATCATTCTCGTGGTTTTTTTGGCTGAGAGGGGTTCTTTGATGTGTCTGGTTTGTTAGTGCTCTTGACCTGAGCTGTGCTCATGGTCAGTGCACTCATTTTCTACCGTGTAAGGTGATAGAGAATGTTTACGATTCACAATCAGGTAAATGCTACTCATAACTTTTAATATTTCTTTCATTTGTCCTTCAAATATTTGTTTTGTCTCAGGTTTAACTCGTTCCCTCATATTGCTTCACTGGAAGGTATAATTTATGGTGCTCTCGACATTGGATGCTACAGGTGACCGAAAATCTTGGTTTTGGCATAAGAATGGTATGTCCATGTCTTTCCCATCGTTCATCCCTTCCTGTCGCAGCTATGGTTGCAAGACTCTAAGTTTGAGCTCTTTCGTTTGCAACTTCGTTGAGTCCTTTGGGCTCTCTATAAATAGATTCGAAGTTTATGATGGGTTGCCTTTGGCGGGATCAGTAGTTGGAAGGAAGATGATGTGTTTATTTTGGTCAATGTGGGGATAACCCTTGAGGGTTTTCTTCCTTACTGTCTCTAGTTGAAAGTAAGGCTATGTAATAAGTTTTTAAATCTTTTTAACTGGGATTTAATATCCACATCATGTAACATTGGGTGTTTTATAGAAATATTGATGCTTGGGTTTCTCTACCCGTGTTTCCTATTGAGTATTTAATGGCTATGGATTCTCTGTTGAAGTTGTGGCACTTCTGTAGTTTTGTTTATATGATTTCTTTAGGCGTAGGGTTTTGATCGTGCTACTAGAAGGTAGATAGATCTTGAAATGTTCTGGAAAATTCCTAATGTACAGAAGCTCTACGCTTTTGTTTTAGCATGAAGAAATCTTTGTAGGTTGCTCTTAATTTGAATGGAAGACTGTTTTGAATAAAAATTGTGGGTTTAGGAATGTGTTGATCTCTATCTAAAAATTGGGGTTTCGTCTTGACTTGAGTTTTAAATTTAATAAGATGATACTGTAAACCCTCGGTGGAAGATATGCTGGTTTAGTTGTTTTCTTGAGAATTTATGATTTGGTTTCCATGCTACGTTTCCAGTGATTTCAACAGTTCTAAAGTTTTGATGTGTTGGTAGTGGGATTCGACCCTTGACCTGCATTTTAATTATCCCTTTTTAATTAAAGAAGAAAAGAATTGAAGTGGCTCTTGCTTGATTGCGTGGGTCCTATCTTGTGAATCTATGGTTTAGTTCTTCCTTTCTATTTTCCTTGTTGTTGATGAGATTCGAAATGTCAAGAATGTTTAGATAGGGAAAATCGTATTTGGATTGCGTTGCTTGTCATGGAAAGTTAAAGTATCATGTATATTTTTACTGTAGGTTTAGATATATCAACGATTCTAAAAAAGAAAGGTTTGATGGATAATCTGCATTTAAATATTTATCTCTTGTGAATTTCCTGAGTTTTGTTTTTAAATAATGAATGTTTAAACCCTAGTTTAATCAAGAGTTTAATGAAAGGATATACAACGTGATGGTTGCGAGAATGGTAATATGATTTCGTTTGTGTTGAAGCTTAATAGTTTGGAAGCTAGGCCTGTGTTATTTCTAATGTTCAAGATAGTGAAAGAGTCAGACCTACGCTACAAATCGTTGGTTTCATGATCCTAAGTTTTGATTCTTTAATGAATGAAAGTTAAACCCTAGCTTACTGTAATTTAATAATTTTAAATGTACATCAAGAGAATAATATAGTTTCGTTTTAGTTTAGGTTGCAGGTATAGAAATTTCTAAATAATAGTTTTGATAATAGAAATTTTACCTATATAGGTATCTAGCACAGGCAAGCTAGGCTATCCTTGCTAGATCCTTGAGACATTTAGGGCAGAAGCTTGAATTAAATGAAAAACATTAAATGGAAATTGGTCCTAAAAATGTAGACCCTGAGAGCCCATGCCAATTGGCCCTTGCTCTATAAAGGAAAAGAAATAACATCTTAATGTACAGAAACATGAATGTTGTAATAATTATTTATACTTTAAAGTCTAAAGCTAATTAAACTGTATGGAAAATTTGTACCTCATACCTGGTTCTTGAAGCTTGATCCTTCCTTGAAGAATCTGCACATTCAAACACTAGTTAATGGAAAAATATAAGGACTTAGCTAACTTGTAGGGTGATCTTTTAACTGGATATCTTTGGGACTACCATGTTACTCCCAACCATGACCCTTAGACCATTCCTGGTTCTAACTGGATCCCCCTGAGCTGGTTCCAACATGCAATAAGAGAAGTAGAGGCCCTAGGATAAGTTGTTGGTTCAGATCTGAAAAATATAATAGGCTACTTGGGTTCTGCAGAGTAATTATCTTATGTTCATAAGAGAATAATAATAGAAGATGCCCCTCTCTTGGGAACTTCCTTTTCTTTAAATAGGTGAGTTCTGTTTGGAATATAGCTGTTTGAATAATAATATTCATCTTTTAATTTAATTTGAATTATAATATCTCTAAAAGATATTTTACTAATTATTACTCCTAGTTTATCTAGGATCTTTATTTTATTATAATCAAATGTAACTTAAGTTAACTCATAATAATAGAATAATAATACTAGTAATAATATTAATAGTAATAATAAATGTGAGAATTATTCTATGCATAACCTTTATCCATTTTATTTATATAAGTAATATTTTCTTTTAAGACAATAATAATAATATTAATAATAATAACAACTTTGAGGGCTATCTTATGCATAACCTTTATGCATGTTATTTACATAAGAATAATTAAATCTAATTATTCAATAGTTTAGTTATTGTAACTTCTATTCAATAAGGAAGAAAACCCTCAAGGGTTATCCCCACATTGAACAAAATAAACACATCGTCAATTTGTTGAGTTGGCGGTAATCGATGCACACCCGCATTGTCCCGTCCTTCTTCTTGAAAAAGAGTATTGGTGCTCCCCAGGGAGACACACTAGGTCGGATATAACCTTTCTCGATCAAGTCTTGTAGTTGAAGTTTGAGTTCCACCAATTCAGGTGGACTCATGCGGTAAGGGGCTTTGGAAACTGGTACAGAAACGAGTGTTAACTCTATGGAGAAATCTAGGTCTCGTTTGGGTGGTAGCCCCTGTATTTCCTCGAGAAATACATTCTTGAACTCTACAAGGACTAGGAAGTCTTCAATCTTCAGTTCCCTATCAATTTCTATGGTTCGAATGTTGAATGCAAAGAGTTTACAACCCTTCCTTGCGCATTTCTTAGTTTGTAAAGCAGATATTTGTCTTACGGAAACTTTCTTAGGGATACATTGAATGGTTTTCTGATTCCCTTGTTTATCCATGCATAGTATAGATTTTTTCAAACAGTCAAGTAAGGCATGATTTTCTTCTAACCAATCCATTCCTATTAGTACATCATAAGACCCTAGTGGTAAGATATTTAGATCCACTCTGGTTGGGAAACCGTTCAAATCTCTCTCACAAGTTTAAACTAGTTCGAAGACTTTTCATTTGGTAACGGTGGCTAGTTGTACCGACCATGGTTTCTCGTGGCTCACTCTATTTAACTTACAAGTATCAAAAATCTTAGGGGAGATGTAACTCCGACATGCACCGAGATCTATCAAAACTGAAACGACGGTGTTTCAGATCTTACCCTCAATTTCAACCATAGTGGCCTGGTGATCTACTTTCCGGCCATCCAAAGAGACATAAATCCTTGGTGTTCTTGCCACATACCCTACAGTAGGGTTTGCTTGGACATTGTGTAATACTTCATCTGTCTTGTTGGGGCAATTTTTGAAGTAGTGGGGTCCTTGGAATTTCCAGCAGGTAACAGTTGGTGGGACATCCTTTGATCCCTTGTTGAAAGTTGGCCTGTTCGCATGCAGTGGGGGTGCACCTGGCCTTGCCTGAGGTTGGTTGAAGCCTCCGTTGGGAGGGAAACTATTGTTTTGTTTCCGGTAAGGTGGTGGTCTAAAACCTGGTCTTCGATTGTCTGAGAAGTTTCCGAATCTATCTCTGTTTCTGTTTATGTTATCATTCCTTAGTTGTCCATGTTCATAACAGAGTCTTGCTTTGTGTAAAGTCACATCTAAGTTTTTGGGCATGTCAAATTCAATCTTTTCTCTAAAATTTGGTGGTAGACATCCCAAGAATTGCTATATCTTGACTTTCTCATCCTTGATGTATGGGACATAATGCAGCAGATCTAAGAATCTGTTTCTGAATGCTTCCATGGTTAGGGAGCCCATTTTCAATTCATAGAATTCTTCGATCTTTTTGTCAAAGAATCTTTCATACATGTATTTTCCTGAAATATTTTGTTGAAAGCATCCCATTTTATGTCCCTCATTCCATGCCCTTTGGTGTGTTTCAAATCTCTCCACCATCTGGACGCTTTACCATTTAGATTGTAAATGGCTAGCCGAGTTTGCATCTCACTGGAATAGTTGTGGAGTTTGAAATACTTGTTCATCCCTAACACCCACTCCTCAGCCTTTTCCCTGGTATTTATCTCTCCATCATATGTTGGGGCTTTAATTTTCCGGAATTCGCCTTGTAGAATGTCATCATTCTTCCTCCTTTTCTTGCAAGGGGAGGTGAGTCATCCTCATTGGAGGAGCTTTTACAGTCTTCTTCCATGTAATAAGGTATGTGTCCTTCCTGCATGTCCTTTGTAGGACTGCTGGACCTTTTTGTGTGATAGTTATTTTCCTTGGTTTTCTTGGCTAATTGAGTGGACTGTCAATGGGACCTTGCCCCTATTAAGATCTGCAGTAGAGCTTCATTTAGGGTTGCTGTTCCTGTCTTTCTTGCATATTGTCATCCTTAAAACTCTGCAACTCATTTTGCAACTGTTGTATAGATTTCATTAACTCTGATTTTAATTCCACCACGATTTCTTGCTCTTGTGGTGGTGAGTTCAAATTTCCATGTATGCTATTGTCTTTTCTGTATTCATATTCAGACTGTGATTTGTACCTGCATTGTCGTATCAACGTTACGAACAGAAATCTGTTAGTTCATATATGCATATAAAGTAAAAATCATAATATACATTTCTGATTTATAAGTATCTGCAACGGATGTTCTTTTTTAATGAGCCGAATAGGTCACTTAGTATTGTAGCTGGGCTTTGATACCACTTGTAATGTCCCTAAAACAGTAAAAATGAAAAAAAATCATCTTGCTAAACCGACTGCCTAAATAGATAAAGTAATGTAAATTAACTTCAGTATTGGGAAGTTAGATCAGTAATGGTTTGATGAAATGAGAACTATAATTCTAAAGGGTTGGTTATTTCATTTGAGCTTTCTACGGAAGCTATGAAGTATGATAGGATGATGTGCCTAGTGTTAGACTTTGCAACTTAATGCTTTAAGGTTTAAGTACTTCACCGTTTTAGATGTATGTAAGTATGTATATATGTATGTCCCATTTTAAATGTTTAAACTGGTTTCCATCACTATCCAGGCCTGATGGACTTGGTGAGAGGGGTGTGGGTAATTCTGGGGTCTTGATGTTGATGTTCATATTGCTGGCGGAGCGGCCGAGAGGTAAGGAGTGAATAATGGAACTATTCTTGGCTTACTTAGCAACTTTGCTAATGCACTTAATTGCATTGTATTTTGCAAGCAGGAATGTAATGGTTTCTTCCTAAGCTACCTATATCGAAATTATGGCCAAAGTATTAAAGTTAAGTGTTAAGAAGGTGAAGGTCTAATACTTTGGAATGGGTCGTGGCATAAACTAATGGTCATGCTACCAAATGCGATTTTAACTATAGTGCAGGGTTATAATATTGAAATATTAATGTATGTGGTTGGAGTCTTAAATGCTGTAAGTGATATTCACGTGGCTTGGTAGCTAGCTGGACGAGGGGGTTTTTGCCTCGGTCTTCACATATGTGTTTTCCATTTTTTTGTGGTTGTTTTTTGCTGAGAGGGGTTCTTTGCTGCGTCTGGTTCGTTGGTGCTCTTGACCTGAGCTGTGCTCATGGTCAGAGCACTCGTTGTTTACTGTGTAAAGTGATGGAGGGTGTTTACGATGTCCAGTCAGGTAAATGCTATTCATAACTCTTAATATTTCTTTTAGTTGTCCTACACATATTTGCTTCAACTCAGTTTTGACTCGTGGCCTCTGATTGCTTCACTGGAAGGTATAAGTTGTGGTGTGATTGACATTGGTTGCTACAGGTGTACGAAACTCTTGGTTTTGGCATCAAATGGTGAGTCTAGGTTTTATTTCCGACACACACTCCTCCCTATCGCAGCTATGGTGGAGAGTGTTGTAGCTTGAATGTGGAACTTCGATATGCCCTTTGGGCTCATTGTAATTTATTTGAAGTTCTAATGGGTCGCCTTTGTCTGGACCGGTAGTTAGAAGGAATTTGAGGTGTTTATTTTATTCTATGTGGGGTTAACCCCTGAGGGTTTTCTTCTTTATTGTTTCTAGTTGATAGTAAAACTCTCTAATAAGTTTTAAAGATTTTTAACTGGGATCTAATATCCACATCGTATAATGTTGGGTTTTGTATAGAAATAATGGTGCTTGGGTTTTCTCTACCTGTGTTTCCTATTGAGTATTTAAAGGTTATGGATTCTCTGTTGAAATTGTGGCACTTCTGTCAGTTTCGTTTGTATGATTTCTTAGGCGTAGGTTTTGATCATGCTACTGGCAGGTAGATAGATCTTGAAATGTCCTGAAGAAATCCTAATGTATAGGAGCTCTGCGTTTTTTGTATTTAGCATGAGGAACTCTCCGTAGGTTACTCTAAATTTGAATGGAAGACTGTCTTGGATGAAAAATCGTGGACTTAGTAATGTGTGTTCACTTGTCTCATAAGTGAGGTTTCATCTTGACTTGAGTTTTAAATTAAATAAGATGATACTGTAACCCTCGACGGGAGATATGTTGATTTAGTTGTTTGTCTGATAATTTATGCTTTGGTCTTCATGCTACGTTTTTGGTGATTTCAACAGTTACAAGGGTTTGATGTATTGGTAGTGGGATTCAACTCCTTGACCTGCATTTTTAATTATCCCCTTTTGATTAGAGCCAAAAGGAAATGAAGTGACTTTGCTTGACTGCGTGGGTCCTATCTTGTAAATCTATGAGTTGTCCTTCCTTTCGATCTTCCTTGTTGTTGATGAGAATTGAATTGTTAAGAATGTTTAAATAAGGGGAAAAATTGTATCTGGTTAGCGTTGCTTGTCTTAGAAAGGTAAAGTGCAGTGGATATATTGCTTTTACTATAGGTTTAGATATATCAAAGATTATTGAAAGGAAAGTTTGATGAGTAGCCTGTGTTGAATATTTATCTCCGGTGATATTCTTGAGTTTGTTTTTAAATAAAGAATGTTTAAACCCTAGTTAAAATCAAGAGTTTACTGCAAGGACTGTACAGTGTGATGGTGGCGAGAATTAAAATACGATTTCATTTTCTTTGTGTTGAAGCTTAATAGCTTGGAAACTAGGACAACGTCATTTCTAACGTTCAAGTTAGTGAAGAAGTCAAACCAAAGCTACAAATCGTTGGTCTCATGATTTGAAATTTGGAATCTTGAATAAATAAAAGTTAAACCCTCGCTTACTGTAGTTTAATAATTTAAATGTACAACAAGAGAAATATATGGTTTCGTTTTAGTGTAGTTTATAGGTGTAGACCTTTCTAAATAATAGTTTTGATAATAGGAAGTCTTCCTATATAGGTATCTAGCATAAGCTAGCTAGGCTATCCCTGCTAGATCCTTTAGACATTTAGGGCAGAAGCTTGAATTAAATGGAATACATTAAGTGGAAAATTGGTCCTAAAAATGTAAACCCCGAGATCCCATGCCAATTGGCCCTTGCTCTATAAAGGAAAAGAAATAACATCTTAATGTACAGAAACATGAAGGCTGTAATAATAATTTCTATTTTAAATTCTAAAGCTTAATTTAAACTGTATGGAAAATTTGTAGCTCATACCTGGTTCTTGGAGCTTGATCCTTCCTTGCAAAATCTGCACACTCAAACACTAGTTAGTGGAAAATATATGGACATAGCTGACCTGTAGGGTGATCTTTTAACTGGATATCTTTAGGACTACCATGTTCCTCCCAACCATGACCCTTAGACCGTTCCTGGTTCTAAATGGATCCCCCCGAGCTGGTTCCAACATGCAATAAGAGAGGTAGAGGTCCTAGAGTAAGCTGCTAAATTGGATCTGGAAAGTATAGTAGGCTGCTTCAATTATGCAGAGTAATTCTCTTCTTGTTCATAAGAGAATTATAATCCCAAAGAAAAGATGCCCTTCCCTTGAGGTCTACCCTTCTTTATATAGGTGGATTCTGTTTGGAAAATATAGCTGTTTGAATAATAATATTTATCTTCTTAATTAAATTTTGAATTATAATATCTCTAAAAGATATTTTACTAATTATTACTCCTAGTTTATCTAGGATCTTTATTTGTTTATAATTAGATGTCACTTCAATGAACTCATACATATTAGTATTGATAATAATAAAAATAATAATACTATTGATAATATTAAATGATAATAACAAATATGAGAATTATTGTATGCATGCCTTTCATGCACGTTATTTTCATAAGAATAATTAAATCTAAATATTCAATAGTTTAGTTATGATAACTTTCTTTGGTTTTAATTATGTATATACCATAGTACTTATTAAGTACAAGGTCTAATTCCTTGGGTAGGGTCTTGGTAATCTTGTATAGTTGGCTAGGTTAGGTACCTCTACATCTCTCTTTTTGCATGTTGGATTCCCTCGTTTAACATGGTAGTTCCCACTGTACATGATGATAGATAGAAATGATTCATTTCACCAATTTAAATAAATATGATGAATAGAAGTGCTATTCAAAGTCTTCTTGACTCAACACTTTTAAGATCAAGTAACCTCGAGTTCTCTTCAGAGCTTCAACTCAACACTCTCACATGGGCGTTACGCTAGTGAAATTCCAGAGCATCCTCCTCAACACTAGTACTAGAATGTGGTTGTGAAGCACATCTAGAATGTACAAATGGTCTTGGATCCGGTATTCATTATCAAGCTTGGAGTGCTCCAGGGCTTTTTCCCCAACACTCTATGTACATCGGGGATTACGTCCAGTACGTAATAAAGTCCTCTAGGTACATTGGGGCTTATTCCCAGTACGTAGGTCGTCTGTGTGTTCCTGAGTCCACGCTCAACACACTACATAAATCAATCATGTGAATCATAACTCTGCACAGTATGTAACAAAAAGGTCATCTCAGTATATTAGTGTTTGTACTCAATTCACATAACAAAACATAATCAATCCATTAGGGCTTTCTTTCCCAATATATAACAATAATGCATCCGTTAGGGTCCACACCCAATATGTAAATCTATAAAAGAAATGAATCATGTGTACTAGGGCTTAGGCCCAGTAATCAAAACAAATCATATGTGTTGGGGCTTTAAGTCCAGTATATAACATAAGAAATAGTTAGTCAAAATTTGGGATATTATAGTCATTTAAAAGAAATATATAAATTGAAAACAAAATAAATATGTTTTTTTAAGTTAAGTTTTATTGATTAAAACCCCCCAAAAATATAGATTTACTTAGGTGATTTGCCTCAAGGAAAACCAAACCAACTACAAAATCATTGTTAATCTTTATTCACCAAGAAAATTATGTTGAGTTTGTCTTTGAAAAATGAGGCTATATCCTTCCCAACTATAAATAGATAACAAAGATAACAAACACATATGGAAATAAAACTAGCATAATTGGTGATAGAAAATAAATTAGCAAGGTAGTATCTAATGAGACGGCTGGTATCATTGACACTTCCTTTGAACCATATCAAAAGAATGAGGTTTCAAATCAAGCTATTTTTCAACAAATTCAAAGTCAATGGTTGCTTTGGCAATTAAATTAATATTGGCATTTAGACTTCTCACCTGGTCCTACATGGATTCAAGATGGTGACTTGTGTCAAAGTAGAGGATATATTAGATGGAGCCTCTAACTTCATATAATGGAATACCAGGTTACTTCTTGTCTTGGATGAAAATGATATCAAGAATTATGTAAAGGAAGACATCTCTGAACCAGTAACTAATGCAAAGAAATCTAAACATAAGAAAAACGAAGCAATGGCCAAGAGAATCTTGAGAGATTATGTGAAAGACCACTTCATACCTCACATATTGGAGTTAAATACTGTTAAGGCCATGTTTCATGCACTAGTTCAACTATTTGATAGCAAGGACACCAGCAGGAAATTGGCCCTGAAGAATCAACTTCGCAGCACCAAGATAACCAAATCAGATTTTGTAACTGCTTATCTTATGAAGATATCTAAACTGAAGGAACAACTACATGCTATTGGGGACCTTATCGATGATGAATCACTTGTCATAGTACCTCTTAATGGATTTCCCTCCTCATGGGAATAATTTATTCAAAGCATATGTGGTTGTGAGACACTACCCAAATTTTATCATCTTTGGTTTGACCGAGTTTGAGAATAAACTGGAATGTTGTCAATAAATAACCTAGAAGAACCAAAAGACGAAAATACTCTAGCTCTTGCAGCTCATGCAAGAAAAGGAAAAGAGAAAAGGAACTTTTAGAAGAAGAATTCAGATCAAGGACCAAGGAAGAAGAAGGACATTTCATAAATCCAGTGTTAAAGGTGTGACAGGTTTGGTCAATATGCTTCAGATTTTCCTTGGAGAAAGAGAGGGAAACAACATGCATCAACAACCCATGTTGATGAGCAGCCTTCATCGAAAAAGGTAAAACTTGGCAAGATGCCAACACAATATTTCTTTTGATTTTTTTTCTTTTATTGTATGTTGGACCATTTTCCTAGGTACAGGTGTCCAACATAATTTCTTTATTCTATAGGTTAGTCATTATTGTAGTTGGACAATTTTCCCTGCTACGAGAGGCCAACATAATCTCTTATTGATTATTTAGGATCATTATTGTAATTGGGTCATTTTCCTGGTACGGGAGCCAAAAAGATTTGTTTTAGTTTCCTTTGATTCAACAAAAAGTGTTAAGACTCAGTAGGACTCAAAATACATAAAAGGAAGGAAGGATTTCTTCCATGACAAAGAAGGAGAAATCTCATAGCTTTGTGATAAATGGGAAGACATCCCATATTTGCAAATATTATACATACTCCAAGATTGATGATTGACAGAAGGAGTCTAGTCTTCTAGGATTGATGATTTTCAAGGGAGCTAGCTTTAGGTCCTAAGGAAGCAAGATGCTTGGATGTAGAGGGAGCATGATGCTCAGGTGCAGAGCAAGCAGAGGAAAAAGGAGAAAGATGCTCAGGTGCAGAGAAAGTAGAGGCAAAGGGAGCAAGATTCTCAGGTGCAGAGCAAGTAAGGTTCTTAGATGCAGAAGGAGCAATATGCTTAGGTGCAGAGCAAGCATAATGCTTAGATGAGAAGGGAGCATGATGCTCAGAGGGATCAGGGTGCTCCAACACAGAGGGAGATGTGATTAGATTGAAGACAGATGTTTGCAGCATCGGGCAGACATTTCCCAGTATTAGCCATGTGGCTTGGATAGGGGTGAATGGTACGAAGGAGGGGAAATATCAGCTCCCAACCACCCTATGATTAGCTGGGGATATTTTCCCTTGATGATTAGTTTTGATGCATCGAGTATTCCCTCAGTATTAGCCATGTGACTTGGCTAGAGGTGGATAGCTCAGAGTAGGGTAGTTCCTTCTTCCGGGCATCCTGTGATAGGATGGGAAGATTAGTCCTCATTTGCACACACTATCCTCCTAGAGGTTGAGCATCGAGCATTTCCCCAGTATTAGCCACGTGGCTTGCCTAGGGGTGGGTCAAGTGGTACAATGCCTTCTCTTGGACATCCTGTCACGGGGTGGAGAGATTAGTCCCTAAGACGACTCAGAATGTGGTATTACCTTCTCTCAGACAATAAGTGGGGTGGAGAGATTAGTCCCTAAATGCTCAGAGAGGGGAAATTCCTTCTCCCATCCATCTTGTGATGGGATGGGGAGATTAGTCCCTAGTTTCTCACTCATCAACTCATGACTCATAATGGGACATTGACTTCTGCCAACCATCCTCTGACAAGATGGGAATATTAGTCCCTAGATGTTCATGCAATCTTATGATCAACCTTTTTAGTGTAAGAATAATATGTTGATACTTCAAGATGTATTCATGAGAATGCCTCTCTCATTTAGAGGGAGTGTTGATGCTTGCAACATCGATGAGACATTGATGCGACTCTCTCTTGAGAGGGAGAGAGAGGGAGATTGATACTTCTCGGCGGATTGAGTTGTAATGAAGACCTTTCTTATGATGAAGAGATGTACAAGACAATTCATGACGATCAATATGATTCTCAAATGTGTTCTAGCGTGATGATACCTCTCTAGCTAAGAGGGAGTGTTGTTGTTGTAGTTGCGTGAAGTATCCTCACACAAGTCGGCCCAGTAAAGGGGTAGGTCGACCCAATAAAGGGGGTAGTAAAGGGGCAAGTCGGCCCAGTAAAAGAAACAAGTCGGACCAGTTGAGAAAAATCACTCAAAAGTATTGTATAAATAGAGGTGTCACCCTCCTCATTTGTCACTCACTCAAGCAAGCTTGCTCAAGCAAAAGAGGACTGATTTCGGGTTGTAGAAGACTTTTGGACTTGTTTTCTTTAGCATATATTCTTCTTGTGATTTTATCTTTATTTTACGGAATCCTTGAGTAAGAAATATTTGTTGGGTTTTTCCCAAGTTCGGGTTTTCCTAGGGTAAACTATTGTGTATTTTGTGTTTCCATTCATGATTATGAGTAGTTAAAGTTGAAAGAGATGAAAATTATACTGCTATACCACAAAAAACCAACATATAATGTGGTATCAGATCTTAGGTTACAACTCTCAACCTCATGGAGTCCATTTATAGTATGACAAAATTGACTATGTGTGCTATTTTGTTCTTCTTATTTGTATAGAAGAAAGTTGTGTTATTAAAAGTGCATGAACATGGTTGAAGGACAACCCCCTACCCCACCTATATGGGTATAACTTAATGAGGAAGAACAACATCATAATAATAATCACATTAACAACAACCAAGATAAGATTTTGCAAACAGTAAGGGATTTACAGGCAAAACTCCAAACTTTTAAAATTGAACATGAACGAGTAATGAGGACTCAAGAAGACTTGAATGAAGATCTTTTATTTAAATTAACATAGATATCTAAGGATACGGGTCAAGTATGTAGTAAAAAGAAATGTAAAAGAATTGATTCCTCTTTTGAACCTTTTTCCTCTAATGATTGCTCTGTTGATAGTGAGTCGGATGATTCCAGCAGTAGCACTGAATGTAAACGAGGGAAGAAAAAAAAGTGTAAGGATGAAATAATTGGTGAATTTAATAACATCAGGCCTCCCATCTTTAGCGGTGAAGTAAAAAATGGATAGGATGCTGAGGCTTGGTTATCAAGAATGAAAAAGTATTTTAGAATGTATAATTATTCTAAATCAATGAAAGCAAAAATGGCCATATATAATCTAGTTGGAAAAGCTGAGATTTGGTGGAAATATTTAAAGAATCCCAAAAGAATTAATGAATGAAAAGTAAGCTCGAAATGGTTTAAGAAAGAATTTAAAAAAGAATATCTTTCAGAATATTATTATGAGGGGAAGGCAAAATAATTTTATGAATTCAGACTAGGTCTGAAGTCAATGCACGAATTTTGTACCAAGTTCCTATAATTACTCAGGTATGTATCCTATATCACAAAAGAGAAGCCAAAAATACAAAGTTTATTAAGTTGTTTACCAAGTTTTTATAAAGATAGATTGGAATTTGATAATCCAAAGACACTTTATGAAGCAACGAGAAAAGCTAAATTGGCCTATGATCATAATAAAAATAAGCATGAAAATCCAAAACATTTTAAGAAAAGAGAAGGGTATGATTTTAAAAGAAGAAAGTTTAAGCCCTTTATTAAACACAATGGTTACCAAAAGAACACTTTTAAAGATAAAAGACAACCAATCATATCCGAGTTTAAGGATAATTTTGTTGCGGTTGACTTTCCCATCTCTTTTATCCTTCTATTGATATTGTCCTCATAAAAGAGATGGTTGAATCGTTCACATGGTAAAGTAAGCTGCCACAGTTGGAGAAATTGCTCGAAATATTCCAAAGATAAGCGCAGGATTGGATAACCATAGGGCAGAATATCAACCTTCTATGATAGAAGTTGAAGGTAGAACCCGAGGGAGAGTTCAAAACAAAGCCTTTTCGTATCCTAGATAGGACGAAGATTATGTTGTGGAATCCATTACTCAAATAAAAGTGCAATGGAAGAACTTCATCCCTTAGGAGGCAACATGGGAAATGGAGGATTGTATGCGAGCAACATATCCTTCCATGTTCCAGAATGAGCAAGAAGACTTTGAATAAATAACACCGATGATTGTCTTAAAAATAAGGGGGGGAGAAATATATTACCCCCAAGACTTTTGAATTATTTGATTAAATGTTTTTATTTGATAAATATTCTTGAGACAATTATTTTGTAAAGGAGTTATAAAACTCTATACTCACACTCATGTGGGTGAATATTATGAACAAAAAAATTATTTTATTATTAATAAAAATAGACACTTGGAGGGGGGACACCATCATGAGACAATGAACAAGTGGAAAGCACGCAAGATATTTGGAATCAATCAAATCCAATTCAAAATCTTAGCAAGCCGACTAGATCCACAATTATAGGGATCAAGATATCAGCTTGAGATTTGATTGAGATGGCACAAGACCTGGGAAAAAAATTATATATTGGTGCACTGAGAAAACACATGATGTTGTGTGGTGCATAGAGAGGAATTGTTCCTATGTTGAGGGCAAGCTGCTCCATACTATCTCTGTTTGAAAGTCCATATTTTGATATGTTATAGAATCTTGGGAAAAGTCCGTGCTCATATTGGCTTAGCGAAGTTTATCGGTCTATGGTGGTGATCCAACTCAGGGGTGAAGTTGGGGAAGTAAGTGTGGCTTTCCTCTTCTATGGTTGGGAGGAACTAGGGAGATCCAAGTGTTTTTCCCTTTTCTTGTTTTACTCCAAATCTTGCGATCTACAGGTATGTGTCGTCTTAATCTAATATCAGAATATATATGTATGGTCATAATTTTATTTCTATCCATTGTTCAGGTTGGACGATCTGTGAAGTATCGTCCTACCTTTATAATTAAGATCTATATTTCTTTTCTATATGGGATGCAATCATTTTTGGTGACCTTCAAGTAAACAATCGGTATAATGTTGGTGTATATAATCTCCCATGAAGAATGGTAACGAATTATGTGGTAAAACTCTACTGTCATTTAAAGAAGATCGTGACTATACTGTCCTTTTAATCTATTATCGGGTTTTATTTCGAATGATAAATAAACATTGCCATTGTTAAAATGAATGCGGGTTGGGATTCTGAAAATTATAACTAAGTTTATTCCTGTATATGTTACACTTCAGGGTAAACCATGCGACCTTTGTCCCTTTCAGTCCTATCTTGCACTTGAGTATAAGTGTTGAGTCGAGAAAGAAGTCTGAGACTACTTCTTAGCGTTTGTTTGATCTCGAACAAGTTCTGGGTTATTTAGCGGTAACAAAGGAAACATTGTAGGTAAGTTGTGACAGTGTGACGGACAGTCAACACTTGACTCTTGAGGGAGTTGCTGTCAGCTACGAGGGTTATTTAAATCTTGCTTGATCCATTTCAACGTTGATCCATATTATACATATATATTAATTGCATCGACATTATTTATATGTGTTTAAAATGCCATATTTTATATTAATGCATGGAACTGTCTTTTATCCATTTCAATGTTGGAATTATAGCTATAAATTTGAAGATGCATTGGAATGGTATTTACATATTTTAAACTGCTTGTATTATACTTCGTATATTCAATGCATGTGCACTATAATATATTTATTTAATGCTCGGATTATATTATGTACAATTGGTGCAATAACTTATATTAACAAAGGTGTGATACAAGTCTTTCAATTTTACGATGTCAACCATGTTTTCCTAAGGGGTCGTGAGACCCTAGGATTTGTCCTTTTGTAATGCTTTGGTTATATAAAGGGTATATATGGCTTAGACTTCACAACGTGTGTTTATTGAAAATTCTGGTAAAGAATGTGGATAAGCATCGTATTTTTCTCAAGTCTCTCTTCTTAAATGTTTACATTGACAACCCTTGCTCTTAAGGAGGTCACGAGACCTTAGGACGTGATATTTGTTTTCCAAATATAAATGAATAAGTTTGTTCAACAAAATTTATGGTACCTATGTTAGTTCATTGTACAAATTAGTATTATAAAGGTTAAATGCTTTAGGACTTGTTTTATTGTATTAAAAATGAAAATGAATTTTTTTGTTGTTGTTATAATTTTGGGTACGCTACACCTTCATCATTAAAGCTTTGAATGTCCTTGCCATATTCAAGTCACCAAGTATAATATCCACAAGTTACCACATTCAACATGCATTAATCGTCACCCTCGTGATCTCATTCCTTGTTCTAGTTAATCCTCCCACAAATGGGTTGTACACCCCTCGCCACATGCTACCCACTTATACATCCATATGCATCGCCATTTACACCATCGTCTACCATGTCATGAAGTGGCTTCTCTTCCACTACATGGCACATGGTGCCTCTCACATTTCTATCCCCTTATGGCCGAACTTGTGTAATACCCCCAAGGCTTTTGAATTATTTAATTTAGTATTTTTATTTCAGAAATATCCTCCAGCAATTAATTTGTAAAAGATTTATAAAACTCTATGAGGCAAAATACTCATACTGATGTGGGTGAATATTATAAACAAGAAATATTGTTATATTATTAATAAAAATAGACACTTGGAGCCACCAGTTGAAAGAGGGGACACCATCATAAGACAATGAACAAGTGGAAAGCAAGCAAGATATTTTATATTAATCAAATCCAAGTCAAAAACTCAGCAAGCCGGTCAAATCCACAATTATAGAGATCAAGAGATCAGCTTGAGATTTGATTGAAATGGCACAAGACCTGAGAATTTTTTATATATATATGAGTGCATTGAGGAGACACATGATGCTTTGTGGTGCATAGAGAGAATCTAAGCTATGAGTATAGTATGTTGTTGAGTATTATTTCTCTGTTTAGAAAGTCCATCTTTGAATCTACTACACACTTCTCAGAGAAGTATGCATTTAGATTAGCTTAGTTAAGTTCATTTTTTTATGGTGGTGGCCCAACTTGGGGGTGAAGTTGGGAAAGTAAGTGTCGATGTCCTCGTCTATGGTTGGGAGGAACTATAACATCCCAAAATTTCACAAAAAAATTATTTTTTTCTAAGTAGCTTAAAGTGCTACAATCGCTATGCGGAAGTACAATAAATGTTCATTTGTTTAGTTAGACGACAACCTGATGACGACACTTCTTCAATTAGTCATCAACATTATAAACATGTTACGTTAATTATTTGCTATGTTGTCATACAAATTATAAGTATGTATTTATGCTTGTTAAGTACTGCTCGATGTTTTAATACCATTTTTGAAATCTGATTAACTATGGTTACTGCTTTAATTGCATAAGTATTGTCATTACCTTTAGTACTATTTTATTCATATGCATTAACTGTTTGATTTTCTTGATGATGAAGGGGTCCTATGGGCACCCCGAGGCTTACTTAGATATTTAGCTAACGCTCTTGAACTTCTGTCGCAGATCATAGGTAAGAGCGATACTTCTTTCCAAAGCATTAATGATGTATGTAAAAGAACTTGTTTTAAACTCCAATTAGTCTCCGATGTTAAAAGTATAGAGGATTTAAACTTTGTGATAAAACCTAAGGGTTGAGACTTTATGCATAGCATGCTAAATGATAGATGTTTTAACTTTTAAAACACATATTTCTATTTGCTAGAAGTTATAATTCTTATACACATTATACCTTATACTAAATGTAATAACCCTTATGCACATTATCACTACAAGTTAGATGTTATAACCCTAAAGCGCATTATATCAAATGCTAGGTATTATCACCTTTATGCACACTATGGTGTTATGCTAAATGCATAGTTTGACTTATAAAAAGGCTCTACGTAATACACTATGCATTAATGGCTATAGTGCTTCGATATGGTATTGTTATATGCATAATGAAAACCATAAATGAACCTTCGTAGATCAATGTGTTGGCAGACTTCGTGCATTTGATAGATATGATACTTAAATGTTATTAATTGTGCACTGGGTGGAATTCCCGTTGGCATCCCTCGTGGTAGGACTCCATGTGAAGGTTCTTGGTTAACGTGTTAAGCGCTACTGCACTTTGAACTACTCGACGAGGAAAATGACTTGGGCATTCATTTTGCAAGGAAGGTGGAGGAAAGAGGCCGACGGGCTCTCGGTTTTCTAGGGTTTGTAACCCTTGTTTGCAGTTCCTCCCGGGGATTCGATATCGTTACCTTGCTGTCGATTTCATGACCTTGCTACCTGCATAAAGGTCACAGGAGTTTATATGTATTCTCATTCTTCACAGAGTTTACAGAGTTTGATGGTGAATTCGTGTGCCTCCAGGGTTTATGTTGAAAGCTTAAACGTTACAAGAATGTTCAGGCATACTACGAGAGTTTGCTTACATGGTCTCCCATTGTCTTTCATCAAGGGTTTTAATATTAGTAAAGTTTTTGGTTTAAGTCTGAGCTACGCCAAAGTTTAACCACCTGTTGTGTTGCTGTCTTGACAGGTTCTTCCTCGGTGTTGGTTTGAAGTTTAAATAGACAGGGATAAGAGGTTAAATGCCTTGGTAAGCCTCAGTGACTCCCTTGTGGGCATCCATAGTACTCAAAATATTTTTGGTGAAACCTTGGCACAACGCCGGTCTTCATTTTGGTTGGCCGAGAGTTCGGTTTTTATTTTAAACTTTGGTTTCTCAATTGTTTGTAACTCTATAAGCCATATGGAATTTTTGTGTGTTACAGGTAGGGTTGAACCCTCGACCCATCCTACGTTGGTTTCTCAACGTTTTATTGTGTAAATTTTTAATGAATAATATATAAGGTTTTTGCTTGGAATTGATTTCAAAGGGTGTTTACCCTTGGCATTTTGATATTTTTGGAATGAAATGTGTTCATAAAACTTCATGGTGATTAGGGGTTTAAAACCCGGTTCTGTTTATGAATATCAGTTGAAGGGAGGGTTAAACCCTCGACCTTGTGTTGCTTCCTTTCGTATTGTTATGTGTATAATATTTAGAGGATAATACATAAGTTTTTTGCAAAAATTAAAGGAAGTTTCAATGTTAAACCAGAGAGAATGCTCTCGGCATTCATTGTTATTTTGCAGTGCTTGTTATTTATGTTTTTAGGGCAGAGCTCGTCGCTATTGATGGAATAATGTAATGTCTTAGTTTAAAAATATTGTTTGTAAACAAAATCCGTAAGGCTAGGTTTAACACCCTACCATAAATGATTATTATGTTTCGATTTGATTTTGGCTATGATAAGGGTACCGAACCCTGGTCTCGTAATACTTCTTTGTTTTGGTAGATAAATGCAAGGTTTTCTTAGCGATATTTAAATGTAGATTATGAA
Source organism: Larix kaempferi (assembly GCA_027924585.1). Classification (NCBI taxonomy): domain Eukaryota; kingdom Viridiplantae; phylum Streptophyta; class Pinopsida; order Pinales; family Pinaceae; genus Larix; species Larix kaempferi. Next base: position 19,484,468 of record BSBM01000338.1, on the reverse strand, counting down.
CAGGTTTTTAAATCCTGATACTGTTGCTTGAATATTTTAGAATTTATAATACTTACTTAAGTTATCAGTGTGATTAAAGGATGATTCCTTTTGATATTGTTTTTACAAGACTTTTGTAAGTGAATAAAGAAATGACTAGGGTTTTGCAGCAACAGTAATTTATACAAAAAGATAGATTTTTAATGTACTTCTGTAGTTGTTTAAACAATAATTCAATGATGGTAAAATATAATACTATTGTTTATAAAATCCTATACTATGAGTTTTGATACTATTTAGGGTTGGAAATGCAGAAACTATATTGCTTAAAAGGTTCTTATTTTAAGAAGATTCTTCTATTACAAATATGTTATTTGGTTTCTAAAATGAAAGGTTTAAGCCATGATTAAACTTAGGTTTTGAAAAGAGCAAAATATTGCTTTGTATACTCTTACTTCTGTTACTATGTATGAACTACTATTTAAATGTTCTATTTAATAGATAAATGCTATGTTTTTCTTATTTAGTACAGAAGATACTTCATTGAAAAATAAAACAGAAAGGTTGGAAATTGAAACCTAATAGATTTTATCTATGATGATCAAACATTCGATTCTATTTATTGCATGTTATCATTATTCAAATCTATTTTCAATTAATCTTCCTTGTACTAGAGTGCGACAGTAAAACAGTGTGTGGAAAAATGCAGGGAAGCATTTCTATTCTATCATTATTCAATTTAACTTTAATTATCTATTTAGCATTTAAAACTAACAGATGTATGAATTTTCAGAGTATATAAATTGCAAAAGTAAAACATTTAATAACAGTCCAGAATATTAAGGATTAACTAGAAAACTGATAACATAAATTCATTCATTTGGCAAAAGGTAAATAAGATAACATGATTTGAACTTGGTAACTGTAGATGAGACAAACAAACAAAGGAGCCTGTTCCACCCAACCTTTTTCTTGAAGACAACCAAGATTACTTGCCTTACAACCCCCGAGCCTGTTCACTGAACCACTAGGACGAAGATGCTATGTGGATAAATGGAATAAATTCTTTTCCAACTCAGTAGTAGCACTTGACAATAATACTTCTACTTTTAGCAATATTGAACTCTGCAATGTGGCTGCACTTGTTCAGAATGCAGTCTTAACTCACTCAATCACTTCTAACCTTCCCCTCATCGAATCTCTTGCGCTCTCTTGTCTTTCCAATTCAGAAATTATCACAAGGTAAGAATCAACAACCTCCTACTGAATTCGATGGGTAGATAAACATGCTTAGGTCTTTGGTCAGTTTTATTTAGTAAATGAGCCACCTTCTCAGTTCCACTTCCTTGGGGAACATGACCATGAAAATAGGGAAGTTCCCCGCTCCAACAGTTAGAAGTGAGTTAAGGATGATGCCAAGTGTCAGTTTGCTCTCCACCCCAGTCCATTCCTCCTAGTGGGTTAGTGAACACTCATTCAACAGTCTCCTTTGGGTATTTGTCTCCTCTTTTTTTCTTAATAATAAAATATTCAGAGTAATTAATTACAGTCATCCTTGACCCCACTTGGTCAATAACATAAAAATTTACAATAAAATAAAACATAATGTTTTTCTGAAAACATATAATGTTCATAATTTGGGTATGTGACAAACACCCTCTCTTAAATTCAATATCGTCCTCGATGTTACTTTATTCATCATCCTCTAGTTCCTCCTGGAATAGATTTGGATATGCCACCTACATATTACTTTCCAACTCGCAAGTTGCTTCATCTGGACTAAGGTGCTTCCACTGCACCTTTACCTGTCCAATGGTATGATTACGAAGCAAAATTTCTCTCTTGTCGAGGATATAATCCTGTTCCACCAAAAAAATATCCTTCTGGTTCCACCTGTACATCATTCCAATTAATCACATGAGTAGCATCATGCACATACTTTTTCAAAAGAGAGATGTGAAATACATTATGTACTTTAATATTTGGTGGCAAGGCCAACTGACATGCCACTGGTCCTACCCTGGACAATATTTCAACAGGTCCACGATACCTTGGTGCTAGTTTAGCACAACTTCCTAACTTTAAGGAGCTCTTTTTAGGTTTTACCTTGAGGAACACATGCTCACCAACCTGAAAATCTTTTTGAGTTCTTTTGAGATATGCATGGCTTTTCTGCCTATCTTGTGCAATTTTCAAATTGCCTTGAACCTGTTTCATGGTTATTTCCATTTCCTTTAATAACTTAGGTCCTAACATTAACCTGTCAACTAGATTAGTCCATGAAATGGGAGTATTACATTTTCTGCCATATAAAATTTCAAATGGACTAAGTTTTGCTGAAGTTTGGTAATGGTTATTATACGCAAACTCTGCAAGATGCAAATATTCCTCCCATTTACCTGGTTGATATCTAACATACATTCTTAACATATATTCAAGAATCTGATTGACTCTTTCGGTCTATCCATCCGTTTATGGATGAAATGCTGTACTGAAAGTTAAAGTAGTATATAAACCTTTCAATAAAGACTTCCAGAAATTTCTTGTAAACTTTGAGTCGCTGTCAGAAATTATAACTTTTGGACTCCCATGTAAACGAAAAAATTTGTTTCATAAAAATTTCAGCAATGTTAGCAGCCTTGTAGGTTGTTTTTGTTAGGATTTTCCTATACTCCATCCTTGTCTTACCAGCCTCTCAGTTATTTTCATTATCAGTCTTGCATGCATTCTGCATGCATCTGCATGCTACCCAGTCATCAGGTTGACACCTCCAGCACCTAGTCCCTAGTCTTCCAACACTCAGGAGCTTATTTCCACTCATATTGAGTCCTCCTAGCCATTGATGCGCTCACTTTTCACCCACCACTTGAGAAGGGTTCCTTTTCTCACCTACCACTCCTATTGTACTTTAGTTAGTTGAGTTATCATCAGTTCCTTCCTTAATTTAAGGCCCGACTGACTCTCAACTGACTATATCACTCTGATGGACCTCCGATGAGACTTGACTACCCATTCTAACTCCAGATAGCTCCTCATGCACCCTCCACTGAGCCTCCTTCATTCAGTTAGTGTCTCCATGTGCCAGTTACACCTACCACATTTAGTTAGACTCAGTCTGACTGGTGGTTGACAGTTACTTGTGCATTGATGACTCCACCGATGATGAGATAAGACTTCTAGCTACGTTTGATGACACTTCATTGATTTTGGATCTATCCATGTAGGCTAATTCCAATCACACCCAGTGTATTCGAATCCTGAGCATTGTATATTTACTGTTTCATTATTTAGATTAATGTAAGATGTGTAATTATTTTGCCTCTATCTGAGTTCCATTGGATCTATGTTCTGCTGCACTATACTTCTTCTATTTTCCTAAATTCTTTCATTGTGAGTTTTACATCATCTCTTTTGGATCCACTGTAAGGATTTCTACATGGTATCAAAGCCATTTGAGAATATATTCTACCTCCATTCTTGAGAGTTTTTTGCAGGTAATTCGAAGTTCTAGCAGTTGTAGCAGCAGTTTCATCCGCCATTCGTTCCATCAGTTAAGATGAGCAATTCGAATGATCCTCTCTCTCCTAGAATTCTCAACCCTTCAATTACTTTGATTGGAATGTTGACATGGAAGTGTTATTGAGAAAGAAATCTATATACAAAGTAACAATGGGGAAAGAAGCCGAACCACATGCAGCTGTGGAGAAAGCCAAATATCTAAATCAATTAGATGCAGCTTTTGGTTACATGTGCATTTATATTTCTAGAGATCTACTGTTTCATCTTGAAGGGTTGAAGACCCCAGAAGAGGCATGGAAGAAATTAGAGGGTCTCTTTGGCAAACACGATCAACTAAGAGGCCATGCTCTAGAAAATGAATCGATTTCCCTACAACCAAGTGATTTTGAGAGCATTCAACAATTCTTCTCGAAATTTAAATACTTGGTTATGCAATGCAAGCAGTGTGGCATTGATAAAAAGGATGAGGAATTGGTGCTCTCCATTCTAAGTAAGCTGGGATCTCCATTTCCTGTATTTGTATCTACCTTCCAGTCTGGGTGAATGTCAATCCCTGGATGGAAGATGCCAACCTTAGAAGTCTTTACTGCAGCCCTCATTCAAGAAGAGGACAAATTGATTCAAATGGGTGCCATCAAGGCCTCCAAAGATCTAGCTCTTCTAACTGGAGAAGCCAGTAGGACGAATGTGAAAATGAGGCAAAAAGACAAGGATAAGAAGTCATATAAATTCAAGCTGAATGATAATTCAAGTCCATCAAAAGGAGCCTCCAGCTCCAAGAAGGAGAAACATAAGAGATCTGAATGTCCCTACTTCAAGAGAGGATACCATCCTGAGAAATATTCCATGCACAAGAAAATAGACCTACTAACTAAGATTCTTGAACAAAACAAAATTGCTATTCCAAAAGATGCAAAGATGTATGATTCTAGAAGTGGATCTGATGGTCATGAGGATTGCCATGCATTGATGGCTGGTTTTTCACAATCAAAGGCCCTCCTCATAGATTCTTGAGCCTCCAACCACATGGTTTCCTCTGAAGAACCATTTTCCTCTTTAGATATCAAAGATGGGCCTACTATTCACATGGGAGACAACTCTCATATCTCTGCAAAAGGATTGGGTATGGTACATATGGAGCATGGCAAGTTCAAGAATGTTCTATTTGTTCCCTCGTTGACAACAAATTTGTTGTCTGTATACCAGATGAATCACACCGGATCATCTAAGAAGGCGAATTTTTATTTCGACATAGTTGAGATTATAGAGATCTCTACTGGGAAGACTATAGCGAAAGGGTTTGCAAATCATGCCTCCAAGGCATATGAGTTCTCTCACTTTCTACCCTTCTCTCTTCCTACTCCTTTGGAATCTGATAAAGATTCAAGTGACTCTTCTTCTAATGAAGATGAAGATCTTGATGTTGAGATCGAAGTTCAAGAACATTCAGATCCAAAACCAACACATGTTCTCAATCTAGAGCCAAGGCCAATATGGGCTCACACAGTCCTTGCACCTACTGAGAACACAGTTGAGGATTCGTTTGATTACAGAACTACCAAACTTCAACATCATGCCAACCTTGCATTGTGCCATCTACCTCTCCATGAGAGATGCAGCATGATGGTGGGGTTCTCTCTTCCATCCCTTGGGAAGACTCATCATGATCAATTCGTTCCAGTTGCAGAAATTATTCCTAAAAGACTTGTTCGTCTAACAGATCTTCTACATAGTGGGAGGCACATCAGAAGACCATATCCATATCTTGCACCTTCTTTGGCATCCTACAAAGGATCAACTTGCCAAGTTTTTTGCAAAAGTATTCACTGATGAAAGCTTCTTTCTTTTATGCTTAGTATGATGGTTCTATGAGTTATTTATTGTTCTTTTGAGGGGGGTATTTTTCCCATGAGGTTTTCCCCATTTCCTCGGTTTATGGACAGTTCTTATTTTATCATTTATTTGATTGTATGGGTGACCTTTGGTCCTAGTTACCAGGGCCCAGGATGGTTTAAGGGGGGTGTTAGGTTTTTCTATACTCCATCCTAGTCTTACCAGCCTCTCAGTTATTTTCATTATCAGTCTTGCATGCATTTTTGCATGCAGCATGCATTATGCATGCATCCGCATGTTGCCCAGTCATCAGGTTGACACCTCCAACACCTAGTCCCTATTCTTCCAGCACTCGAAAGCTTATTTCCACTCATTTTGAGCCCTCCTCGCCAGTGATGCACCCACTTCTCACCCACCACATGAGAAAGGCACCTTTTCTCACCTACCACTCTTGTTCTACTTCAGTTAGTTGAGTTATCATCAGTTCCTTCCTTGATTTAAGGCCCGACTGACTATCAATTGACTGTATCACTCCGATGGACCTCCGATGAGACCTGACTACCCATTCTTACTCCAGATAGCTCCTCATGCGCCCTCCACTGAGCCTCCTTCATTCAGTTCGTGCCTCCATGTTCCAGTTACACCTACCACACTCAGTTAGACTTAGTCTGACTGATGGTTGACAGTTACTTGTGCATTGATGACTCCACCGATGATGAGATAAGACTTCTACTTGTGTTTGATGACACTCGACTGATTTTGGATCTATCCATGTAGGCTAGTTCGAATCGCACCCAGTGTATTCGAATCTTGAGCATTGTATATTTATTGTTTCAATATTCAGATTAATGTAAGATGTGTAATTATTCTACCTCTATCTAAGTTCCATTGGATCTATGTTCTGTTGCACTATACTTCTTCTATTTTTCTAAATTCTTTCATTGTGAGGTTTACATCATCTGTTTTGGATCCATTGTAAGGATTTCTATAGTTTTAACAGGTATGAAGTGGGCTGCTTTACTAAGCTTATCCACAACTACCATCACAGAATCATTCTGTTTCTGATTTTTAGGTAAAACAGTAATAAAATCAATACTAATTATATCCCACTTCCAATTTGGAATAGGTAGTGGCTGCAACAATCCAGCTGGGTGTTGATGTTCAACTTTTATTTGCTGACACTCTATACACCTAACAATATATTCAGCTACTTTGTTTTTCATACATGGCCAAAAAAATCCTTCCTCAACATTGTTATCATCTTTTGGTAACCAGGATGCCCTGAGTATGGACTTTTATGCAATTCATTTAAAATCAACAACTAAATTTCAGCAACATTAGGTACATAAAGTCTGTTTTTATACAACATTAATCCTTTTTCATCAATTCTGAAATCTGTTATTAAATTTTCAGCATTATCTTCAATAACCTTTTCAAGTAATTTTAGATATTTTTCATCCATTCTGATTCCTTCCTTAATCTGATTTTCTAGATCAGTTTTATAAGTGTTGATTGCTGAAATAAAATTTAGCCTAGCATTTCTGCTTAAGGCATCAACAACTTTATTTTCTTTACCCTTAATGTGTTGAATCTCAAAATCATATTCGCTAAGTAAAGCTAGCCACCTAGCTTGCCTTACGTTCATATTTGGTTGATCCAACAAATATTTTAAACCTTTATTATCTGTCATTAAAGTAAATTTTCTTCCAATTAAGTGATGGCGCCACATCTTTAACGCATGTATTACGAAAGCCAACTCTAGGATGTAAGTTGGATAGTTCTTCTCATGAATCTTAACTTCCTAGATTCATATGCAATTACATGACCTTCTTGTGTTAAGACCCCACTAAGTCCATCATTGCATGCATCAGTGCATACGATGAAATACTTGTTTGGATCAACAATTTTTAGAATAGGTGTTGTTGTTAACATCTCTTTTAGTTTCTTAATACTTTCTTCACATTTTTTATCCCACACAAATTTCTTATCTTTATTTTGTAAAGATGTTATAGGATTCGCTATTCTAGAGAATCCCTCTATAAATTTACAATAGTAACATGTAATTCCCATAAAAGATCGTACACCAATAACGTCTTTAGAGGCAGGCCACTCATTAATTTCTTTTATTTTGTCCGGGTCTACTATGATTCCATCCTTGGATATCACATGCCCTAGGTACTATATTTTATCTTTGTATAAATCACATTTGTTGAACTTAGCATAAAGTTGGTGTTCTCTTAACACTTGTAAAATTATTTTTAAGTGTTCGCCATGTTCTTCTTTAGTCTTAGAGTAAATTAGAATGTCATCAATAAAAAAATCACAAACTTATCTAAGTACTGATGTAAAAAATTATTCATAAGACACATGAAAACTGTTGGGGCATTGGTCAGCCCAAAAGGCTTAACCACAAACTCGTAGTGCCCGTAACGGGTTCTAAAAGTAGTCTTAAAGATGTCCTCATCTTTAATTCTGACTTGATGGTTTCTCGACCTCAAGTCTATCATAGAAAATATCTTCGCGTTGTGTAGTTGATCAAAGAGATCATCAATGCGAGGAAAATGATATATGTTCTTTATGGTCATTTTATTTAGCTGACGGTAATCTATGCATAATCACATAGTTCCGTCCTTCTTTTTAACAAAAATTACAGGTGCTCCCCAAGGAGACACATTGGGCCTTATATAATTTTTATCAATCAGTTCCTTAAGCTATGATTTAAGTTCATTAACCTCCAGAATGTTCATTCGGTAAGGTGCCTTTGAGTTTGGTACCGCTACCGGTGCTAATTCAATGGTTAAATCTAGTTCCCTTTTCGGAGGTAGTCCTGGAATTTCTTCCGGGAATACATTAGAAAATTCCTTTAGAATGGGTATGTCTTCCAATTTTAACTTATCTTCCTTAGTTGATTGTTCGTCATTAATTACATTTTCAGCAAACAACTTACACCCTTTTCGAACAACCCTTTTAACTTGTAAAGAAGAAATTTGTTTCACATAAGTCTTTTTAGGAATTCCTTTTACTGTGACAGTTTCACCTTTTTCATTCAAACAAGTAAAAGTCTTTTCAAAACAATTTAACATTACCCTATGCTTTTCTAACCAATCCATTCCAATCAAAACATCGTAAGAACCTAAAGGTAACACATTTAGTTTAACATGAGTCCTAAATTGATTCATCAGTAATTCACATTTTTTTACATAATTTGTAATGTCCTGTTTTCAATTTTTATAAAAATGCCCAATTTTTCAATTTTTTTTCCAATTTCGACCCTTGACTAGTTTTGATGCCTAGGTCCCAATTTTGCCCCAAATGCTCCCAAATCTTCTGAGAAGGTATGTTACTGATGTTAGGAATTGAATATGATGTTCAGGGATTATATATGGCCACCAAAATACCTCTGCAAACTCTCTTAAGATTCTGGACCAAGTATGCAATTTTACTACTAAATTGGGGTTCAAATCCCCCTAGGGTAAGTACTGAAAAATAGCTTCCCAAAAGCCTCCCAGCTCACTGGAATTTCTGAAAATAGGTAGGGGATGTATCAAGGATGTTATTAAGGTCCAAAATGCACCATTCATTAATTATTAAGTCTGTTCCAAACCTCTCCCAAACAACAACAAAAACCACTAATTTGACCCTTGGGGAAATGACACCAAATCTTCTTCAAATGCAAATAAACTAAGTATAATGGCTTAAAATGCTCAAGTAATGAATATGAAACTTGTAATAAACATCAATGGAAGTCCATTCATCACAAATATATAATATAAACATTCTTTTATTCAAAATCATCATCATTATAATGGCATACATCAATGTAGTGGGGAAATGGACATTGTTTGCTCATTAATCTTCATTTTTACATACAACCACTTGGTATTTCGACTTGATAATTTTTGAATATGAGGAACAGAGTATATAATGCTTATTACAATCATAAATACATCATGAGAGGCTCTCCCAAGAAGTACAAGAGCTCACCAAAAACGCCCTCCCTCAAGGACATATGCCTTCAAAACTGGAAATGGTTGAGAGATGGTGCTGCACTAAAAAAAACCACGAGATGCCATGTAGATGATACCTACAAATAAAAATCCATTAAATCTCAATGAAAGACCTGAGTGGCCTCTCCAAACACCAACTTGGATGGGAATATTTCACCCTCAAAATTGGCTAAGGCAAGAAACTAGTCATCCACTAGCTCTCTCTTCACAAATGCAATTTTTATCAAATCATCGAAATACATTCTCATACTTGATTTCTACATTTTATAACCAAAATTATCCTCCTATGGTTCTAATTCCTCCCATTATCTTCTAGATATTTCAACTTAGGAAATATTCCACATTTGCCACTTGTCTCCTCATTCCCAACCTTCCATCTCCTCCCAATTAAAGTAGGGGTCTCTTGGGCTTCTCCAACACTCATGAGTACCTTCCTTGAGCCTATTTTTGGGGCTGACATGTCATAATGTTCATATTACAGAAGTCAGATATGAAGTTTTTCATAAATGTCATAGATGCTTCATCATTGTTGTCATAGAGCTAGGGAATCTAGCCCAAGTGTCCACAAGCTTCCAATTTGACTCTTTCTCTCCCATGGAGGTTAACGTTCCATCCCATTTCGACCTAAGATTCTCAATTCCATGTATATGACTTTCCAACTACTCCATAATGCTTTCCTTCCCATGTATTCGAAATGGCAAGAAAGATATGCCATGTGGTAGTGATAAACCAAGCTAGTGTGGGCCCCACATTCTCCAGATGTCTTCAAAACCATTTGCCACCTATAATTTCTCTTGGATTTATTTATTCAACCTACTTATTAAATAATTGAACTATCATAATGCAAAAACATCATTCAATTTCTCCCTTATTACAATTCCAAATGTACCCATTTAACCTAGGGAACTTGGTAGGATTGATGGGATTGTCTGCTATGCAATTATTTGAATGGGGAAATTACAGTCCTCCCCACCCAAGATTTCTTGTCCTCAATCAATTTCCGATTTGGATGCTGCAAAATCTTCTCGTCTTCCCATGTGGCATCTTCATTTGGTAAGTCCTTCCATTGCAGAAGATATTCTTTGATAATTCTACTCCTCAACCTCCTTTCCCGTGTCTTCAAAATATTTTCTGGAAAAAGTGTAAGCTGACCTTCATCATCCAAAGGAGGAAGTATTTCTGAAGTGATGATTTGCTAACCAAGAGATTTCTTGAGACAATAAACATGAAATACATTATGTATTTTACTCCCTTCCGGAAGTTCTACTTCATATGCTACTTCTCCAACCTTCCGCACTACCTTGTATGGTCCATAGTACCTTGGTTTTAATTTTTCTACTCCAATCTTTTTGAGAGATGTTTGTTTATATGGATGCAACCTTAAATATAATAAATAATTGACTTGAAAGGTCCTTTTTTCCCTATGTCTATCAGCATATTGTTTTTTCTTATTTTGAGCAACCTGCAAATTGTCTTTCAAGAGCCTTAAAATTTCTTGGCTCTCTTCCACCCAATCTTTAGCCTTTGGGGCTTTACTATCACCAAATATGATTTCAGAAAATGTAAGTGCATCATAACCATATAATTATTTGAAAGGAGACATTCATATTGACATATGATAAGTGGTGTTGTAGCAAAAATCACCCAAGAGTAGCCATTTTGCCCATGCTTTTTGTTGCTCTCCCACATAGTTTCTTAGGTACCATTCTAACCATTGATTCACCCTCTCTGTTTGTCCATCAGTTTGAGGATGATAGATAGTACTTGGAGTCAATTGAGTTCCCACCAATCTAAAAATTTATTTCCAAAAAGAACCCATGAATCTACTATCTCTATCACTGACAATGCTCTTGGGGAGCCCATGTAATCTGAAGATTTATTTGAAAAAAATATCAACCACTTGTGCAACACTAAAAGATTATGTAAAAACAAAGAAATGAGCAAAGTTTTTCAACCTATCCAATACCACATATATGCAATCCTTACCCAAATATTTAGGCAAACCGATGATGAAATCCATGGAGATACTGTCCCATTTTTGCTGTGGAATGGGCAATGGTTGTAATAAGCCAGATGGACATCTAAGTTTTGATTTTTTTTGTTGACATAATTTACATTCATTCACATATTTCTGAACATATTCCTTCATCCCGTTCCAAAAAAACCTTTGCCTCAACTGTCTATAAGTTTTGAAGATCCCCGGATGGCCTGCTAGTCCAATCATGTGCTTCTTGAAAAATTTGGTACTTGAGATTTGAGTTCTGAACTAAATAAATTACAACCTTATAATATATCATCCCATTCAAAATCCTGTATTTATCATCCCCTTTGATTCCATCCAACACATCACAAGAAAATTGGTCTTTGGCATATTCAACTAGTAGCATGTTTTTCCAATCCCTGGCAATGTCCATAAGAGAGAAAGACGGTCTTCTTGATAAAGCATCTGCTACTATATTATTCTTTCCTTTGACATATTCAATATCAAAATCATAAGCTTGAATCTTTCTTACCCACTTTTGTTTCCTTTCATTTAGATATTTTTGGGTGAGAAAGTGTCTTAGACTATTGTGGTCAGTTTTCACCACAAACTTACTGCCCACCAAGTATTGTTTGAATTTGGCCAATGCATGCATAATGGCCAGCATTTCTTTATCATATATGGAGTAAATTTTTTCATGAGGTTGCAACTTTCTGCTCTCAAAGGCTATGGGGTGTTGGCCTTGCTTTAGGACAACCCCTATCCCTCCACCTGAAGCATCACATTCCACAACAACAGGTTTAGTAAAATCAGGAAGTGAAAGTATGGGACAACTACTCATTACCTATTTCATTTTTTGGAAGGCCTTTTCAGCCTCTTCATCCCACTTGAAAGCATACTTATTATTCAAATCAGTGAGTGGAGGAGTCATCTTGGAGAATCCTTTCACAAATTTTCTGTAATAGGTGCATATGCCAATAAAGCCTCTCAATTCGGTAATATTTTTTGGTGATGGCCATTCTAAGATATACTTGATTTTTTCCATGTGTACCTTCACTCCTTGCCCAATAATGTGCCCAAAATACAATAGTTCTTTCATCCCAAATTCACATTTTGATAACTTAGCAAATAAGGACTCTTCTTGTAAAATTTTTAACACAATCTCTAATTGCTGCAAATGCTCTTCCCATGTTTTACTGTAAATGAGGATGTCATCAAAGAAAACAAAAACAAACCTTCTTAGTTGCTTGCAAAAGATCCTATTCATGCATGATTGAAATGTGGCTGGAGAATTAGTTAACCCAAAAGGCATGACAAGAAATTCAAAGTGGCCATAATGACATCGAAAATCAGTCTTCTGCACATCTTCATCATTCATTCGAATTTGATGATATCCTGGTCTAAGGTCAATTTTGTAGAAGTATTTGGCCCCATGTAGCTCATCCATGAGCTCATCAATCCTAGGAATATGATACCTATTCTTGATAGTATTTTTGTTCAAGACTGTGAAATCTATGCACATTCTCAATGTTCCATCTTTTTTCTTCACTGGCACTACTGAAGAAGCATAAGGGCTAGAGCTTGGTCTAATGAGTCCCAACTCTAGGAGTTCTTGGATGGATTTTTTAATCTAATATCTGAACCTTTTAGGATGTCTATAAGGCGGTATCTGAATGGGTGAAGTACCCTCCTCCAAAACAATGCTATGCTCAACCCCCCTATCTGGTGGTTTACCATGTGGAAGGTCTCTAAAAACTTTTTCATATTTTTGTAAGAGTCTCTCTATATCCTTTGGGTGTTCAACAACCTTTATATTTGGATTGGGAGATGTAATATGACATTCAACAGCCCATTCTATGTCCTCATGTCTCAATATAGATCTCATACTATTGCAAGTCACTACTTGATTGAGATAAGTGTGTTGCCCTCTCACAACTCTTAGTACTCCTTTTGAATCTTGGAATTTCATTTCAGGAATTTGATAATGTACGGTATTCTCTCCTATTGAATACAACCATTTCACTCCCAAAACCACATTAATATCAACAACATCAACCACATTAAAACCATCAACAAGAGTATAGTTACCTACGGTGACTTACAACTTTGGAACCCATGTTTTGCGTTGCATTGTGTTGTGACCAGGAATGACAACTGTGAAGCCATCAAATGGTTCAATAGGTAACGTTCTTTTCTCCACCATATCTTCACCAATGAAGTTATGAGTGGCTCTTCCATCTACCAAAACTGAATTTCTTTGTCTTAGTACCACACCCTTGCATCAGATAGTATGATAGCGAGGTACTGCTGAAAGTACTGCCATTCTTGCTTTGTCCGGTGAAGGATGATTTTTTTCTTATCTTTTCTCTTCTACTCCTGTCTCATATGCCTCCTCTTGATCTGAAATATGTCCATATTCATCCATGCCCCCATCATACCCCTCATTATCAGAAAATACTTCTATGTATTGAGCCTTTCCTTTAGTACATTTGTGCCCCGGTGTCCATGGTTGAAAGCATGTGAAGCACAATTTCTTTTTTCGAAGTTCATCCCTGTTCAGTCCTTCTTTTTTATTCCTTTAAAATGGATATTTTTGCCAAGGTTTCTTATCATATGCATCCCTTTTCCAAGGTTTCTTCTCAAATTTGTAGTTAGGCTTGGGAGGAAATCTCGTTCTAGGAAGCACATTTTGGAGATCCCTAGTCAAGGTCATTGCATCTTTTAATGTAGTTGGGTTGTGGGCCTTGAATAAACCTTTTAAGGGTGCATCCAAACCTTCAGTGAACAACAATACCAACCTTCCCATAGATACATCAGCCACCTTGATTGATAATTTTTGAAAGTCCAACATATATTCAGTAGGGGTCTGAGTTTGCTTTAATTGAGCTAGTTCTTTAAAAGACAATTCTGGATCTTTTTGTTCAAATCTCCGTAGTACCCTGTCAAAAATTCTTCTTATGTTTTAACCTGATCATGGCCCACGGTTCTTAGTCAATGGAACCACCATTCATTAAAATCTCCTTCCAAGTGCAAAATAGCCATTCTTAATGCATCCTCTTCCAACATAGGATTCAACTGCAAATACACATCTAATTTTTGCACCCAAGTATTAATAGAATTTTGAGAGGAGCCATCAAAAGTAGGAACTAACATTTTACTAATAGCACCATTTAATTCTTTGTTTTGGAATGGACTCCTATTTTCCTCCTCCCTTTTCATTCTATATAGAACATCAATGTATTGACTAAATGTTAGACCTCTTTTACATTCTTCACTCAATGCATTCCATTCGTTCGCTAGTTTACTATAATCCACTTGAATATCAGGCTCTTCTTTGGGTGTGAGGAATGTAGGTGTAGTATGCCTTTGTGTGCTTTGAAATTCATCAGGTCTATTATGAGGTCATGTACTTGAGAAAATATGTTCACCCATGTTCTTCTTTTCTCTTGAGTGTGAACCATTGTTATCTCCCATCCCTTTGCTTGCAAGTTGGCTACCCAACAATTCCAATCCTTTCATCAACTACCTACTCATCTCTTGCATACCTATGGAAAGTCCATCAAAACAGGGTTTTAAGGATGCAACAAGTTACTCCTTATGTCTTAAGTTTTCATCCTCCTCTCTACCCATGGTTTTAAAAAAGACTCTTCTTCTTCTACTACCTCCTCTTCAACTACTGGTTCAAAGGGTGGTGGTTTATTCTTTTGAATTCTTGTTAAGACCATCAGGTTCCAAGAACATGCTTTGATTGTTAGATTTTGAGCATTAATTCAACATACTCTAGGATCTTTACTGAGAGAATAACATGTACAACATATCAAGCATGTATCAATCATATCAAGTAATCACATAAGACGATGGACACATAGATTTTCACTGGGGAAAACCATAAAGGAGAAAAACCCCACAACTTCCTCAGAGATAGAAAGAGCAATGATACAACCAAAGTACAAGAGATAGTCTTCTAATAGCAACTAGTCCTCCTCCTAAACTAGTGCGCCACTTTCCGAGTAGTGTATAAGTGAATAATGAGATGATCAAATAGAGAGCTCCCACTCTCTATTTATACATGTCCTGAGAAGCCTAGTAAACTAGAAGGGCTGTCTTGTCTAACTCAGTCTAATAACCCATGGTTACATTAATCTGGGCCGACCCCTCACTAGGTGGTCTAATAACCCATCACAGCAAGTTACGACACTTGCGACACTTGTCAATACAAATGATGACACTTCCATATAGAGGAATAATACCATCTCTATAGGAGTACAATATACATAGGTGAAATACATTCCGAAGTTACATATACATCAACACTCCCTCTTAACTAGGAAGGTATTTCTCAACACAGATCTGCTAGCACAAGTCTTCTTCTCTAGATCGTCATCACCGTATCATCGTCATCGAATCATCATCATCGAATCATCATCATCGAATCATCATCACTACTTCTATCTCAATCAATCTCCAATCTACTCGTCATGGAAGTTCTATAGAGCCAGTCCTTTTTCATACTAGATGTAGGCCCGCCACCTACAGGTTTTCATCATTTACAGAGCCAGCCCTTTTTCATGCTGGATGTACATCATCAACATCTCTACGAGCAAGCCATCAAGTAGGTACACCTTAGGACTGATTACATTGCCTCTGCAAAACCTTCAAGATATCCTAGGACTGATTACACTGCCTCTGCAAAAACCTGCAAGAGAATCTCAGGACTGATCATATGCCTCTGCAAAACCTGTGTACCATACTGTCACATCATTGTCTTCAGATTATCATCATCGTCCATGGAGCACAACCTATATGCACACACACAACACTTACACTCACCGGCATGGAAGGACTTTCCTCTAACCATCCGGGAAAGTCTTAGCACTTACACTCACTAGCATGGAAGGAATTTCCTCTGACCATCTGGGAAAGGATCACAACACTTACATCAATGACCATGGAAGGAATTTCCTTTGACCATGTTGGAATGGCTATAGCAATTACATCACGACCAGGGAAGGACTTTCCTTTGACCATTTCGGAAAAGCTCAACAATTACATGACAAAAATGGAAGGAATTTCCTCTGACCATATCGAAAAAACCACGCCCAACACTTACATATCGCCATGGAAGGACTTTCCTCTGACCATGTAAGAATGGCTTATCCCTTACATCTCACCATAGAAGGACTTTCCTCTAACTATGTGAGAATGGCTCCGCCTAGCCCTTACATTTCACCATGGAAGGACTTTCATCTAACCATGTGAAAATGGCCCAGCCCTTACATATCACCATGGAAGGACTTTCCTCTAACCATGTGAGAATGGCCCTGTGTGCATCTGTGTCTCCGGACTCATCACTTCCCCTTGGAAGGTATCTCGATCTGAAGTACACCAAGTTTCCCTTTGAAGTATTCAAACTTCACTATGGCAGCTTGGTCAACACATCGGCTATTTGCTCATCTGTCGCAACATACAAGATCTTCACTGCTTCTCTATGCACCATATCCCTAATATAGTGATACTTGATCTCAATGTGCTCAACTTGTCATGGAACACTAGGTTCTTCGACAACTTCACACAACTCTGGTTGTCGCAATATATACAATTAGCACTCAGCTGGAGATCAAACAAATCAGACAGTAGCTTCCTAGTCCATACTGCCTCACAACTAGCCAAACAAGCTGCGACATACTTTGCTTCGGCTGTACTCAGTGCCACATAGGACTGCTTCCTACTAAACCAAGAGATCATACCGGATCCCATACTGAAGCAACACCCCGAAGTGCTCTTTCGATCAATGGCACTGGTTGCCCAATCTGAATCAACATAACCCTCCAGGTTAAACTTTTGATTCACCTCATACTTGAGCCCATAGTCAACTGTACCCTTCAGGTACCTCAGAATATGCTTTGCAGCTATCAGGTGAACATGTCTCGGATCAATCAAGTACCGGCTCAAGGTGTTCACCGCAAAGCAGATATCTAGTCTCGTATTCGTCATGTACATCAAGGACCCAATCATTTGATGACACATCGTAGCATCAACCGGCTTAGATGAAGCATCACACAGAAGCTTCAGGTTCAATGCCATAGGTGTGGCCATAGCTTTGCAGTCCATCATCCCGAACCTCTTCAGGATCTCTACTGCATACTTCCCTTGTCCAAGGAAGATTCCATC
The DNA here is from genome assembly GCA_027924585.1 of Larix kaempferi. Classification (NCBI taxonomy): domain Eukaryota; kingdom Viridiplantae; phylum Streptophyta; class Pinopsida; order Pinales; family Pinaceae; genus Larix; species Larix kaempferi. The sequence goes on along the minus strand of BSBM01000338.1, from coordinate 19,466,978 downwards.
TGCACTTTTCCACACCTCCATGCCAAGAAAGCAGTGCATCATACCCAAGTCCTTCATCTCGAACTCGGCAGTAAGCTTCCTCTTTGTGTTGGCAATCAATCTATCCTCACCTGTTACAAATAGGTCATCCCCATATAATAATAGTATCACTGGATTTCCTTCCTCAACCTTGTAGTAAAGGTTGGAATTCGCTTTACTCTTGGTAAAGACCAAACTGGATAGGAATCCATCTATCCTTCCATACCAGGTCCTGGGTGCCTGTTTCAAACCATATAGGGCTTTCTTCAGTTTGCACACATGTGACTCTCGGTCATCTGTCTCAAACCTTAGTGGTTTCTCCACATACACTTCCTCTTCAACTACACCATTCAAGAAAGTTGTCTTGACATCCATCTGGTGTACCTTCCATTTCATCACTACAGCCAGAGCAAGTACTGATCTAATGGAAGTGTATCTGGCTACAGATGCAAAAGTCTCTTCATAATCAATCCCTTCTTTCTGGGAGAAGCCACGAGCTACAAACCTAGCTTTGTATTTCTCTATGCTACCATCTACAGCATGCTTGATCTTATAGATCCAATTGGAAGTCACAACAGACTTCCCATCTGGTCTTGGGACCACATCCCAAACATCATTCTTCATGATCGACTGGTATTCCTCGACCATGGAATCCTTTCATTCTTTCTTTTCTGTTGTTTCTTCATAACTGGAAGGTTCTTTGTTCATTATGTCACAGAGTAAAGCAAAATATCTGGTATGTGATCTTGTCCTTTTCCTTTCTCTGTGTTCCTCTTCTGGAATGCCAAACCTTTATGCATCTTGAATGAGCTCGCTATCCCATGATGGTTTCCTCTTGTGAGAGTTCTTCTCACGAGGTGGATCTACAGGTTGTTGTGGATCTTCCATCTCACGATCTTCTTCAGGAATTGCTTCATTCATCGTAATGTCTTGTGTTCTGGATATTCTGGGTTCTTCATTATCTTCAACTGGTGTTTTCCTTGATTTGATGTATGCTGAGCTTTCATCAAATGTTACATCCCTACTGATATCAATCTTCTTGAATCCAGGGAAGTAGATTCTGTAAGCCTTCAAGCTTTCACTGTAACCCACGAATATGCCCTTCTTTCCTGAATGATCTAGCTTTGTCCTCTTTTCTTTTGGGATGTGAGTGTATACTGGACAACCAAATATTCTGAGATGGCTAACTTCTGGTTTCTTACCAGTGAACACTTCTTCTAGTGTTTTGTTGTCAGGTATCTTATGAGGTGTTTTGTTTTGCACATATACAGTTGTCCTTACTGCTTCAGCCCATAAGTGCATAGGAAGATCTTGGTCATGAAGCATTTCCCTAGACGCTTCCATGATTGTTCTATTCTTCATTTTGGCAACCCCATTCTATTGTGTATTGTAAGGAGTGGTCTACTCCCTCTTAATCCCTGAATCACTGCATAGTTTCTTGAAGTCTCCTGAAGTGAATTATCCACCATTGTCGGATCTGAAGATCTTGATCTTCATGTCAGTTTTCTTTTCTATCAAGGCTTTGAATTCCTTGAACTTGTCAAACACTTCATCTTTGTTCTTCAAGAAGTAAACCCAAGTCTTCCTAGAGAAATCATCAATGAAGGAAACATAGTATACATACCCAATTAGAGAATTGGATGACATCGAACCGCATACATCAGAGTGGATGATTTCCAAGATTCGTTTTTCCTTGATTTCACTGCTTGGAAATGTCTTCTTTGTGTTCTTTCCCTTTGCACAACCTTTGCAAATGCCTTCATGTTTTGTCTGGATTTCAGGAGGACCTTATACAGCTTTGCTTGCAATTGGTAATGCCCTATAGTGCATGTGTGCAAGCCTTCTATGCCAAAGTTCACTTGGCTCTACTGAATAATGGACCATGGCTTGTTCTGGTTGGCCCTTCAATTTGTATAATCCTCCCTCTTGCTCTCCAATCACAACTGCATCATCTATAGTCTTACCTTCTGGCCACATTAGGTCTTGGCCATCTACAAATGCAACCCTCATGCATTTTGCATCCAACGCAGATATGGAAAGTAGATTCTTCATGAGACCTAGAACATATAGTACATCTTTCATCTTCATAGACTTTCCAGAGTCTAGTTTATAGGAGGCTTCACCACTCCCTTTTATTGGATATTGGTAGTCATCCCCAAGTTTCACCTTGTGGGGTGATTCATGTTCAGATAGGTTCATAAAGGATTCCTTGAATCCTGTCACGTGTTTAGAAGCCCCACTATCTATAAGCCAATCATTACTTCCATCAGTAATGGTTCCAGTGAGAGCAGAAATCAAAACATATTCTTCATCACTTGAAGAATCTTCACTATCTTCTCTAGCCCTCTTCCCGGGAGGTTCATCATCCTCTGTAGCATGAGCATGATGTCTTCTTTTGAAGTTCTTCTTCTTGTGAGAACTTATAGGAGGCTTCACCACTCCCTTTTATTGGAATCTAGTAGTCATCCCCAAGTTTCACCTTGTGGGATGATTCATGTTCAGATAGGTTCATAAAGGATTCCTTGAATCCTGTCATGTGTTTAGAAGCCCCACTATCTATAAGCCAATCATTACTTCCATCAGTAATGGTTCCAGTGAGAGCAGAAATCAAAACATATTCTTCATCACTTGAAGAATCTTCACTATCTTCTCTAGCCCGCTTCCTGGGAGGTTCATCATCCTCTACAGCATGAGCATGATGTCTTCTTTTCTAGTTCTTCTTCTTGTGAGAATTATCTTTCTTATTTCTGGGAAAATCTCTGGAATAGTGTCCCTTCTCATCACATGTATAGCAACGGACATAGGACATGTTCCTTCGAGGTTTGGGACTACCTCTCTGATTTTGATGGTGATGTCTTTCTTTCTTTCCATGATGGTGAGCCTTCTTGTCACCATGTCTTTTGGAGTGTGCTGTGAGAGCTTGGTATTCATTCCCCATCTTCTCTTCTCAAGCTATAATTCGAGCTTCTTCCTGTGAGCATTCTTCCCAGAGTCTACTTAAAGTGATAAGTTTCTTTCTAGCACAAATCCCTTGGATGAAGGAATCCCATGACCTAGGAAGGCCATCAAGAGTGGTCATTACCACTTTTCTATTTTCTATATCTTCTCCCACAGCTTCAAGTTGTTCTTTTATCTGGGAGACCCTTGAGAAATAAGGCTGCATAGTCTCCGCATTCTGGATCTTGATATTCTTCAATTGATTCCTCAAGGTCATCTTCTGATTTATGTTCTTCCCTTCAAATAACTTGGTCAGGGAATCTGTTATCACTCCAGGTGTCTTTCCCTGACTGTGAAGGGGATGAGCCTGGTAACTTAAATATTCAATAATGTAGGAGAAAAGATTAAATCAGATGACTTGATATACTCACATTCACTCAATAACATATGAATCCACTTGAAGACGAAAGGATTTATACTATATGCTCAGTGGGCTTAAATCAATGGTGTGAAAGGAAGAAGAATACTTATCATACTAGCAAATCTACATACAAAAGATATGTGAATAGCTGGCTATGATAGATAAAATATATTGCAGATCAAGTTCATCAACACAGTGATAAGATGATAACTAGTAGGCATTAGATGAAACATGAAAAGAATACATGCAGGCTTAGTATACCGATAAAGAGATGAGATGACAGTCATCTATTATCAAACACACATAAACAGAAAAAAGAAAGAAAATGAAACTGAACAAACACATTGAAAGAAGCTTCCTGTGTCAAAATGTATTCATCAAAATCTGAATGAAGTATGGTTACAAGTCTCTCCAAAATTGAACCCTTGTTCTACATGAGTCACAGGATTATATCCTTTACAAAAACGTTCAAGATCCCGAAGAACTGGGTCGAATCTGCTAAAGATAGAATATCAAACCGTTTTTAATAAACTAGGAAAAATCCTCTTTAATTTGGCAAAACTGTTGAAAACTGGGGCTCAGAGATGGATTCGATTCTCCCAATCTATGACACCTATAGGAAAAATGAGAGAGTCTATTGTTATTTGACGTGTTAGGCACAAAATCCTCCGAGATGTTTGCAAAATTATTCTCTAGTCGCTCAGAATCATCATTTTAAAATAATGACTCTGCACAATAAAGAACTCCATTTTTGCTGAAATTGCTGAAAAAGAGTCTCAGAGATGGGTTCATTTATCCCGATATGTGATACCTGTGTATAAACGGAAAGAGGTTATTTTACACTGATTTTGTGTGAGCAAAAACCTCTCTCAAATATTTGAAATTCGTTTTCATTTTCCCAATATCTGCATTTCAAAAACATGTGTCAAACAGGTAGATTTCTGGGATCCGACAATTGGGGCTCAGTGACGGATTCTATTCTCCCAACCTATGACACCTGTAGGAAAACCGAGAGAGGTTATTTTTCTATGAAATTTCAGGAAAAAAAATCTCCCAGCGTTTTGAAAAATGATTCTCCAGTCGCTCAGAAACGTCATTTGAAAATGATGACCTTTCATAGTAAAAACGCCATTAATTTCAATAAATATCCTTCATCTTCTCCACCTTGCCAGCATTTTTAAATATGGAATAGAACCTTGATCATGATGCCTTTAATTATTATATAACATTACAAACCTACCTTGAGGTGTTTGGATCAGTAAAAATCAGATCTTTGCAAGAACGGTAACATTCTGTCCAGTTTTTTTAGCTTTCGGTAGCTAGGAAAGCCCAAGTCCGAATCTGTAAGCTACCGAAAGCTCTGTTTTCGGTAGCTAACGAACCATTGCCTTGTCCGCCTAAGCCACCGACACTGTTCCACAATACCTGACACGTGACTTTTCTTTCGGTAGATGAAGAGTTTTGTCTTCCATTCTGTAAGCCGCCGAAAGCTGGGTTTTTGGTAGCTAATGAACCATCGCCTGGTCCGCCTAAGCTAGCGAAACCTGAAATTTCTTTTTCGGAGAAAAGTAACCTCAAATGTTATTTCCATCTTTATTGCATACTTCAAACTCTTGAAAAAGAACCTCAAATGTATATAAAAATGAAAACTTGAAAGACTTCCTATCACCTAGAAAAACAACTAGTCTATGTTCATTTGAGGAGATAACATCTAGCTCCTACTCGGGGAACAAAGTCTCCCTGTGAGGTTTCAAGAACCAAAGATACAATGATTTTCCTGTAAAACAAAATTCAAACTTGTCCTCTAGTGTTCCATTGGGCTATGGAGTCATTTAAACTACAAAACTGGCAAAAAAAATATGTTACTTACAATGGAAGGTTTTGAACTTGTAGTTCCATTGGGCATGGAGTCAGTACTACAACCACCCTCTAGACACCTTTCAAGAGCTATCTTTATTCACATGAGCTAACTCCTATTTTTGCTGCAAACTGGAAGAAAAGAAATGCTTGGGAAACGAGCTTATTTCCTACACTAGTCTACTCTAACTGGATCTGCAATTGATCAAGTGAATGTTGACTTCCATAAAAACCATCCAAGCAACTTTAAGAATGAAATAATATTATCTCTGTCATTGCTCAACAAATGATGTTTGACATGCAATAAAAATAATAAAAAGTCTTTCAGGAAACCATACTTACCTGGAAACACTGGCAAGCTAAAGAAATTTGAAACTTTGAAGCTTTCTGAAAGGTATAAATCCATGAATGCTGCTATTGGATCCTTGAAAAGAAGATTAGAAACATGCTGCTCCTTGGGAAACAACTGCACATCTATGGAAGCCTCTTGCTCAGCCATGATTGTTCTTTTACGGGAAGAATGATCATCTTTTTGTCCTCTTGAGATCAACTTGTGATCATCAAAAACTACAATTTCCTCATCAGAATAGTGCTCATAAGAGATTAACAAAACAGGGTTCACATCATATGGATTAGGATCAGGTAAAAACATATAATTTCCTATGCAATCATCAATTGTCATAGGCTCTTCCCGATTTACAAACTGATCACAAACATCACATGCATACTTGTCTCTAGAATAATCAACAAATATTGAAGAATCCCAACCTGAATCTGAAATAAATTAACCTACTTGCTCAGCCATTCCTATTCCCCTGTTGGAAAATTGATCACCTTCTAGTTCTCTTATAATCAGATCTTTATGATCAATCATTACATCTTCCTCTTCAGAAAAGTGCTCAGAAAATGATCATAGAGCCATGTTTAAAAGAAAAGGACTATGATCAAATAGGAACATGTAGTTGCTTATGCAATCACTACTTATCATAGGGTCATCCTGATTTACAAACTGATTATAAAATTCATACGCATACTTGTCTCGGGAGTACTCTGTACCTACAGAAGAATTTAGATCTGAATCAGAAATATACTCACCTTCATGTTGCTATTCCATATATGTTTCGAACTCATTACCTTCATGCTCGGGATCTGAAATATGTTGACATTTTGCTTGCTCATGTACATGCATATTTTCAGAGTAATCCTGCTCTCTAATCATCCTGGAAACATGAATGTTCTTCTCTACCTCCTGAGCATCTTCAAGCAAGCTCCTTAAGGATGAAGACTTCCTTTCTAGCAAAAGAAGGGCATGCTCTGAATGAAGACCCATAACATATTATATCATGGCAGCTATCTCTGTAAGTCGGAACTCCAAACGCATGTCATGATAAACACGGTATAACCTTTTGTTGAAAACATGCAAGGCTTCATCTTGCTCTCACTTCAAAGCATAGAAATCAGCAAGGTATGAATCTAAAGATTTGTACTCAGTCCAATACTTCAAGAAAGCATTAGAGAACTCAATCCAAGAGCCAATAGAGTCATCTCTCAGACCCTTAAACCATACAACAGCATCTCTGATCAGAGTTTTGGAAAACAATCTCATGATCACATCTTCATGGACAATTTCGAACTGATCAATAAAATCCTCAAAGGATTCCAAGTGTCTTTCAGCTGAAACTTGATTTTCTCCAGAAAAACAAGGGGGATATTCATAACAGTCAACAGGGTAAGGATGAAGGAGATAGGGCGGCCTTAAAGGCTTGAACAACTTCATTCTGATTTTAATTTGAAAGGCAGTGGGATTATCATGAAAGTTAACAGGTTGATGATCAGGTTCAACAGTCACGCCCAAAGGTGCTGAAGTCTGGACAGGGTTTGAATCAATTCTAATCTTGGTAAGGTCACATGGCTGATCAGATTTAAGGGAGATTTTAATGAAATGATCATCTTTATGAACAGGATGAGGTAAAGATCTTGAATCTATATCTACAATACAAGCAATATGCATATCTCCTTCTTCTAAAGACTGATATATACAAGAAGGATGGTATTTTTCTGAATATACAAAGAAGAAAATGATTCTCTTTACATGCAAAGGGAACAACATGAAAGAGATGATGAAAAACAACAACAGTTCATGAAGTAGACTGATGAACTGATATCTGGATTGGAAATTCAGCCTCTTCATCTTCTGTCAACTAGATCCTCCCTAGTGGAGTCTTTAGTGGTGGAGTCTCCAAGTAGATGATACAGTCGATTCTGTGTCCTACTTTTGTCTGCCATCAGAAGTCATATCTATGTCGTTCTTCCCAGGGAAACTAACTTCACTTTCGTTCCTCGACAACGACACCAAATTGTTATCACTCCAGGTGTCTTTCCCTGACTGTGAAGGGAATGAGCCTGGTAAGTTAAATATTCAATAACGTAGGAGAAAAGATTAAATCAGATGAATTGATATACTCACATTCACTCAGTAACATATGAATCCACTTGAAGATGAAAGGATTTCTACTATATGCTCAGCGGGCTTAAATCAAAGGTGTGAAAGTAAGAAGAATACTTATCATACTAGCAAATCTACATACAAAAGATATGTGAATAGCTGGCTATGATAGATAAAATATATTGCAGATCAAGTTCATCAACACAGTGATAAGATGACAACTACCAGGTGTTAGATGAAACATGAAAAGAATACATGTAGGCTTGGTATACCGATAAAGATATGAGACGACAGTCATCTCTTATCAAACACACATAAACATAAAATGAAACTGAACAAACACAGTGAAAGAAGCTTCCTGTGTCAAAATGTATTCATCAAAATATGAATGAAGTATGGTTACAAGTCTCTCCAAAATCGAACCCTTGTTCTACATGAGTCACAGGATTTATAGCCTTTACAAAAACGTTCAAGATCTTGAAGAACTGGGTCGAATCTACTAAAGATAGAAAATCAAAACCGTTTTTAATAAACTAGGAAAAATCCTCTTTAATTTTGCAAAACTGTTGAAAACTAGGGCTCAGAGATGGATTCGATTCTCCCCTTCTATGACACATGTAGGAAAAATGAGAGAAGCTATTGTTCTTTGATGTGTTAGGCACAAAAAACTCTTATATTTTTGCAAAATAATTCTCCAGTCGCTCAGAATCATCATTTTAAAATGATGACTTTGCACAGTAAAAAACGCCATTTTTGCTGAAACTGCTGAAAAAGAGGCTCAGAGATGGGTTCCGTTCTCCAGATATGTGATACCTGTGTATAAAATGAAAGAGGTTATTGTACATTGATTTTTTTTTTGCAAAAACCTTTCTCAGATCTTTGAAATTCGTTTTCATTTCCTCGAGATCTGCATTTCAAAAACATGTGTCAAACAGGTAGATTATGGGATCCAAAAATTGGGGTTCAATGACGGATTCGATTCTCCCAACCTATGACACCTGTAGGAAAAATGAGAGAGGTTATTTGTCTCTGACATGTTAGGAAAAGAAAACATTGAGCATTTTGAAAAATGATTCTCCAGTCGCTCAGAAATGTCATTTGAAAATGATGACCTTTCATAGTAAAAACGCCATTAATTTCAGTAAATATCCTTCATCTTCTCCACCTTGCCGACATTTTTAAATCTAGAATAGAACCTTGATCATGATTCCTTTAATTATTATATAAAATTAAAAACCACCCTTGAGGTGTTTGGATCAGTAAAAATCATATCTGTGCAAGAACGGTAACATTCTATCTAGTTTTTTAGCTTTCGGAAGCTAGGAAAGCCCAAGTCCGAATCTGTAAGCTACCGAAAGCTCTATTTTAGGTAGCTAACAAACCATCTCCTTGTCTGCCTAAGCCACCGAAACTATTCCACGATACCTGACACGTTCCTTTTCTTTCGGTAGCTGAAGAGTTTTGTCTTCCATTCTGTAAGCTACCGAAAGCTGGGTTTTCAGTAGCTAATGAACCATCACCTGGTCCGCCTAAGCTAGAGAAGCCTGAAATTTCTTCTTCAGAGAAAAGTAACCTCAAATGTTATTTTGAGATTTATTACATACTTCAAACTCTTTAAAAAGAACCTCAAATGTATATAAAAATGAAAACTTGAAAGACTTCCTATCACCTAGAAAAACAACTAGTCTATGTTCATTTGAGGAGATAACAGAATCAAACATCTCCTTTGGTGTCTTTAGGGATGACACATGGGGTATGAGATGATATTTCATAGAATCGACAATGATCCTCTTTGCCTTGACCAAGTTCTTCTTGTGAAGAGCCTTAGCCTCTTCTTCCTCTGGGACAGGGACCACTTCACTTATATAAGTGTCCAACTCATTTTCTTCCAAGATTAACCCAATCCTATACTTCCATGCTCGGAAGTTATCAGCCCCTTCAAGCTTATCCTGGTGAGACATCTTAAAGAGTAATTCAAATGGAAATAGAAAATATTTAGGTCTTACCACTTGATTTGTTGAAAACTGGATCTAGTCCCGGATTAGGGTTTTTCAGAGAAACCCTAAAAAATTCAAACTTCTGAAAGGATAGAAAGATGCACCTTGATGGGATGATAAGCTTGGTATACCTTATAATTTGAAAACTGCAAAGTTTCACCCTTCAGAAATGCTTTTTAATCTCCTGGATTCACTAGGGAGGACCCTGAATTAGGGTTTGAGTTTCTTGGAGCTTCACCCAACCAAAAAGTTCGATCCAAATCTTTAAACTTCGATTTTTCCAAGGTGCTTCCATCTATGTCTTCAGATTTCAGAAATTCCTATTTTTGTGGAAACCGTAATTTTTAGGGCCAAAAATAAAAGTGCCCAAAATTGAGATTTGATTGGATAGAAAGATTCACCTTGCTGAGGAGAGTCAATCTATCATATTGCTTTTCCAAAATCTGTGGAGAGAAACCCAATAAACAAGAAACCCTAGTTTCCGCAAATCCATAGTGTCTTCTTCTCAGGTTAGCTCTGATAACATGTTAGATTTTGAGCATTAATTCAACATACTCTAAGATCTTTACTGAGAGAATAACATGTGCAATATATAAATCATATCAAGCATGTATCAAGCATATCAAGTAATGACATAAGACAATTGACACACAGAGTTTCACTGGGGAAAACCATAAAGGTGAAAAACCCCACAACTTCCTCAGAGATAGAAAGAGCAATGACACAACCAAAGTACAAGAGATAGTATTCTACTAGAAGCCACTCCTCCTCCTCACCTAGTGTGCCACTTTTTGAGTAGTGTAGAAGTGAATAATGAGATGATCAAATAGAGAGCTCCCACTCTCTATTTATACTTGTCCTGACAAACCTAATAAAATAGTAGGGTCGACTTGTCTAACTCAGTCTAATATCCCATGGTTACATTAATTTGGGCTGACCCCTCACTAGGTGGTATAATAACCCATCACAACAAGTTACGACACTTGTGACACTTGTCAATACAAATGACGACACTTCCGTATAGAGGAATAATACCATATCTATGGGAGTACAATATACATAGGTGAAATACATTCTAAATTTACATATACATCAACACTGATACCACTTGTAATGTCCCTTTTTAATTTTTTATAAAAATGCCCAATTTTTCACTTTTTTTCCATTTTCGACCCTTGACTAGTTTTGATGCCTAGGTCCCAATTTTGCCCCAAATGCTCCCAAATATTCTGAAAAGGTATGTGACTGATGTTAGGAATTGAATATGATGTTCATGGATGATATATGGCCACCAAAAGACCTCTGCAAACTCTCTTAAGATTCTGGACCAAGTATGCAATTTTACTAGTAAATTGGGGTTCAAATCCCCCTGGGGTAAGTACTGAAAATGGCTTCCCAGCCCACTCAAGTATTTTATTTAGGTCCAAAATGAACCATTCATTAATTATTAAGTTTGTTCCAAACCTCTCCTAAACAGCAACAAAATCCACTAATTCGACCCTTGGGGAAATTGCACCAAATCTTCTTCAAATGCAAATAAACTAAGTATAATGGCTTCAAATTCTCAAGTACTGAATATGAAACTTGTAATACACATCAATGGAATTCCATTCATCACAAATATATTAGAGAAACACTCCTTTATTCGAAATCATCATCATTATAATGGCATACATCAATGTAGTGGGGAAATGGACATTGTTTTCTCATTAATGTTGATTTTTACATACAACCACTTGGTATTTCGACCTGAGAATTTTTTAAGATGAATAAAAGAGTACATAATTCTTATTTCAAATATAAATACATCATGATAATCTCTCCCAATAAGTACAAGAGCTCACCAAAAACGCCCTCGCTCAAGGAGCATGAATATGCCTTCAAAACTGGAAATGGTTGAGATATGGTGTTGCACTAAAAAAAACCACGAGATGCCCTGTAGCTGAAACCTGCAAATAAAAATCCATTGAATTTCCATGAAATACCTGAGTGGCCTCTCCAAACACCAACTTGTATGGGAATCTTTCACCCTCGAAATTGGCTAAGGTAGGAAACTAGTCATCCACTAGCTCTCTCTTCACAAATGCAATTTTTCTCAAATCACGAAAATCCATTATCATACTTGATTTCTACATTTTATAACCAACATTAGCCTCCTATGGTTCGAATTCCTCCCATTAGCTTCTAGATATTTCCACTTAGGAAATATTCCACATTTGCCACTTGTCTCCTCATTCCCAACTTTCCATCTCCTCCCAATTCGAGTAGGGGTCTCTTGGGATTCTCCAACACCCATGAGCCCCTTCCTTGAGCCTATTTTTGGGGATGACATGTCCTAATCTTCACATGTCAGAATTCAGATCTGAATTTTGTCATAAATGTCATAGATGCTTCATCATTGTTGTCATAGAGCTAGGGAATCTAGCCCAAGTGTCCACAAGCTTCCAATTTGACTCTTCCTCTCCCATGGAGATTACCATTCCATTCCATTTTGACCTAAGATGCTCAATGCCATATGTATGAATTACTAGATCACTCCATAATGATTTCCTTCCCATGGATTCGAAATGGTAAGGCAGATATGGCATGTGGTAGTGAGAAACCAAGCTAGTGTGAGCCCCACATCCTCCATATGTCTTCAAAACCATTTTCCACCTATAATTTCTCTTGGATTTATTTATTCAACCTACTTATTAAATACTTCAACTATCATAATGTATAAACATCATTCATTTTCTCCCTTATTACAATTCCAAATGTACCCATTCAACCTAGGGAACTTGGTAGGATTGATGGGATTGTCTGCTATGCAATTATTCAACCTAGGGAACCAGGCACTTTTCTTTTTGTTCCAGTAGCTAATTGAACCAACCATGATTTATCAAACTTGTCTATTTTCAAATTGCAACATTTAACTAAATCAAGCGACACATAGCTAAGACTTGCTCCTGGATTAATTAAAATAGAAATGGGTTTATTTTTAAGCATACCTTCCACTTCAACCATGGAATTTTGATGATCAGCTTGTCTATTTTCCAAAATTGCATTTATCCTAGGCATCTCCCTTGCTAACTCACCAACAGTATCCTCCTCCTGTACTGTATGTATTTTTTTGACAGCCCTCTTTATGAGTGGGAAGTTGGATGCATAGTGAGGTCCCTGACAATCCCAACATTTAACAGGTTCTTTTTGTTTATTAATTTTAACAAAATTTTTAGGTGGATCATTGTTTCTTTCAGCTGTAAATTTTGACTGTGTATTACCTGATGCATTATATTTTTTAAATTTTCCGTTAGAATAATTATGTGAATTATTATTTCCAAAGTTACGATTAAAAGATAACTGTTTCTTCCTTTGTTCAAAGTTATTAGGCCTTTTTGCTTTCCAACTTGGTATGCCTTCTCTTTTCTTATTATGTTCATAACAGATATTTTCTTTTCTCATGGCCTCTTCAAGAGTTCAAGGACCATCATACTCAATCTTTTCCTTTATATGAGAGGGAAAATAGCTCATAAATATCTGTACCTTAGGATTTTCTTCAATGATATAAGGCACATACCTTAATGAATTTAAAAACTTGCTGCATAACTCCCTCATATCCATAGAACCTAACATTAACTCATAAAACTCTTTTGCTTTTTCCTCATAGTACTGTTCTGACAAAAAATTCCCTTTAAAATATTTCTTGAAATTACTCCAATTTACACTTTTCTCTTTTAAACCTTTTACTCGTTTCAGAACTTGCCACCAGATGTCTGCTTTTCCAGTCAAATTATAAATTGCCATTTTAGTTTTTAGATGACTTGAGTAGTTGTAAATATGGAAGTACTTATTCATACCAGACAACCATGCTTCGGTTGTCTCACTCTTTTTTGTTTCTCCATTAAAAGTTGGTAGTTTGATCTTTTTAAACTCACCAGAAATTTCTTCGTATGGCCTGTACTTCTTCTTCTTAGTGTAGCAGTCACTATCACTACTATCACTAGAATACTTGTGCTTTTTCTTACATGCTTGTTCATAAAATTCAAAAGATGAACTGCTGTCATAATTAGTCAATTTTATCTTTTTATCCTGACGTTGGTAGGACAGTTCCAGATTCGACATTATTTTCTGTCCCTTTATCTTTATCATTATTATGAAAATTATTCAGCAGGATTTGATTCAGCTCCTCTTGAGCTTTCAAGATTCGTTCATTTTCTTCCTTCACCGTTTTTATCTCAATCTTTAAATCCTTTAATGTTCTTAATAATTTAGATGAATTATCATTCATTCCAACAAATAAGTTTTCTGCGTTAATGTTTCCTTGTTCATTATTAAGGTACCTGTCCTCAGCGTACTCTTCTGGTCCTTCCATACCTGCAGAATAAATTTATAAAATCCTGAAATTGAAAACAAAATAAATAAAAATCAATAATTTGTAATTTTGTCCTAATTTTTTTTAATTTGCGCTAGTGAGCCACTTCAGGCCTAATATTTGAACCTAGCTCTGATACCACATGTAACATCCCAAAATTTCACAAAAATTTAAAATTTTTCTAAGTAGCTTAAAGTGCTGCAATCACAATGCATGTAATATCTTGGTCAAGATCTGACCCAGATATTAACTCCACTTCAAAAAATTTTATAACTTTTACTAGTAAAATTTTCTGTCAAATCCTTCGAACCGAGTAGGAGGTAAGTGAGGGGTATTGAGGTAAGGATTGAGGATGGTGGGATGAATATTTAAATCTGGAAAATGTATGAGGTTAGGTGCAGCAGCAGGTCAGACCAGATTTTTCTTATGCACAAGGTACCGGTACCATTCACTTTTCAACATATAACAATTCTATGTTTACTTTGAGGCTCCCTGGGTAGCTGACATATGCATACTGGACAAGGGGGGGATATTGGAAGTTGATGATAGATTTTATATCAGTCAAATGGTGGTTGGTTATGTTCAGAAATATATTTTTGCAGACTTGTGAAAGTTTGGGAAGAACTGGGGTTTTTGGGCTCTCCTGGGATTGTTGAGCTAGTATTTTTCTTATCTTTCCAGGAAGGGTCAAGAGGATTCCAAATTCTGATTTTTTAGAATGATATGGATACTAGACTGAGTTAAGGACTATCTCCAATTGACATAATGTAAAAATAGTGAATAAATTAGATTTGGTAGGAAAAGTGGTGAAACTAGTCTAGAATTGTCATTAATCTAGCTAGTCTTGCATTTTAACTTCACAAACTACTCTTAAGAATTAGAAAATCTACTCTAATATAACATATTTCATCCATAAAACTTGAAATTTGACATTCAAAACGTTCCTTCTTTTATTAATGCTAGCTTCCCAAATCATGATGCCTCATAAGCTAGTTTTTTGTTACAATAGTGGAGAAATAGATAAGAGAAGAGAGAAGTTACTTCGGATCGGTAATGGATATTATTATCAGTCCATCTAATGTCTATATGGCTGAACTTGCTGCATTCTGAACATGGTGGTCTTCAATGGTTACAATCTTCAACTGGTTCTCTCCCGTGGAGAAATCATCTCCGAAACTGGCTATGGGAGTAGTAGAGGTAGAAGAAGAGAGGATAACGGTTCTGATATCCGATCTCTGGAATTTAGCAACCTTTAATCTCTACATCATCAGCTTATAGAACTCACTAGAGGTCTTGGGCACACCTCTACATAATTATATCCATCCTCTAGTGCTCTTTCTTCAAATCTAGCTGCAAATCTCCTTCAATGGTGGCCTCCTCTTCAATTTGACATTAGATCTTCATGGATGAACTGTACTAGACATTAATGGTTGTAATACTACTTGCTGGACCTACATAACACTCTCATGAAACTAGATTTGAAGAAAATAGAAAATGGAGATTTCAAAAGCACGGTTAAAGAATGAGAAAATTTGTCAAAGAGGGACAAAGAAGCAAAAATAGGAAATGGACACTATGGCAAAATTTGAAGGAGATTGGGTGAAAATCGAAGAAGTTATATCAAACCCAAAAAATAGACAAATGTGGGATTTTTGGCTTCAAGAAGTGGAATTTGGGATAGGGTCCTCAATAATGAAATATGCAGAATGGGATTGCAGGGGTGTCAGTGAATTTTCAAGGGAAATGAAGTTAAAAAAAAGAAGTGATCGACAACAGTTTTGGATAGATGCAATATGCGATTTAGTAGTTGGAAATAGATATGGACCTCGGGTATGTGTGGCTTCATAAAGGTTCAGGGGATTCACTCAGCCAACAATGATGTTTAACGACTTGTGTATTTGGGAAGTACCCCTCACTCCACAGCTCAGGTAAAATGATAATCGCTTTGCCACAAATGACAACTGTTGGTTTACCTCATGGGTGGGAACTAGTCAATCAGGTAGGGGTCGTTTCCCTTTTCATTGGTAGGTCCTCTCAATGGGCCAGCTACTTTGGGGTTCCCTTGGTACTCCTCACAATGCGTTTTAGGGCTTATGCCCAAGTACTTCCCACTGTTAAGCGAATAAGGATTATTCCCGGATACGAACTTGCAATTGATAGGAACAAATACAGATGTGAAAAAAAAATTGGCAGAAATTCCACCCAACGAGCCCAAGAAAGTGCTCTGATACCAGATGTGAGGAACTTGCAACAATTAACTGATAAAATGCATGATATATTAGAATACAAAATATTTTTATTGATCGTGGGCCAATTCGAGGGGGCAACTTCCTTTGAGCAAGCTCAATACAATTAACTTCTCGGTGTCTTCATTGGTCTCAACACGTACTTATATACTAAGTATATCCGCCAATACTATTAATCAATACCATGGAACATATAATACTATGGGATGAATTACAAAGCATATGTGTCCAATACTATTGATCAATACCATGGAACAAGTAATACTATGGACTAATACAAACTAAGGATCAATACCATGGAACATATAATACTACGAGACAACTTACAAAGCATGCGTGTCCAACAAAAATATACTAGCAAAGTAAAGAGAAGGGTTGACACAAGTTCCTAACAGATATAAAATGTTAATAGAATGAAAAAAAAATTTGGATAAAAAAATCACATGAAATAATGAAATATAAAAGTTTGGATAAAATCCAACTATCATTTTATTAATTGCATTGTGATGCTTTCTAGTAGTGCAACCATGAGAAATGTCATGAAAATGATGATGGTATCTTTGCAATGCAACTACGATGGTTAGAAGAGGGAGGCGGCTTCCACATAGAAAAACAATGATTTTCCTAAGAACTTATGTTGTAAGTCAAAGGAAAATATTTATTACATCCATATTGGAGAGAGTGGAGTATTTAATAAGACCTCAAATAGCTGCGATAACTAAGATTTAATATAAATGATACTTGACATTTAATTTAAATATGTTTTGTCTAATTTTTTAGTTAAAAGTGATAAATATTTGGTGAGGTGTGGTAGGAGTAGAGGGGTCCTCATTGACTCGATAGAAATACATAATTGACTTACTCATAGGGGGTTAGAATATCCACAAATAATTAGGTCAAAGCATATGATTTATACATGGGATCTGAAATATTAACGCCACACCAAATTGATAATGTGATGATCATCAGACAATCATTGTTAGTGATTAACCAGACTTGGAATAAGCAAAAAGCAGAATGATCATCAGACAATCATTGTTAGTGATTAACCAGACTTGGAATAAGCAAAAAGCAGAATGATCATCAGACAATCATTGTTAGTGATTAGCCAGACTTGGAATAAGCAAAAAGCAGAAAGGACTTTTTAGAGGAAACTCTTTAATTGAATTGATTGGAATAATAGTCGTTAATTTGGAAAAGGTTACTGCCTTCCATGTCAAAATGGTAAATAATTCCATAGTTGATCGATAGGATAATGCTAATGTATATCTCAACCAAGAGAGTCCTAGTAAAAAATAGGGACTCCCTAAATGGAACTAGATCCACTAGGTTTATCATGATATTAAGTACCATTAGGAGATATAATACTTCATTATCAAATTAATCATGGCATTAAAGAAGGGTGGGACACTTGTATGCATTAATACATCCATCTCCATGCAAGACATATTAGATTAAATGTTCAAGATAGATCCATAACACCACCACATGCCTTGAGTTCCCTCATTTCTTGGTACAAAACTTGTCAATGTCATTCATTTATTGCTCTCATACATAAGGTTTTATACACATGTGGTATATTACATGGAATTTTAGATGTGCTCATTGTTAATTATATCAGTGGGGAATGCAATGTTGACAAGTTTGGTAACCAATGGGTAGTTCCTTGTGTGCTTCATCTCTCTCTAGTGTTTAATCGAGGTAAGGTCTTCCCCTTAGGTTAAGTCATATTCAATTATGGGGATTGTAGAGAAATATATAGATTGTGAAGAGTTGGGATGTGGTTTATCTTCATCGTGTCCTTCCCTTTATCATGATGTTGTAGTTTTAAATTTTTTTTCAAAGCTCTATCAGACCAAAGTTAGCACATTGGGGTCTATATGGATTCCCCACATCCAAATTCATTTGTTGGAAAATGGATATAGGGGTGATAAGGTGTTGTGTCCCTAACCCCATATCTGAAGCCAGAGACACCATGGAAACAAGGGGGAAGGATGAGTAAAAGTAATACACAGTGGAATAAGGGTAACTCAGGCTAGACTAGCATGTAAAAAAGACAATAAAATAGAACATTAATCATCTTTAAATGAAATGCAAGAACTCCAAGCATAATATTTCCTCAATGCACATGCCATGAATTTAAATATGTTGTATTTGTAATATTGAATGTTTATAAGTAAAGAATGATAGTTGGTATTTCTAGTATTCTTATAATGCTTAAGAACATATATTTATCTCATGTATTTGATTGTAATTGTTAGATTGAAATGCTATTGAAAAGAATGATTGTAGACTATTGTAAGTATTCAAGTAGTAGGATTGTAAGTATTCAATTGTATTCCAATTGTCTTTCATATGAGGTTGATATCTTACTAATCTATTATGTGTACGTTGATTGTATGGTTAGTTGATAGTAAGTAAAAACAACATCAATATCACATCTACAGGTTTCCATCTACAACCACATAAACCATAACAAAATCAGAGACACGGGATGTCATCTACAACCACATAAACCATAACCAAATCAGACACAATATGCCACATGTAGCCATCAAAATCAGATCTCATGGCCTCCACCTACAACCATTATACACTAGTAAAAAAAATCAAATTTCATAGTTTCCACCTTCAACCATCTAAGCACATAGTAATTTAGGTTTCAAATCTATCATCTACAACCATTTAATCATAAGAGAAATTAGAAATAAAGGCTTCCATCTTATAACCATCTAACCATGAGAGAATAGAGAAGATAGATAAGATAGATACGATTCATAACAAATAAGATTTATAATACATGAAGGCTATCCATCTAGTATCCAATGCTTGAAATGATAAGAACAAAGGAAAATAGCGATAAAATCAGGATCCACAGACACAAAAAAAACATAAAATAAAATAAATAAACACATAAAAAGATACTTATCACATGAAGTGCAATTGGATGCAACAAGACAATGTTCCACCCAGCCTTAGACATGCTAGTGGACTCCAGGAATGTGTACCTTATTGAGGTATATATACCAGAAGTATACTTTAAATATCGACCAGGGAGTGTACAAACTTGAGAGGTACTTGGCACTGTATGTGCACTATGAGATAATCTTTGTCGTTCTAAGTGTCCTATGTATTCTAAAGGATATTCTAAGGAAGTAGGAAGTATTGTTCTATGGAAACTGGAGAGCATAAAAAATCCAAGCATGTGAATTCTATCTTATCAAAGTTGGGTATGAAAGTATGTAAATACTATTTAAACAAAGCATGAAATGAAAGCATGTAAATCTATGTTATCAAAATAGGAAATGAAAGCATGTAAATTTATTCTATGAAAGCAAGAAATGAAACCATGTAAATTTATTCTAGTAAAGTAGGAAATTAAAGCATGTAAATATGTGTTATCAAGACAAAGAATGAAAACATGTAAGAGTTTAACCTAAGGAACATAAATTTAATCTGAAAGGAGCAAAGATCCATTTAACTATAATCACGAATCGACATTTTCGAAGTACAACAATATAGATCTGGTCTCATTCGAAACTGTTGTATTAAAATGTGGAAATGAAGGTCTAAAAGTCGCTCATGCAGACGATAGCTACAGGACTACAGACATTGTATTTCAGAACTATAGACGCAATAATAAAGAACTACGAACATAATAGCACTCATGCTGAAACCAGAATCTGATATTTGAATGAAACACTGAAATTAATCCACACATGATTATACTAGAAACCAATAACTGAATGCATGAAAAATACCTGAAATAAAACGCAGAACTCCTGAGCTATGTATTGAGGGGACCCTCCCCAACACGTATCACAGAAGGAAGGGAAACTCATAAACTCATGATATTAGAAAAAGCCAAAGCTTCATTATCAATTCATAAATCCCATCATGGTTTATAAAAACTATAAAACTAAAATGGCCGAGCTCCGAAATGCTAAAATATTGTTTCTCTGAAATCTGTCGCACACCCCTTGCTACTCATGTGTCTCTATTTACTACATATGCTATCCTAGTTTTGCATTGGAAACTACGAACCAAAATTTAGGGAATTATCCCCTATAAATCAGGGAAAACAAGAGTGCTGCATCTCTAGTGATCCTCGTGGTCTTCAGTCTAAATCTCGGCATTACCACTTTACCTGTTATTCCTGCGCTATGCCCACACATGGTTTGATCATATTATTAGTTTAAATAAAATATGCTAAAACATAAGAAATAATAATAACTAAATCATTTCATCTCATTATCAATTAAATTTTCTTCTCCCCTACATAAAGGAGTGCTTTCTGACCATTCCATTACTAAGGTGTGGCATAATGTAGTCTATGGAATACCTATATAAGGGGCTCATCATCTCCCCCAAACTTGAAGGTGTTACCCATCCTTGGGTGACTCATCCTGCTCCAAAATGACCTCTATGATATCCCATGCAACAAATCTAGGAGTCCCTGCTTGTCTGTAATAGCCTAGGCTTTGTTCTTCTTTAGCGCAGGCCCTTCTCTCTTCATCCTCATCAATGTGTTCCTTAATAACAAGAGGAAGAAAGAAAGGTGGGCTTAACTTCATTCCTATCCATTCAAGTTGATTCTTTATCAAGGACTCCCTGTACAACTTTGCCTTAGTTAGTTCAACCTCCATCCCGTGGGGGGAGTGAGGCTCTCTTTTCTTCAAGTCTTTTGAAATTCTTTTCCACCGATCACTAATAGCTTCTTGTACTTCCCTGAATGTGCATTGGGTGGTGTTGTCAAAGTGTGCAATTGCTTCTTGCTTCTTTTTGAGAAGAATTGGGATCACATCCTCGTCAGAAGTTATAGCAGAGTGATCCTAAACTATATTATCAGGGTGTGTAGCCTCAGTCCTTATCCATAATGGATTCTGCCATTCCTCCACTTGGTAGAGGTGAACATCCTAGGACCTTTCTACTTCATGATTCATCCAAGAGCACAAAACCCTAAGTTGGAAGTCATGCATATAGGGGTTTGGTGACCAATTCGGCAGGCTAGGTACAACTAGATTGTGAAGGAATAATTCACACAATTGGTCCTTTTCTAGCTCGGTGCTTTCGAGGGAAGTATCTACGAACTTCTCAGGAGTTATTACATCCAAGGGTAAACCCTGCTTCAACCTTTGCAACTGGAAGCGACTTCATTTTTCCTTGAGATAGACTGCGTAGACTCGAGATGAAGGCCTGTACCCCAATATTTATTCATTTATTTTGGCAATAGTGGCTAGAGTGTCCTCTAGCTATAGAATTTGTTGATATTTTTGGGCCAATTCCTTCTATTATTGGTTTAATTTTTCTTCCAATGCTAGGTTTTGCTGCTCCATCTATTTTAGTTGGACCGCATGCTGCATTTTTAAGATTTGGGTCTTTTTGTTCATTAATGATGGCGCACCTATTGACACGGCCTGGATTTTGTGGAATTGTGCCTCTATTTTTAGGGTGACCAACTCTTCTTTAACCTTTGTAAGCTCAGACAATGCTTTGGCCAGTTTATCATCTTTTCCGGTTTTCATTTCTTCATTTTCAAAGGTTTTGGGTGGTGTGACTTCTTCTATAGGTGTAGAAGGATTTTCTGGTTCTACCCCATTGTCCTCAAAGTTTGACAGGCCTTGGCATGGTATGGGGCTTGTTTCTTTTTCTTTGATCTTCTCCTCCCTGGATTTGGTCCCTTGCCTCATCCTTCTGCTCTATTGGCTCAACCCTTGCGTGCTAGCAGATGCCCCTGTGGTTCTCTGGAGGGAGGTATCATCAGAATGTTTTATCTTGACAAGGGTGTCAACCACCTTCTCATTATCGTTGTCTAAGTCAATTTTTCTTTTGACTCCTGACTTAGTGGTAGATTTTTCCTCTTTTTGGTCCGAGACTAGGGTTATGCCCACACTTGGTGTCCCCTTCATCCCCTGGACATCTTCAGCCGAGACAAGGACAAACTCGTTCCATGAGAGTTCAGGGACTTGAATCTTCAATTCCTCGTAGATGATCAGCTTAATTAATCCGTGATGAGCCAAGACATCCTCTTTTCATTGTATCACCTTTCTAGTCATTTCCCAGATGGACAAAAGTAGGTTGATGTTGTTGTTCGACCTTATATGTCCCTTGTTCCTCAGAAGGTCGAAGATTCTGAAGAGAAAGGTCAAAATGTAGCTGAGCCTTCCCGAGCAGGAAATATACTTGAGGACGACAGTCGATACTTCGTCCCATGGTCTTGGCATGGTGTCTCTTTCGACACCATTTTTATCTTCTTCGTAGCTCTCACCCTTTGCAAAGAAAGTCATTTTTTCCCTTAGGTTGGATTCTCTCTCATCTAATTCCCTGATGCAGCCCCATTGGTAAGCCTATATATGCCACAACTGATTCTTCATCCAAATGGATGCATAACCCCTTCACCCTGGTAACATATTGCTCTTCTTTTATATGTTTCAGGTTTCGGGTGAACTCCATGGATATTTCGGTGTTATGCCCTCTTATCCCAGCAATGAATGGCATCCACCATATTGTGCGGAGTATGGCCAATACTTGGGGTTTTTGATATATAGCTGAATGATCATCTGGTTCACTCCTTTTAAACCCTTTAATCATTTTCTGAAATTACTGAATAGTATAAAAATTTGAGGGTGGTGGAACATATGACTTACTTGCTTGCTTCTAATTCAGACGTTGTTTAATGTCGAACCCTTCTTTCTATGCTCACTTCCTATAGATCTAAAGCTTATGTATCTTCCGGTTGGATTTGTGTTTTTATTTATATCCCACTTTTTGTCTTTATTCCCCCGTCTTTCCTGTTGTTTCGCCTTATCCATTTATCATTTTATGTAGTTCTGGCGGTTTGATATGAATCGGATATGGGGGTACGGAGTTCGTCATTTTTCAAATTGGAGTTGCTAATCATTATTCATTATGGTTGCGTTGAACCATGTTCCACTATCATTTTGAAAAGAGCCATCCTCAGCTCGGAATAATTCCTATTGTAGGGAGAATTTAATTGGACCGATAATGGAGACAAAATATGTAGTGATTACCTTTTCATGTTTTAGCATACATGAATTTGATAGTGTGGATATTTTGTAGCTAAGTGGATTCATGTACTTGATTGATTCGTCGCTAGTAGTTTTATTTTGCATATCCGTAGTTGCACTTCTATGATGCTCTTTTGTTGCCTCGCTTGATTTTTCTTTTGCTTGTATGAATGTTGCTTCTTGATTTTTGTGATAGCTCGCTGGATGTTTGCTTTTGCTTGGCTGGATTTGCTATTGGCTCGCTTGAAAATTGATTTTGTCAATCTTTATTTGCTTGGTTGTATTGTTGTTGGCTCACTTGATGTTTTCTTTTGCTTGGCTGAATTTGCTGCTGGCTCGCTTGAAAATTGAGTTTGTTAATCTTTATTTGCTTGGTTGTATTGTTGCTGGCTCGCTTGATATCTTGAATTTGTGTTGGCTAGATTGATGATTTGTTATTTCCCTTATTTCTGTTTTTTTTCTCTTTGTTCTATTTTTTTCCTCTCTTTTTTCTTTTTATTTTTTTTCTTTATTTTCTATTTTCTTTTCCTTATTTTTTTTTCTTTTTTTTTCAAAAATAATCAGTGATCATCTATGTCCTCTATCAACATTAGATTTTTTTGATAGAGTGTTTGTGTGAATTCCTCTCTTGACTGTGGTTTCTTATATAATTTGAGTCTATGCCCATTCACCAACATGGGGAACTCTGTCTCATCTATGGTTGTGATTCTGACTGCACTATTGTCATAAATTGTATCAATAATGTAGGGTCTGAGCCATCTGGTGGTGAGTTTGCCTTGAAAAAATTGAAACCAAGAATCTTACAGTAGTGCCCAATCACCTTCTTTGAATTTCTTTTGTTTGATGTTCTTGTCATGCCCTTTCTTTCTCTGTTGCTGGATAATTTCAGTGTCGGTGAGGGCTTGTTGGCGGTGCTCATCCAATTGATTTAGTTGGAGCATGCACTCTTCTTGGATTTCTGAAAGTTGCATGTTTAGATGGGTTGGAATTCTTAACGTCTTGATTTCAAATTCAATAGGGAGCATTACTTTTTTTCCATATACCAACTCATAGGGGGTAAATCCTGTTGTTGTTTTCCATGTTGTTTTATAATCCCAAAATGTTTCACTTAACTTGTCTTCCCAATCCCTTTTATGTAACTGTATTGTTTTTTTCCGAATCCTTTCAAGCTCTCTGTTTGTAACTTCATCTTGACCATTATCTTGTGGGTGATATGAGGAGGACCTTCAATGTTTAAATTTGTTTCTTCGAAGTAGGTCATCGATGAGGTTGGATGTAAACTGGTTTCCTTAGTCAGAAACTAACTCTCTAGGAACTCCAAATTTGTGGAATATTTTTTCTGTAAATAATTTTGCTACATTCATTTCATTGGCTGCTGCAAGAGCTGCAACTCAGCCCATTTTCTAAGGTGTTTAGTGTAGACTAGAATGTAGTTTTTATGATTTGATAGGGGATTGAATGGACCAACAAAGTCAAATACCCACTTTTCGAATGCTTCCAAAGAAATTTGGGGATGTAGAGGCATTTCTTCTCATTGTGTAGGCTTTGCCATTCGTTGACAGTCATCACAATGTGATACATAATCGTAGGAGTCCTTGTGTACCGTTGGCCAGTAGTATCTAGTTTGTAGTACTTTGTAGGCCGTCCATTTTGTTGCATAATGGCCTCCACAAGGTTCATTGTGAGTATCATGGAGTATGTCATGGACTTCATCTTCTCTTCTGCATCTCCTTAATATTTGTTCTGGTCCTTTATTGAAAAGTATTCCTTGTATCCATGTATAAGTTGCACTTTGCCTTATGATTCTACGCTTATTTTTATAGTTGTAATGTTGTGGAAATTTCCCAAATACCAAGTAGTTTTCTATGTCTGCAAACCATGGGATTTGTGTGGATATTGAAAAGAGGTGTTCATCGGGGAAGTGATCATTTACCAACTCATTGTCCTGTCCATGGGTCAGTCTAGACAAAAAATTGGCTACCACATTATGTTTTCCTAGCTTGTCTAGGATTGTTATGTCAAATTCTTGCAAGAGGGGCAGCCATCTAATAATTCTAGCACTAGTATTTGGTTTATTCATAAAGTACCTAATTGCAGAATGATCGGTGTGGAAAAAGAATGGGTACCCAGTGATGTAGTGCATGAATTTGTTTATAGCATGTATGACAACCAAAAATTCTTTTTTATGTGACTGTATAATTGAGTTCTTCTCCTGCCACGTTTTTGTTAATGTAATAGATTGCATACAGTTTCTTTTCTTCTTCTTGCCCGAGAACTGACCCGATGGCTTTGTCTGAAGAATATGAATGGATGTGGAATCGTAGTGTCTAGTTGGGTCCTTGAAGGACTGGGGCCGTGATTGTACTCTCTTTGATTTGATCAAATGATGACATACAATGTTTGGTCCAGTTGAATTATGTATCTTTTGTCATAAGGGAAAACATAGGTGCGACAATTTTGCTATAAATTTCTATAAATCTTCTGTGGTAGCCTATTTTCCCAAGGAGACTGCGCATATCCTTTTGTTTGACAGGTGGGGCAGTGTTTTAATAACTGTGCTTTTGCTTGATCTACTTCAATGCCCCTTTCGGAGATATGGTGTCCCAGAACTATGCCTTCTTGCATCAACATTCTGCATTTATCATTGCTGAGACATAAAATCATTTCAATGCATTTTTTTAGTGTTGATGTATTTGTAACTTCGGAATGTATTTCACATATGTATATTGTATTCTTATAGAGATGTTATTATTCTTCTATACAGAAGTTTCATCATTTATATTGTAAGTGTCGTAACTTATACTTGATGGGTTATTAGACCACCTTGATGGGGTCAGCCCTGTATAAGTCATGTGGGTTAAAGGGTTATTAGACCACCCTATTGGGAGTCGGCCCTGTCAACATTATACTATGTGGTTAAGCTGAGCCCGACCTAGTAAAGGTTATTAGGCAAGTCAAGTCATGTATAAATAGAGTGCGGGAGGCACTCTATTTGATCATTCACTTCTCACTCACACACATTGGAGAGTGGCGCACTAGTGGAGGAGGAGAAGCTGCTTCTTGGAGGACTATCTCTTATACTTGGGTTGTATCATTGCTCTATCTATCTCTGAGGAAGTTGCGGGGTTTTTCACCTTATTGGTTTTCCCCGGTGAAACTCTGTGTCTCTTGTGTGCTTACATTATTGTTTCCATGATTGATATGCTATACATGTTATTCTGTCAGTTAAGATCCTAGATCAGATTGAAATTTCTGAAAAACTAGCATGGTATCAGAGCTAGCTTGAAAGAATGCATGGTATGGCATTTATGACACTTGTTGCACTCGCGAAGCTAGGGCTTGATATAGAAAAACCCAATCATCGCAGAACTTTCTCTATAAATTCCTTTCAATGAGGGTTCATGATTTGAAAATATTACAAGTTGAAGATAAGATCACCATGTACCTTATGTCCAAAGGAGAGCCTCTAATTCGTTGTACTTTCAGATTTATGATATGTACAATAAAGGGTTTCTGCCTCTTCCAGATATGAGTCATAAACAGGCGACCTAGGAAAAAAGGTCACAACTTGGGCTAGGAAGATCCAAATGAAATTTTGTAAAAATTGGCAGGTAGGGCATGGACTCTACTTTCACAGGTACGATGTTTAGAGGCCAAAATTGAACCAATGACATGTGGCACTCCGTACAAGTTGGCTCTCTTGTTTTATCCCATAAACAGGTCACGTTGCAACACTTGGAATAAATATCTCTCAGAGAATCCATTTGAGGTCAGACTTGTGGGGTTGGAAAGATAACAGGTCAGGCTACCACAAGAAGAATTTTTAGACCCTTTAGATCTGAAATTTCAGAGTTACACCAGAAACAATTAGGTGCATATTTCTGTCAAAAGAAAATTGGATTTTGACCACCTTCATTCATGGCTCCGGGAATTTAGGGTTTTAGAGAATGTTGGAATTTTTTGTATCGGAGACCATGGCTGAATGCTCCTCATCAAAATCAAAATTTAGAGACCAATATTGAATTTTTTGGCTTGGCAGAAGGCTAGGATTGATCAAACCCTAGTTCGGGACTTTGATCAGAAAATTGAAAAATTAGGGCTTCTGCAAAAATGGGAATTTTTGAAATCTGTGACCATAGCTGGAATTTCCTTGGAAAAATCGAAGTTTAGAGCTTTGGATCAAACTATTTGGTTGGGTGAAGCTTCGGGAAACCCAAACCCTAATTCAGGGTCCTCTCGAGTGAATCTAGAAGATTGAAAAGCAAGTTTGAGGGGTGAAACTTTGCAGTTTTCAAATTCTGAGTATACCAGGTTGATCAGGTCATCAAGGAACATATTTATATCCTTTCAGAAGTTTGAAATTCAAAGTTTTATTTTTTAGGGTTTCCCTAACAAACCCTAATCCAGCTCGAGATCTAGTTTCTACAAATCAAGTGGATTGGGTTAATCCTAGAAGAAAATGGATTGGTCACCTGCATAAGTAGAGAAGTTCTAGTTTCAGAGGGAGATGAAGCTAAGGCCTTACATAAGAAGATTACAAGCAATCTCGACAGGTATGACTTACACGTATGTTTCAAGATCTGTTTACGATTAAGTTTATGGTATGTTTTTCTTCATTAAGGTTATTACAATCTTGATTAACTTTAGACTTGTCGTATCACCTTAATAAAATTATGAATGCAGATATTCATTGATTAGGGTTTTGACACTCATGATTGTACTAATGCATTGTGGTGTTGTACGAGGTTGATGTTGTCCACTAACACATAAGGTACATCAAGAAAGACAAATCATGTTCTAGTTCAAGAACATATGACCATGTTGACATGAAGACAAAGATTCATCCATTGTCATGGATCACATAGAAGATCTACTTACGAGGTATGTATAACTTGGTTCTATAAGGATTAACCTATGAGATACGCAGGTTACTAGCACAAGTCATTGAAGAGAAAAAGAAAACATTGCTAGACATAACTAGCAAATATGATGACCACGTATGTTTTTCCTATATCAAGTTAGAATCCTACCCTATGTAAGGATATTATACTTTTGTATGATTGATAATGATTACCCATGAAGTTACAAGTTTGAGTAATCTAGGTTTTATGCATATTATGTCTCTTACCTTGATTGATGATATGACTAACCAGAAAAGTCCTTTAGTCAAATAAGAATATGCATGTGTAAAATAAGTATTCCCTGAAACCTTGAATACTAATGATTATTATCTGTGTTTGAAATGATCATGACTATACATGTTTAAGATTATTGTGTTTTGATAGTATTGAGATTATACTAATGAATATATGTATGAGACCTCGAGGATAACACAATGATGATACTAGTAAGTATCCATAAGTGATCAAGGATGGATATAAGTTCAAGGACAGGTAATCGAGGAAGCAAAGATCAAGAGGGAGCACACTCTAGTAGTTCCTGCAAGGAAGCAAATATTGAGAGGGAGTCCACCCTACAAACCAAACAAAGATAAGTATTTGAATTGTCATTTCTTACATATTTGTTTGTTTAAATAATATTGTTCAATGATGCATATGCTTATGTTCCTAGACTTAGGGTGTGTATTATACATATTAGAATAATTGCATTAACGAACAATATACTACTAATATGCATGTGATGGGTAAGTGG
This sequence comes from Larix kaempferi, assembly GCA_027924585.1. Classification (NCBI taxonomy): domain Eukaryota; kingdom Viridiplantae; phylum Streptophyta; class Pinopsida; order Pinales; family Pinaceae; genus Larix; species Larix kaempferi. The sequence continues at coordinate 19,438,022 of BSBM01000338.1, read as the reverse complement.
CCTATGGAACTGTACAACATTCCATTGCTACTTATCTAGAATGAAACCTCTTTGTTGACATGTTGGGAGTTGTGCACACTCTTAACAATGTTCTGGTAGAGATTGGAAGGCATCTAGAAAGTTAGAGGATATAGATAAATGTTGTATTGAAAGCATTGGCTAAAATAATTGCATGACTGTATGACATATTTCTTTGTGTAAGAATTTGTTCTAAAAACTATGAGATGTTTCTAATCATGCAATTTAACTTGCTCTGTAGGAAAAATCGTATACCATCACCTACAAAAGAAGGACTACAACATTTGTTCAATGACAAATTTATCTATTGAAGATATTGAAGTTCCCTGGATTTGGGAAGAATGCCATGATCGAGGAGTACCAGTCAATCATGAAGAATGATGTTTGGGATGCAGTCCCAAGGCCTGAAGAGAAGTCTATTGTGACTTTCAAATGGATCTATAAGATCAAGCATGTTGTAGATGGTAGCATGGAGAAATACAAATCGAGGTTTGTAGCTCGTGGCTTCTCCTAGAAAGAGGGATTTACTATGAAGATACTTTTGCACTTGTAGCCAGGTACACTTCCACCAAATCAGTACTTGCTTTGGCTGCAGTGATGAAATGGAATATACACCAGATGGATGTCAAGATAGCTTTCTTGAATGGTGTAGTCGAGGAGGATGTATGTGGAGAAACCACTTGGTTTTGAGACACATGACAGAGAGTCATATGTTTTCAGGTTGAAGAAAGCCTTGTATGGCTTGAAGCAAGCTCCTAGGACTTGGTGAGGATAGATTGATTGCCAACACGAAGAGGAAGCTTGCTTGGGAATGATGCACTACTTTCTAGGCATGGAGGTGTGGCAGAGTGCAGATGGAATCTTCCTTGGACAAGGGAAGTATGGAGTAGAGATCCTGAAGAGGTTCGGGATGATGGACTGCAAGGCCATGGCCACACCTATGGCATCGAATTTGAAGCTTCTGTGCGATGCTTCATTTGAGCCGGTTGATGTCATTATGTATCGTCAGATGATTGGGTCCTTGATGTACCTGACAAACACGAGACCAGATATTTTCTTTGCGGTGAACACATTGAGCCAGTTCTTGACGGATCCTAGAGGTGTTCACCTAGTTGCTGTAAAGAATATTTTGAGGTACCTGAAGGGTACAGTTGACTATGGGCTCAAGTATGATGCGAATCAAAAGTTTAACCTATAGGGTTATGTTGATTTAGAGTGGGCAGGCAGTGTTGCAGATAGGAGGAGCACTTCTGGGTGTTGCTTCAGTATGGGATTAGGTGTGATCTCTTGGTTTAGCAGGAAGTAGTTCTGCGTAGCACTAAGTACAACCAAAGCAGAGTATGTTGCATCTTGTTTGGCTAGTTATGAGGCAGTATGGCTTCGGAAGCTACTGTCTGAGCTATTTTATCTCCCGTTGGAGGCTACTGGTATATTTTGTGACAACCAGAGTGATGTGAAGCTGTTTGGCTAGTTATGAGGCAGTATGGCTTCGGAAGCTACTGTCTGAGCTATTTTATCTCTCGTTGGAGGCTACTGGTATATTTTGTGACAACCAGAGTTGTGTGAAGCTGTCTGAGAACCCAGTGTTCCACGACAGGTCGAAGCACATTGAGATCAAATATCACTATATTAGGGATGTGGTGCAGAGAGGAGCAGTGAAGCTCCTGTATGTTGCGACGGATGAGCAAGTTGCGGATGTGTTGATGAAACCACTGGCCAGAGTGAAGTTCGAGTACTTTAGAGAGAGGCTTGGTGTTCTTCAGATTGATGACACTTCGAGGAAGAAGTTATGGACACATTTGCAGGAGTCATTCCAAGCATGGTGAGAGGAGGATCCTTCCCATGGCTGTGGATATAAGCGTTGTGTGATGAGTATCAGGACGATGCTCTAGTTACTGCTCTGTATGCATCATGTTGGATGCTTGATATGATCATTTGGATCATGTATATGTATATTCATCATGTTGGATGCTTGATATGATCAATTGGATCATGTATTTGTATATGCATCATGTTGGATGTTTGATATGATCAGGTGAATCATGCATTTGTGTATGCATCATGTTGGATGCTTGATATGGTCAGTTGGATCATGGATTTGTATATGTATCAGGTGGATACATTGTATGCTCAGGTGGATCATGTATTTGTGTATGTATACGGAGGATACATTGTATGATCAGGTAGATCATGCATGATGATATGTATCAGGTAGATACTTGGTATGCATCAGGTGGATGCATTGTATGATCAGGATGATCATGGATGATGAGCTTCAGTATGTTGCTCCAGATGATATGCATCCGGATGATGCTATGATGATGATAAGTATGATCATGTACATCAGGATGATGTATGATGAGTATTAGGTTGATGCTCTGTGGCCATGGATAGGTTGTGCAGATGAGCACCTAAGTTGACCTGGGAGATTTGATAGGTTGGGTTGTGTGCTCGTAATCAATCATGGGATTCTCCTTTGAGGCATTGCTCTAGGAGGACATGTAATATTTCCATGGGAGATCCGATAGGTTGGGTTGTGTACCTGTAATAAGTCTAGGGATTCTCTTTCGAGGTTTTGTCCTATGGCATGTAATGTAGTCCTGGGAGATCCGATAGGTTGGGCTGTGTTCCCATAATAAGTCCTGGATTCTCTTTCGATGTTTTTCCATGACCACATGTAATGTAGTTCTGGGAGATCTGATAGGTTGGGTTGTGTGTCCGTAATAAGTCCTGGGATGCTCTTTCGAGGTTGTGTGGTGGAAATCCTAGATGCATTCTAGGTCCCATCCAGTATGAAAAAGGATTGGCTTAGTGGCGGAAATCCTAGATGCGTTCTAGGTCCCATCGAGTATGAAAAAGGACTGGCTCTGTGGAAGAAATCCTAGATGCGTTCTCGGTCCCATCCAGTATGAAAAAGGATTGGCTCTGTGGCGGATATACTAGATGCGTTCTAGGTCCCATTCAATATGAAAAAGGACTGCCTCTGTGGTTGAAATCTTAGATGCGTTCTAGGTCCCATCCAGTATGAAAAAGGACTGGCTCTATGGCAGAAATCCTAGATGCGTTCTAGGTCCTATCCAGTATGAAAAAGGACTGGATCTGTGGCGGAAATCCTAGATGCATTCTAGGTCCCATCTAGTATGAAAAAGGACTGGCTCTGTGGTGGAAATCCTAGATTTGTTCTAGGTCACATCCAGCATGAAAAAGGGTTGGCTCTATAGATGATGAAGACCGGCAGGTGGGAGGCCTACATCCAGTATGAAAAAGGACTGGCTCTGTAGAACTTCCTATGACGAGTAGATTGGAGATTGATTGAGATAACAACAACAGTGACGATGATGATGATTCGATGGCGATGATCCAGTGATGATGATCTAGAGAAGAAGACTTGTGCTAGTAGATCTGTGTCGAGAAATACCTTCCTAGTTAAGAGGGAGTGTTGATGTATTTGTAACTTTGGAATGTATTTCACATATGTATATTGTATTCCTATAGAGATGTTATTATTCCTCTATACGAAAGTTTCGTCATTTATATTGTAAGTGTCGTAACTTATACTTGATGGGTTATTAGACCACCTTGATGGGGACAACCCTGTATAAGTCATGTGGGTTAAAGGGTTATTAGACCACCCTATTGGGGGTTGGCCTTGTCAGCATTATACTATGTGGTTAAGTTGAGGCCGACCTAGTAAAGCTTATTAGGAAAGTCAAGTCATGTATAAATAGAGTGTGGGAGGCACTCTATTTGATAATTCACTTCTCACTCACACACTCATTGGAGAGTGGCGCACTAGTGGAGGAGGAGAAGCTACTGCTTGGAGGACTATCTCTTGTACTTGGGTTGTATCATTGCTCTATCTATCTTTGAAGAAGTTGCGGGGTTTTTCACCTTCTTGGTTTTCCCCGGTGAAACTCTGTGTCTCTTGTGTGCTTGCATTATTGTGTCCATGATTGATATGATGTAGATATGTTGTACATGTTATTCCCTCAGTTAAGATCCTATATCAGATTGAAATTTCTGAAAAACTAACATTTAGGACCAATTCTAGATGTTGTAATGCCCGGTAAAAGTTGTTCCCATAAGGTGTGAAGTCGTTTATGTAGACTTCCATATGGTCATTGATAAAATCAGAGAATATACTCAAAATGGCCCTTTTAAAAGTTGTTGGAACATTACAGAATCTGAAAGGTAGTACTCTATATGCATATGTTCCCCACGGGTAGGTAAATGTGGTTTTATCCTGGTAAGCAGGGTGGATTTGGATCTGGTTGCATCCACTAAATCCATCCAAAATGAGAAGAATTTATTTCCATCCAAGGTGTCCAACACTTGGTTAATGAATTGTAGAGGGAAGTGGTATCTTTTAGTTGCTTTATTAAGTTCCATGTAATCTACATATATCCTCCACTTCCCCCCTTTCTTAGGGAATATTACCAATGGTGAGACCCACTCACTGTCTGAGATCAAGTAGATGAATCCTGCATCCAATAAATTTTGTAGTTCTATCTTAACTATATCTTTTATTGCTGCATTCATTCTTCTTTGGGGTTGTCTAATTGGTACAACGCCCTCTTTGATATATTATGTAATGCCTGCAAATATCTGGGTGTATGGATTTCATATCAGTATAGCTCCATGCAAAAGCCTTGTTGTTTTCAGAGAGTACTTTTATGAGTTGCTTCTCTTGTTCTGGCTCCAAATTTTCATTAATATTCACTGTTTTCCCAGGGAAGATATCTACAATTTTAACCTACGGTGTTTGTTGTTCAATGGAGAGTATTTATGTCCACATTCTGTCAGTATTGACAGGATTATACAACACTTCTTGTCGTTTCCCTGTTTAAAAAATTTCTTCAAGCATATCATGGTTAGGACAAACATTTTGAATAAATTTATCCAAATGACCATCTTCATCGTTAGCTTTTAAAGTTAGATCCTTTCCTATGGTGAGCACAGGTCATATGTTTTGGTTATTTAAATCGTCATAGTCATACATCCAATTTTGATATTATGTGTCTATAGACCTTTTTGCTGGTGGGTATATTGTGATCTTTAACCTAGCTTGTCCACTTGTAATTGTCATATTTCCAGATTGATAGCCTATATAGGCATCTGCTGTCTCCAGCCATGGCCTCCCTAGGATGATTAGGTACTCATTGAGCTTACTCTTGACCTCTATAACTATAAAGTTAGCTGGATACTCCCATGATTCAATATTTATGATGATATCCTCAAGGATTCCTTCAGGCTTGACAGTGGAGGTGTCAGCAAGCTGTAGCACAGTACTGGTTGGTCTGGTTAGTGATTGGAGACCTAAGGCTATCATTGAATCCTTTGTCATTACATTGATTGCAGCTCCTAGGTTGATCAGACTGCTTGATATAGGCTTGTTATTTATGGTTACATTGACAATAGGGATTCTTGGGTCGAGGTATTTAGGGTTAACAATGATACCCAACATCAAGTCTGCTAGTTGGCCTACCATGTTTATAATAGGTGGATCTCGTTTCCTTCGCCCAGGTTTCTTTAAGCATTTTTATTTTATAAATTTATTACATATTGGGACATCCCTTATTGCTTGTAACATGGGAATTTGAATTCTTAAATGTTTTAATTCATTAAGTATAGCATTCTCTGCCTCTTATATGGTATTATGTGTCAGTTTTTCAGGGAATGGAGGGTCTTTTCAGTAATTGAGAATGATCTTCTTCTTCGTGGTGGCATATCTCTGTAGGTTGGTGGTGTTATAAAGGTGTAGGTTCTTCATTATATGTATCCTCTCTATTATTTTGTGGATGGGATCCTTGCAATGTAATTCCAGATTTGAGGTTGATTTCATTTACTTCTAGTGCATCCACGACATAGGTAGGAAATTGCACTACTTTATTGTTGTAGGGTTATTGCTACCCTGCTCTATTGTTATTTGGGTTTGGAATCGGTTGGGAAGGGATTAGAGGTGGTCTGGGGGGTCATTGGTTTTGTGGAGGTGACATGATGAGTGGTTTTTGCAATGGATTCCTCCAATTTGTTGAATATGGATATGGATTTCCATCGTTCATCTATGGCTGAGAAAAAGGTGGGGGTATGGAGAATAAGGTTGTGTGTAATATGGTTGTTGATATGGTGTTTGGTTTTGCTGCCATTGGCTTGGAGCTGCTTGTGGTGGCCATGTAGTTGGTACCTAAAGGTTCCAATTCTGTTTATTATTCCTTTGATTAAAATATGCTTGGTTGTTGGGATGGAAGGGCCTAGCAAAATTGTTCCTTCACTAGTTAACAAAACATAGTTGTTCCATAGTACCTTTTGATGTGGGATATTGTATGGCCGCTTTGCATGATGGTAGTAGAGGGAATTTATCAATGGTATGATCATCGGTGTAGAGCCCACAGATCTCTATTTCATTTAATGGGCATTGCCCCTTTTCATGTTTCTTTCTACATCGTGGGAAAAATACTGCTAGTGCTTAGTTGATCTCATCTTGTTTCTTATTTATTTGGAGTGCATCTAACTGCATAGATAAGGATTGAAGGATGTTTGTTTTCATATAATTTAGAAGGTTTCCTAAGTCATTGTTTGTGAGGCTTGGGCCCGAGAAGGATGATCCTCTTTCCAATGTACATGTGTCATGTATTCCATTTTTACCTTTTCTGGATCTAGAATAGTTCTTGAAGATTTGTAAGTTTTGATCATAGGTTTTCTGGAATATATCCCCATCTCCTAACAGGTTCAAGAATTATAGGTATTCCTCCTTGATTCCTCTAATAAGTACTAGTTTTAGTGATTCCTAATCCAGGGTACAGTGACTAGCCCGTTTATAACTGAGTTGAAAGCGTTGTGCACAGTCTTCTAGGGATTATTTTTCTCCGTGTTGCATCTAGAAAATTTCATCTCTTGTATCTTTTGCTTTACAGTAATCCTTGTATTTTTCCACGAAGGATTGTTTCATCTGGTCCCATGTGAAGATACCATTTCCTTCCACACTCATAAACCATCTGAGCGATAGATATTTTACTGTAGAAGCAACGAGTCTCAGTTTTTTTGCATCAATGGTATAGCCAAAGGACCTGTAGACTACCTCAAATTCAAATAAGAATCTTTCAGGTTCCTTTGAGGTTAGGCCATGGATGTTTGGAATATTATTGGGATTGATATTTTTCATTCTAGCTTCCTCAAGAGGTACACTAATAGGCAAAGTAAATAGTTCTCCGTGTTCATCTTCCTCCTCTGCCATAGTATTGTTTGAGCTAGAGCTAGCGAAGAAGCTACCATGGTTTGGATCGTAGTTGGAATAAATTTTTTCGTCAGAGTTGAGGAATTCAAATTGAGAGTGTTCAGAACTACTATTGCTCATAGGGCGGTTAGGTAGAAAAATTCCAAATTCATCCCTCTTTTGTCGAGGAATTCATGGTAATTTTTTTTATGATTTTTTTAATAAGATGTCTCCTATAGTTTAAGAACCTCCCTAGAAACGACACCAAAAAGTGGTAGACTCCAGGAATGTGTACCTTATTGAGGTATATAGATCAGAAGTATACTTTAAATATCAACTAGGGAGCGTACATCCTGAGGGGTACTCCGTACTGTACGTGCACTATGAGATAATATTTGTCGTTATAAATGTCCTATGTATTCTAAAGGATATTATAATGAAGCATGAAGTATTGTTCTATGGAAAATTGAAAGCATAAAATGAAAGCATAAAAAATCCAAGCATTCGAATCCTATCTTATCAAAGCTGGGTATGAAAGTATGCAAATCCTATTTAAACAAAGCAGGAAATGAAAGCATGTAAATCTATGTTATCCAAACAGGAAATGAAAGCATGTAAATTTATTTTATTAAAGCAGGAAATGAAAGCATGTAAATATATTCTAGTAAAGAAGGAAATGAAAGCATGTAAATCTATGTTATCAAAACAGGAAATGAAAGCATGTAAGAGCTTAACCTAAGGAACATAAATTTAATTTGAAAGAAGCAAAGATCCATTTAACTGTAATCAATAATATTCATTTTCAAAGTACAACAATATAGATCTAATCTCATTCGAAACTGCTGTATTAAAAAGTGGAAATGAAGGTCTAAAAGTCACTCATGTGGATGATAGCTACAGGACTACAGACAATGTATTTCAACACTACAAATGCAATACTAAAGAACCACAGACAGAATAGCGCTCATGCTGAAACCATAATCTTATATTTGAATGAAATGTTGAAATTAATCCACAGATAATTATACTAGAAACCAATAACTAAATGCCTGAAAATTACCTGGAATAAAACACAGATCTCCTGAGCTACGTATTGAGGGGTCCCTCCCCAACACGTATCACAGGACGAAGGGAAAATTATAAACTCATGATATCATAAAAATGCTGAAGATTCATTATCAATTCATAAATACCATCATGGTTTATAAAAACTGTAAAACTAAAATGTACGAGCTGCGAAAATGCTAAAAGATTGTTTCTCCAAAATATGTTGCAGACCCCCTGCTACTCAAGTGTCTCTATTTATTACATCTTCTATCCTATTTTTTCATTGGAAACTACGAACCAAAATTTAGGGAATTATCCCTATAAATTAGGGAAACAAGAGTGTTGCGTCTCTAGTGATCCTCGTGGTCTTCAGTCTAGAGCTCGACACTGCCACTATACCTGTTGTTCCTACACTATGACCACACATATTTTGATCATATGATTAGTTTAAATAAAATATGCTAAAACATAAGAAAGAATAATAAATAAATCATCTCATCTCATTATCAATTAAATTGACTTCTCCCCTACATAAAGGAGTGCTTTCTAACCATTCCATTTCTAAGGTGTGGCATAATGCACTCTAAGGAATACCTATATTAGGTGTGCATCACATGCCATGATCATGCATGTCTCAACATGACAATCACCCCCAAGATGAGGCCATGGATCCACAAGTAGAGGTACTCTCAATCCCAACTCTAAGTAATCAACCAGAGAAGTGAAACTCATCCCCTCACAATTTAATTTCCCTCCATATACCCTACCTAGTGATATGAGACTTCCTTCACTACAGAAGTCCCTCAGGACATCAACACCTCATCCAAGGATTTATGAGACGATATCAAGGACAATCGATGGACTATGAGGAGAAAAGGAAAACAACCAAAAAATTATCTTGGAAACATCATTCTCAACACATAACCTCTTCACACACAAGTCACAATGAGATCCATCCAACCATCTAACACCACAAAGGAGATAGTACATGTATAAATATAGCTCGAGGAGGGAAATTCAAACCCAAAGAGACCAAATCGAATTTGTTGAGATGTTGTTAGGATTCATTATGGATAATAAATCAAATTGGTTGAGTGGTGGCTTAGTTTAGGATATTCCCTTCTCCATAGTAGCACCATGAGGAGGAGTTACCAAAAATCAAGGAGTGGAGGCTAAGAAGAGCATAAGGAGGGAGCACTAGTCATGTGAGGTGAGAGAGTGCATCCAATAGGGTCATAAATAACATGTAATAAAAAAAATAGGGAGCATATTTCATGAATAGAGAAGTGGGGCACACTTGTGGAGGTGGAGGCTAAATTCTAGCTTGTGGAAGCTGAAATCTAGATTACAATCCCTAGAAAATAGGAAAAGGGAGCTCTAGTGCAAATGGGGCCCACCAACCAATGAAAGAATCATAATATCATGTCCATACATGAAAATAATCAAGAATAGGGTCCAAATTATAAAGTTTTGGTTACCAACAACTCCTATTCCCCGTTCCCCCTCACATGTGGAAACCAAAGCCCACACATTCTCGTTGTTGTCCAAGTTGAGCTAGTTAATTTGTTAATAATAAAAATGTCTTAAACCATTTTCCCGACACCTTGTGCTACACTAATAATAAAATAATAATTATGTATGTCTAGTGATTAAAACATCTGGGTATTACATTCCCCTACCCATTAAAACAAAGCATCGTCCTCGATGCATACTTATTACATACATTCCTTTACAAATTTTCAAAAAAGATGAGGGTATGCCTCCCTCATAGCATCTTATGTCTCCTAAGTAGAATCTTTAGGAATGTAGTGGGTCCATCACACCTTTACCTACCTCATCTCTCGATTCTAGATCAATTTGAATTTTCTTCCCAATATTGATACTGGTTGTACCATAAAATCCCCTTCTGGTTCCACTTGAATCACATTCCAATTAATCATATGATTAGAATCAGGTATATACTTTTTCAACAAAGATACATGAAATAAATTATGCACTTTTATGCAAGAAAGCAATGGAATCTCATATGCAACGAGTCCTATCCTGGATAGGATCTCAAAAGGGACACAATATCTAGTAGCTAGCTTGGAATAGTTTCCTAAGTCCAAAAAACTCTTCTTGGGTACGAATTTAAAAAATACACTGATGATCTCCAAATTTGAACTTCATGTTAGTTATTCTCTTATCGACATAATTTTTCTGTTTGTCTTGAGATTCTTTCATATTCTACTTGATTCTAAGCATTTGATCTTCCATGTCCTCCAAAAGTTTAGGTCCAACGAATATTTTGTCTGTTGGATTATCCCACCTGATAGGAGTATTACAATTCCTCCCATACAATGCCTTAAAAGTACTCATCTTTAGAGAGGCATGATATCCATTATTATAGGAAAACTCTACCAAGTGCAAATAATCCTCCTACTTGGATCGATGATCTATCACATATGCTCTCAACATATCTTCAATCACCTGATTCACTCTTTCTATCTGGCCATTTGTCTAAGGATGGTAAGAAATACTATTGTTCAGGATTTATACCTTATAGTGAGGAGAGACACTACCAACTTGGGTGGGGTTGACAGGTAAATACATTAATTATATTGCATTTAGTTCCTACAAATGAAAGAGATCAAGATATCGAAAGATGTACCTTTTATCGACGGTTGGTCCTAGATTTCACTCGGTCTTCCACTTGATCCTTCGCTTGATGAACCTACAACACAAAAGATACCTTCCTCAACGTATCTTGACTGTAATAAATATGATGAAATTGAAAGCAATTAAACATCAACAATAATCAGATACTAAACCAAATGAACATGCAATCCAATAGACATTCGATCTGGGACAGGAAGGGTATTTGTTGTTCGGGATTTCTACCCTATAGTGAGGAAATGGACACTACCAACTGGGAGGGTTTGACAGGTAAACACATTTATTATACTGCATATGGTTATTGCAAAATAAATAGATTGGGATTGAAGGACATACCTCTTTTCGATGTTTGATCCTAGCTTTCACTTGGTCCTTCACTTGATCTCCCGCTCGACCTTATGTTTGACGAACCTGCAATACAAGAGATACCTTCCTCAGCGTATCTTGACCATATAACATATGATGAAATGAAAAATCAATCTAACATAAAATATAATCAAGAATTAAGCCAAATAGACATGCAATCCAATAGATATCATATTTGGGACAGGAAGGGTGTTTCGACCTCTTTATTATCAAAGAAACATGAAATCAATACAATATACCTAGCATGTCGAGATGTTTCTACAACCGGATCCTGGGCTCTTGCTCTTCACTATGACTTGGAACTTTCCTCCAGCATAACAATACTTCAAGCCTTCTCTCAATATTTCATCAACATTAATATGAGGATAATGATTGTATGAGTATATTGAGTAACCCCTCTCATGGATCCTCCTTTATTTATGGGACAAGGTAGGCAGTTAAGATCGAGAGGTGGTTGGATTGGGAGGTTGGGGAAGTTGTAGAACCAACTTCAACTAATCCCAATTCATCAAATTAATATATTTTTTGATTTCATCTTAAGATGTACGCGGGTTTCATACAACAAGAAAAGTGTACAGGAAGCAACTTTTATGCTTTACAACATGCGTTTACAACTTTTTTGGAGGTGTACGCTGGTTTCCCTTGAGGAGAGTAGCATACAATACGCAGGTCTTGTGTACAGAGAGGGGCGTAAAGGTGGCAAAAACATAAGAAACTATTAAATTCGCATGTGAGAAGTGTACTTCTGGAAACAAGCCATCTAAGGCAATCATGCTCTTCAATCCTTTGTGTCCTTTTGTGTGATCTACAAGGATAGGTGATCACGGGATGGAGAAGTACAGATTTGACCTATAACAGATTCCCTCTAATGTTTGAGGTTAGAGGGAAATGATGGCCGAAATACATTATAAGTCCAAGTCAAAGGAGGAGAAAGGAACCGCAGAACCAAGTCGCAAAAAACACTTGAAACAACGATCAAGGTTAGCGAGCAATTACAATATTGCCATCATATAGATGTGTAACATGATCTCAGATACATAGCTAGGATATGTATATATAGAGCATGGCCACTGGAATACAAGCATGGATCCATGTCAACAAAGAGATCATAGCCATAACAACAAGCTGGATCTATGTGTCATGAAGAGCCAAAATGAGTAAGGCTCAATCTTGCGCAACTTGGGAGATAACATAAATATGGTGATGCTATCGTAGTCCCAAGGTCTTCATCCAAAACAACCCAAGGTACAAACCCTAACCATGCGAATAAATGAGCTGAAGTCGAACATGGGGGGTATCGTTTGATTACCTATCATTGATGTATACCGTTAACAAATGCAAGGACTTCCATTGATAATGATAATGGGGTCCAAGGTACCTAGTACGATCCAACAAGTGTGAATAAGAGGACTTGACATCGAAGACTTGAGGAACCTATCGAATAAGAGACATTGATGTATTCCCATTTATTAAACAGTGAGGGAAACTGCCACTGATGACTGCAATCCTCAAGGTACTAACTGAAACTCTAAACTTCATTCCTAGAGCATAATGAGCTAAGGTTTATGGGAAGCAGTCTGCTGGAAGGGAGGCATTAATGCATCCTCCATCATCCAACACGTTGAACACTCATAGGTATGAGCTGATGTGGAGTAGGACGAGTAAAAAGATGAAACAAACTGTTACCAGGATGGCTGACACATGAAAGTCATGGTAAACTGTAGAATGGATGACACAGGATGTATCCTTGAATAGTGAGTACGACACAAAGTGACTTAGGTAGCTTTCAACATAACGGGGAAAGTGATATAAGTCTGTTTTGTAGGAGACATAAAAGACCCTCCATATGATTGGAAGAATAACCAACCAGGGGAGTTGACAACTCGGAGATCAGGTTCACCCTAAGGTCAAAAACTAAAACCCAACTGACATGAGAGACTCAAGTAGGTGCTGTGTTCAAGGATATGACTGACATAACTGCCTTTGAAACTGAAAGAGATGCGATACACCCTTCTTATCCCTTATTATTTTTGGTAAAAGAATGTTCATCTTGTTTATTTAATGAGTCCAAGAAAAATAGAAAACTCAATAGGTCCAACCATGTAAAGAGTTTAACGATCCCATGGGAGGAAGACTCAGGACCTTGTTCATTGTTTACAGAGTTCGAAGAAGAGATAGAAGAATACTCCATAGTACTGATCTCTGGATTTTAATATCGATCCGATATCTGTTCTTGCTTGCTGGTGTTTTCAATTTTAAGGAGTCTGAAAAACTTAAACAATAACTCCATACACCTACTCGTAGATTTTAATATCGAGCCCAAGCAGGTTAATGGTCACTGGTGTTTTCCTATTTATAGAGTCTGAAAAACTTAAACAATCCTCTATTTACCCTCTCGTGGATTTCACATCAAGCTCGATTAGGTGAATGATTGCTTGGTGTTTTCATGTTTAGAGAGCCTGAAAACCCTAAAGAGCGGCTCCAAAAGGACTTTTTATTATAATTAGTCCCCTCCCCCAAAAAAGTATAAAACAATTAGTGGAGAACTCTTCTAGCCATGGATGACTAGAGTATTCCTTTTCCGTAAGTAATCCGCAAAGGTCTGGAAAAGGGTTAAACTTATACCTGAGCGGATGGACCTTCAATTCCTTTAATGAGCTTAAGGAGGCCAAGTTTGCTCGGCAATCTTGTTTAGTTTTTCATAGTGAAAACAAGAGCTTAAAACGACTCAAAAGACAACTACTAGGATCATATGTTCATGACTTGCCAAAATATTATCTCAATAATCTAGTTAGTAAATGGTGGCGAAATTTCTTAATGACATAATAAATGATCAATACAACGTCTATATCGGTCCATCAATGAAGAAACTAAGTCATACCGGTTCAATTCTTTGAGAATTTAGTGAAAATTTGAAATATCTAGGGTATAATTACTTCACCAAGACCTGCAAGTATTAGTGATTAAATAAAACCCTTTAAGAACAATTTCAAACTATAGACTTTTTCAAAAAGTGGGTAAAAATTAAACTCACTTTATATAACTAATTTCAAAATAGAAAATCAAATATCACAATTGAGAATTTGAGAGAAAGAATTGGAGAAAACCCTTGATTTTCTTCCACTCATTACGATCAAACCGGAGTACCAATCAACCTTCCGCTTCAACCAAGTAAGTTCAATCCTCCCAAACTTGCATTTCCATGTCTTTTTTGTCAATTTTTATGGTAAAAAACCCTGTTTTGGAAATGCTCACAACGTGCTCTGCATGTACGATACTCTTCATGAAGAACAATAGCGTTCTAAATGTGCCTATCCAGTGTGAAGAGCAGCGTACACCCTTGAAAGTGGCCAAAAACTTAAAAAATGCTAAAAATTGATTGTTTTTTGGGTAGGATGGTGTTGGTATGGCGGGAAAGAGAGCAAGAAGATATGGATAGGGAAGATTTGCAAGATCCAACAACTCTTCATACACTTAGAAGGTGTGGATTACTGAAATTCTACTGAACGGTTAACATGCATGCCCAAATTCACTTGCTAGAAAGACTTGTCTGATACTAGGACACAGATGCCATGGTTTTTTATATCCTAGGTGAGATACTAGAGATCACCGTTGATGACATTCACTTTATCATGGGTCTCTCTTGTAGAGGAGAGTTGGTGAATCTAAAAGGGTATTCTAGCAAAGTGGGTGCATTAACAGTGCAAGAATACATCAATGCATACTGTGTACTAGGAAGTAAGAAATGTGGTAGTCAAGTTATCATCTCTACTATTGTAAGCTTCCCTCTTCGCTTTATTCTGAGTGTTCTCAACCGAATGGGGGGAAGTGCCTCACAACATCTTTCCTCGAGGCACTACATGCATATAGGCTTTGAATGCTTGCAAGGGCATGTTTTTTATTGGTGTTCAAGTTTGTTGGAGAACATGAAACTTCAATTCTCGGGATGTAAGATTGGGAGGACGAAGAACTTCGGATATGGAAGAATACTTTTTACCTTCTTCTTTGAGAGGGTACGTGCTATCATTTTGGGCATGGCATTGCCCCTTTTCAACCCTCATGAGCCAATGCTATCCCGTTGGGGTGAGATCTTCCTCCACCAGGGTGGTGGCAAGAGCAACCTATGTTACCAAGAGGATGACTTCTGGGGTTAGTGGGAATGGCAGGTGCCAGCCCTTGAGCAGTTTCTGTATGTAGGCCTAGATTTTTGTCATGATCCAGAGATGATACTTCCTCCAAGAGCATCCTGGGGACATATGGGTATGTTTTTTGAAAAATTATTTAATTTTTCTAAATTTATGCATATATGATTTTTATGATGAGTTTGAAATACTTAAACAAATTGTCAAATGCAGATGTTGGACCAGTGTGCCTTGAAGGACACCCATATACTTTTGTAAGACCAGTAGAAGTGGGTGCAGTTGATGCCACTCTGGGGGCCATAAAGAGGAAGATGGGTCAGTTGACCCATGATATTCCTACATACCGTATTGAGCAGATGCCAGTTGATATGTAGGAGAATGTAGTAAGTGTGCCCCCAACCTGGATTAGGTTGCTGCAGAAAGTAGTTAGGCTAGTCATATGCTACCGAGAGGCAGCAGAGGCAGATGAGGCCCCACCTTCTCCATAGGAGAAGGATATTCTATGTATATTTTGAGGCCATCGAGCCCAATTTCGTATCTTATGACTTGACTTTGTGACAAACTTGTGATCCCAAAACTCATATTATTTTTTGATACAATATCAGATATATATAAAGTATCGGTTATCTACATGTGTGTTTTTGTGTTTTATGCATGAATTACTTATATGTGTGAATGATACAAATGCCAATATAAAACATAGTTTGCAAATGAATCAGCTAATGCATTCAAGTTCCTTGGAATATGATGATATGTGATATAATCAAACTCTCTCTCAAGTAACCTAACTCGCATGAACTGACGTAGAAAATTAGGATCTTTGACTTGATAAACACCCAATAACTGAAAAACAACTGACTGTGAGTTGAGTCGTACCTCCAAACATGAAATGCCATTAGATAGAGCATCTCAGAGTAGCTTTATGAATGCACTGTATTCAGCCACATTGTTCATTGTGGGACCTAGACAAGCCCCTCCCGAAGACACCAATTGACCAGCTGGTGAGTAAATAACCCAAGCTGTTGTGGCCAATTGACGGGTGTGGCAGCTAGCGCCATCAAAAAATCCTATAAAGTGTTCAGTTGACATCTGAAACACAAAGAAAAAAATGCACAATACTACAACAACCGTATATAAAAATTAACTTTACAGAAATGTACAGCTAAAAATACATGAAAAAGCACAACAACACTTCTTCAAGTAGGGTCAGTTCCTAGGATCTCATCATGAGATAGGGAGAAGATGTCACGGAAATCATTAAATAGGTTGGTGTACAAAATGATCTCATCAAGATAGCAATCTGCTCCAATAAAGATTTTTTCGGTGACCCCTGGTTCAGTGGAAATATTGATCGAGATGGTTCTCGCTATACTTGTCCTATTCCCTTCAGCAAGAACAAATTGTGAAGTTGATGGGACAAAGGACCAATCAACATTATCACTGGGTCTCAGAGAGAACTCACCTCTCTCTATCAAGTTTAGAACAGGAAGTAAATAGGACATGGGGTGTAACTCTTCCCAAGGGTGGTCTAGGCCTATCATAGCTTCCAAAAATGTTTCGTCAGAAGGCAAAGCCGTGTCTAAACAATTAGGGGAATGGGTGGATTCTAGTGACCATGAAAGAGCACAGTCTATATCTGACTCGGCAAAGACCAATGGAGTCATGATATGTTATGTTGTAGTTTGTTTTGAATCTAAGTAGGTTACCTATGCAACAAATACAGGTACAGCTGGTTCTTATTTGGTGGGGAGATTCCATGTATCTATCGTTGAACAAATGGTGGAGGTCTCAGCAGAAGAACATTCTTCAGAACCAACAAACAATGTAGGAGCAGGTAGGTCAAAAGTCCCTATTAAGGAACCATAGAGCCCTACTCCTAAACTCTTAGTGACGGGGCCAGATTGATCAATCAATGGAATGGATGAGTCTGACGAAGCCTGGTTGTTCTTCTGGGTAAAAGAAAGTTTATTAACTGTTATGATCTTTCCTTCATGTGGGAACATTATGACTCGAAAGACAGCTGATGGCACTGCCTGCATGACATAGGTCCAACTCCTACCCAACAACAAGTTGTAATCGAGTGGGGCATCCAAAAATTCGACCTTTACTGATACTATCTTGCCTACAAGTTCGACATCGAAGGATGGTAAGACTCTGTGTGGATGGAAGGATCT
The DNA here is from genome assembly GCA_027924585.1 of Larix kaempferi. Taxonomy (NCBI): domain Eukaryota; kingdom Viridiplantae; phylum Streptophyta; class Pinopsida; order Pinales; family Pinaceae; genus Larix; species Larix kaempferi. The sequence continues at coordinate 19,420,407 of BSBM01000338.1, read as the reverse complement.
TCCATTAAAGGCAGTGAGTATCGTGTTCGAGGGAGATAACTTAGGTTCACCCAAGGCTCTCTAGCAGGAAATAGACATTACGCACATAGATGTGCCCTCATCCACTACAGCTTGTCCGATGGTCTTAGGAACATGGATGACTTTGATCTGGAGGAAACATGATACGGCAACCGGTACTTGATATCTTTCATATCAAAGCGTGCAATCATGTTGGATGAATCAGCACTTCCAATCGCTGCCAGAAGAGCACTGCTTTGCAATGGGAAACTTTGTAATACCTCCAAGGTGGACATGGCACAGGGGGTTTGGGCTAAGTCCTCCACAACATTGTAGTTGGGAGCATCCCGCAAGTTAGGGGTGTGCACAGCCCATTTGTAGACACCTTTCGATATCTTAGGTAGCGTTTCCACAGTTATGTGAAGAGGAGTGGAAGATTCAGGAGTATCCTTTTGCTGTGGTTCCGGGGTATAATTCCTGGCTCGAGTTTGCAACAAAGTGTCTGAATTAACCATGTTAATAAAAGACTGATCAGCTGGGGTGCCCCTAGCACTAGAGCTTCCAGAAGCTGAACTCTGTCCATGAGGAAAAGGATCTTTCAAGACAGTTGGTTTCTTCTGACGGATCAGCTTATGGGATTCTTCCATAAGACGGCACTAATGGGTAAGGTGGTCCCCTTGACACAGTTTGCGAGGGAACTTAGCCTTCCGTTTCTCTTTTTTTCCCTCCTCGGAATTTTGCTTATTGTTGGGATTTTGTTGGTTTCCCTCCCCTTTCTTGCCCTTTCTTTTGGGTTGTCGAGAGCCCTTTTGGTTTGTCTGCACCTGTTGTATAGATTCAATTGTAGAAGGGGAGGATGCAATAGAAGTTGCTTCTGTAGCATTTTGTTTTACTGAAAAGGCATGCACCTGCTTTGTTAAGGCGTCAAACGCTGCAGAATTGACCGAACCCACTATGCCATCGGCATGTGGTCTGCGTTTAGGATTCCCTAGGTCTATATTAGACCTCGGTGCATCAGGAATTATTTTGTACAACAACCTAGACTGAGCATAAACTAAGTCGAGCTGCCGAGTTCTCAAAATGGTCTCCTCCTCGGAAGACACCCCTGAAGTGGCAACTTCCTTAGAAACATAAGGAACCAGAGACTTAAGGTACCATTCTAACAAGAATGTTGGGGGAATATCAACCTTTATGAGCCTCTTTCGCCTCCACCACTCCTGAATATGATCAGAAAAATGAGTGGCCTTGTTTTTCCGAAATGTCGACAAAAGGTCTGTATCGACATCATACCGGACAGGAAGCTGAAAGTGGTTCAAAAACACAATGGCGAGATCCTAGAAGGTGCTAAAGGTGGTCGCGGGTAGTTCAATATACCACTTGGAAGCAACACTCGTCAAGGTTCTTTGGAAGAGCCTCAACCTTATGGAATCGTCGTTCAGTGAGTTGGAGGAACACTAGAGATGAAAGGTTGCTACATGGTCACTGGGGTCCTCACCAGGCTTACCTTCAAACTTTGGTATGTATAAGGGCAGTTTGGTGGGAATGGGTGGCCATGTAGCATCATGGTGCACGGGGTCGTTCGTAAGATTTGAAAGGTCTGGCAAGTTTAAAGTTTCCAGAAACAGTAAACGTGGTTGATTCGGTGGCATCTGGTAAACAGGAACCTAGTATTGGGGACCACCCATGGCCTAGTTCGTGTACTGCTGGTTGCAGTTGTCCCCAGCCATCGGTTGTGAAATGAAGGGATTGAAATTGTTCCATCTGAAAGTACACGGATTAAATCCTTGGGTAGCCGTCCATTGTGTCTGGGGGTTAACCCCACCGAACTGCGGGTTAATGATATTACCCCCTCCTCCAGAAAAACAAAGAGAAGGGGACACTCCCTATAGGTATGTTCGACGGATTAACGTTATAACCTTGATAGGGGTTTAAACTCGGTGTGGTAGTAGTGGATGGTGTCGTCATCGTACCCATGGTAGGAATGGATGGAGAAGGGATGTATATGACCACAGATGAATAATCAATGTTCTGAGTCACACCTTGCAATGATTGTGTGGCAGAAGACTGAGTAAAACTCACTGTTGCTACCGTCAATAGGGGTACATTATTGGGTCCAAAAGTGGGTGTGGTGGCTGAGGCAGATGTCGAAGTCGGTGAACATGGCATGCCTAAAGTTCCAACATTGAAACTAGAGGACGTGGTCGAGGACAAAACATTCTGCGACGAACTCGATTGTGCATTGTTTGAGAAAGAAGGATTAAGAATCCTTGCATCCATAGAAGTTGTGGGAGTTTGTGGAACTCCCTGCTTGTGTCCTGGGTTAACCATGGTATAACCCGGTGTTAAAAGATAAGCACTAAACTCAGGCTGTTGGAAACCAAAAGATACCATAAGTGGATCGTTGGGTCTTGTAAGCGGAGGGTTGAAAGGAGTACTAAATTTTGTAGCAGTTAGATCCTCAACCTTGACAGTGTCCAAGACTTGTCGATCCAGTGTTCTAGGTTGTGGTTCTCCAGGAACCTCTGTCTCACCTGTAAGTTCAAAAGAACCACGGGAAACAGTTCTCCTACGTTGCGATGGCGGTGGAGGATCCACTATAAGTGGGGGAAGGTTTTGCAACCTTCGATACCGACGAAGATCTTGGTCCTCCACAACTATGATAAAATAAAACTAAGTAAAAAACCTAGTGGCCACTACAACTAAGGTGCAAACAACAAACCACTAAAAATTTCATAAGTAACCAAACCAATCAAACAAATAGCAAATACTCTCGAAAAAGGGTATGGGATGATCAGGGCCAAGAACAGACTAGCAGAGCATCGATGGTCAGTTTTGTGGCATCCACCGGAGGTCCACTAGGTGCAAGCACTTGAATCACCAAACCGCTTTCCCGGGATTACTGCCAGAGGGTTACCTTCCACGCATGTCCGAGGTGAAGTGGGAATAACTACCCACTCTACCTGTGTAGAATCCTAAAAAAATGATACTAAGGCTACCATCAATACGAAATAACTTGGGGGGACAGTCGTCAGCCTAGTCGAAATGCATGGGCAAGGTAGCAAAGCCCGAAATCCGAAAGGATCCCCGTACGCGAATCAACTTTTGTTTATGGTCAAAAGGAAAGTGAGGGGATATCCTCAGCAATTCTAGTCTCCCACGACCTCGTGCTTAGCTCTTGTTTAAGTAGAGTTTCCCAGGACTATTTCATATAGATGGGTTTACCTAAATGAAAGTCTTACTACAATTTTTGAGTAATGAAGCCATTTCCGAGCAGTTTAAGGTGATTTAAGCTCGAAATTCTAGCCTAAGCTAGTTGATGTTGTGTATTCCAAAAGGAAAATGTTGCTAATAAATTTTATTAATAATTTCTTTTTAAGGGTACTTATTACTCAAAGGTTGTAGTGTAGTGTGTTGAATGATCTATTATGAAAGTAAAGTACTTGAAAAGATAACGCTTTCAAATTCACAAAATTTTCTCTTTTTCGTTTACAATTCTTTCAAAACTTGAAACCTAAGCAATCCTAAAACATCTTTTTGTATTTTCTTTTTGAATATTTCAAAGCAAATAAAATACCTCGAAATAAAGCAAGATCTTACTACTGAGTTATTGAAACAATTTTTTGTCTTTTTCTGATAACTATAAAAGAAAGCGAACTTTGTACAAAATCAAGCAAGATCTAACTATAAAATGTGTGGAAGGAAAACATATAAATGTCTCAAAGAAAACGAATCGAAAGACTCGATGAAGACTTGACATACCAAGTTTTTGCAAAAGAAAAACTTGAGGCTTGGAAACGCAGTGAAAAGAAAATAGGGAAAAGAGACACTTGTGTTGGAAAGGAAAACCTAAACAGGTTGCTCCTAAGTATCAAAACCCTAAGAAACACTAGGAAAAACAAAAGTAAGCAAGTGAACCAAGAATGACCTAAACAACACACATCCTCAACAAACTGAAGACTAAGAGGCTTTGACTTACTTGAACAAAATGATAAAACAATCAGCAAGTGACTGAACCAAGCAACCTTTTAGAAGAAACCCTAAGGACTCAAACTCGACAGTCAAACCCTAAAGAAGGATGAGACCAAGTGAAAGCATGCAAAAAATTGCAACATACAACAAACAATCAAAGTGCAAGTCTGTAAGACTGGAACATCAACTAGGGTGAAGAGATGCAGCTATATCAAAAAAGAATAGAGTACGAACTTTGAGAAAGGGCTTGTAAGCGGAAAAGACACTTAAACAAAGGATCAAACAAGCTCAAAGAGATTGGATAGGCTTACAAGACACAACAAAGGCATAAAAGGTCTCAGGGGTCAATGAAGACAGCAAAGCAACAGGCTAGAACAACAACCAAAGCTTTAAAAAAAACCCTAACAACAAAACATGCCACTACAGGAACATACCCTACTGTGCAGTGTTGCAACCAGCGTACACCAAGATAGGTACGCTACTGTGCAGTGCAAGGAGGGGAGTACATCAGCCAGCAAATGCTACTATGTGTAGGGGAGACCAGCGTACATGCCTCAAAAGGGCATAATCAGGCTTTGCAAATGAAAAATTGAGTTGAATCAAGCATACAGGAAAGATAACACAGACCTATAAGGCCTCAAAAAATCAGAAACTGAGAAAAGGGCTGGAAGAAAACCAAAATTAAGTCTCCTAGAGCAAAACAACCAAGCGGTTAATCCCCAATGGAGTCGCCAGTCTGTTGTTCGGGATTTCTACCCTATAGTGAGGAGATGGACACTACCAACTGGGCTGGGTTGATAGGTAAATACATTGATTATGCTGCATACGGTTATTGCAAAAGAAATAGATTGGGAGTGAAGGACATACCTCTTTTCGATGTTTGATCCTAGCTTTCGCTTGGTCCTTCACTTGATCTACCGCTCGAACTTTTGTTTGACGAACATGCAATACAAGAGATACCTTCCTCAACATATCTTGACCATATAACATATGATGAAATGACAAAGCAATCTAACATAAAATATAATCAATAATTAAGCCAAATAGACATGCAATCCAATAGATATCATATTTGGGACAGGAAGGGTGTTTCGACCTCTTTTTTGTCAAAGAAACATGAAATCATTACAATATACCTGACGTGTCGAGATGTTTCTGCACCTGGATCTTGGGCTCCTACTCTTCACTCTGATTTGGAACTTTCCTCCAGCATAACAATACTTCAAACCTTCTCCAAAGATTTCATCAACATTATGAGGATAATGATTGTATGAATATATTGAGTAACCCCTCTCATGGATCATCCTTGTATTTATGGGACAAGGTAGGCAGTTAAGATCGAGAGGTGGTTGGATTGGGAGGTTGGGGAAGTTGTAGAACCAAATTCAACTAATCCCAATTCGTCAAATTAATATATTTTTTGATTTCAACTTAAGATGTACGTGGGTTTCATACAACAAGAAAAGCGTACAAGAAACAACTTTTATGCTTTACAACATGCGTTTACAACTTTTTTGGAGGTGTACGCTGGTTTCCCTTGAGGAGAGTAGCGTACAGTACGCAGGTTTTGTGTACAGAGAGGGGCGTACAGGTGGAAAAAACAAAAGAAACTATTAAATTCTCAGGTGAGAAGTGTACTTCTGGAAACAAGTCATCTAAGGCAATCATGCTCTTCAATCCTTTGTGTCCTTTTGTGTGATATACAAGGCAAGGTGTCCACGGGATGGAGAAGTGCAGATTTCACCTATAACAGTATTTCCACCTTTTTACTATCAAAGAAACATGAATCAGTACAAATATACCTGACGTGTCAAGATGCTTCTACAACTGAGTCCTGGGCTCCTGCTCTTCACAATGACTTGGTAATTCCTCTAACGTAACAACTCTTAATGCCTTCTTTCTAGGTCCCTCTCTCATGGATCCTCCTTGTATTTATGGGACAAGATAGGCAGTTGGATGTGAGAGGTGGTTGAATTGGGAGGTTGGGGATGTTGTAGAACCAACTTCAACTAATCCCAATTCGTAATATTAATATATTTTTTTTATTTCATCTTAAGATGTGCGTGAGTTTCATACAACAAGAGTAGCACACATAGAGCAACTTTCATGTTTTGCAACAAGCATTTGCAACAAGCATCTGCAACTTTTTGGAAAGTGTGCGCTGGTTGTCCTTGAGGAAAGCAATGCATTTTTGGAGGTGTGCATTGGTTTTCTAGAGTAAGAGTAGCACACATGTGGTGAAATCAAGAGAAATAGTAAATTTCTCAGCTGTAAAGAGTAGTTCCAACCATAAATCATCTAAGTCAATCTAACCCTTCAATCCATGGTGTCCTTTTGTGTGATCGACAGAGCAATGTGATCACAGACGGAGAAGTACAGATTTGACCTATAATAGATGCCCCCTAATGTGTGAGTTCAAAGGGAAACGATGGCCAAAATACATTATAATTCCAAGTCAGAGGAGGAGCAAGAAAACCGCAGAACCAAGTCACAAAAACACCTGAAACAACGATTAAGGTCAGCGAACAATTACAATCTTGATATGATATAGATGTGTAGCATGATACAACATGATCTCTGATACATAACTAGGAGATGTATATATAGCATGGACACTGAAATACAAGCATGGATCCATGTCAAACTGTGAGATCATAGCCATAACAACAAACTAGATCTATGTCTCATGAAGAGCCAAAAATGAGTGAGGCTCATTCTTGCATAGCTTGGGTGATAACATAAATATGGTGATTCTATTAGAGTCCCAAGGTCTTCCTCCAAACAACCCAAGGTACAAACCCTAACCATGTGAATAAATGAGCTGAGTTCGAACATGGGGGGTATCGTTTGATTACCGGTCATTTTTGTATACCGTTAACAAACGTGATGAATTCCATCGATAATGATAATGGGGTCCAAGGTACCTAGTACGATCCAACAAGTGTGAATAAGAGGACTTGAATTCGAACACTTGAGGAACCTGTTGAATAAGAGCCATTGATGTATTCCCATTATTCAACAGCAAGGGAAATTGCCACTGATGACTGCAATCCCAAGGTACTAACCGAAACTCTAAACTTCGTTCCCAGAGCATAATGATCTGAAGTCGATGGGAAGAAGTCTGCTAGAAGGGAGGCCTTAATGCATCCTCCATCATCCCACATGAAGAACACTCAACAGGTATGAGTTGATGTGGAGTAGGACAAGTAACAAGATGAAACTAACTGACACCAGGATTGCCAACACATGAAGTCAAGGTAAACTACAGAATGGCCGACACAGGTTGTATCCTTGAACAGTGAGCACGACACAAAGTGACTTAGTCACTTTTTATCATAAAGGGGAAGTGATATAAGCCTGCAATGTAGGAGACATTAACAGACCCTCCATATGGTTGGAAGAATAACCAACCGAGGGAGTAAAAACTCAGAGATCAAGTTCACCTTAAGGTAAAAAACTAATACCCAACTGAAATGATAGACCCAAGTAGGGGTTGTGTTCAAGGACATGACTGACTTAATTGCCTTTGAAACTGAAAAAGATGTGATATATACCCTTCTTATCCCTTAATATTTTTGGTAAAAGAATGTCCTTCTTGTTGTTTTAATGAGTCCAAGAAAGAAAACTCAGTAAGTCCAACCATGTAAAAAGTTTAACGAGCCCATGGGAGGAAGACTCAGTACCTTCTTCATTGTTTATATATTTCGAAGAAGACATAGAAGAATAATCTATCATACTGATCTCTAGATTTTAATATCGAGCCGAGATCTGTTCTTGCTCGCTGTTTTTTTCAATTTTAAGGATTTTGAAAAACTTAAACAATAACTCCATACACCCACCCGTGGATTTTAATATCGAGCCCGGGTTGGTATATGCTTGCCAGTGTTTTCCTGTTTATAGAGTCTAAAAAACTTAAACAATCCTCTATATACCCTCTCGTGGATCTCACATCGAGCCTGAGTAGGTGAATGCTCACTTGGTGTTTTCATATTTCCAAAGCCTAAAAACCTTAAAGAAGGCTCCAAAAGTCCTTTTTCATACAGTTAGTCTCCTCCCCCGAAAAAATTTAAAACGATGAGAGAAGAACTCTTCTAATCTCGTATGACTAGAGTATTCATTTTTCGTAAGTAATCTACAAAAGTCCAGAAAATGGTTAAACTTATACTTAAGCGGATGGACCTTCAATTCCTTTAACGAGCTTGAAGAGAACAAGTCTGCTTGGCTATCTTGTTTAGTTTTTCAAATAGTCAAAACAAGAGATTAAAACGACTTAAAAGATAGCTTCTAGGATCGTAGGTTCATGACCTGCCAAAGAATAGGATCTCAACAATCACATTAGTAACTATCGACAAATTTTCTCAATGACATAATAATAACAATATGGTATCTATATTAATATATCAATAAGAAAACAAGTCATTTCCAATTTAATACTTTGAAACTCTAGTGAGAATTTGAAATACCTAGGTTATAACTACCTCACCAAAACTTGTAGGCATCAGTGATTAAATAGAATTTTTTAGGGACAATTTGAAACTATACACTTTTGTAAAAAGTGGGTACAAATCAAAGTTCATTTTATATAAATAATTTCAAATTGAAAAATCAAATATCACAATTGGAGTTTTTAGGGAAAAATTGGAGCAAAACCTTGATCTTCCTCCGTTCGCTATGAGCAAATTGGGCTACCAATCAACCTTCTGCTTCCACCAATTAAGTTTATTCCTCCCATACTTGCTATTTGATGCATTTTTTTGTCAATTTTCATGGTCAAAATCACTTTCTAGCAGTGTTCATCACGTGTTTTTGCGTGTGCGCTACTGTTCATGAGCCAAAGCAGTGCATACTAGCCAAGTATGCTTGTTTTGTTAAGGAAGAGCAGTGCTCAAGCGTGACTGTCCAGTACAAACAATAGCGCACACCCCTGAAAGTGAGGTAAAAAAGTGAAAAAGACTAAAAATTTGACTGTTGCTTGGTAGGATGGTTCTTGTCTGGCGTGAAAGGGAGCATGAGGACATGGATTGAGAAGAATTACAAGATCTGGCGACCCTCCATGTGCTCTGAAGGTGTGGACTATTGAAATTTTATAGAATAGTCAACATGTGGGCACTAAACCGCTTGCTTGAGAGGCTTGTCCATTACTGGGATGCCGAGGCATTGGTGTTTAATATCCAAGGAGAAATACTAGAAATCACCATAGATGACATCTACTTCATCACGGGTCTCTCTCGGAGGGGAGATGTTGTGAACTTGAAAGGGTCCTCACGCAATGTGGGTTCCTTATCCATGCAAGAGTACGTGAATGCCTACTGCCTACCGGGAACTAAGTAATCTGGTAGTCAAATTCTGATCTCGACTATTGCAAGCTTCCCTCTCAAATTCATTGTAAGTGTTATTAACCAAATGGGAGGAAGTGCTACGCAACACCTTTCTTCGAGGAATTATATGCACATAGGTACTGAATGTTTTCATGGCAGAGTATATGATTGGTGTTCAAGTCTTTTGGCGAATATGAAGCTTCAACTCTCGGGTTGTAAGACCGTGAGGATGAATAACATTGGGTACGGAAGCATACTTTGTACCTTCTTCTTTGAAAGGGCTCCTTCTATGAGTTTGGGCATGTCTTTGGCCCCGGTCAACCCTCGTGAGCCAATGTTGTCTCGTTGGGGTGAGATATTCCTCAACTAGGGTGGTGGCGAGAGCAACTTCTATTACCATGAGGATGATTTCTGGGGTTGGTGGGAAAGGCAAGTACCAGCCCTCGAGTAGTTTCCATATGCGGGTATCAACTTCCACAATGATCCTGAGCTGATCCTTCCTCCAGGAGCTTCCTGGGGAGAGATAGGTATGTTTATGCTTTTGAAATTTATTAAATTTTTATGTTTTAGTATATATGATTTTTATGATGAGTTTGAAGTACTGAAACAAAGTGTCATTTGCAGATGTTGGACCAGTGCGTCCTGAGGGACATCCTCGCACTTTCATGAGGCCAGTGGAAGTGGGTGCTGTTGACACTGTATTTGAAAATACTCAAACCCTAAAAATTTGTCAAAAAATATCCAAAATAAGTGAAGTTACTACAAATGGGTTGAAGTAAAGGGTCATAATACAAAAACAACAAGGAAAAACCCACATATAGAAAGTCCGAAATTAATTATTGAAGAGGTTAAGTCTAGGTCAAGTTTCAACGGCGTAGATGACAATAATAGAGATCAATAGCTGTCATGGCTTCCCGCACCGCCCAAAGGATCGTTTGCAAATGGTGGTGAGTGGTTGCAGACTTAATACCGCCGGAAACGTGTCATATTCTCATTGATCCGCATCAACGTGACAGTGGTATCACAAACCAGTACAACACTGTGCGGAACCACCAAAGGGTAATATGCAGCGGGCCATAGCATGTGGCAGATGGAGAAGGCGTAAGGGAATATGCCACATGTTGATATTAATCAGAGGGACAACATACATTGGGACAAAATCGATGGCCAAGATTCATCCGCATCATGGAAAGTGTGCACTCGATAGAAGAAAGAGCGGTTGCAGCAATTAAACCACTCTAACAGGTGTCAGAAAATGGTTGATCCGCACATGGTAAAAACTGGAGAAGAAAACCGTTATTGGGATCACGGATACCACCATGGGAAATAAAGGGATGCAAGATCTAACGGCTCAAATCAAAAGGCTCGTGATCAATGGTTGGATATAAAGTACATTCAGAAAGCTGCCAGAAAGTTAATAAAAAAGGCTTATATAAAACAAAAGGGTTTCAAATAACGACATTTTGTATATGTGTCGCTATCCTTGGGAGATCTAAAGACTGGTGGAGATCAGCAATTGTGACAGAAGGATAAAGACGTCTCTATACAGGTAGGGTCTGGTGACCTGGCTCACATTTTAAATGAAATTTTGTTTGTAGAAACGATTTAAAATGGAAACTGTACATGATGTAGATGTTTTTAAAGAAAAAGAATCCCTAGAAGATAGAGACGGAGACATTCATGATACCCTAATCAGGTTACTAGTCGCTGAAGTTAAATTTAAGTTGTCTAAATTATTAGAAGAAGGTATAGACATGCACAGAGTCCACCAGTCATCCTTGTTAGCCTTCTGCCCGGACCAAATCCCATCTTTTCCAGAATTTGTGTCGTGGTGTGCTGAGAATTACTCCAGAGAAGAAAGAACTATTTTAGATAGTAAAAAAACCAGAGTCATTTGCAAAATAGAGCTTGCCATAATAATTAAAGCCCTAGAAATAGAATTTTCCCAAACCCTCGAGTCTGAGATTTTTTCTGAAACTTCTTTTATTGAATATTATCATCGAACCCTTCAAGATGATAGAGAAATTTTTTTGTCTACGCGTCTCAAACCAGAAACCAACATTTGAGATATCCCGTACCCTATAGATATCAATTTATTTGATGAAAATACCCAGTTGGTTCTGACATTGTTGGCTTTAATTCTAGGGTTCGATACAGACATATATGTAACCGAGTTTCAGTAGAGTCTTTTGTATAAAATGAGTAAAATTCAGTCAAGGATTGATGAAAATCAAATTCCTAAACTTAATTTTGAAGAATTTTTGACCGAGAAGATTCATGACCAGATGGTCAATTTCCCCACTCTAACGCATTTCAGATTTCAATCTTTTTTAATGAAAATGATCATGGTGGCCAGTCCTGAAGAGTTACAATTTCCTGAGATCATTTTCACAAAGTTATTAGAAAATAACATGTTTAATTACATAAATCATATGCTCTCCGAGATTTACAGAATGATTTTTGGTGAAAAATTGCCTAGAGTATTACCAAAAATGCAAGCATGTATGCAATTGAGTGCAGAGTATGCTGTAGGAGATTGGTTCTTGTCAAAGGAAAGTACAGTGATCAGATTGTATGGTTTCAAACATAAACCCTATTTTTTACCAGCATTTCTGATCCGGATTTTATGAGAAGAAGGAAATGAATACAGATTATTATCAGATGCTTAACACAAAATAACAAAGATACAGTAAGACTGGTTTTCTATTCAATAAGGAAATAAGCTAGAACTGTAAAATGCAGCGAAAAACAAGCTTGCTGGAATGGTGGCGGCTTATCTCTGAGAAGAGATGTGACGGTTGCGCTCATTTCGCAGGAAGATGGTTACAATGAGGCTCTCAAGGATTTTTACAATAAACAGGAATGTCAAAAACCCTAGACATCCAAAAACCTAACCCTAGGAGATGAAGCGCGAAAAGTCATGTGGGCCCCGTTTGGGTAAGTTAGTACATCAACTTCCCGGGGTCGTAACTTTTGCATACGATCTCCGTTTGGGGCGCTCGGTAGCCCGTTGGAAAGGTCTATCCGAGATTTACAACTTTCAACTAGAGACAAATGCATGTCGGGGGAAACCATTTGGCCCCCCAAATTGCCAAAAAAATTTCGTTTAGGGCCTCAAAATGGCCCCGGAAGTTCAGGACCCGAAAAACTGCTAAAAATAGTACAATACTAAAATTGCCATAAAACTGTTTTGAGCTAGTTGGAAAGGTGGGTGGCCACCAATATCCACCTGGATCAATTTCTTACCTTGAGGGTTTTTTCTTTGGAGTTCCTGAGACAGAAGTTAATTGTTGAGGATAATAATTTCTTGCTTTTCAAACAAGCAACAGACATCAAGTATCCATTCACACTTGGCCCATTCACAATGAAGAATAAAAACGTTGCTATTTATATAGAGAAATTATTGAAAGATATGGGTTTTGAGACAGACATGGCTATTGAGTATGATCCGTTAAACATAATATCAAAACGGAGAATGGATCATCGCATCAAAGCGTTGAATCATCAGATGATTGAGGGAATGTCTGATAGAGCCAATTGGCTAGAGTATAAAGAAGAAATCATTCCAGATTCACATGATAAAGAAATGATATTGGCAGATGCAACAATAGAGGCAGAAAGCACAATGAATACTGCAATGGTGGGGTTTAAAAGACCCATACAGGATGTAGTGAACATTGAAGGTGAAGGAATAGAAAAATAAAAAAAGTTGAAAATGGATGAAAAACAAGAGTTAATGGTAGTTTCAGAAGAGGAAAGAAGAACTGAAGTCAGAATACCAGAGGTCATGGTAAAGGAGTACAGCCTGCAATGCAAGGTTGCAAACATATGGTATGGGATCAAATTATAAAGGAAGTTGAAAAATTAAGACCTTATGTTGATTATATAAGAGTCAAAGAAAAAGTAGCCAAAGACGCCTTTGAGAGTTGAAGAGCAGTCAGAGAAAATTTAAACAAAAAGCCAAAAGAAATAGCACAGAGGGAAATAAATTTCATAAACAGTTTAAGTGAAGAAGATTTGACAGCAATGAATATAATGAATAGAATTTCAGTCATTACATGGGCCAGGAGAATCTTGGGAAAATATTCACATGTTGAAAATATTGAAGCTAAAGCTGGAGATATACGGGAGGAAGTAATAAAGTTTAAGAAGCGATTTGAAAAATTAATAAACAAAGGATTCCCTACTTCTTGGGATGAAAAGAACGAATTGATTCCTCCTAATGAAGATAAGAGATTACTATTTGACATAAGAATGGATCACAATGCAAACTGTTTAAAAAAAATAGTATGGATTGTAAGTAATTGCTTTGGAGATATTTCTTTGGTTTCGAGGAGATCGGGCAACTGGGCATTTCTGAAAGGTTTTTTGTTCTGGTTAAGGGTTTGGGCCGGTCGTCCCTCATGGATCCACCCCCTGATCTGGGCCGAGCACCTCTCGATGCTCTCTTCTGTTCGCTGGTAGCGGCTCAACCTTCATCCTCAAAGCAGGTCAGTCCTGTTGACTCGAGGTTTGTTAAAAAGTCTGCTATCCCTGAGGTCAAACTGGGTTCCATGGCCTCGAAATGAAAATCCCTCGCTCTCTCAGAAAAAGGGTTGGTTGGGAACTTCACTGGTTTGTGGCCCTCACCGAGATCTATAGAGACTTGGATCAACAAAAATTGGCACCCTCTCATCCAAGGATAAGTTCAGCAGATCTTTTGTGGCAAGGGTTTCTTCGTCTTATATTTTGAAAAAAAAGAGGACAGAGATCTTATATTCAGAAATGGACCATATTTCATGGGGCCAAGAGGAATGTACATTAACAAGTGGGATCTTTCATTTGACCCCAAAAAGGATATCCCCTCAGCAGTTCCAGTATGGGTCAAGTTGCCGCATCTCCCATTGCACTGTTGGAACGACAAGGATTTAAAATCTATTGGAAACTCATTGGGGAAATATATAGACAAATCTGAACCAAAAACCCCTATGTTTTCCTGTTCCCGAATATGTGTAGAAGTGGACCTTGAGAAAGGGCTCCCAGAAGCTATAAGCCTGTCAATGGACGGTTGGAATCATCTACAAACTGTGGACTATGAACAGATCCCTTTCAAGTGCAAAGTCTGTCACGAATATGGGCATTTTGCTAAACTTTTCCCTAAAAGAAAGTCACTAGAAGTGGAAGAAACCCAAGAAGGAGACTGGAATGAGGTTACTAGAAAAAAGGGAGGGAAGCTTCCTAACACCCTTTCTCATCAAGCAACACCAAAAAGGAAGGAAACGGTCAGTAAGCAGCAGAATCCAACCAAAGAAGCCAACAAATTTCAGCTTCTTCCCTCTGAAGGGGTTGAGGAAGAGTAGGTTCAAGTGCTTGACCATGTACAAGAGGTAGCGACAAAAAAAGCAAGAGAAGAAGAAAGGCAGGAGGACTCTAATCAGCAACTAGAGGATGGGGAAATTCAGGTAATACCCTTACCACAACAAGAGGAGCCTGAAAGTGAAGTATCCAAAGCTTTAGGTGGCTTAGTCACAAGAGAAAAAGCCAAGTTATTTCAAGAAGAAACCTCAGAAAGTAAGGAAGAAGAAATGGAACCTCAGACAAAAAAAGGCAGGAAGCTTAACAAGGTCATAAGAGAACAAGAAACGGCTCGAGACAAAGCGATGGGTAAGCAAACCAGTCTTGACCAACATGTAAGAATTCTATCCAGCACAAAGCAAAATCAAGGAATAGCAGAGGAAAAGAAAGAAAGAGTAGTGCCCAACCACTCTAAAAAATAATGAAGATAGTCTCCTGGAATAGCATAGGTTTAGGAGGCAAGCAAAAGACAGAAGCAATCAAAAGAATCACAAAGTTGGAAAACCCCTCAATACTCATGCTCTAGGAGACTAAAGCGCAGGAAGCAGATTGTCTCAAAACCTTAACTCAAATATGGCCCAAAGGAGAAGGAATAGCATTCAACTCCATAGGAGCCTCGGGAGGGCTCATCACTTGGTGGGACAAAGGTAAGTACAAGTGTAACTCTTCAATTAATAATAGAAACTGGCTCTTTATGGAATTAGAAGATCTGTCAAATAATGATAAATATTGGATAGGAAATGTGTATGGGCCTACGCTTCATGGGCTGAAAGAAAATTTTTGGAACGATCTGATAGATCTACAAGTTGGTAGAAACCCCTCTCCTTGCATTGTTGCTGGAGACTTCAATGCCACAATCAATGCAAATGAACACAGAGGAGGTTCTAAGGTCAGAGACCAGTTTGGAGAGAGACTGGAAGTCCTTCAGGCATCCTGGAATCTAGTGGATATAAAACCCCTGCATGGAACTTACTCTTTGAATAACAAAAGAACTGGCCTAGGACATATTGCTGCCAGGCTCGACAGATTTCTTCTCAGCTCATCCTTTCTATGAAAACCCCTTCTGCCCGACTCCAAAATCTTGGCTTCTGCTGCCTCTGACCACCGCCCTATCGCCCTTTTTTTCTCACTCCTCGGAAACCTTGGTCCCCTCCCCTTCAGATATAATCCAGCATGGCTAGAGTATGAAGATTGCTTTGAAGAAGTCAAAGCACTTTGGAAACAGTTTATTCCAGGCTCCCCAGGGTACATTTGGGAAACTAAACTTAAGAACATCAAGACAATGTTAAAAAGATGGGAAAAACAAACCATGAAGAGTCCTGGAGAAGAAGTCATCACTTTGCAACGGGAGCTGAAAATTCTGCAAGATAAAATGGAAACAGATCTAATATCAGAAGCTACGCTGAGAAAAGAAAATGACTTGGAAGCTCAAATTCGGCAGGCAGCTAGAAGAGAGGAAGAGGAGTGGAGACTTCGCTCTAGATGCATGTGGCTAAAATATGGAGACAAGAATACTAAGTTTTTTCATGCTCAGTGCAAGGAAAGGTACAGGAAAAACAACATTCTTTGCCTAACCAAAGAAGATGGAAGGAAGATAGAAGACCCCACAATCATCAAGGATGAAGTCAAAAACCACTTCGAATCTCTCTATAAAGAGGAAGAGGAGCCGCCAGTTGCATACTTGGATTTAATGTGTCAAGATATTCCCAACCTCATCTCAACCGAAGATAACATTATTCTATTGGAACAGATAACTGAAGAAGAAGTCAGGAAAGTTGTATGGTCTCTACACCCGGAAAAATATCCAGGCCCAGACAGATTCACCATTCACTTCTACAGAAAGTGTTCGCATCTGCTGAAAAGAGACCTTGTCAGAATGATAAATTGGACCAGGAATAGAGAGAAGATAGGAGGAGGAACCAATACCTCCTTCATAGCTCTAATCCCGAAGGAGAAAAAGGCCACTTCTATAGGAAGATATAGACCTATCTCGCTCTGCAATTCTTCCTATAAAATTCTTACAAAAGTCAAAGCAAACAGAATCAAGAAACTGATTCCTAATATAAATTCTCCTAATTAGGGTGGCTTCATCCCAGGCAGAAAAATATATGATAACATTTTATTAGTGCAAGAGGCTATACATTCAAGCAAGCAGAACAAGGACGCAGGTATGGCAATTAAACTAGACATGGCCAATGCCTTTGATAGAGTTGGGCATGCCTTTCTTTATGCAGTTTTGAGAAAATTTGGCTTTGATGGAAAGTTTGTTAGCTGGGTGAAAGCTTGTATAGGAGCTCCATGGATCTCCCCTCTCCTAAATGGAAGACCCTCCACTTTTTTTCACCTCTCCCAGGGACTGAGGCAAGGTTGTCCCCTTTCTCCCTTCCTTTTTGTCTATATGGCTAAGTCCCTAAGCAGAAAACTCAACTCCCTTTTAGCTTCAGCGTCTCTCCCGGGTATTGCCTGTGCCCGAAATGTCCCAGCTATAAATCATGCTCAGTTCGTTGATGACACCATTCTCCTTGGCAGTGCTTCTCCCCAAATTGCTGCAAGATTTAAGTCGACCCTTAACCTTTACCTTAAGACCTCTGGGGGCAAAACCAATGAAAACAAGTGCAATATATACACTTGGAACTGTCGGCCTGCCATTGTTAGACTCATTTTAACCATACTAGAATTTAAACCCTGCCTTGACTGGTCTTCCTTTAAATATCTTGGCACTCCTATCTCTCTCAAAAAACCTACCTCCTCCGTTTGGACTCCTATCCTTGAGAAATTCAAAAATAGAATAAATTCGTGGGGAACTCGCTGGTTGAATTTAGCTGGGAAAGTCACTTTGATAAAATTTGTCCTCTCCTCGCTGCCTATCTTCACAGCAGCAATTATGTCGACCCCCATCTCTGTTCAGAATGCTTTTAGCACAGAGATAAGAAAGTTCCTGTGGCAAGGGGGAAAGACACAAAATAAAAAAATTCCACTTGATAAACTGGACGACGGTCAAAGAAAAACAAAAGAGAGGAGGGCTTGGAATTCGTGAGCCTGTCTTAGTAAGCAAATCTTTGGGCATCAAGCTATCATGGAGGATTGTTTTTGGAAAGAAAGAATGGTGGAAGGAAGTAATAAGGAGAACATATTCAAGAAGCTCAAGATTAAGATGCCTCGACAAACCAAACAACAAAAAAGGAACAGCAATATGGGGACTCATCTCCTCCTCAGCAGCTTTAATAAATGAAAGCCTCTATTGGATCCCTGGTAATGGGAAAAGAATAAATCTCTTGACCGACAATATAAATGGAGACAAGCCACTTGGAACAATGCGATGTCTAGATTCTATTCAAGCCTGGCTGCAAAATGTGGGCATCACAAAGCTAAAAGACTTAGTGATATGGAAGGCCACTGGAGAATGGGAGAGCTGGAAGCAGATGAGTCCCCTAGCTAATCTCAAAATCGATTATAAAATCTTTCTCAATATTCTACATGGGAAAGCCTCGGTAAACGTAAAAGAAAAAGATCTTCGGGGATGGGGGAAAGCTAATACATATACAGTCAAGGCCGGCTATGAAAAACTCACCTTCTCTAATACTCCGGTACACAAAAGATGGGGGAAAGTTTGGAACTCGGATGGTATTCCCAAAATAAATATATTCTTCTGGCTTCTGGCTCACAACAAATTATTAACAGCAGACAATCTCAGAGCCAGGGGAATAGCAGGTCCCTCAAGGTGCACATTGTGTAAAATTGCCGAGGAAAAATCCCACCACATTTTCTTGGAATGTTCCTTTGCTAAGCAAGTGTGGGTCCAAGTCTTGGGGAATCAATGGAGACCATCCATTCTTCCTAGAACTCTTGAAGAATTCACTGATCACTGGGGTCGCTCCTTTCCTGGTAGATCCAAGAGAACAATGTCAAGAATTTGGAACCTCATCCCAATGAACATTTGCTGGCAGATCTGGCTGAATCGCAATAAAAGTATCTTCGGTGGTAGGAGCGCAAATAGCTATAGAGCTTCCATCAAAGCCATTTCAATGATATTCGAGTCTCTATATTCAAAAAGAGTCATCATCCTAGCTCAGGAACCTCTCTCTCTGTCTGCATTCCAATGGAGTAGTGTCTTCGTGAATGCTAGCTCCCTTCAGTCTAAAAAGATTCATCCCTACTCTGATTGGGAAATCAGGAAAAATCCAGACTCTTTCTCCAAGTGGTGGAAGGAGCAAAACAGTCACAGTATTTTCTTCGACGGGGCTTCCAAAGGAAATCCAGGGGCGACAGGTGCGGGTGTCACGAACCCAAAATTTCGTAAAAATTTAATTTTTTTCAAACATAGATGATAACAATAAAATAGGTAACATACTAATCCCTCTTTGAAACACCACATTGGTTAATTATTCATTACAATATATAGAATATACATAGGCTTTAGCTACCAAACTCTTATCAACTTATTTTAAAACAACTTGTAAAAGACACATTAACTTGTTTTACCATTTGAACATTCTCATAGAACTCTTACTAAATAACAAAGAATGCGATTTATACCTGTTGAAACCTTTTAGTACATCTTTATCTCATGGATAACATAGTCAATAAGAAAACGACCTAAATTGATAACAACATTAACAAGATCATAAGGCAAATATATTAGCATTATACATCACCTAAACAACCAACCTTATATATGAAATGTATACATCAAGTAATCAAGTTTTCATTCATAAAGACACATTTGAGGAACACCATAAGCAAACACAGGAGACCAAAGATAACGTGGTTCACTCGTACACGGGCTAGTCCACAAAAGGTGTGTGCATCTTTTATTATTAAGTAAAAAAAAACAATAGTGTTACAACTAGCAACGGAGTTGCTACAATGCGATTCCTTCTCCTTTTGTCCAGCCTCTATCATATAGAGCTTTTCAATAAATAAACTAAGGACTTCTTTTAAACATAAATTAAGTACATAATGACTTCACAACCTGTAACCAATTATCTAGGCAAGATATATACCCGAAATATTTCATCTTTCATATAATAATAATAACATATAATTTCTTGCCTCAACTATGTTAAAGGTTTACACATTCCATAGTTAGCTTAAATTCCACTATTCACCTGGATACCGCCCAGGGTTACACCATTGCCGAAAGATAACTACTTCTAACCATAATATAATTTTCTAGCTTTACTTGTACACAGATTATATGGGTTTCGACTAATTCCCTCCTAGATCCTATCCGGATTAAGATTGCTTTAAACAACAACAGTAGTAATTCATATGCATAAAAGGGGATATTCAAATGGATATAGTATCTTACTAAGATAATAGAAAATCCTTCCCTTTTATCTGTAGTCATACTATAATTCATCAACATACTATATATATAGAGTACAGAGTTCCTTCCTAAACACTTGCACAAAAGTATCAAAGGAAACAAAATACAATAATCAGAAAGCACGGATGCCAAGTTCTGGCTTTACCGAGCGTATCATACTCTACGAGGTAGCAAACAAAAGAATGCCAAACGTGGCCATAATTTTAATACCTTCACTGCTATCAAGGTATCGAGATAATATATATATATATATATATATATATATATATATATATATATATATATATATACCCTGGAATCAACCCATGGCTCAACATTGATATTTAACATAGATTTTCCATCCTATCTAATAGATAAATAATTAATAGATCTTCGCACCCTGTTCAATCGTTTGAGTTTGACATATATATTTTATTCCAATTCAAAAAAATAACTATCTGATCTTTATGCAAGGGATCTACTCGGTCTAGTAAAATTAAAGGGTCATGTACAGGGGCAAATTCCAATCCTTATTCAAAGAAAAAGGAAATACGTAAATAAAGTTTTCTAACTTTAACCACCGTAAAACTAAAGTACAGGGATACATCGATCCAAAAAATCAGGAATAATTAAACAAAACCAGCACATGTATTTAAAAACTCGTTGGTAGCCAGATCAGCAAAAGTCAACACTTTCGAGATCTTAAATAAAAGCAAAGGTAGGGTAATCTCTGAATGCTACGGAGATCGATTACTTTAGCTGGGCGTCTATCTCTAAATGGAAATTAATACAACGCAGAGGTAACTACGTCAACCCATATACAATAGAGATCAAAAGAAATGATAGTAAGCAGATGTCTACTATACTATATGCTAAGCTCTGTTAAACATGGTGAGTGAGTTCTTTTACTTACTAGCCCAGCGCAAAGATTTTCCTGCAGTAAAACAGAGCCGACCCGACATCCTTTCCTTCCACGTAGAGTCACTTTTCGCCATTCCTGAGCTAGATCCAGAATCTGCACTCCGCGATCATATTCTGTCATTGCAGATATATCACCTAGTCGCCCCTTCCCAAGTATAAGAAAAAGAAATTATGAAGACCTTCTCCCTTGCAAATTCCCCAATTCGAGGCTTTCTATTGAACAATGACCCTAGTGGAGATCGTTCATCAAATCGACATGGCTTATCTAGAATATCGACTGCTCATCCAAAGCAGATGTTGATCGTCTAACAAAATGGTGCTTGACCATGCAACCTCAACGCCCAGTCCTTCACTCGACTGAGACCTCCTCCATACAACATTTTCCTTTGCATATGATAAGCATAAATTTCGAATCACTGGACGAAAAAGTTCTCCTAGCGATCTGGCTCCGTGCTGCCAAACTAGAATCGCCGAGAAAGAATCATCTATCTTCCAAATAAGCCTATTCTCATAGTAACAACAAACACATGCATCAACCCTGTGCCCCACGCTGGAATTCCTCTACAAAAGTTCAGAGATCTTCCCTTCTGCCGTGAGTGTTTTTTTTTTCCTCCTACCTACTCAGCTTCCTTAAGAAGGCGTCCTGGGGCATGGTGATGATAGTGTATTCGTGTCTCTACTGTAGACAACTGGCGTGAAGTGCTCTCTCCATAGAACAGATGGTGGTGTTTTTGGTGGGAGGTGCTCCATTAAGGTGACAGTTCCCTAGAAACTCTCCCAGATTTTACTCCTCACTCCCGTAATAGAGAGTGCACCTTCCCACGATTTGTTTCTCCATAACTCCGCCAAATTTTCAAAAGGCTACGCGTACTACCTCTAAATGGAGTGAGTGGAAACTATAACTGCTGAGTGGTTGTGCGACGTAACTCTTCCACTAAAATAGCCTACCTTTACTCCTCTTCCGAGTTCTGGCATTCAGCTCATGAACTCCCCCTCTCACGCAAGGATCCATGCTCCCGTAACAAATACAACTATCATGAGCTATTCTCCAGTCGCCCCCTATCATAGAGACGATCCTCCTTTTAAAAGAGTCTCACTCAATCCTCTTGGATGGTTCTTCCTCATTCAACAGGTGGCGGCCTACTGGAGTTAGGTGCTCCACTAAGGAGACAAAACTTCCACCAAAAACGCCACTACATTTTAGCTTTATTAAATAAATAAATCTCAAAACCGGTTTCCAAGGAATCCTCGGCTAGGTCTGTTAACGCCAAGCTTTTTTTAAAGAGATCATGGGGAGATCATGGAAACTAGAATTTAAGTCCAATACAACAACCGTTACCCATCCTAAAAGGTGGTAGTTGACATTAATCAATTTAAGCGAAATAATGGGTATGTAGTTACCAATTACATATGTACCTTTATAAGGATTTTATTGTTTTCCACTCATAAATATAAATGTCACTCCTTATTACTTTCAAAGTATCAAATATAGTGATCCATACTACAATCCAAGGTTTAACTTAGTAATATAACTTATTCTCATTATGAGATAAGTTATGGTTTACATAGGTATGTTCATAATTTGTTTCCACATCTTTGGTGTTGATACCATATGTAACACATAACATCTTCATATTTTTCAAAAGTGGTTGTATCATCTAGACCCTTAGTTTATTTATACATAGTTATTCAAGTTCTATTTTAGGGATTAAGGATTGACTCCTTTTAGTTTTATCAAAGGTTAGAAGTATAACTTTCTACTTCAAATACTAACCCTAATCTATAAAGTCAGCTTCTTTTTCCTTCCATCATAATGGTTTGTTGTCCTTATTATACATATTATTCATATGCATCCCACTCCTCTTTTGTTTGTCAAGAATGAGGAGAGTAACCTTCTTCTAATATATATATATATATATATATATATATATATATATATATATATATATATATATATATATTATTTTAATGATATATGCATCTTTTAATTGTCTCTTTAAAGTAATGAATGCCCCTCTCCTTTTTGCTTAGCTAGGGTCATAGCTTACTTAGGATAAAATAGTTATCCAAGTGTTGATCATTAGGTCTTTAGAAATCCTTTCACTGCCTTTCGGAAACTAAAAGGTGTCTTTGGTATCCTTTACTAGGATTTAACCGATAACTTAACTTAAGTGCTTACGACAACACTCATAACTTTTAATGACCTAGGTCTACAATTTAAGTAAGTAGATACCATAACACACATCATTCTCTGGTGGGGCCTTGCCCTTGAGATCCTCACGAGAATGATTACAATTACAATAATAATAATATTAATGATAATAATAATTGGGGTCAAAATTGAGGGATGTTACAGCGGGTGGGATACTCTTTGATCCCAGAGGAAATAAAGTCGTAGCCTTCTCTTGGGGCCTAGGTAGCAAGACAAATAATGAGGCATAATGGCTAGCCCTTATTCTCTCATTAGATATGGCCTCCTCCTTCAGCATTGACAATCTCAGAATTTATGGAGACTCTAGACATGTTCTACAAATCATGAGAAAGGGTTCTGCTCCTCAAGGATCAAAAGCCTACAGATATATGCAACGAATAAAAACCAATGCTCTCCTCCCAAATGTCTCTTTTTTTCACATCCGCCGAGAGAACAACTAGCTTGCTGACTTAGAGGCTAATAAAGGAACCTTGTTAGAACTTGGGCATGTGCAGGATCAAAATGGTGCCATGGGATTTCACTTCATCCCCTAAGATAATGTCAAGGGTTAATATTTTTATCACAAGATTAAAGGTTGGGTCCTTTGGACCCTCGAGGGTTCTCCTCATCCCTCGCTTAAATTTTGGTTATCCGCTCTCCCCTCCGACCCTCGTCACACCATCCCACGCCACACGCCATCTTGGCCTTCCACGTATCTATCACATGGCTCTCTGCTGTGCTGTCATCTCCCACGAGCCATTAATAACTCCTCCCTCTACTCCTTTCCCTTCTTCCCCTGGGATGGCTCGTCCTCCTCATTCCTCCTGCGCTCTAAGTCGGCTCTCCCTCTGTGAACTAGACTCCCCTCCATCCTGTCCTCTTCTGTTGCCTTTATTTAACATTGGAACAATGCAAAGTGTTATGGCGGCCATAGCTTCCCTGAGCCGCACTGTGGTGGATATTAAACTCTCAATTCGCTGCACGTACAATGCCGTCTGCACCAACGTGAAGCAAAATGAGGAGATGACCGTGGACCTTAATCACACAGTCTCTCAACTTTCATGCCAGAATTCGAGGATAGATGATTTAGAGAAAAATTTGTTCGAGCTTATGGGAAAGGTTGACATGTTGCATGAAGATATGGTAGTTTTGACAGGGAAAACACAGGGAAGTTATGTGCAAGAAACCCCCACATTCAATCAAGAGATCAATCAGGAAATGGTGGAAGCAGCTTCTTCCCAGCTCAAGAATTATGGCTAATTTCCAGTTTAGCTCAGGTTTCAAAATTTTGTATATATTTTGCCAATGTATTTCTGCATTCTACTCAACAGATAGTTTATCAGGGTTTATCCCAACACCATTTTGAACAGTTTTAGAAAGAAAAGGCTCAGAGCTTTTAAAGATATGTTGATAGAAACCATAGTTACAGTCTTTTTAGACATTTCCTCTTCTGTTAAAAAACTCTATCATATGCATGTAATGAATAGTTGTGCACAACTTTTATAAATACACTCTTTTCATTGTTTCTGTTAAAAAAAAAAGAATGGATCACAAAAAGTTTCAACAATTGGATCATATGCTAACAGGAAAGATTTTAATGGAGAAAATTGCGGAAGACTTCGAAATTTTAAATATGTTGATCTCAACTTGTGAGAATCTTCCTCTTATTTCTTATGCAGGTCACGTTGAAATGCGAGTCCTGGTGAAAGAAATGACCAGTTATGATTTACCCACAACCGACCAATGGAACTATGTGGAAAAATATGGAAGGACAAGATATTATGTCCATTCATAGATACATTCAGAATTTTTTCCAAGTGGCAAAAGATGCTTTTATTTTAAATTTGTAATATTGTTTGAAGACAAGTTATCTATTGTTTAAAGACAATTATCTTTCGAGTTAAAACATTTTCATTTATTAGTTAGAAGAAGCAGTTATGTCAAGCTTATTCCGAATTTTGTATAAAAGACAATGAGGGTCATTTTTGAAAGGGTTGGAAACTCTTTGAGAGACGATTATGTTTTGAAGTCAAATTTTTGATAAATAAAAGGTAGTACAGTGAAAATACCTCTCTTTTGAGACCATAGATTCATGTGTTGATCAGTTTTACAGTCTATTTTCCCCTTATCTTTATATGTGCATGTCCACTTTCTTTGTTATATCTTCCATTATGTTCTTCTTCTATATTTAAATGAACATTTGAAATAAATCAGGATTCATACTGGTTATGCCTCGTTTTATCGCATTTAAATATCCACTATTTCTCCAAAGTTGACAATGGATTGATCCTAGTTAGATGCCTGTTGTTGATGGACTGTCATTGTTTCTTTCTATACCACCTGAAAAATCAAATTGACTGTGATATGGTTGCTATCTTGCCTCTGTGGAAATCTGTTTGGTATAAATCTATTGTTGGCACGTTAAATATTTGAAAATTGACTCCATGCCCAATGTTTCTTGTTTCCTTTTCAACCAAGTAAATCCTTTTGAGAAATTTTGAGTGTATTTCTATATATTTTAGCCTTTACATATATCTTGTGAGAGAGCCATCTCTGGTGGAAAAAATGGCTAAGTTTTCTCCCTAAAGTTTGGTTTGAGTTACCTTAGGTGTTATTCTTTTACAAACGGGATAAAATCTAAGTGCTAACAGGTGCAGTTGACGCCATGCTAGGAACCATTGAGAGAAAGATGAGTCGGTTGAATCATGATGTTCCTACTTACATTATCAAGTGGATGTCGCTCGACATGCAGGAGGATGTGGTTGTTGTTCCCCTAGCCTAGATTAGGCTACTGCGGAAAGTAGCTAGGTTGGTCATATGCTACTAAGACGTAGCAGAGCCAGATGAGGCCCCACCTTCTCCATAGGAGAAGGATATACTATGTATATTTTTTAGGCCATCGAGCCCAATTTTGTATCTTATGACATGACTCTGTGACAGACTTATGATCCAAACTCATACTATTTTTTGATACGGATATATATATATATATATAAAGTATCGGTTATTTACATGTGTGTTATTGTGTTTTATGCATGAATTATTATGTGTGTGAATGATGCAAATGCCAATCTAAAACGTAGTTTGCAAATGAATCAGCTAATGCATTCAAGTTCCTTGGAATATGTTGATGTGTGATATATTCAAACTGTCTCTCAAGCAACTTAATGCGTAGAAACTGATGTATCAAAGTAGGATCTCTAACCTGATAAACACCCAGTAACTGAAAAACAACTAACTATGAGTCGAGTTGTACCTCCAAATGTGAAATGCCATGGAACAGAGCATCTCGGAGTAGCTCTATAACTGCACTGCATTCAGCCACATTTTTCGTTGTGGGACCTAAACAAGCCCCTCCTGAAGAAACCAGTTGTCCAGTTGGTGAGTAGATAACCCAAGCAGCTGCGACCAATTGACGGGTGTGGTGGCTAGTGCCATCAGAAAATCCTATAAAGTGTTCAGTTGACATCTGAAACAAAAAAAAAAATAGATTCATAAGATGTAACTACAACTATAAACAAAAACTAACTCTACAAAAATGTACAACTATAATACATGAAAAAGAACAGATGCCTAAGTGTAGTACTTATTCAGGTAGAGCCCATTTCTAGGCTCAGGCAACTTATTACCTTCATAGTCTGTTAACTCGTATGCACCTTTCTTCAGTACCTTAGAAACTATGTAGGGACCGAGCCACATGGACTTAAACTTTCCAGCCCCTAAAGTTTCCTTGTCCTGATCACAGAGCAGAACAAGGTCTCCTTTGATAAATACCCTAGGTCTGACAGACTTATCGTACTGTCCCTTTACTTGGTTCTTATTTTCTTCATTTGTTGTGAGCGCATCGCAGCGATGCTCATCCAAATGTTCTAAATGCAACAAACATTCTTCCAAGACTGAAGTGTCAGGTAAAAGTTGGATAGCCAACTTCAAAGAAGGAATCTCGCACTCAACTGGAATGACTGCCTCTATCCCATGTACCAATTGGAAGGGAGAGAACCCGGTAGCAGTCTTTACATTGGATCGGTAGGCCCAAAGATAAGTATACAACATAATGTGCCAGTTAGTTCTACTGGCATTAACAATCCTTTGTAAAATATTCTTCAAAGTTTTATTGACTGCTTCGACCTGACCATTCGCCTACGGGTAAAATGAAGACAAATGCTCCTATCGAAAACCTAACATGGTGTACAGATTGGTCATCATGTTGTTCTGGAAATGGCGACCGTGATCAGTCATGATCTCTTTGGGTATACCAAATCTTGCAATGATCTGGTTGAAAATGAAATAAGCGGTCGTTTCTCCATCTGCCTTAACAGTAAGTATTCCCTCGGCCCACTTGGTGAAGTAGTCGACGGCAACAATTATATGATGATGGCCTCCAGCCAAAACTGGATTACAATTCATAAAATTGACCCCCCATTTGGTGAAGGGGCCTGTTGTTATTACAGGATGAAGAGGAGTTGGCTGTGCTCGCATCTTTCTAGTGAAAAACTGACATCTCTGGCAGCGTTTCACAGCTTCCACACAATCTTTTAAGATTGTGGGCCAAAAATAGCCTACACGCAATATGTTTTGGGCTGTTGCCAACCCAAAAAGATGACCCCCACAAGCTCCACTGTGGGCATCATTCAATACTGATTCTGCTTCCTCCAAGGTTAAACAATGGCGTAAGATGGAATCTACCCCACATCTGTACAAAGTGTTAGAAATGATGAGGTAATTCTTCGCATGAGTCTTAAGCTTGTGTCATTCATCTTTAGAGAAAGTGGTGGGACACCTCAAAGTCTAAAGATATACCAGGATATCTCCGTACCATGGGTTAGAGAATGCGATGAGAAAGATATGTTCATCCGGGACTAATGATTCTTCCTCAACATGCACTATGTCACTAGGAAACTCTAAAATTAGTTCGGCGAACACCAATGATTTCTTTGATTTAGCGGAATGAAAAACCAAATCAAATTCTTGCAAGATGACAATCCATTTGTTAAATTTCCCACCGATTATTCGTTGAGTGAGAACATATTGAAAAGGATTGACTTCTGCAACCATAGTGGTGGTATGCAATAATATGTAGTGATGTAGCCTCTGGACCGCATAGACAGTAGCCAATGCCAACTTCTCTACGTGAGAATACTTGATATCAGGAGCTATCAGAGTGCACGATAGATAATAAATGACATGCTCCTAGAGCATGCCATCCTCCTGAACTAGTACTATGCCTATTGTGTATACTGATGCAGCCAGGTACAAGAGGAAATCCTTCATGTAGTCTGGCGAGCTTAACAAGGGGGTTGACAGTAGTGTCTTTTTCAAATCCTCAAATGATGCTTGAGCAGTCTCGTCCCACAAAAAGTAGGTATCTTGTTTAAGCAGTCTCATGAAACCTTTTGTAATTTTGGCATAGTTAATGATAAAGCGTCTCAAGAAGTTGTACATGCCTTGCAGACTTTGAAGTTGTCTCACGGTTCAAGGAGGAGGCAGATTTACAAATGCCTCAACTTTCAATGGATCCACCATTATGCCACGACTGGATGCTATGAAACCCAATAGTCATCCAGATTCAACGCATAATACACATTTGTTGGGATTCAAACGAATCTTGTAGTATCTGCACCTTTCAAACATGATTCTTAAATGATTAGGATGCTCCCATCTCTTCCGAGATCACGCTGGGAGATCATCAAGGTAAGGTTCGACCACATGCTTGATGTCATGAAAAGCAAAATTCATTGCTCACTTGAAGGTAGCTCCAACATTTTTCAAACCGAAAGGCATATTCTGATAGGCAAAGGTGCCCCAGGGACAAATAAAAGTTGTCTTGTGTTGGTCTTCAGGTTTGATTTGTATTTGATTATATTTTGAAAACCCATCCATGAATGAGAACATCTCATGCCCTGCACACACATCAATGATTTGGTCTATGAATGGCATGGGGTAATTGTCTTTCGGACAAGCTTTATTTAGGTCCCAGAAGTCAGTACAGACTCTAATGGTACCTTGCTTCTTGTCTACTGGAACAGGATTTGAAACCCATTCTGTCATAGCTATAGGATAAATAAATCCAGCTTTAAGCAACTTTTCTACCTCTGCCTTAATGGCAACAGCTTTTCGACGGTTAACTAGACAAAGCTTCTGTCTCATAGGTTTAGCGTTGGGGTATGTTGTGATGACATGCTCAACAATGGCAGGGTCAATGCCTGGAATCTCCTCGTATGACCAAGCAAAGACGTCATGGAATTAATTAAAGAGATTGGTATACAAAATGATCTCCTCGGGAGAACAATCTGCTCCAATGAAAATATTTTCCATGACCCTAGGTTTGATGGAAATGGTTCACAATATATTTTCCATATTCCCTTCGGCATAAATATCTTTCGAAGTAGAAAGGATAGCGGACAAATAAACAATTCCACCAGGTCTCATAGAAAACTCACCTCTCTCTATCATGTCTAGTTCGGGAAGAAAATAGGACCTATGGTGCATGTGTTACCAAGGGTGGTCCACGCCTATCATAGCTTCCAAGATCACCTCATCAGAGGGTAAAACAGTGTCCAGACAATCGAAAGAGTGGATAGAGTCCACTGGCCATGCAGTATCATAGTCCATATCTGAATCAGTAGAGACCAATGGAGTCACGATATGTTCTGTTGCAACATGATGTGAATCCAAGTAATCCACCTCTGCAATAGATAAACGCACAACTGGTTATAAATCAGTTGGGAGAATCCAAGGATCGGTCGTTGAATTGACCGTGGAAATATTAGACGAAGAAAATTCTTCAGAACCAATAAAATGAATGGGAGAAGGTAGGTCAAACGTGCCTATTAATGACCCATAGAGACCTACTCCCAAACTCTCAGTAACTAGGCAGGACTGATCAATCGACGGGATAGTTGAATCTGATGAAGTCTAGTTTGTCTTCCGAGAGAACAAAAGTTGATTGACTGTGACGATATTTCCTTTGTGAGGGAACATTATAATCCAAAAAATAGCAGATGACAGTGCCTACATGGAATATGTCTAGCTCCTACCCAATAGCAAGTTATAATCGAGTGGAGCATCCAAAACTTCAACCTCTACCGATACTAGTTTTCCTGCAAGTTCAACATCAAATGATGGTAAGACTCTGTGTGGATGGAAAGATCTTCCATCAAAGGCGGTAAGTACCGTATTAGAGGGGGCTAACTCAGATTCACCTAAAGCTTCCCAGCAAGAAATAGACATTACGCACATGGACGTGCCCTCATCTACAACAACTCGTCGAATGGTCATGGGACCATGGACAACCTCTATCTGGAGAGCGATGTGGTACAAAAACCAGAACTTTATATCTTTCATATCAAAACGGATAAGCATGTTGGATGAATCTACACTTCCAATCACTACAAGGACTGCACTGCGTTGTAATGGACAACTTTGCAGTACCTCCAAGGTGAACATGGCACAGGGGGTTTGGGCTAAATCCTCCACTACATTATAGTTAGAGGCATCCTTCGCGATGGGGTTGTGCATAGCCCTTTTGAAGACACCTTTCAGAATCTTCGGCAGCGGATCCACCAGTCTCTCAATGTGGAGAGGGGTAGATGTCTCAAGAACATCCTTCTGCTATGGGTTTGGGGTGTAATTTCTTGCTCCAATTTGCCAAAGAGAATCTGAATTAACCATGTTAATGAATGACTAATTAGCTCAGTTGGCACGATTAGTGCCCCCAGTACCAGAGCTACCAGAAGCTGAACTCTATCCATGAGGAAAAGGGTCTTTTAAGACAATAGGTTTCTTTTCATGGATAAGCTTTTGGGCTTCTTCCATTAGAGGGCATTGATGGGTAAGGTGGTCCTCTTGACATAGCTTGCAAGGAAACTTGACCTTCCTTTTTTCCTTTTTACCCTCCTCAGCATTTTGTGTTTTCTTGGGATTTTTTTGGTTTCTCTCCCCTTTCTTTCCCTTTCTTTTGTTGTTGGGTTGCCAATATCCCTTTTGGTTTGTCTGCACCTATTGTACAGATTTAGTTGTAGAAGGGGAGGATGCAACAACAGTTGCTTCTGCAACAAACTGTTTGACTGACAAGGTGTGAACTTGCTTTGTTAAGGCATCAAACACTACAGAGTCGACTGAACCCACAATGCCGTTATCATGCGGTCCAGGTTTAGGTTTACCTAAGTCAATATTAGACCTTAGGGCGTTAGGAATAATCTCATACAAGAGACCGGACTGAGCATAAACCAAGTTAAACTGTTGGGTTCTCAAAATGGCTTCCTCTACGGAGGACACCTCTGAAGTTGCAACTTCCTTAGAGATATAAGGAAGTAGTGATTTAAGGTACCACTCTAACAAAAATGCAGGAGGGTTGTCAGCTTTGATGAGCCTCTTTCACCTTCGCCACTCCTGAATATAATCAGATAGATGAGTGGCCTTGTTCTGTCAAAAGGTCGACCAAATGTGTGTGCCTGCATCGTACCGGACAGGAAGTTGAAAGTAGTTCAAGAAAATAGTGGCTAGATCCCAAAATGTTCCATAAGCAGTTGCCAGTAGTTCTATATACCATTTGGCCGCGACACATGTCAAGGTTCTTTGAAAAATCCTTAATCTAATGGAGTTGTCGTTCAACAAATTCGAGGAAAACCAAAGATGAAAAGTTGTGACATGGTCACCAGGGTCCTCACCAGTATTACCTTCAAACTTTGGGATGTCCGAGGGAAACTTAGTGGGAACAGGTGGCCATGCATGATCATGGCGCATGGGGTCTTTTGTGAGTTTCAAAAGATTTGGAAAGTTTAAATTTGCCAGAAATGGTAAACACGGTCGTGCCGATGGCATTTGATAACTCAGAACTTGGTATTGGGTATTTCCCATTACTTGATTCATGTACTGTTGGTTGGGGTTGCCCCCATCCATCGATTGTGGAATGAAAGGATTGAAATTGATCCACCCAAAAGAAAGCGGATTACTTCCCTTGGTAGTGGTCCATTGCGGCTGGGTATTAACCCCACTGTACTGTGGATTAATAAAATTACCCCCCTCCTCCAGCAAACAAAGAGAAAGGGATACTCCCTACAGGTATATTCGATGTATTAACATTGTAACCTACATAGGGGTTAAATCCAGGCGTAGTAGTAACAGACGGTGCCGTCAACGTACCCATAACAGGTATAGATGAAGACGGGATCGACCCTATAGAGGAAGTGGAAGCAATAGCTTGAGTTACACCCTTGAACTGTTGTGTAGCAGAAGACTAAGTGAAATTCACTACGGGTATCCCTGGAAAAGGGACATTGTTTGGTCCAAAAGTAGGGGTGGAAACTGAGGCAGATGTCAAAGCTAATGAGATCGACATGCCTAGAGTACCATCATTAAGACTAAATGATGGATTCGAAGCAGAAGCATCCTGCGACAAACTCGGTGTGGCAGTGCTTGTGAAAGAAGGATTAACAATCGTTGTAGCCATAGAAGTTGTGGGAGTTTGAGGAACTCCCTGCTCGTCTCTTGGGTTAACCATGGTGTAACCAGGTGTAAATAAGTAACCACTATACTCTGGTTGTTGGAATCCAACAGGTACCAGTAGTGGATCATTGGGTCCAGTAAGAGGAGGGTTGAAAGGAGTACTAAAATCTCTAGAGTTTAGATCCTCAACCTCAAAAATATCAAAGACTTGTCGATCCAGGGTTCTAGGCTGTGGTTCTCCAAGAACCTCTATATCACCCGTAAGTTCAAAAGAACTATGGGAGTTTGTCCTCCGGCGTTGTGGTGGTGGTGGAGGCTCCACAATGGGTGGGTGAATGTTTTGCAACCTCTGAGACCAACGAATATGTTGGTCCTCCACAACTATACAAATAAACTAAGTAAAAACCTAGTGGCCACTACAACAAAGAGCAAACAACATAGCACTAAAAAATTTCCTAAGTGATCAAACCAAGAAAACATATGGTAAATACTCTTAGAAGAAAGTTTGGGATGATTAGGGCCCAGAACAGACTAATAGAGTACTGATGGTCAGTTACGTAAAGTCCAATAAAGGTCCTCTGGGTGCAAGTGTTTGAATCACCAAACCGTCCTCCCTGGATTACTGCCAAAGGGTAACCTTCCACGTCTGTCCGAGGTGAAGTGGGAATAACCACCCACTCTACCTGGGTAGAGTCCTACAAGGTTATGATACTAATGCTACCACCAATATGAAATAACCTAGGAGGACAATCGTTATCCTAGTCGAAACGCATGGGCAGGGTAGGAAATACTGAAGTCCGAAAGGACCCCCGTACATGAATCAACTCTGGTTTATGATTGAGAGGAAAGTGAGGGGATATCCTCAACAATTCCAATCTCCCATGGCATTGTGATTAACTCTGGTTTGAGTAGAGAATCCCAGGACTATTTTATAGAGATGGATTTACCTAATAGATAGTCGTACTACGATTGTTGAGTAATGAAGCCGGTTTCGGATAGTTTAAGGTGATTTAAATCTGAAACTCTAGCCTAAGCTAGTCGATGATTTGTATACCTAAAAAGAAAAGTGTTGCTAGTTAATTTTATTAATATTTCTTTTAAGGCTACTTTTTACTCAAGGGATGTACTGCAGTGTGTGGAATGGTTTTGACAGGAAAGTAAAGTGCATGTAAAGTAATGCTTTCAAATTCACAAAAGACACTTTTCTTTTCATTTATATTCTTTCAAAAATAAAAAAAACTAGGCAATCCTAAATCAAATTCTTTTTGAATTTTCTTTTAAATTTCAAAGCAAACTATGCTACTTCAAAACAATGGTAGATCTTACTACTAAGCTACTTAAAACACTTTTTGTCTTTTTTGATAATCCTAAAAGAAAAAGAATTTGTAAAAGAGCAAGTAAGACCTAAATGTAAAGTGTGAGTAAGACAAACACCTGAATGGTTCAAACAAACAAATCAAAAGACTTGGGGAAGACTTAACCTACCAAGTTGTTCTAAAAGAATTTTTTTTGTCTTGGAAACAAAGTGTAAAAGAAACAAGGGAAAAAGAGAGATGCTCGTAACGAAAAGGAAAACCCAACAAGTTGCTCCTAAGCACCAAAACCCTAAGAAAACACTAATCCAAGCAAAGGAGTAGGTAAGTGAACCAAAAATTGACCCTACTAACACATGGGCTCAAAAGAAAGCTAAACAAAAAGCTTTGACTCACTTGGACGGAAACTGAAAAGATAATTAGAAAGTATCTAAAACAAGCAACCTTTCAAAAGCACACTAAGGACTCAAACTTGGGGTCAAACCCTAACGGAAAGGATAAGACATAGTGAAAGTGTGATATTGTTTCCAAAAAACAACAGACATTAAGAAACGCAGGTCTGTATAACTGCAACAAGCAACTAGGGTAAAAGCGTGCAGCTATGTCTGAAAGAGAGTAGTGCACAAACTTCAAAAAGGGCTAGAAAATAATGAAGACACTTTAAACAAGTACTCAAGCAAGCAAAGACAAATTAAAGTACTTAAAAGAGGTAAGTAAGACTCAAAATAGACATAGAAGTCGCAGGGGTCATTCAGGGAGGCAATGCAATAGGATGGAAGTGGAACCAAACCACTGGAAATCAAACCCTAACAGAAAACTAGAAGACACGGGAAAAAGCACTACTGTGCAGTGCAAAAACTAGTGCACACTAGAAAAGATGTGCTATTGTTCAGTACACAAACCAACACTCATCAGAAAAGATGCGCTACTGTAAGTAGGGTACACCAACTCACATGTCTCAGAAGGACAAAAATAGGATTTTCAACAACAAACTAAGATGAATCAAACAAGAAAGAACAGGTAACATAAACCTATAAGACCTCTCAAAGAACAAATAAACTAGAAAAATTATGGAAGAAAAACCTAACTAGGCCTCCTAGAGTAGAAAAACACACAGTTATTCCCGAGTATGGTCACCAGTCTCTTGTTCAGGATTTATACCTTATAGTGAGGAGAGACACTACTAACTTGGGCGGGGTTGATAGGTAAATACATTCATTACATTGCATTTAGTTCCTACAAATGAAAGAGATCAAGATATTGAAAGATGTACCTTTTATCGACGGTTGGTCCTAGCTTTCGCTCGATCTTCCGCTTGATCCTTCACTTGATGAACTTGCAAAAAAAAATATACCTTCCTCAGTGTATCTTGACTGTAATAAATATGATGAAATTGAAAGCAATTAAACATCAACAATAATCAGATACTAAACCAAACGAACATACAATCCAATAGACATTCGATTTGGGACGGGAAGTGTATTTCCACCTTTTTATTGTCAAAGAAACATGAATCAGTACAAATATACCTGACATGTCAAGATGCTTCTGCAACCGAGTCCTAGGCTCCTTCTCTTCACAATGACTTGGGAATTCCTCCAGCGTAACAACACTTAATGCCTTCTTTTTAGGTCCCTCTCTCATGGATCCTCTTTATATTTATGGGACAAGGTAGGCAGTTGGATTCGAGAGGTGGTTGAATTGGGAGGTTGGGGAAATTGTGGAACTAACTTCAAATAATCCCAATTTGTAATCTTATTATATATTTTTATTTCATCTTAAGATGTGCATGAGTTTCATACAACAAGAGTAGCACACATAAAGCAACTTTCATGCTTTGCAACAAGCGTTTGCAACTTTTTTCAAAGTGTGCGTTGGTTGTCCTTGAGGAAAGCAACACATGTTTTGAGGTGTGCGCTGGTTTGCTAGAGTAAGAGTAGCGCACATGTGGTTAAATCAGGAGAAACAATAAATTTCTCAGCTGTAAAGAATATTTCCAACCATAACTCATCTAAGTCAATCTAGCTCTTCAATCCATGGTGTCCTTTTGTGTGATCGACAAACCAATGTGATCACAGACGAAGAAGTGCATATTTGACCTATAACACATAATCATGTTTAGATTTGTATTGAATCCTTTGAGCAAGCCTTTCCAAAATTTAGAAGTGAACTTTGCATCTCTGTTTGACACTATATCCCTTGGAATTTCATGCAATTTGGAAACCTCTTTCATAAATATGTCTGCAATGTTAGTTTCCTTATGAGTTGCTTTCACTTGAATAAAGTGTGCATCTTTAGTCAACCTACCATGAAAAAATCATGCTATAGTCTTGTCTTAGGAAACTTTGTGATGAAATCTATTGTCACCACATCCCACTTCCATTCAGGTATTGGTAGTGGATGCAATAAACCAATTGGATGTCGATGCTCCACTTTAACCTTCTAGTATTCTATGCATCTAGATATGTACTCTACATCGTCATTCTTCATTCTTAGCCAATAGTACTGTTTCCTCACAGCTACTACTATCTTCTGATAACGTGGATTCCTAGCATAAGGTACAGTATGCATCTCCTTTAGAACCATCTTCCTTAGATCTGTAGATTTTGGCACATGAACTCTATCCATATGCATGGTGATTCCATTTTATTCTGGCTTGTACTTATCAAACTTATGTGGTACTTTTCGTTACTGTAATCCATCTCTTACCTACTGCAAATGCTCATCGGTAGCATTGGATTCAATGATCTTATCCGTTAGATTGGATGTACTAGTACTGATAGCTGCTACATGCATCACATGTATCTTCCTACTGAGTGCATCAGCTACCTTATTCTCCTTTTCTTTGATGCATTTGATATCAAAGTCATACTCACATAGCAATTCCATCCACCTTCTCTATCTTGCATTCAGATTAGTCTACTGAAACAAATGTTTAAAACCATCATGATCAGTCCTTAATTCAAACTTCTTACCCATCAAGTAGTTCTTCCACATCTTCAAGGCATGAATGAAAGCTACAATCTCCAGATCATGAGTGGTGTAATTCCGTTCATGTTCTTTCAGCTTCCATGATTCATAACTAATTACATGGCCATTCTGAGTAAACACTCCACCAATTCCTTGCTTACATGCATCTGCGCATACTACAAATCTTTCATTAAGATTTGCAATCTTCAAAATCGGTTCATTGGTAAGCATTTCCTCGAGTTTCTTAAAACATTCTTCACACTTAGGAGTCCATTCAAAATTCACACCCTTTTTCTTCAAAGATGTGATGGGATGAGCTAACTTTGAGAACCCTTCAATGAATCTTCGGTAATATCCCACTAACACCATAAAAAATCTTACCTATGATACATTATTTGGTGTCATTCATTCCATTATAGCTCTTATATTATCTATATCCACTGAGACGCCTTCTTCTGATATGATGTGCCGCAAATAATGGATTCTACTCTGATAGAATGGACACTTACTTATCTTTGCATACAAGTGATGCTCTCTAAGTACTTGCATCATTAATATTATATGATCTTTATGTTCTTCTTCTGACTTGTAATAGATGAGGATGTCATCCAGGAACACAACTACAAACTTATCCAAAAACTATTTGAAAACTCCATTCATCAAACACATGAACGTTTTTAGTGCATTTGTCAATCCAAAAGGTACCACTGTAAACTCATATACTTGGTCCTGAATGGTGTCTTACTGATGTCTTCATTATTGATTATGAATTGGTGATATCCTGATCTCAAATCTATTTTTGAGAATACTTTGGATCCTCTCGGTTGATCAAACAAGTCATCAATCCTTGGAAAAAGATAGTTGTTTTTTATCATTTCTTTGTTCAATTGTCTGTAATCTATACAAAGTCTTAGAGTTCCATATTTCTTCTTTATGAGTAACACAACAGATCCCCGAGGTGACATACTGGGCCTTATGTAACCTTTGTTTAGTAACTCTTTGTTGGCAGCAAGCAACAACCTCTTCACTTCTTGACAAAGTGAAGAGAGATCAGTCCTTTACGTGATAAATGAATTAAAAATTATATAGAGCTCCTTCAGAATCTTTGATTCTGAAGGTGCTCTTAATCAAAGAAAAGGTAATTAATGACTCTAAAAGCTGATAGGGACTTGATCATCGAACTTGGCTTTCGAATGAAGGATTGATAAGTTTCGTAAATTCTTATTGAAAATTGTTTAAAATATTGAAAAGAGTTTATGTGACTTAAGGGTTTGTGTCAAAGAAATATCATAAAACTCATTATTTAGGGTATTATTAGTCTCAAGACTAAGTGAATTTGGGAACCTAATATTATAAGTAATATCCTATCATAAACTTTGTCAATATCATACTTAATCGATAAATGATGGTTTATATAGGAAGCGTTTCCCATATGGTAAATACCCTATGTAATGATACATACTATAGTGTGTTAATATCATGTATAAAGGTTTCGACTTAGTGTTGTATATATATAGTTTGTACATATAAATAAAATAAACACCAAGCTGGCCATTTCATTAATACCTACTCAACCTTAAAACGCAATCTATGCTTCTTCACATCATGACGTAATATCATAGAATAATGATGATCGTTGGATGAACTGACCATGCGCTAAATCAACGGTTAAATTGGTAAACCTTTGGATCGGTGAGCTGGCATGGAAACGTGGCCTTCACCACTTGATAGACTCGACAATTGTATGCATTTGGCATCACCGTGTTGACAGTGTTAATCACTAACAGTCATTTCAAACTATGGCCATTGTACTTATAATAATGAACCACTGTCAATAATCAATGATCGTAATAATGGATATATCAGTTGTCATATCGCTGGTTCGCCAAGTTAAGCAGTCTTCGTATCGCTGTTTCATTAAGTTAAGTAGTGGTCACTACTTGGCAGGGTCAAAACGCAGATAAGTTAGCATAAGCCATGGTGTAGCATGAAAGTTGTAATATTTATCACCATCCCACTAAAATGGTAGGTTCAGAGATTTGATTTTGATCAGATTTCGAGCATGTGAAGTCTTTTCTAGCATGTCGTGTGTGGGGATACCTATTCCCTCTGTTTTCACTTTCCCTTTCATTCCACGGCTAAGCCCAGACAGTGCTGAAGAAACCATGTCTCCTCTGAATCGTTTTGAAATCTCAGGGTATGAAATTATTGAAGCTAATCAGGAGGTTGCCCAGAAATTCGAGAAAATGGGATGGACGCATTTCTTTCAAAGCTTTGATGGTCATCATGTGGAGATTACCAGAATGTTTGCAATGGGTTTTAAAAATGACAGGGTGCGAATTGGAGGTGTTGAGTTTGTTATCAATGAAGACAAAATCGCTGAAGCCACGAAACTTCCCCAGGTGGGAGAACGCTGGTTTAAAGGCCTTATGGTGGATAAGAAGAAGTGTTTGGCTTTGTTCACGCCTTTACCAGATAAAACGAAATTGAGAGTAGGCGTGCCTGTAAAATTTCTCAAGCCCGAGTGGAGAGCTTATTATGAAATCTTGGTAAGATACGTAACCTGTTGTGGACGTTTTTCCCATTTGCATTTGTATCATTTACGGTTGTTGTTAGCGGTTAAGGGTTATAAACTTAATTTGCCCTTCTATCTGTGGCAAAGCCTGAAGAAAATGTCACAGTCTGTAAGGAACTTTAATAACCCTGATAATAGTCTGTGTCACCATGGACTGATTAAAATTTTACTGCAATTTCAATTATCCGCAAAAGGTCGGTCGTGGGATGAATTCCTAGTCGATTGTAAATTGGGGCCAACACAGCATTGGCCTAATTCGTCTCCTCGAGCTCGTAGGAAACGAAAAATCATAGATCCTGAGGATGATAGCTCAGAAGATAATGAACCAGAGGCCATAAGCACGTCTGTAGACGATGAGGTAGATAAAAATGATGATAGGGTTTCAGTTCCTTGCAGTTCTAGGGAAATTTTAAATGAATCACAACCCGATAATAATGATGGAAACCCTGTAAAATTAAAAGAGGGTTCAGCCGAAGACGAAATTGATAAACCTGTTGAATGTCATAAAATTTCTATGCATAAGCTGAACCATTTGGCTCAGGTTTGTTGTGATAAGGAAGGGTCGAAGGTTGGAAACTTATCATCTTCACGTAGAATCACCAGAAGCATGCATAGTCGTCATTCTACTCCAAGGTATAAGTCTGATCCACAGACTTCCAAATCTACTGTTGCCGAACCCGCAGTTGTAGATATTGAGGATGATATTCCGATACCTGTCCCTAGCGCAATGGGTGTAGGGAATTCCACCACTGTCCAGGGGAATGATGTGCCATCAGGTGAGGTCGAGGATAATCAACTAGAAATAGATGTTGACACTGTACAATTGGAACCATCACACAATCAGCATTGTGATAGTCCTCGTTCTCCTCATGTAGCTAGCAAAGACGAAACCCTACAGCAGGTGTTAGGAAATATCTATCAGGATAAAAAAGCAGAGTCTAGAGGAAAACGCAAACAGTATACGGTCTTGTTGGAAGAAGAGAATAAAATGTTCAAGAAAGAATTATTAGAATGGTTGACAGGTGGAAAAAGGCCAACGTGAAAAAGAATCAATTCAAGAAATCTAAGAAATCCATATTAAAAACAAACCAGATGCTTTTGGAACGAATTGAAAAACAAAATGTCAAAATTATCAGGTTGAAAGCTAAATTGGCCGAAGCTAGAAGAGTAGTCGCTCTTCATAATGAATCCTAATAGTTCTTTCCCTTGTTGACAGGTAACGATTATTTTGATTTAGCATGTCTGTAAAATCGGAGATTTTACAGGCATGCATTTATAATTTTGTTTTAATATTTCGGTTAACTGTGTTAAATCGTTTCTGATATGATGTATTTATTGAATTTAATGCAGGAGGGTTTTATCACCGCTTTCTTCCAGGAATACAGGATATGGTGGATGCGTTGGCATGAAAGTATAGCTGATCTGTTACAAGTTGGAGTATTCTGAATGGCCAAGAATGTTTTGAGATGCCTCGACTCAGGCTAGTCGATTCTATTTTTAGTATTTGGTGTAATTAGATGCTTTTATGGTTAAGTAATTTCCTATAATGTTGCGTGCAACATT
The DNA here is from genome assembly GCA_027924585.1 of Larix kaempferi. NCBI lineage: Eukaryota > Viridiplantae > Streptophyta > Pinopsida > Pinales > Pinaceae > Larix > Larix kaempferi. The sequence continues at coordinate 19,379,501 of BSBM01000338.1, read as the reverse complement.
TATAGCAAAAAAACCGACTCTCACTAGTATATGAAGGAAGATTTTTGATGAACTCGGGATGGATGAAGTGTAGAAGAAAACTTTTTGAAATATATTCTATTGCTAGTATTATTTCAAACTTGAAGCTGAAGCTTTGTTGTGGATGATACTGGATATCTACGAATGATGCTGTGAATGGTATTATTTTTGGGTTATATATATATACATATATTTCGATTGTCATCTTCTGTTTATATGCAAACTCTGTATGCTGTGTCATATTGATGTTTAAACAAATTCTCACTTTGTCGTCTCAAGATTAGTTATTGAATGCATATATCATTGTGGTTTGTCCATTAGTGTGTTCACTATAAACATTAGCTTGAATGATATAACTTCTTGTTTATTTAAAGTTTCATTTGTATGTTAATGATGAGTTTTAAATAAACATTATCTCAAAGTTGAATGACTGTCTTGGAAAATAATTATTAATCAGTTCTGGAAGTGAATTTGACTGTGTCTTTTAGGTTGAAACTCAATTCCATTTCTATATAGCAGAGTAATTGTCGTTATAATTTAAAAATGTTTGGTTTATATTTTACTTCAATTTTCTGTTATAAGATTAATGATTAATCTAAGTTGCAAATCTGCTCTCAGCTGAGATAGGGTTAGATAGGTAGATAGGTTAGTTTTAAGTTTATTTTATTTAACATTGTTAAATCATTCTGCATACTGTAATTAAGATTTCATACTTAGAAAATTTCACAAAAATTGAAGTCTTTCTTTCTGAAAGCAGCTTTAGGACATTTGTAAATATATAGATAGGATAAACATTAGAATAGGTTAGATTTTGCTAGTTTTGAGGTTTCCTTAAGAGACAAACTAGCTGGTAGCAGGACCATAACCTGCGAGGTCTTGTTAATTCAAACACACCGGATACTGCTTTAAGTTGATTGTGTGGATAAAACCTCTTTATTGGCTCTGATTCATAAAATCAGGCCAACACTCTTCTAATTGCATCTACAAATATTTCAATTCCGGAGTACTCATTCTGTAAGGGGATTTAGATGAAGGATATGCACCTGGCACTAAATCAATAGAGAAATCATGTCTCTCTCACGTGGAATTCTTGGAAATTCTTGAAATACATCTGCAAATTCTTGTCTCTCTCAGGTGGAATTCCTGGAAATTCTTGAAATACATCTGCAAATTCTTGTAGCACTGGGTAGTCTTGTAGCTCTATCTCTTTTCCTTCTCTTGGATCCTACACATGAGCTTCATACAACTAGAAACCTTTTCTGAAACACTTCTTCAACTACATATCTATGATCCGTCTTAGATATATGGGTGTAGGTATACCTCTTACAATCACCTTATTTCCTTCTTCATCTAGATAAGTATAAGTTTTGTTGTGACAGTCAAGCATGGAATGATGTGCATCCAACCAATCCATTCCAATTAATACATCATATGAACCAAAAGGTATGATGTTCAAGTTTGCAAAGGTATTCAAACTATTCATTTACAAAGTAAACTTCCTTACTGCTTCTATGATCTTCCTCTTGGTACCTATAGCCAATTGCACTAGACTTGTTGTCTCAATACTGCTTTTATTAAAATAACATTTCTCAACCATGTTAGGTGCAATGTAAATATGGATAGATCCATAATCAATCAAAATAACTATAGGTTTATTAGCAATCTTACATGCTACCTCAATCATTCGAGACTGGTGATCAGCCTTCCTGCCATCTGGGGATGCATAGATTCTTTGAATACTTCTTTCAACATCACCAATAGTTAAGGCTTCTTGAATGTTGTGAATGGTGCTTACCTTATGTGGAAACTTCTTGGAATAGTGGTTATTATTACATATCCAACATTTAATAGGTGGTCTTGGCCTTTTGTCTTCCCCTTTGGATTTGATTTTCTCTCGCTTTCTTTGTTGATAAGAATTATTACTGTTTCTAAATGATGGAGGCTGGAATCCTTTCTTTCTTTGTTCTTGCTTGTATTTATTCATATCTTTCCAGTTCTTCTAATGTGTATCTTTGTTCTTATTCAGCTCATATATATGTTTTTACTTCCAAATGAAATCTTTAAGAGTCTTTGGTTTGTCATACTGGATCTTATCTTAATAGAATTCCAATAGACCACTTAGGAACCTCTAAATATTCACTTTCTCACCCTTAATAAATTCTACATATTCCAAGGGTTCTAGGATCCTTTTGTCATAAGCTTCCATGGTCATGTTGCCCAAATTGATTTCAAATAAATTCTCCATCTTCTTGTCATAGTAGTGTTATGAGAGATAATATTTCTATAAGCATTTCTTGAACTTTCTCCAAGAGATTATGTCTTCATCAATATCCTTAAACTTGAATAGTTTATCCCACCAAATGGTTGTTTTACCTTGCAAATGGTAGATGGATATGTAATGTCCCCATTCCAATAATTTCATAGTAAGACAATCCCATCAATCCTACTAGTTTCCTAGGTTGGATGGGCACATGTGGAATGGTAATAAGGAAGCTAATAAATGATGTTTATACATTAGAAGGGTTCAAGTATTTAATAAATAGAGTGAATAAATAAATTCAAGAGAAATCCTAGGTGACAAATGGTTTTGGAGACATATGGAGGATGTGGGACCCACACTAGCTTGATTTTTCATAATACATGGTATCTCTCTTTTGCAAATTCGAATTAATGGGAATGTGAACACTCTTGGGTGAGTTGGTAAGTCATAACACATGTCATTGAGCATCTTAGTTCGAATTGGGAAGGATTGGTAACCTCCATGGAAGATAAAGAGTCAAAGTGGAAGTTTGTGGACACTTGGGCTAGATTCCCTAGCCCCTATGACACCAATGATGGAGCATCTATGACAACTATGACAAATTGCAGACCTGACCTCTGACATCTGACCACTATGACATGTCAACACCAAAAATAGGCTCAAGGAAGGCGAATTTGGGAGTTGGAGAAGCCAAAGAGACTCAAAATCGAATTTGGGAGAAGATGGAAGGTTGGAACTAGGAGACAAGTGGCAAATGTGGAATATTTCCTAAACGGAAATCTATTGAATATATTGAGAGGATTTAGACCCTTAGAAGGCTAATGTTGGTTATAAAATGTAGAAATGAAGTATGAGAATGGCTTTTGATGATTTGAGAAAAATTGCATTTGTGAAGAGAGAGCCAGTGGATGACTAGTTTCTTGCCTTAGCCAATTTCGAGGGTGAAAGATTCCCATCCAAGTTGTTGTTTGGAGAGGCAACTTAGTTCTTTCATGGTTCTTTAATGGAGTTTGTATTTTCAGGTAGCAGCTAGAGGAAGTTTCATGGTTTGGTTTAGTGCAACACTTTCTCTCCACCATTTCCAGTTTTGCAGGCATATTCATGCTCCTTGAGGGAGGTCATTTTTGGTGAGAACTTGTGCTTCTTGAGAGGGCTTATCATTATATATTTATGATTGTAATAGCTTAATATCCTCTTTTATTAATATTCATAAATTCTCAGGTCGAAATACCCACTAGTTGTATGCAAAACTATTGATTAATGAGCAAACAATGTCCATTTCCCCAATGCATTGATGTATGACACTATAATGTTGATTATTTCGAATGGATGGATGATTCTATGATATATTTGTGATCAATATACTTCCATGGATGTCTTCTACAAGTTTCATGTACTTTACTTGAGAATTTGAAGCATTTTTACTCAGTTTAGTTGTATTGGGAGGTGAAATAGTGCCATTTCCCAAAGGGTCAAATCGGGGGTTTTTGCTGTTGAATGTGAGAGAGTTATAACAGTAGTAAAAATAAATTAATGGTGCATATGAGACCTTAATAACATACTTAAAACATTATATACCTCTTTTCATAAATTCGTGGGAGTTTGGAGGCATTTGGAAGGCCATTTGCAGTGTTACCTGGGGGGGATTTGATGCACAAATTACTAGTCAAAATTACCTATATTGATCAGAATACAAATCAAGTTTGCAGCAGTATTTGGAGGGACATAAAACATCCCTGAACCTGATATTCAATTCTAAATACCATTCATACACTCCTACAGAATATTTGGGAGCATTTGGGTTGATTTGGAGGTCAAAACAGTTAAACTAGTCAAAGGTCGAAATTGGGGAAAAAGTGGAAAAATTGGCATTTTAATAGAATTTTGAAAAATGGTCATTAGAAGTGGTATCAGAGCATAGTCTTGGAACCTGATGGTATTACAAGAATCCAAACAAATAAAACACCACCCTTTGAATCAGTAGTTGAAGAAGTTTTGGTTGAAGAAGAGATAGTAGCAGAAAAAGAGTTTTTTTCTAAAACAATGGGTAGAGAGGAGGAGAAAAAATTAAGACATAAGGAGGAATTTATTGAAGCCTTAAAACCATTTTTTGAAGGAATTACCATGGTTATGCTAGATATGAATAAAAAAATGATGAAAGGTTTCGAATTGTTGGGTAGCCAACTTTCAGGCAAAGGGATGATAGGAGATAATAGTGGTTCACACTCAGGGGAAAAGATGAAAGGGAATGAGCATATTTTCTCAAGTACAAGACCTCATAATAGACCTGATGAATTTCAAATCACACAAAGGCATACTGCACCTAAATTTCTCACACCCAAAGAAGATCACAATCTTGACTAGGATTACAAGAAACTAGTAAATGATGGGAATGATTTGAATGAAGAGTGTAAAACAGGTGTACCACTCAGTGACTACATTGATGTTATGCAAAAGATTAGAAGGAAGGGAGACAATAGGAGTCCATTCCAAAACAAAGAATTAAATAGTGCTATTGGAAAAATGTCACTTCCTACTTTTGATGGTTCTTCTCAAAATTCTGCTAACACTTGGGTGCAAAAATTGGATGTATATTTTCAGCTGAATCCTATGTTGGAAGAGGATGCATTAAAAATTGCCATTTTTCATTTGGAAGGAGATTCCAATGAATGGTGGTTCTATGGATTGAAAAAATTGGGTCACGATCAGGTTAAAACATATGGAGAATTTGTTGATAGGGTACTAGAGCGATTTGAACAAAAAGATCTAGAATTCCCTTTCAAGGAATTAGCTCAATTGAAGCAAATTGGGACCCCTACTGAATATATGTTGGACTTTCAAAAATTATCAATCAAGGTGGTTGATGTATCTATGGGAAGGTTGGTATTGATGTTCACTGAAGGTTTGGTTGAACCCTTAAAAGGTTTGGTCAAAGCCCACAAGCCAACTACATTAAAAGATGCAATGAACTTGACTAGGGATCTCCAAAATGTGCTTCCTAGAACGCGATTTCCTCCCAAGCCTGACTTCAGAATTGAAAAAAAACCTTGGCAAAGAGATGCACTTGATAAGAATCCATGGCAAGAAGATGAATATGTAAATGATAAGAAAGAGGAACTAAGCAGGGAAGAGCTCAGAAGGAAGAAATTGTGTTACTCATGCTTCCAACCATGTGTACCTGGACATAAATGTGCTAAAGGAAAGGCCCAATTCATTGAAGTATTTTGTGATGAGGGATATGAATGGGGCATGGAGGAAGAAGGACATAATTTATCCCAAGAAGAAGGATATACTACAACAGAAGAAGGGAAACCAGAGGTGAAGCATCCCTCTCCCACCAAAGTAACAATGGCAGTACTTTCAGCAGTACCTCGCTATCATACTATTCGATGCAAAGGTATGGTACAAGGACAAAGAACTTCAGTTTTGGTAGATGGATGAGCCACCCATAAATTCATTGATGCATAGATGGTGGAGAAAATAAATATACCTATTGAACCATTTGATGGCTTCATAGTTGTCATTCCCGGTCACAACACAATGGAGTGCAAAACATGGATTCCACAACTGCAAGTCACCGTAGGTAACTATATTTTTGTCGATGGCTTTTATGTGGTTGATATTGCTGATACTAATGTTGTTTTGGGAGTGCAATGGTTGTATTCAATAGGAGAGCATACAGTAAATTATAAAATTCCTGAAATGAAATTCCAAGATTCAAAAGGAGTACTAAGGATTGTGAGAGGGCAACACACCTATCCGAATCAGATAGTTTCTTCGCACAGCATGAAGCACCGGAATAGAAATATTATGGGAGACATTACTCATGGAAGGCCACTTGATAGAGGAGGGACAATTTTCCAGCATGGTAAATTGATATTGCTTGAGGGAAAGCAATCTTGGGCTGGGAGGATTGTAATGTCCCCATTCCAATAATTTCATAGTAAGACAATCCCATCAATCCTACTAGTTTCCTAGGTTGGATGGGCACATGTGGAATGGTAATAAGGAAGCTAATAAATGATGTTTAGACATTAGAAGGGTTCAAGTATTTAATAAATAGAGTGAATAAAGAAATTCAGGAGAAATCCTAGGTGACAAATGGTTTTGGAGACATATGGAGGATGTGGGACCCACACTAGCTTGATTTTTCATAATACATGGTATCTCTCTTTTGCAAATCGAATTAATGGGAATGTGAACACTCTTGGGTGAGTTGGTAAGTCATAACACATTTCATTTATCATATTAGGTCGAATTGGGAAGGATTGGTAACCTCCATGGAAGATAAAGAGTCAAAGTGGAAGTTTGTGGACACTTGGGCTAGATTCCCTGGCCCCTATGACACCAATGATGGAGCATCTATGAAAACTATGACAAATTGCAGACCTGACCTCTGACATCTGACCACTATGACATGTCAACACCAAAAATAGGCTCAAGGAAGGCAAATTTGGGAGTTGGAGAAGCCAAAGAGACTCAAAATCGAATTTGGAAGAAGATGGAAGGTTGGAACTAGGAGACAAGTGGCAAATGTGGAATATTTCCTAAATGGAAATATATTGAATCTATTGAGGGGATTTCAACCCTTAGAAGGCTAATGTTGGTTATAAAATGTAGAAATGAAGTATGATAATGACTTTTGATGATTTGAGAAAAATTGCATTTGTGAAGAGAGAGCTAGTGGATGACTAGTTTCTTGCCTTATCCAATTTCGAGGGTGAAAGATTCCCATCCAAGTTTTTGTTTGGAGAGGCCACTCAGGTCTTTCATGGTTATTTAATGGGGTTTTTATTTTCATGTAGAAGCTAGAGGAATTTTCATGGTTTGGTTTAGTGCAACACTTTCTCTCCACCATTTCCAGTTTTGCAGGCATATTCATGCTTCTTGAGGGAGGGCGTTTTTGGTGAGAACTTGTGCTTATTGAGAGGGATTATCATTATATATTTCTGATTGTAATAGTTTAATATAATCTATTATTAATATTCAGAAAGTCTCAGGTCGAAATACCCACTGGTTGTATGCAAAACTATTGATTAATGAGCAAACAATGTCCATTTCCCCAATGCATTGATGTATGACACTATAATGTTGATTATTTCGAATGGATGGATGATTATATGATATATTTATGATCAATATACTAACATTGATGTCTTCTACAAGTTTCATGTACTGTACTTGAGAATTTGAATCATTTTTACTCAGTTTAGTTGTATTGGGAGGTGAAATAGTGCCATTTCCCCAAGGGTCGAATTGGGGGTTTTTGCTGTTAAATGTGAGAGAGTTAGAACAATAGTAAAAATCAATTAATGGTGCATATGAGACCTTAATCACATACTTAACACATTATATACCTCTGTTCATAAATTCGTGGGAGTTTGGAGGCATTTGGAAGGCCATTTGCAGTGTTACCCGGGGGGGATTTGATGCACAAATTACTAGTCAAAATTACCTATATTGATCAGAATACAAATCAAGTTTGCAGCAGTATTTGGAGGGCCATAAAACATCCCTGAACTTGATATTCAAGTCTAAATACCATTCATACACTCCTACAGAAGATTTGGGAGCATTTGGGTTGATTTGGAGGTCAAAACAGTTAAACTAGTCAAAGGTCGAAATTGGGGAAAAAGTGGAAAAATTGACATTTTAATAGAATTTTGAAAAAGGGTCATTACAGGATACCCTTGCTTCCATGTTTGATGTGTACTGATGCAACTGGAAGAAAGTTCTAATTCCCAACAACAAATATTCAACATATTCACCTTGCTTTGCTTCTCCATCAAAGGTTGGAGGCTTGATTCTCCTTAGTTATCCCACTAGTTCATTTTGTGCAAACCTTCTCTTTTTATATCTTACTATGGATATTTCAGGGATTCTTTCTAAGCTACTTGATTAATACCCTTTCTTCTTCACTATAGAGTGCATGTGATGAGGTCTTCTTGAATATGATCTATACCTCTCATGGTCTCTTCTTGGCACATGCCATCTGACATCCTAATCGCTTCTTCGTGAGGTTCTTTGATCTCCTTGCAATTGCTTCAGATTATGCATGATTTGTTCTTGAGTGTGAATGATCCTTTCTTTATCTTCCATACATATTCTTACTTCTATCTTCAAAATTCATATTGAGTCTTCAAGACTCAAAGGTTCAATGCTTCCCTTTAATCCATTTTCCTTGATTCTCCTCTTTCAGGACTTTTCCCAATAAGCCCAAATAAAATCTTCTCCAGGGTTGTATGGTATCTGCCCTTCTTATAAACCCATCTCCGACCTATGTACTGTACTTACTAAGTATTTACTCGTTACTGCTTTGATTAGGCTCCAAAATTGCTAACGAGACTGCATGCTCATTCATAAATGGACATAAATGGTGGTTGTAATGTGTTCATTTTCAATCACTGTTAGCAGTCTACACAGCAGTACATGTTCATTAATCATTCATACTACTCTTCCAAAAGATATACTCCAAGTTACAAATCTATATAAGGCCCAACAATCTCAGAGTTGAAATCTAAGCTCTGATTTCACTCTGTGGTGTCCCCAATCTTGAATCCGAAGAAACGGACACCATGGAAACAAGGGAGAAGGCTAGGTCAAGGTAATACATAGAGGAATAAGGGTAACTAATTCTAGGCTAGCATACCAAAAAGACAATAAAATAAAACATTCATCCTCTTTAAATGAAATGCAAGAACTCCAAGCATAATATTTCCCCAATGCACATGCCATGAATTTAAATATGTTGTATTTGTAATATTGAATGTTTATGACTAAATCATGATAGTTGGTATTTCCAGTATTTGTTAGGATATTTAGACACTTAGGAGTTAGTTAAGATCAACTTGTGTAATAGATCTGTTAGGGATAGTGTGTTTCTTTAGTATGCATTAGTATGCATTTGTAAATACTTAATCCGACGGTCACGATATGTTCTCGACATAGAGTGATCCGACGGCTCAACTTCTCTTAGATCAAACCTAACCTTGATCCATGGCTTAACACCTGATTGGTCCATGATCTCTATTTAAAGAGCATGGAGGTTCATTATTTAGTTGATCGATTATGAGAAGCTCATTTGTAACTTTCTTTCTTTACATAATAAATTGTCCCATAGAAGCTATTTGGCCGGGGCCGCGGAGTGTTTCCCTCAAGAGGGTTTAAACCACGTCAAAACATCGGTGTGTTGATCTATGATCTGTTTGTGTGAAGTGGTTTCTCTTAGTGTTCGGTCCTTTGGTAGTACCCTGTGTACCCGAACATGGTATCAAAGCTTTTATGAAGTGTCGCTTCCAGTTATGATCTAGATCTTGAACTGTTGTTGCCGAAACTCGAAAGGGTTTCTATTTCTGGTATTTCTATACATTTCTGGGATATGGGAGGTGTTCCATTGCGTCTGGAGCATCGTTTCCATTGGGAAATAGTTTTCATTTGATCGAAAACGGTTCCCGGTTGCTCCAGAAACGCGTATTTCATTAGATCTGAAGTTATAATGTTACAGTGACGCATTTTTTATTTCATTTTTTAAAAATAAAAAATCTCATATTTCATCTTTTTTTTACTGTTACATTTTTTTTGGTTCAGATTCTTGCTTTCACGTCTGCGTATGCTCTTTTCTGTGCACCTTGAGCGATCTCGGCAAAGTAGAAACAGAAAGGGAAAGGGTTTTTCTCGGATGCGTATGCTCTTTGCCGTGCACCTAACAAGATCCAACTCCACAAGTGTGGAAAAGTTTTTTTGTTTCCATTTGTGGTTTGTTTTGCAGGAAAAAGGGCAAGAATGCAAACCGAGCAAGAAGAGTAAAAAAAAAAAAAAATCCCCCTTCCTCATTCCCATATTTTACATATCTTTTAATCTAGCTCACTTGGTTCAAAGTTGTTTTATTCCTTAATAGGTCTTGAGTTTAAGTCTTAGGAAGTTACTTTTAAAAGAAAAAGTGCATGCAATTTCTAATTTCAAGTTACTTTATTGTAAAAGTGCATCTCACTTAAATAATAAGAAATAAAAATACAAGTGAGTCACATAAGTTTTTTTTATTGTTGCACTATTTAAAAGTAATATCATTGTAAAAGTGAAATCACTTATTTTACAAAAGTGGTTCACTTAAAGCAACTTTCTTGTAAAGTGATTGTCAAAAGATTCATCTTGGAAAGAGGGGGGTTCTTTTTTTTGCTGGACATTCTCTAGCTGCCACGTCACTATTGGGGACATCTTCAACAATTTCTTTGTTCAAACATAACTTCATCATACAGAGTCAGTTTTCAGTGCCATTTTTTTTTAAACCACCTATTTTTTCGAGCTCTTCACATCCATACTATTGTTTTTTTATTTTACAACCATTAATTTACAAATATGGCCACCCTTTGTGATATTCTACTTAACAGTTCCAACTATTTCTCATGGAAATCTCATATGGAGGACGTTCTACGAAGTAGGGTACTTTTCAGAATTACCTCAGGGAAAGAAAAAAAAACCCATTGATGATGATAAGAAAATAAAATGGGCAAATAGATGTGATGAAGTTCGTGGATTGATTGGGATGTCAATCTCTACTGATTTGCGATTCCACATATCTAGAATTGATGAACCTAATGTTGCTTGGGACAAGTTGGAATCTGTGTTTGGTAAACACAATGAAATTCAAGGTCACCAACTCGAAAATGAGTTGATTTCTTTAAATCCAAGTGACTTTTCATGCATTCAAGATTATTTATCTAAGTACAAAACTCTTAAACTCTTATGTGCAGAATGTAAGATTGAGAGGGAAGACAAACAATGCATTTATCATATTCTTTCCAAACTTGGACCTGCATATTCTGTTTTTGTATCTACATTTTACTCCATGAAAGAATCCTTAAATGCAGCTAGCTATCAAGAGCCTAGTCTTGAATCCTTTTGTGATTCCTTGATTAGAGAACAAGATAAACTCATTCATCTTCGAATAATCAACAATACAAATACATCTGGGAAAGCCTTATTGTCCCAACAGAAAGAAAAGTCCAAACCTCCCAAGAAACAAAATTTTTGCAATAATAAGTCAAACAAGGGTCCCAAACCCTCTCAGTCAGCTTCTTCTTTAAAAAATGACAAAGGATCCAAGCCAAAAGGAAAGAAGACTGAGCGTCATTTCAACTATTGCGGGAAAAATAATCATGATGAATCTAAGTGTTTCAAGAAGATGGCAGCCTTGGAAGCAGTAATGAAGAAGCACCACATCAGCCTAGATTCACCTTCAGAATCTACCTCTCATGGACATGCACTTTGTGCTTCTGGTTATTCTTATAATGCATCTTCTTCTTCTACTTCAAATGAATGGCTCATTGATTCTGGAGCATCTTATTATATGGCTAAGGATCAAGCCATCTTTTCTACTATGCATGAATGTAACACCAAACAAATATTTGTTGGTGATGATAGATCTCTAAGTGTTGTAGGAGCTGGAACAGTTCCAGTAGATAATGGTCATTTTAGTGATGTACTATGAGTTCCAAGAATTTCCTGCAATTTGTTATCAGTCTATCAGATCACTCATTCTGATGAAAGTAAAATTGTGACCTTTACTCCTCACCAAGTTGTAATCAACAATTTTAAAGATCCTCAACAGGTCCTAGCTACCGAAATTGTTGATGATATTACCAGGTTGTACAAGTTTAACAACTTTAGTTCATCACCTTTACCTTCAGTTTTTGTTGCTCATATGATAACTTGAGAAAACTTTGGCATGAGCGATTTGGTCACTTAAATTATCGCTCATTGCAACAACTATGTAAAGAAAATATGGTGACAGGTCTTCCGATGGTATCAGAGCGACAGGTCTCGAGTTCGAAACTCATCGCAAAAATGAACTCCACCCGCCTTGTTATTTCCCTTGCAGCCTTACACAACTGGGAATTCCATCAAATGGATGTCAAGTCTGCCTTCTTACATGGTGGTTTACAGGAGGAAATTTACATGGAACAACCTCCTGGCTATGTTCAAATTAACTCTAGCCTTGTCTGTCACCTTAAGAAATCCTTATATGGCCTTAAGCAAGCTCCTAGAGATTGGTATGCCAAAATGGATAACTTTCTCCTTGACACTGATTTTTCTAGATGCCATTCTGACCCCAATGTCTATACCAAGAAAGTAGGAAACCATCTCATATATGCAGACACCTCATGAAAGTCATTGGAAAGGAGCTAAAAGAATACTTCGATATATTCGAGGTACAGTTCAGTTTGGGATTCATTACAGTACAGGGGGGAAACCTTTGTTGGTTGGTTTCATTGATTCAAATTGGGTCGGCGATCCTGATGATCGAAAGTCTATTGCAGGTTATGTTTTCAGTCTGGGATATGGACCTATTACTTGGGCTTGTAGGAAACAACAAGCTCTTGCTCTTTCTTCAATAGAGGCAGACTATCGAGCAGCAGTTAATGCCATTCAGGAATCTTTATGGATTCGACAAATCCTTTCAGAGTTTGGATTCGAGCAGCAACAGCCTACTCCACTTTGGTGCGACAATCAAAGTGTCGTCAAGCTTGCCAAAGATCCAGTTCTACATCAACGCAGCAAACACATTGAGCTACATATGCAATTCATCAGAAATCTTGTTCATGATCGTGTTCTTGAAGTGCTCTTTTTCCCTACAGATGATCAAGTTGCAGACATCTTCACCAAGTCTCTTACAGAAGTGAAGTTTTCTAAACTTTGATCTATGTTAGGAGTTTAGGAACTTGTCATTAAGGGGGGATAGGCTCTAATGCCTCCTTCCTTCTCCTAATAGTGTCACTTTTGTAAATCCTTCAATCCTATCCCAAGTTGTTCTTAAGGGGGGATGTTAGGATATTTAGACACTTAGGAGTTAGTTAAGATCAACTTGTGTAATAGATCCGTTAGGGATAGTGTGTTTCTTTAGTATGCATTAGTATGCATTTGTAAATACTTAATTCGATGGTCACGATATGTTCCCGACATAGAGTGATCCAACGACTCAACTTCTCTTAGATCAAACCTAACCTTGATCCGTGGCTTAACACCCGATTGGTCCATGATCTCTATTTAAAGAGCATGGAGGGTCATTGTTTAGTTGATCGATTATGAGAAGCTCATTTGTAACTTTCTTTCTTTACATAATAAATTGTCCCGTAGAAGCTATTTGGCCTGGGTCGTGAAGTGTTTCCCTCAAGAAGGTTTAAACCACGTCAAAACATCGGTGTGTTGATCTGTGATCTATTTGTGTGAAGTGGTTGCTCTTGGTGTTCGGTCCTTTGGTAGTACCCTATTTACCCGAACAGTATTATTATAATGGTTAAGAACATATCTTTAGCTCATGAGCTAAATATATGTTCTTAACCATTATAATTGTAGACATGAATGTATTTGATTGTAATTGTCATATTGCAATGCTATTGAAAATCATGATTGTAGACAATTGTAAGTATTCAATTGTTATCGTTATCATCCAATTGTATTTCGATTGTCTTTCATATGAGGATATCTTATTAATTCTATTACTTGTATGTTGATTGTATGGTTAGATATTAAGTAATTACAACATTAATAACACATCTACAGGATGCCATATACAACCACATAAACCATAACAAAATCATAGACATAGGCTTCCATATACATCCACATAAGCCATAAAAAAATCATAGATACGGGCTGCCACCTATAGCCATTATACACTAGTAAAAAATCCGATTTCATGGCTACCACCTACATCCATATAAGAACATGGATCCACAAGAAGAGGTACTCTTAATATCAACTCTAAGTAATCAACCAGAGAAGCCACAACTCATCCCCTCACAATTTACTTTCCCTCCATATACCCTACCCGGTGAGATGAGACTCCCTTCACTACACAAGTCCCTTAGGACATCAAAACCTCATCCAAGGATTTACAAGACAAGTAATGGACTATGAGGAGAAAAGGAAAAAAACTAGAAAAACTATTTTCAACTTCACTCTCACCACATAACCTCTTCACACACAATTTATAATGATCCATCCAACCATATAGCACCACAAAGGAGATATCACATGTATAAATATAGCTCAAGGAGGGAAATTCAAACCCAAGGATACCAACTCGAATTTGTTGAGATGTGGTTAGGATTTATCATAGATACTAACTTGAATTCGTGGAGTGGTGGATTAGTTTAGGAGATTCCCTTCCCCGTATTGGAACCATGAGGAGGAGTTACCAAAAATCAAGGAGTGGAGGATAAGAAGAGCACAAGGAGGGCGCACTAGTCATGTGAGGAGAGAGAGTGTCTAGATCCAATAGGATCATAAATAACCTATAAGCACAAACATAGGGAGTGTATTCATGAATAGAGAAGTGGGGGGTACTTGTGGAAGCTAAAATATAGCTTATAGTCCGTAGAAAGTAGGAAGATGGATCTCTAGTGCAAGTTGTTAAAGAAATGAAACTGCGGAATATATTCTAAATGTACTTGTCTATTTTATTATTGTATTCCTCCTTCGAGAGATGTCATTGATGTAATTGGTAATGTAAGAGTCATTAAAAGAGTCAATGTAAACCCTAGGACTTGTGTCGGCCTAGAAGAACCCATAAAAGAATATTATATTATGTAATTGACAAGTCGACCCAGTCAGTTAGGTCAAGTAGGCCCTGTTGATAAAAAATTCACCTCAAATCAAGAATATAAATAGGAGGTTGAGTTTCTCATTTTTATCACTCATCTCACTCACTCAAGTTCGCATAGGAGAGAGAGAAGTTTGCACAAGTGAAGGAGAGAAGCTATTTTGTCTTGGGGTTTTATCTTGTACTTGGTGAATTCTATATTGAGGAAGTTTTGCTGGGGTTTTCTCCCTTGTGGTTTCCCCAAGAGAAATTTTGTGTTCATTGTGTTTGATGTGCTTGTCTTTATTTCAGTGATTAGATTGTTTAATGTTATTATGCTAAACAAGTTAAAAAATAACATGGTTTCAGAGCAGGCCTGAAAGAAAACATTGTACAGCCTCTGCAACTGTAGAAACTAGGGATTCTTACTTCTATAGTGTTGGAATATTGGTCAATACTGAGAGGGGGGTGAATCAATATTGTTATTTTTTTAACAATTTAAACCACTTTTTGATATTAATTAAAACATGGAATCAACAAGATAAACAGAACACAAATTTAATTGTGGAAGCCCAATTGGGAAAACCAAAAAATATTTCTATACTGCAAAATTATATTTACAGTAGTTTGCAAGCACCAACTTGTTGGATGGACCAACACCCAAAATCTCTGCTACAACTGAAGGATGCACCAACACCCTGTTTTGTCAGCTACAACTAGCATGATCCACCAACACCCTATTTACCAGCCACTACTGGAAAGAGGCTACACCCCCTAGTTTATCAGCTACTACTGAAAGGATTCTTCGACACCCTATTTACCATATACGACTGGAAGGAGTATACAACCCCCTTGCATGCCTGTATCCTGGCCTAGCACCACCCTACCTCCCTGATTTGATTTTATAACTTCAATGGGATATACATCAGTTTATACTTTCTTTGTCCTCAGTTTTTTATCTTCAATCCAAGATTCAGACACTGCCCATGTTCCTTTTATTCTTTCTCTGATATCTGTAATGCTTCAACACCTAGTAGACACTCTCATCTTCTTCAATCTTCCCCTAGCACCACCCTGCCATCCTTTTTCTATCTTCTTCAGTTTTCTAGAACTTCTTTTCTTTAATTCTATTTCTTCAATTCATTAATCTCTAATTGATATTCCTTCTTCTTTTATCTATTTTGTGAAGACATCTTTCTTCTATTGCACATGCTTTTTTATATACTATCTTCCTCATCTTTTAACCATTGCATCTCTTCAATCCGGGATCGTGTCTTTTCATACTCGTGCCTCTTCAAGGATTAATTTTTTGTTTATTAATTAGACAATAAACCTCGATTTTTAATTAAAGATCAGCTCTGTTTTTATTAAATAAACTCTGCCTCATTATTTTTTATACTTGTAGCTTATCATTCTGCATTTTCAACATCACACTCTTTCCATAATTGCTTCCTTCCAATCTGGAAATTGTCTTTTATCAAACGCACCACTTCATAAAAAAATGCTTCTCTGGTTTTAATTAATTTGCTTTGATAAATACCTGGTAGTTAATTTCCTCTACAACATATTAATTATTTTTATTGAATTGACTTAGCTGGGCAATTTAAATAAAACTTGTTTAACATATTTTTTTTGGCTTATTGCTAGCATATTCACATACTGTGTAAAAATGTTTTTCCCTCAAATTGGAAAATCAATTTTTCACATGTGTGATCACCAAATGGAGAACTAAGACCAATAATGAATACACAAATCATCAGAGAACATATCCATGCCATTGGATGATTTTACTGGATAAAAGACAGCCTCTAGCGTGCATTTCCAAATGGCCTTTCAGATTTCCTGTGTTTAACACAAACAGATTTTATTTATATTTAACAGGAAAAAATATTTTTTCTCAATTTGGTAGGTTTTTATTTCGCATGTGTTACCTCCAGAGAAAAATATGAGACCATGAATAGATGGCCAAATCGTCAAGTAATAGACCCATGCCATCTGATAAAATTACTAGCTCAAGGACAATTTATGGCCAACATTTTCAAATGCCTCTCAACCTTTATTTAGACAACAAACCAAACGTTTTCTTATTTTGGCAGGATTGTCTTTCACACGTGTGAACTACAGAGGAAAATATGATCTTTTGAATCGATAGCCAGTTCATCTAGGAACAATCCTATACCACCTGATTAATTTGATCAACACAAGGACACCTCCTTGCGGGCATTTCCAAATTGCCTCCTCGCCATGTGAGTTAAACACTTAGCCAAATTTTTGTTCTTAATATGCAAAACAAAAGAACATTTTTCTCACTTTTGCAGGCTTGTCTTTCACACGTGTGAACTCCAGAGGAAAATATGATCCTCTGGATAGATATCCAATTCATCAAGGAACAATCCTACGCCACCTTATTAATTTTATCAGCACAAGGAAACCTCCTTGTGGGCATTTCCAAATGCCTCTTCAACCTTCTTTTAAATAGTAAAAACAAACGTTTTCTCATTTTGGCAGGCTTGGTTTTCGTACGTGTGAACTCCATAGGAATATATGAGCTCATGGTTAGATAACCAATTCACCATAGAAAAAGTCTATGCCATCTAATTAATTTTATCATCACATGAAAACCTCCTTGCAAGCATTTGAAAGTGATCTTCCAAACTGTTGATTTGACACTTAGGAAAAATGATCAAACCCTAGGTTAGTATGATGAGATCTTCATTTTCACAAATTTTGAAGTGTGAGACACCCAATGGATAGAGGCCAACAACGTAAATTCATATAAACCAATTTATCCTCTTGAAACCTCTTTCTCTCTCCTCGATGGTCATTTTACTCGAGTAGTGCAAATCAAGCTCGGAAGCACTTTTTTCAGATCAATATCTATTTCCTCAGAGACTCTTTGGACAAACCAATGATATGGTTGGATGCACCATACAACATTCTAGAGATCGATACTCTTAAACTATTTTAATACATCAACCACAAGATATGCCGGGAATTTTACTGAGGTCACTTAGGAAGTTTTAGTGATTTTACACTTAGACAATTTTTGCACTTTCCTAGACTTGGTCCAATCTGCGTGAAACACTGTTTTGGTAGATCCATAGCTTCTTCCTCAGGAACTTTCAAGTTAATATGAGAACATGGTCAGGTATAAAAAACAACAACCTACAATATGACCATATCGTGCGGGCATTTTCTTCAACCCACAAACTATGGCGGGAATTTTCCTTAGGCCACTTAGGAAGCTTTGCTACTTTGGTGTAAAAGCAACCTAAAACCTTGTTTTGGAAGTTTGTTAACATTGTCATCAAACACCTTCTGTGAAAAATAATACCATGGAAAGATAGCCTCTTTGACAAGCTAGATCATGATAGTTCCAGATAATTTTTATCATTCTCCCATGAGATACGATGGGAATTTTCCCAAGGCCACCTGAGCCAATTTTCAAACACTTAATCATTTTCAAGAATTTCTCCAAAGTTTATCCTGAAACCCTATTTTGGTAGACTTATAACTTTCTCCTCAGAAATTATTAAGGAAAACTGAGACCATGAATAGATATCCACTTCAACAAGCTATAACATGATATGATGGTGCATGCATTTTTCTCAAACCATGAATTATGGCGGGCATTATCTTAAATCATTTTTGACTACTTTTTCCATACTTAGTCAATTTCCAAAGTTTCACAAACTTGCCATACTTTTCCAGAATGATGTCAGATTGCAACACTGACTTAATGATAGCACCAGAACACCATTATGTGTCTTTCCATCTTCATCACACATGCCACATCATCATACATGCCATCTCATCATACATTCCATGTCATCACTTCCTTTGTCATTCCTTTGTATTTTACTAAGTTCACCCTGCCATCATGTCCTTGGTTATTCCTTTCTCATTACTGAGCTCCTTTGACATCAATTACAATCATATTCAACATTCTCCCCCTTTGGAATTGATGGAAACATCTAAACATTCTCCCCCTTTGAAAACAATGACAAAGTATAACCTGTTATGCCCTTTGTTGTAACCAACTTGATAGATAATTTCCTATCCTTTTTCCTTTTGACAACTGCCCTTCTTTTGCTTCTCTTCCTCCTTTTATCTTGGACTTGGTACTACTCACTGTGTTTTAAGATAATATAGTTATTATCTTGTAGCAGGATTTTGAATGAGAACCTGGATGATGGGTTCATAAACTCCCCCTTTCAATGTTCCTCCCCTTTGTAAACATTTTTCTTCATTTTGTGATAGGATTTATACTCTACTCTTTGTCAACCATACACCAGTCTTATCATTTAACCATGAACATCTCTTATCTTCTCTAACTCTTCTTATGATTTTGTTACACTTCAACCATGTGCTTGCCACATAGATGTTTTCTGGACCAAATGTGTTTCTTCAATTTTGTCACCTCTACTTTACTTCTTATCTTTGATGAAGATATCTGTTTATTCTTAGCAAGTAATTTTAATTACTTTCAACTCCCAATTGTAATATTCTTATATTTACTCCCCCTGTGTATATGATCCCCTCTAATGTTAATTTCAGAGTTTCTCTTTTAGTTCACGAGAGACTTTAGAAGAGAATTTCAGAATCCTTCTCTCCATCGATGTATTATTCATCTTCATCTTGATTTCCATCATAATGGATCTCATTCTCATCTACATCACTATTATGCTGAACATAATCTTTGGAAACTTCATTGATGCTTGGAATCTGTGTTTCCCCTGACTCTTTGTAGTATTCCTTTCTTCTCCACATCTTTCCATGAGGTACCTTGCTTACTGACCTTATTTGTTTCTTGGATTTTGTACTTTGATCTTTTCCCTTGGTTCTTTAATTAATAGCCTTGTGACCAAACTTGTGACAGTAGTGAAAATATCCATAGAACCTTCCTTTATATTTAAGGAATCTTTGATCTTCTTGCTTCACAACTTCCATCTTCTTCCATCCCTTCCTTTTTTCTTGAACTTGTATTGAAGAATTCTTCCTCAGCTTACATTTTCTAGCCATATGTTCAAATTTATGACATGTGTAGCAATGACCAAATAAGA
The DNA here is from genome assembly GCA_027924585.1 of Larix kaempferi. Lineage (NCBI taxonomy): Eukaryota > Viridiplantae > Streptophyta > Pinopsida > Pinales > Pinaceae > Larix > Larix kaempferi. The sequence goes on along the minus strand of BSBM01000338.1, from coordinate 19,359,580 downwards.
TCTGTTGGACCCTGCTTGTCATTGGTCTTTTAGGTATCATAACAGTTTTGTCTTTATTATGAGAGGAGGGAGTAGACTTTTGACTATCATTCTTAATCAGGCTTTTGACTGCAGTAGCATAGCTTCTTTCATTTCTATCTTGGAGTGTAGGAGACAAACATTATGGATTCTTTTCTTTGTCATAACCTAATCTAGTTTGATCACTTGATGGTCTTTGGCTACTTAAGATTTCATCTAAAACCTTTGAGTTGTTCTCAAACTTTGATTTAATAGATTCTTCATCAAGCTTCTTCCTAAGCAAAGTAACTTCTTCTTCAAGTCTTTTAGATTCTTGTATTTTCTCCTTGAGCTTCTCATTAATGGTATGCTGGTCTTTTAGCTTCTTTACTTCTTCCTTGAAGTTAGAAACTTCTTGTTTTAAGCTGTCATCCTTTTTCATGTGGTATTCTAGCTTCTTTACTTCTTTCTTAAATTTAGAAACTTCATGTCTTAAGCTCTTGACCTCTTTCATGCTAGCCACTATTTGTTGTTTTGACTTGTGCAACTCGTTTTGTAGGTTCTGGACTTCCTATTCTTTTGACTTCAATTCTTTTTGGTATTCTGACAATTGTCCTTTCAAAGATTTGTTCCTTCTTCTACACTTTTCAATTTCCTCAAGAGCACACATGAGTTCAACCTCCAGGTCTACCTCTTCTTCCACATATGAATCATCTTCTACTTCTTCTTCAAATATTTTATTTTTATTCCCATGAATAAGGTTTATGCTTCTTCATCTTCACTAGAATCCTCGAGAATATCAAAGCTTACTCCTATTCTTTGTTCAACTGAGTAAATTTTCTCCAATTTGACCCATAGTTCCTTAGCTGAGATGCATTTTCCTACCTTCTCTTTGATGGGTTGAGATTATCCATCAAGTATGGCCTCCATTTCCCTTGAGTTATTTTTCTTGGAATCTTTTTGAGATGTAGTCCTTATTCTTTTTGGTTGGATATAATCACAGATTACTGAACTCCAACACCATATCCTAATGATTGTAAGTATGCACTCATTCTCTCTCAAATATGCATAGTAATCTTTATTAAGTACTAGAGCTCTGTGGGATGCAATCTCTTCTTGTTGATCCATAAAGGTTTTTAATAGGATCTTCCTTCCAGTGGTTTAGATTGTAGTGAAGGATCCTAGTCTGATACCAATTGTTGGAATATTGGTCACTACTGAGAGGGGGGTGAATCAGTATTGTTATCTTTTTAACAATTTAAACCACTTTTTGATATTAATTAAAACATGGAATCAACAAGATACACAAAACACAAATTTTATCATGGAAGCCCGATTGGGAAAACCACAAACTCTTTCTACACTGCAAAATTATATTTACAATAGTTTGCAAGCACCAACTTGTTGGATGCACCAACACCCAAATTCTCAACTACAACTGAAGGATGCACCAAAACCTTTTTTTTTCAGCTACAACTGACATGATGCGCCAACACCCTATTTACCAGCCACTACTGGAAAGAGGCTACGATCCCCTAGTTTATAAGCTACTACTGAAAGGATGCTTCGACACCCTATTTTCCAGCTACTACTGGAAGAAGGCTACAACCCCCTTGCAGGCCTGTAGCTTGCCCTAGCACCACCCTACCTCCCTGATTTGATTTTATAACTTCAATGGGATATACATCAGTTTATACTTTCTTTGTCCTCTGTTTCTGATCTTCAATCCAAGCTCCAGAGACTGCCCCCATTACTTTTACTCTTTCTATGATATATGTAATGCTTCAGCACCTAGCAGACAGTCTCATCTTCTTCAATATGCCTCTTGCACCACCTTGCCATCCTTTTTCTGTCTTCTTCAGTTTTCCAGAACTTCTTTTCTTTAATTCTGTTTCTTCAATTCATTGATCTCCAACTAATCTTCCTTCTTCTTTTATTTGGGATGTGAATACATCTTTCTTCTATATCACATGGTTATTTATATATTATATTACTCATCTTTTAACCATCGCATCTCTTCAATCTAGGCTAGTGTCTTTTCATACTCGTGCCTCTTCAAGGATTAATTTTCAGTTTATTAATTAGACAATAAACCATGATTTTTAATTAAAGATCAGCTCTGTTTTTATTAAATAAACTTTGCCTCATTATTTTTTATTCTTGTAGCTTATCGTTCTGCATTTCCAGCATCACACTCTTTCCATAATTGCTTCCTTCAAATCTGGAAATTGTCTTTTTATCAAACGCACCACTTCATAAAAAATGCTTCTTTGGTTTCAATTAATTTGCTTTGATAAATACCTGGTAATTAATTCCCTCTACAACATCTTAATTATTTTTATTAAATTGACTTAGTTGGGCAATTTAAATAAAAACTTGTTTAACATGTATTTTCAGGCTTATTGCTGGCATATTCACATACTATGTAAAAATGGTTTTTCCTCAAATTGGCAAATCAATTTTTCACACATGTGATCACCAAATGGAGAACTAAGACCAAGAATGAATAGACAAATAACCAGAGAACATATCCATGCCGTTGGATGATTTTACTGGAGCAAAGACAGCCTCTGGCATGCATTTCCAAATGGCCTTTGAATTTCCTGTGTTTAACACAAATATTATTTATTTTTAATAGGAAAACATAATTTTTCTCAAGTTGGCAGGTTTGTATTTCTCATGTGTAACCTCCAGAGAAAAATCTGAGACCATGACTAGATGGAAAAATCATTAAGGAACAGACCCATTCCATCTGATAAAATTACCAGCTCAAGGACAATTTATGGCAGGCATTTCCAAATGCCTCTTAACCTTTACCTAGACATCGAACCAAATGTTTTCTTATTTTGGCAGGCTTGTCTTTCACACGTGTGAACTACAGAGGCAAATATGATCCTATGGATAAATATTCAGTTCATCAAGGAACAAGCCTATGCCACCTAATTAATTTTATCAGCACAAGGACACCTCCTTGCGGGAATTTCCAAATGGCCACTTAGCCATGTGAGTTCCATACAACCAAATTTTTGTTCTTAATATGCAAAACAAAACAACCTTTTTCTCATTTTGGTAAGCTTGTCTTTCACACGTGTGAACTCCATAGGAAAATATGATCCTATGGATAGATAACCAGTTCATCAATGAACAATCCTATGCCACCTTATTAATTTTATCAGCACAAGGACACTTCCTTGAGGGCATTTCCAAATGCCTCTTCAACCTTCTTTTGAACAGTAAAAACAAGCTTTTTATGATTTTGGCAGACTTGGTTTTCGCACGTGTAAACTCCAGAGGAAGATCTGAGCTCATATTTAGATAACCAGTTCAATAGAGAACAAGCCTATGTCATCTTATTAATTTTGTCATCACATGAAAACCTTCTTGTGGGCATTTGAAAGTAGTCTTCCAAACTCTTGATTTGACACTTAAGCAAAATTATCAAACCCTAGGTTAGTATGATGAGATTTTTCTTTTCATCAATTTTTAAGTGTGAGACACCCAATGGATAGAGGCCAACAAGGTGACTTCATCTAAACCAATTTCACCTCTTGAAGCCTCTTTCTTGCTCCTCGACGAGCATTTTACTGGAGTAGTGCAAATCAAGCTGGGAGACACTTTTGGCAAATCAATATCTTCTTCCTCGGAGACTCTTTGGACAAGCCAATGATATGGTTGGATGCGCCATACAACATTTTAGAGATCCATACTCTCAAAATATTTTAATACCTCAACCACAAGAAATGGTGGGAATTTTATTGAGGTCACTTAGGCAGTTTTAGGGATTTTACACTTAGACAATTTTTGCACTTTCCTAGACTTGGTCCAATTTGCCTGAAACATTGCTTTGGCAGATCCATAACTTCTTCCTCGGGCACTTTAAAGTCAATATGAGAACATGGTCAGGTAGAAAAAAAAAACAATCTACAAGATGACCATATGGTGTGGGCATTTTCTTCAACCCACAAACTATGGCAGGCATTTCCCTGACGCCACTTAGGAAGCTTTTCTACTTTGGTGTAAAAGCAACCTGAAACCCTGTTTTGGCAGGTTTATAACTTTGTCATCAAACACCTTCTGTGAAAAATAAGACCATGGAAAGATAGCCTCTTTGACAAGCTATATCATGATAGTTCTAGATAATTCTTATCATTCTCCCATGAGGTACGGCGGGCATTTTCCCAAGGTCGCCTGAGCCAGTTTTCCAACACTTAGTCATTTTCAAGAATTTCTCCAAAGTTTATCCTGAAACCCTATTTTGGCACACATATAACTTTCTCCTCATAAATTATTAAGGCAAATTGAGACCATGAATAGATATCCACTTCAACAAGATATAGCCTGATATGATGGTGTGTGCATTTTTCTCAAACCATGAATTATGGTAGGCATTCTCTTAGAGCAGTTTTGACTACTTTTTCCATACTTAGTCAATTTCCAAAGTTTCACAAACTGGCCATACTTTTCTAGAATGATGTCAGATTGCAACACTGACTTAATGATAGCACTAGAACACCATTATGTGTCTTTCCAGATTCATCACACATGCCACATCATCATACATGCCATGTCATCACTTCCTTTTTCATTCCTTTGTCTTTCACTAAGTTCACCCTACCATCGTGTTCTTGGTTATTCTTTTGTCATTACTGAGCTCCCTTGACATCAATGAAAATCATATTCAACAGGTATCTCTCTCCATATATCAATTGAAAAAGAGGGTGCATCTTACTCGCATCACTAGGGCACATATTTCTATCGAAGCATAATTCAATTCTGAGAATTTTCATTTTTGGGTCCACAACTACAACCCAGTGAACTAGGGCACTAAGTTTTTGGAAGATTTGATCACATATTTGGGAGAAAGAATACTTTGTTCAATTCACCTTGAGGAGGCGCATCTTTTCATCCAGTCATTTCTCCAATATCCTAAAGTTGAAAAATTAGGGTTTCTCTGTCAAACCCTAAGTAAAGGTAGAAGCATTTTTCAAAAGGATAACTTTACTGGTAAGCACTACATCCAATCTATTTCCATTTGAGGTTCTCATATTATGAAAATGAAAAACAATACCAAGATTGATGAGAATATCTAAGGATTTGTGAACTTCATGGCATGGAAATATAGAGTCATGCTCATTCTTGAAGAAGGTGACCTAGAAGGTTTTGTAAAAGAGGGAGTTGCAGAACCAAAAGGAGATGAGGCCAAAGAAATACACAAGAAGAATATGATCAAGGCTAAGAGTATCATATCTTTCTCTATCAAATATCACTTGATTTCTCAAGTGTTTTCAAAGAAGACTCCAAAAGAAATGTTTGATGCTTTGACCAACCTGTTTGATGGAAATAACATTAATAGGAAGACGATTTTGAGAAATAAACTCAAGGGTGTGAATATCCAAAAGTATGAGACTATGCACTCATACTTCTCCAGAGTATCTCAGATCAAAGAACAATTAGAAGCTATTGGAGACATGGTAGAGTAAGTTGAAGTTTCGATGACCACTCTGAATGGTCTTCCTAGAGATTTTGAACCTTTTGTTCGTGGCATATGCGCTAGGAAAATATTAATCATGTTCAGACAACTATGGGAAGAGTGTGTGCAAGAAGAAGAAAGAATAGTTGTACAAGAAGAGAAACTAAATGATAATGAAGATCAATCTTTGGAAACTCATGCCAAAGGAGGAAGGAAAAGAAATAATGGTGTACATACTTATGACCACTCTCCCAGAAGACCTCAAATATATCAAAGGAACAAGAGGATCGAGAAATAATTCTCCTCCTTTGAATGTTTCTCTTGTCACAAGATGGGACACATTGCAAGAAATTGTCCATTCAAATCTAGACAATCAAGAAGCATAAGAAAAGGTTTCATGCTCATGCAGCCAAAGAAAATGAATATGATGAAGCAATCAAAACCAAAGAAGATGAAGACTCCAGTGAAGACTATGTTCTAATCTCTTCCCTCACTGGTTCAGTATATCATGGAAGTGACACTTGGCTAGTGGATAGTGGAACCTCCAAGCATATGACAGGATACAAAGACTCCTTTTCACATCTCATGAAGAAATATTCTCCACACAATGTAAAGCTTGGAGATGACTACCAATATCCTATCAAAGGAATGGGAGAGGCTACTTACAAATTGGACTCTGGAAAGTCCATGAACATGAAGGAAGTACTATATGTTTCAGGTTTGAAAAATAACCTTCTTTCTATCTAATCTTTAGATAAGAAAGGTCTTAGAATTGCATTTGTAGATGGTGAAGTTCTTATGTGGCAAAAGGGAAATACAATCAATGATGAAATCGTTATTGGGGTTGAAGAAGGAGAATTCTATAAAGTCAAGGGTCATGTAGATTCGACACTAATGGCTAGTACCATGCGCCCTAGTGAATTATGGAATAGAAGACTAGCTAATGTACACTACAAATATTAACCAATAGTGAGTAAGGTGGTGAATGGATTACAAGAAATCCAGGTTGATCATGAAGGGGTATGAAAAGGATGTTCACAAGGAAAAAGTACGAAGAATCCATTTCCAAGCAGTGATAGAAAAACAAAAGGAATAGTGGAAATTGTTCACTCTGACATTTGTAGGACCTATGTCTACCACTTCATTAAGTGGGTATGTTTACTATGCTTTATTTATTGATGACTATTCCCACAAAACATGGATTTATTTTCTAAATAATAAAAGTGAAGTTTTTGAAAAGTTTAAAGAGTTTAAGGCTCTTGTAGAAAACTGTTGGAATGTTTAAAAAACCCACCCATACCATTCTCGACTTATGATAATTTCCTGAGTTTTGACTAGGTAAAATAGGCCAGTTTTGTCTTTTAGTGGACCACATGCCATCCTCACTCATGTTAGGAACCCATGTCAACCCTTCTCTTTACTTTGTTAGTATATTGTTGTTGGATGCATATGCTTTGTAAGTGATCCCGTAATATTTGTTGATCCATAGTGTGTATTAGCCCATGGTATTGACCCATAGTATTGGACGCATATGATTTGTAAGTCGTCCTGTAGTATTATATGTCCCATGGTATTGACCCATAGTATTGGGCATAGAATTAGTATATAAGTGTGTGTTGAGGCCAATGAAGGTACCGTGAAGTTATTTGTATTGAGATTTCTCAAAGGAGGTTTCCCCCTCGAAGTGGCCTGTGATCATTACTTCTATCTTGTGTATTTTTATTAATTAATTGTTGCAGGTTTCTCACATCTGGTATTAGAGCACTTTCTTGGGCTCGTTGGGTGAAATTTCTGCAAAAAAAAAAATTCGCATCTGTTGTAGGTTCAGATCTGGGAATGATCCCTATCAACTTAACTGTGGGAAGTTCTTGGTAATAAGCCATAAAACTCATTGTGAGGAGTACCACAGGAACCCCGAAGTAGCTGGCCCATTGAGAGGACCTTTCACCAAAAAGGGCAACGATCCTTACCTGATTGACTAGTTCCCACTTGTGAGGTAAACCAAGAGTTGTCGTTTGTGGAAAAGCGGTTATCAGTTTTACCTGAGCTGTGTAGTGAGGGGTACTTCCCCAATACGTAAGCTGTAAGACAGCATTGGTGACCGAGTGAATCCCATGAACCATTAGGAATCCGAGCAATCATGGGGTCCATATCTATTTTCAGCTGATACATTACATATTTACTCTATCCAGAATTGTTGCCGATCACTTCCGCGCCATAGCAGATCCATCTATTTCTGATCACTTCCACGTCTTTGTAGATCTGTTTGTTTTCGATCACTTACCTGACACCCCTGTAATCCCATTCTGCATATTTCATTCTCCACTTTCCAAAGCCCGAAATCTCACATTTGTCTATTTTTATGGTTTTCCATAACATCTTCGAGTTTCACCCAATCACCTTCAAATTTTACCATAAAGTTCCTTTCCTAATTCTGCTTCTTTGTCCCTCTCTGCCAAATTTTCTCATTCTTTCACCCTGCTTCTGAAATCCTCCTTTTCTGCTTCCCTGTCCATTCAACAGTGTCCAAAACCTAGTCAAATCCAAATTACCCTTCATATTTTTTCCCAAATCCATATTTTCCTTTTCTGAAACAGTTTCTGTTTTTGTTTTTCTACCCACAAAAAAAAAAAAAAACTCCTGGTTATGGTTGTCACCCGCGCTGGAGAAAAACCCATGGAGGAAGCACTTGCAGCCATCCAAGCCAAACTCCAGGATCAGGATGAAAATTTTCTCGACCTCCATCTTCAACATTCAACCATAAACAACAAACGACAGTCTGAGTCTTCATCAGACAATGGGTTCTCTTCTTCCATCCATTTCCGTGTTCCGAAGCTTGATTTTCCTCGCTTTAATGGTAGTGATCCAATTGGATGGATCTATCGTGCAGAAAAATATTTCAGTATGCATAATATTTTTGATGTCAACAAAGATCCAGTTGCATCCTTTCATTTCGAACAAGAAGCTCTTCAATAGTATCGTTGGTACATCAAAGCTCGTGACAATCCAAAATGGACAGATTTTTTCCAACTTATTTTGCAACGATTTAGTCCTAGTTCTTTTGATGACTTCACAAGAGCACTCATTAAACTTTTCCAATGTGGCATTGTGAGAGTATTAGACAAAATTTGAGAAACTAGCCAATCACACTGAAGGATTGTCTGATGAATTCTACAGGAGTTGTTTTATCAGTGGTCTTAAGGATGAAATCCGCTCAGAGGTCAAAATGTTTTGTCCCAACACAATGATGGAAGCCCTTGGGTTGGCTAAGTTGGAAGAAGACAAGATTGCAGCCCAAAAGCGCTCCAAAACCACTTTTGTTCCCTTCAGTAATATGGGTTCTCAACAACCTCCCATCCTGCCAACTCCTTGACCAACTCCTATCAAGCATTTATCTAAAACAGAGATGTGGGCACATAGAGAAAAAGGACTTTGTTATAAATGTGATGAGAAATTCACTCGGGGGCATAGATGTGTTGAGCAAAAGCTCTATCTCTTAGATGTGGATTCTCCGCCTGCCTCTAAAATTGGTGAAGAAGCTGCAGATATAATAGATGATCAGGTCGACATTCAGGAGTCAACTATTGACCCTCCGTCTCAGGATGACCATCAAGAGATATCTCTCCATGCTTTAGCTGGAATCACCACCCCCCAAACAATGCGAGTCAGGGTCTACTTCAAGAAGATACCTCTTACAATACTCATTGATTCTGGTAGCACTCATAATTCCATTGACCATCAGATCACCAAACAGGCTAATTATTTTTTCCATCCTTGCTCCAACTTTGAAGTCATGATTGCCAATGGGGGCACCTTACCTTGCAAGGGGAAGTGTCACAATGTGTGTATCTCTCTGGAATATTATAACTTGCGCTCTGAAATGTTTTCCTTGTCCTTAGGTGGATGTGATGTGGTTTTGGGCATTCAATGGTTACGCACTCTTGGCCCCATCTTATGGGATTTTGTTGAACTTTGGATGTAGTTTTCAGTCAATGGGAAACAACACAAATCTACGGTCTTACAACTAGGGTCTCTCCGCATCATCAGTTCACATCGCCTGGAAAATATCCTTAAGAAGAATTCACATGGTGTCATTTCTCAGCTCCATTCCATTCAGATGCACACATCAACGGTCTCCACTACTTCCTTGGATAGATATGCATGTGTCTTTGTTGCACCAGTGGGATTCCCGCCTTCAAGAGACCTTTCCGGTAAGAATTTAGCCGCATCTACATCTCAAAAGGAACTGATGACTATTTTGCATGTAGTACAAAAGTGGTATCCATACCTATTAGGGAATTATTTCTGCATCAAGACCAATCTCCAGAGTTTGAAAAATTTCCTGGAACAATGGGTCTCCTCCCTAGCACACTTGAAATGGGTTATCCAACTCATGGGTTATTCCTATGCGATGACTTACAAGAAGGACAAGGACAATATGGTGGCAGATGCTCCTTCTAGCACATTTGATGACCTTGTTTCTCTTACATCTATTTCTTTGCTTGTCCCAAATTGGTTGCAAACTATTCAACAAAGTTATCTCTTCTCTGAACTCCATGCTTCTCCATCAGCAGGGCACTCTGGGTTCCTCAAAACGTATGACCGGGAACAATGTAACTTCTTTTGGAAGGGATAAAAAATGACAATTCAATAGATGGTGGCTGACTGTGATACTTTCCAGGTCAACAAGGGTGAAACGACACTCCTTTTGGGACTACTCAAACCCTTTCCCATCCCTATATAGATTTGGACAACTATTTCTATGGATTTTCTAGAAGCGCTTTGGTGGTACAATACCACATCTAAAAGGACACCATATGAAGCAGTCTATGGACAGGAACCTCCAATTCTTCTTCCATACACCCTCAGCAGCTCCCTAGTTCAGGCAATTGACTCGGTTCTTCAAAACCGCGATCAGATTCTTCTCATTCTGCATGACAATCTTCACATGGCAATAATTCGACTGAAACAACAAACTGATCAGCACCATTCTGAGTGCACTTTTCATGCAACTGATATGGTTCTTTTGCATCTACAACCTTCCAAGAAATCCTCCCTGGAACTCAAACGGTGTCAGTGGCCCGGAACGCAACCCGAGGATGCTACAGGGGAACCACTCCTTCAGAGTTTGCATCAATTTCCACATCTAAAGCTTTGAGGACAAATATTTTTCTAAGGGAGAGGGGATGTTAGGAACCCTTGTCATCCCTTCTCCTTACTTTGTTAGTATATTGTTGTTGGATGCATATGCTTTGTAAGTCATCCCGTAGTATTTGTTGATCCATAGTTTGTATTAGCCCATGGTATTGACCCATAGTATTGCACGCATATGCTTTGTAAGTCGTCCCATAGTATTATATGTCCCATGATATTGACCCATAGTATTGGGAATAGAATTAGTATATAAGTGTGTGTTAAGGCCAATGAAGGTACTGTGAAGTTATTTGTATTGAGCTTGCTCAAATGAGGTTTCCCCCTTGAAGTGGCATGTGATCAATAAAGTGATTATGAGTTCTATTATTACTGCTATCTCGTGTATTTTCATTAATTAATTGTTGCAGGTTCCTCACAACTCACCAAAACGAATTTGGATGGATTCTGGATAAGATTTCCTTGGATTATGTATGATTTTATTCTATTCTTTAATTAGAAAGACAACTTCTTGATTTAGACAGCTTTATCCTATTTTTTCTACCTTCTAGTGGATAAGGAAAAGCTAGTTGACTTGGAAACTCTTACCACTTGGGAAATTCAACCTCCACACCTTTTCTTCTCTCCTAAATCCATCATTACATTCCATTTACTTCACTCATGAGCTGCCATACCATACTTAGCCAGTTCGTGAGCCTCTAGTACAGTTTTAGAAACTGCTTTTGATAGCTACGGGTTTTTTGTCTTTTCTAAGCCTTTTCTTTATTCTCTTTCCAAATTGCCTCCAAGGAATTTGATTTTCTCCATGGAAGGTGTATCATATATTGTTATCATATTGATGAATAAAATACAAAGTGATTTTCACAAGTTATCTTCTCTATTATTCTTATCTCATTGTCTGAAATATTCCATATGAAATTGTCTTATGAATCTAGTTCCTAACAATTGAAAATCTCACATGGTATCAGAGCTAGTTTGATTCAAAAAAATTTCCAAGTGTGTTTTTTGCAGGTATTTCCACCACCGGGAGTGCATCAGTATGGAGCAAAATCAAGCCAAAGTTGTGACTCACACTCCCTTCAATTTCTTTGATTGGAAGGCGCATATGATGTAACATCCCTCCAATTTGACCCCAATTATTATTATGTAATTGTAATTGATTATTGTATTGTTTATTTGGTAGGGAGTTCAAGGCCAAGCCCCCATCAGTGAATGTTATATCTATTGGTGTTTATTTTCCTAAAAATTGTAAACCTTGGATTGTAGACCTATGCCACTAGAAGTGGTGACACCACGACGGTCATTTAAAATGTAATAGGGAAGATAGGTCCATAATGACCTATGTCACTTTGGTACCCATAGGTACTTGGGGTAAAGTAAACTTGTGATGATCACTCGTTAAATCACAGATACTAAGAATGTCCATCTAAGTAAAGTCAAAGCATAAACCAAACACTAGGTGGATATTATATATATGTTGTATATCTGTATACAAAAAAGTAAAATAAATAGTTGTAAGAACTATTTAGATATTATACAGTTATACATGTGTATAGGCAATACGTTGAGGCCTAGGGGTGAGTCCCTCGATAGTGGTTTGGAAGGATGTTAATCAACTTCCAAATACCATCATTGATAAGATGGTCTTAAAAAGAAAGACAAATATTATCTCGATATATATATATATATATATATATATATATATATATATATATATATATATTATGGAAAAGTTAAACATAATAAACTAAGTATATATATGATATAGTTACATAAGTATATATATGATATAGTTACATGATACACGGATATTTTATGGTATAAATTACCATATAAAGATGAAAATATCTTTATAAAATAGTTATACAAAGTACATGTGATGTATTCTAAAAAGATTTATATAAAAATATAAATCTATATATATGTACAAATGTATATTTTGGATGGGATACAACATGCATTTGAATAAATATGTACCATTTTATCATATACCTAAGACCATGATTGTAAACGCATAAACACATCTATGTACTAAGATAATAGTGAGGAATTATTCAAACATATGAAAAGAAGAGTATTTATATATATATTAAATACTTTTATGTATGCACATAAATTTATGATTAGGGATAGCTTAAAAGAATAACCGGAAGAGGGAATCAAAGTGTGATCAAATAAATTATTAATATCGTTTATGCTTGCGTGTACACATTTTAGGATGTAGGGGCAGACGCACTATCAATAACAATGTATAATTATTGAGCACCTATGCCTCTTCCTTAAAGTGAGGGCATCGTTTTGTTAACGAGGAGCACACCCTCAAGGTTGAGATAGCCACTCCAAGTAAGTTAGTGGTTCGCCAACTTCAAACTCTCCTTGGCAGCCATTTGTCCAATTACATTAATAGATAGGTGAGTGTTGGTTGGCGTTTTAGCCTTCTGTCCAAACATTTATCACAGAATGTTAGTGGAGCACTAGCATTTAACTTCCACTCACCTAGTTATTTCATGCAGTGAACTGGATTAAAATGGCCAGTCGCCTTGATTTTGGGAGGGGAGGCTGCCCACTTGTCACTCTGGGGAAGGAGGAGACTCCTTATTTAGTTAACCCTCGAAGGAGTAGGCAGGGAGCGCATTGATGGCAGGGCGATCTAGACTAAAGAGGATTGTTCTCTCACAATGCTTAAGATAAGTATAATCAAATCGTGATGGTTGAGTTTTTATTTTGGTAAAATGTTTTCTTTTCTGCAAATAAAATCATTGTGTCTCGACAACGAAGAGGGGAGAGTTAAATATTAATGCCTCTTCAATGGAGACGAGGATAAATACTTCTTTCTAGGTTGTTACTCTATGGGAAAATGGTGGTGATGGATCAAGCCAAGTCCTTGACGGTCTGCACTTAGTTGGTTTTATTTCAACACTACAAATGGTGTATCGGGACTCCGTCCAGGGATGAGAGCATGGCTCTCTGAGATTTCTATCTCACCATTCAAAGGTACCCTGTATGCGATCTCGAAATCTTATTTCTTTTGTTCTTATGCTCATAGATTCCTATTCTGGTCAGGGCGCCACAATCAAACCTCTGTTGAGGTTTTTGAGTGTTTATTCTATTATCAAACTTGATGGTTATGCTGCCTGTTGAAATTATCCATTTTCCTTGACCCTGTGTACGACGAATGGTAAGATTGGCGTTACCTGTAGTAACTTGGCGTCGACCTCTATCTCATAGTATTACATAATTTTGTAAGTTATGCTTAAAGTCTGTATACTGTATTTTTTTTATGCTCATACGAATAAGTGGCGATGGATTTCGTTGTAGATTGAATGATACTTATTATGGGAAAGTCAAGCACTTATATTATATATATATATATTTTGTATGATGTTCGCAACCTTAAAACCCTGCCTTAATTCGATCATAGAGATTTTGACCCGATAATTTGGATGTGTAATGTGCTATGTTTAATTTCTAATCACATTGTTCCGGTATTTGAGAACGAGCATAAATGCCAATCCCTGTATGTTAGATATGTTATAACCTTTATAAATGCTTGTGCTGGTTTGTCGGGGAAACGTAGAATGTTATTACATCGTAGGGCTTTGTTATTTTATCAACCCTGAGTTGGGGAGCCTAAGAAGATTTAACCGAATTATAATCGGTTTTAATCATAGCTTGCGTCAATCCTTTACATGGGGAATTTTTCAAGATAATAATGTTTTTTTATAGTATTGTATAAGATCTAAAACATATTGTGTGAAAGCGTCCTTTTCCCTTTAAGATACCTTAGCCAACTTTTCTTTAAATTAAAAGAGATTTTATTTAAAAGGCCTTGTAATAAGGCCGTGAAGGCTTGTTGATAAAAATCTCTCTTAGAAAGATTCCTTGAAACGGTGGATTGAAAAGCATAGTGATGTAATCTCCTTCTTTAATTCAATAATACAAAACAACTCTTGTGGACGTAGGTGAACCACGTCAAAATGTTCTCTTGTTATGTATTCCATGTGTATATCTCTCTTGATATTCTGTCTCAGATATTATTTTAGTTTTGGTTGTTTTAGATTTGTGTACCTTAGGCATTGTACTAATTATGACGGTTGTTAATTATATCCTTGTCTCTTGTTTCCATGTATAATTAAACTGACAAAGAAACTAAGTGTTCATTGATCATGAAATGTACTTCTTATATTTTTCAGAAGAAATGTTTAGGTGTACTTAATGTTTCTAAAGAGTAGTTGGTTGACATTATGAATTGGTGTGTTTCATTGTATTGTTCATGTTTACTTATAAACCTTTGCGCTAATAAAAGGAATTTGGTTAAAAATTGTATATTGATAGTTAAGGTGAGTTTGTGATAAAATAGAGAACCTTTTGGGTTGATAAGTATAGTTTTATCAATAAGTACATTGTTAACAAGTTATGAGGTTATTAGTATGATGTTTATATTAACACAACAAGGATAGATGTCGTAAAAACATTTTATTTTCCGCATAGCTTTTATTGACATTTAGTCATCAGAAAAACCTTTAAATTTTGTGAAAATATGGGGATGTGACATATGTTCATCCAACTTCAGAGCAAAGGATTATATAGAGTCACTATGGGGCTTGAAACTGAGCCAGGAGATGTTGCATTAAAATCCAAAAGGTTCAATATGATTGATGAAGCTTATGGGTTACTTTGTCTCTCTGTATCTCCGGATCTTCTATTCCATATTGATTCTCCATTCGCTCCAAATGAAGTGTGGAAAAACCTAGAATCTCTCTTTGGAAAACAAAACGAGCTCAAAGGTCATTTGTTGGAGATTGAGCTGATCTCTCTTAATCCAAGTAATTTCAATTCTATGGAGGAGTTCATCTCAAAATTCACGAACCTAGTGCTTCAAGTCAAGCAATGTGGCATAGATAAGAAGGATTGGAAATTAATTCTCACCATTCTATCGAAATTAAGCTCAGAATACTAAGTATTTGTGTCTACTTTTCATTCTACAAGACTTGCAGTTCCTAAGTGGAAGATGCTAAGATTGGATGCATTCATTGATTCACTCACTAAGGAGAAGGACAATCTTGTACAAATGAGGGATCAATCACCCTCCAAAGACTTTCACTTGTTTTTCATGGAGCAAAGAAGAATGACAAATCCAAACAAAAGACATTGTCAGATGAAGAGGATTCTGATGGAGATTCCAAATCCAAGAAGATGAAAAAGGAAAAGCCCAAGTTTTCTTATTGTTTCAAAGGAAGTCATCCTGATAAATCTTGCTTCAAGAAGAAATTGGACATCATGGCCAATATGCTTGAAGAACATAACATAGATGTTCCTGACTTTGCAAAGAAAGAACAAGGCAAGCTTGTTGTAGAACCACAACATTGTTTCCAAGCCTCTCCCAAAGGTAGTCATGCTTATGCTTTGAGTACTAGAGTGAAATAGAATTCTTATGTCTTTGATTTTGATTCACATTGTGATATATCAGAATCAGAAACCTCCACTTCTTCTTTGGAACAATCTTCAGTCAGTTCATCCAAGCCCACTCTCAAAAGTACTCATTTTTTACTAGCTTTTGACTTGTCTTCTGAAAGGTATTTCCACCTCAATTCATATATTTTGGATTCTGATTTAGAAGATGATTTAAATTCTGATATGCAGTTCATTAAATCTCCCGCACCATTTTCCCAACCATTGGATGCACAAAATACCCTACAAACCCCAAGTTCTTCAATTAAGAAACTACACAATTCTATGTTTTCCTACATTGTGTCAGTTGCCTCTGTTTCACTTTTGTCTTTCATATATTTCATTGGTTGGATAGCCATCTTACTGGCCATATTTGGAATAATATTCCACACATCTGGACCTTACCCCATCACTCATCGTTCAAAATTCAAGTCCTCACACTCTCCAGGCTCGCTCAGCTGTCAGGGTGACCTAGTTTCTCACACTTTTCCTACCAAAACTCTATTTGATCATGGAAACTCCACATATTTACTTTTTTATGCTCCATATGACTCACATTCTGATATTTCAGAGCTGCATGATCTCATTTTAAATATCACAAAATTTCTACAACTATTTTAGAAGAAGGTAAAAGAACTAGTGCACCACATTGCAGCTACAGAAGAAATTGATCCTGTTGAGTTCATTGTTTCTCCTTGGGAAGGAGTATGCTTAGATATCTTTTCCATAATTGATTATGTTTTTAGATATGATTATGTATGTTACAGCAGCAAGAATAATTCATATGATGCTCCTCCATCATCGGAAGATGAGCTTCATGGAGCCTCTACACATGGTTCTTGCCTACACAACATTGATGCATTGATGCATGATCATGACATCCACAAACTCTTCATCAAGTCTGTTACTCAGAAGCACCCCATTCAGCTCATTCATCTCATTCAACTCACTCAAATGATCAACATGACAATATCAAGACATCAGGCATGTCCATTTTTGAGGGAGGGTTTTGTTACCATGAGGTTTTCCTTGTTTCCTCGTTTTACATAGACTAGTAATTTTTGCATTGGGGTAACCATAAGACTTGTTGCATGGGCCCTATATTTCTGATATTGTTATGATTCACATCACATAAATTCAGGCTTAAGGGGGGGTGTTGGAATATTTAAAAAACCCACCTATACCATTTTAGACTTAGGATAAATTAATTAATCATTTATGATTAATTTCCTGAGTTTTGACTAGGTAAAAGAGGCCAGTTTTGTCTTTTAATGGACCACATGCCATACTAACTCACCCAAATGAATCTGGATGAATTCTGGATAAGATTTCCTTGGATTCTGTATGATTTGATTCTATTCCTGAATTAGAAAGGCAACTTTTTGATTTAGACAACTTTATCCTGTTTTTTCTACCTTCTAGTGGATAAGGAAAACCTAGTTGACTTGGAAACTCTTACCACTTGGGAAATCTGACCTCCACACCTTTTCTTCTCTCCTAAATCCACCATTACATTCCATTTACCTCACTCATGAGCTTCCATACCATACTTAGCCAATTCATGAGCCTCTAGTACAGTTTTGGAAACTGCTTTTGACACCTAGGGTTTTTTTTGTCTTTTCTAAGCCTTTTCTTTTTTCTCTTTCCAAATTGCATCAAGGCATTTGATTTTCTCCATGGAAGGTGTATTATATATTGTTATCATATTGATGAATAAAATACAGAGTGATTTCCACAATTTATCTTCTCTATTATTCTTCTCTCATTGTCTGAAATATTCCATGTGAAATTGACTTATGAATCTAGTTCCTAGCAATTGAAACTATCACAAAGCCTCTTTGAAAAGAAGATCAATATACTAAGGAAATATAATGGATGGTAATACACTTCAGGCAATTTCAAATAATTCTGTAAACAAGCAGGGATTAAGAGGGAGATTACCATCCCCTATAATCCACAAAAAAATGGTGTAGATGAAAGGAAGAATAGATATATCATGGAATCAGTGAAGGCCATAACCCATGACAAAGACCTACCCATGCATCTATGGGATGAAGGGGCTAGAACCGCAGTCTATGTACATAATAGAATATCTCGCAATGCTCTTGGAAATAAGACTCCAGAAGAGATGTTTACTGGTGTGAATCCTGAAGTCAGTCATCTAAAGATATTTGGGTGTCCAGTATTTATTCACATTCCAAAAGAGAAGAGATCAAAGTTGGAACCTTCAGGAAGAAAGGGGATATTTGTGGGTTACAGTGAGCAATCAAAGGATTACTACATCGACATCCCAGGATACCTCCAGATTGAACTTAGTAGGGATGTTACATTTGATGAAGACATGGATTTCAACAAGTCTAAGAATACTCATGAGGATGAAGAGGAGCATGAAGCTACAAGAATTATGGAAACTGATAATGTACCAGACAGGAATATTGAAGAAGAACTTATTCCATAAGATCATGACATGATAGAACCTCAAATACCTGAGGAGACACCTCATGAGGAAAATCCATGGAAGATAAGACCAGCTTGGGCACGAGAAATAATACAAGATGAAGGAAGATATGGTTCCCCAGAAGGAACCAATAGAGAAAGCAAGAGACTAAGGCCATATTCCATTTATGTATCCTTGATGTGCAACCTTGTTGAAGAACAATCCACATGTTTTGAAGATGTGGCAAAGAAGAAGGAATGGTTGGATGCTATGATTGAAGAATACCAATCCATCATAAGAATGATGTTTTGGATGTGGTACCAAGACCGAAGGACAAGTCAATAGTTTCTTCAAAATGGATCTTCAAAACAAAACATTTAGCAAACAAAAGCATTGAAAAGTACAAGGAAATATTTGTAGCTCAGGAGTTCTCTCAAAATGAAGGAATTGATTGTGAGGATACCTTTACTCATGTGGCTAGATATATCTCAATTAGAACCATCCTTGCCTTGGATGGTAAGATGAAATGGAAATTACATCAGATGGATGTAAAGACAGCTTTCTTGAATGGAAAAATAGAAGAATAGGTATACATCGAGCAACCAGAAGGATTTGAAACAGATGACATAAAAAAAAATGTATGTAAACTGAAGAAAGCATTATATGGGTTGAAGCAAGAACCTAGAGCATGGTAAGGAAGAATTGATGGTTTCCTGATGAGCTTGGTATTTACCAAGAGTAAAGCATATTCTAATATTTATTATAAGGTCATACATGATGAACCTATGATATTTCTATTGTATGTGGATGATTTGTTTCTGATAGGAGAAGAAAAGCTCATCATTGAATGTAAGAAGAAGCTTGCTGCAGAATTTGAAATGAAAGACCTTGGGATGATGCACTATTTTCTAGGTCTTGAAGTATGGAAATTCCCATATAAGATATTCCTAAGTCAAGGAAAATATACTGTTGAGATCCTAAAAATATTTGGGATGTTGGATTGTAAGGCCATGACCACTCTGATGGTGGAAAACTTGAAGCTCTTGAATGATGCTTCATCAAAGACAGTATATGTCATGGTGTACAGACAGATTATTGGCTTATTGATGTATTTGACCAATATTAGACCAGATATATGTTTTGCTGTGAACACCTTGAGCTAGTATATGGTGGATCCCAAACATGCTCACCTTATTTCAACAAAACATGTTATGAGGTACCTAAAAGGTATGTAATGTTCCAGCCAAGAATTGGCCAAAATACTATCTCTAACTTCCGGGTTGATCGGGATTTTAACTAGCAATTGTTTTATAATTTTCTTTAAGGTATGCAGGGTGTAAGTGAGGAGTATTGGTTCACTGATTAAGGGTGGTAGGGATGACTTTTGGTTCTGTATTTTATATGTAAAATGTGCAGCAGAAAGTCAAGTAAGGTTTGAACAATGATTCCTATGCACAAGGTACTTGAGCCTTTCACTTTTCAACAACAGAGAAGTCTATTGCCTACTTCGAGGCTTTCCGGTATTCCAGCATATGCATACTAGATTGGGGATTGGTTATGGATGGAAGTAAGGGTTATTATCAGCCAATAATATCAGTAAAAATCATGGAGAATATCTCATAATAGTTTGGGAGGTTTTATATGTATTTGAAAGCAAAAATAGTCGAGGGCACTATTGGGGATTGCATAGGTAGGAGATTTCCAGGCTTTTCCAAACAAGCTGTAATGCACCCAAAACCTTAGGAATAGAGCACGAGGGTATTTATTAGTGTTATTATGACCTCATGGAACCATTATATAATTAATTTTCAGCATAGGTAAGTCATACAAAAAAATATTGCAAAACTAGCTAGTTAAAAGTGCCCATTGAGCTAGTCTTCAATTCCGAATGATAGAAGTCATTAAAAGAACATAATAATATGTTTTTCAGACTTGAATGGCTCTGTTACAACTCAATTTAACTCATAGGGTTGAATCATAAGTTTTCATAAAGATCTCTCAAATATTAAGACTCCTCCATTAACTACAATTCTCACAAAAGCTAGAATAGCTAGTCTTGATCTTTGGAAGGACCAAAGCCACCAATAAATTCAAATATAATTACATAACCATATATTAACCTATGATGTCATATGAATATTCTTTTTAATTCAAAATCAAATTTATGGAAGAAGTATTACAGTCAGTTGCATCAACAGTGCAACAAGAGGCCTCCAAGAGCTAGTTCGCCCCCACAAGGAAGGATAAAGGGATGGAGGAAGGGTAGAAGGGTCTGACCTCTGATATTTCTGAGTGATGAGATGCTACAGGTGAAAAACAAAGCACATGGGCTGTGCACTGCTCCCTCGGATGAACTGGACTTCTCCTCCAAGGATGGGATCTTTCTCCCCACTAGATCTACCATTGTCTTCTCTTCAAGCACCTCTGGATGATGGAATCACTTCTGATGGCTGCATAATATTAAAGTATGGCTGAAAAACATCTGATCAGCAGCAACATGAAGCTATGGAAGTATACTAGAAACCTGTCTAGAACTTGGGGCACATCTCCTAAGGTTGTTGAGGCACATCTCTCAACACTAGAGAAGCTCAGAGCTCTCAAGCAAAATCTCAAATGATCAAAAATTGTTAATGGGAGGTGGATCCATTTTTGTATAGATGAAGTGGCTTCCTACACAATCCAAAACACATGTGTGAGAGAGGGAGGGTGCATTCCTGGAGAGGAATGGCAACTTCTTTCTTCACAAAAATTTCCTTATTTTGCTTTCTTTTACTGAAATTGGCAAGTGCGCCCTACTTAGCCTTTTCTGAATGTTGCTTGTTTTTCAACTGACTACTTTTCTATGCTTTTCTTCTTTTTACTTTCCTGCTTTGTGGTTTTGCCTATTTTTCTGCTTTTGACAATTTTTTCCTTCTTTTCTTGTTTTTGGATGAGACATGGATATTTCTATCTTCTTGACTTGGGTAGGTGAGGTCCACCTTGACCCTATTGCTCCCTCCTAGCCTAGTACACATCATCCACTTGCCAAAATATTAATAAATGAGGGTAAACAATAAAAATAGTTAATTCCTTACTTCAAAATTCAAAACCATTAAATATTTAATTAAATTATAGGTCTGGCTCAAAAATCCCCAATTAACTCATAAATCACCTTAGCACTTAGTTTAAGGATTAATATCTTCATGGGGGGGGCACCTTATCCATTTAATTCCCCAAATTCACCCTTAGGCATATTCCATAAGTCAATTTCCACATCCATCCATTAATTAATTAATTAATGCCTAGGTGACTTAGGCCAAAATCATCCCCATGGACCATAGCAAAAATTGGGGACATGACAAGGTACATTGGACGATGGAATCGGCAATGCATCAAATAGTGAGTTTAGATTATACAGATATATAGACTCAGATTGGGCTGGAAGTGCCAAAGATAGAAAAATCACTTCAGGATGTTGTTTTAGTTTGGGATTAGGTATGATCTCATGGCTCAGTAGAAAGAAGCCCTGTGTTGCTCTCAGTACAACAGAAGTTGAATACATTGTCGCATGTTCAACTTGTAGCGAAGCAGTTTGGCTTCGCAAGATGTTGGCAGGATTGTTTGATGCAGAGATAGATGTGACTGATATTCTTTGTGATAATCAAAATTGTATCAAGATGATAGAGAATCTAGCGTCCCATGATAGATCAAGCATATCAAGATCAAGTTTCAATATATCCAGGATATGGTGCAGAAGGGAGCTTTAAAGACCAAGTATGTTCCTATAGAGGAACAAGTTGCTGATGTGTTGACTAAGCCTCTGTCTCTCATAAAGTTTGAATAATTTTGAGACAATCTTGGTGTGGTCTGAAAGGATCTCCCTCGAAAGAGGGAGTGATTATGATGGCTGGTTTAACATGATCTCCTTCGAAAGAAGGAGTGGGGTCCGAAAGGATCACCCTCGAAAGAGGGAGTAGTTTCCTAGATCCTTGGTATGGCAGCTCAGTCTAGGATTGGTACGTGAGCCTGACAAGGCTTGGTTGATCCGAAATGATTAGTATGTTAGCTCTAACTATATCCTATGGGGATTGGTATGTATGGTTAGGCTTGTTTGGTCCGAAAGGATTAGTAAGAAAAACAAGGCATGTTTGATCCCTGGGTAGATTAGGATGTTTAACTAGGCGTGTTTGGTTTGAAAGTATTAGTAAGTCAACATCGTCTACCATATTTCCCACCACAACGCATATTATAGATGATGGTACTGTCCTAGTTCATGTTGTTCCAGTACTTCCCAACTAATAATTGATGTTTTTTTCCAAAACTTGTCGGCTGATGATTATTGTTGTTGTTCCAGTACTTGTCGACTGATGATTGATGTTGTTGATCCAATATTTACTTACTGATGATTGATGATGCTGTTCCAGTATTCATATATTGATGATGATGTTGATGATCCAACAGTTCTTGCTGATGTTGATGATGATATTCTATCAAATGATGTGATGTTCCAGCAAATTCTTGCTGATGATTATGATGATGATGGTGATATTCCAGTAGATGATGATGATGATGATGGTGATATTCCATCAGGTGATGTTGATGTTCCAACAAATTCTTGCTAACTATGATGATGATGTTGATGATGATGTTCCAACAAATGATGTTGATGATTCCCCAGACATATGATGATGTTCCAAAAAACTTCCTACAGCATATAGATATTCACCATTCAGTTGGACATTTGTTGATGTTGATGCTTTTTTCTGCGGAATACCTTCCTAGTTAAGAGGGAGTGTTAAAGAAATGTAACCATGGAACATATTCTAAATGTACTTATCTATTGTATTATTGTATTATTGTAATCCTCCTTCGAGAGATGTCATTGATTTAATTGATAATGTAAGAGTCATTAAAATAGTCAATTTAAACCCTAGGACTTGTGTCAGCTTAGAAGAACCCATAAAAGAATATTATATTATGTAATTGACAAGTCGGCCCAGTCAGTTAGGTCAAGTCGGCGCTATTGAGGAAAAATTCACCTCAACTGAAGAATATAAATAGGAGGTTGAGTTTCTTATTTGTATCACTCATCTCACTCACTCAAGTTTGCATAGGAGAGAGAGAAGTTCGGACAAGTGAAGGAGAGAAGTTGTTTTTGTCTTGGGGTTTTATCTTGTACTTGGTGATTTCTATATCGAGGAAGTTTTCTCGGGGTTTTCTCCCTTGTGGCTTCCCGATGAGAAATTTTGTGTTCTTTGTCTTTGTTGTGCTTGTCTTTCTTTCAGTGATTAGATTGTTGAATGCTATTATGCTTAACAAGTTAAAAATTAACACAAGTGGGGCCCACCAACCAATGAAAGAAGCATAATATCATCTCCATAGGCCAAAATAATCAAGAATAGGGTCCAAAGTATAAATTTTGGGTGACCAAAAAATCCTAGTCCCCGTTCCCCCTCACATGTGGAAACCATGCCCCCCCCATTCTTGTTATGGCGAAAAACTTCCTATGGCTTGGGGTAGACCATAACATACAGATGAATTCCAGAAATCAACTCATTTCCCAATGCATGCTATATATATGTAAATGCTAAGAAGTGGCATAAAAGACCTACCTTCAATAGGATGTCTGATGAAGATCCCCATTGAGATTTTGAATCACCACACTTGAACCTGCAGCTTAATCTCAACAATAAACACAAGCAATTGCATATGATATATGAAAGATGTTAGCATAAGCAATAGCATAATCCATGATATATATAAGAAAATGAACCCAACAATGATAAAAAACCATTCACAATATCAATTGGATGAGAAAATGAGTATTTCTATTAATATGAACAATAAGTACAATATACCACCTCTTGTCGGCAACTCATATGAACAAAGAACTAGGTCCCTCCACCACTTCAATCCCCCATGCAATGGAAAACTCACGAGTAAAGCAGCAAATCCTTCACAAGATATGGAAGAGTTTGGTTAGTGAACATAAAAGGTTCACAACAACTAGGATCAATGGTCGATGTAGACTTAGGCTATGGCAAAAAGCCAATAGAGTTTTGATGCTCTCTCCTTCTCCCCCTTCCATGTACCATAAGAGCTCAATATATAACCCTCCAAGGGAAAGTGAAAGGTCAAATCGAGTCGTTTCGAGATACATGGAGGGCCAAAGGTCACAATGGCCACTTTTTGGAGTGAAAAATAGAGTTTTTACTATCATTTACCAAAAATTCGATGTACGTGGGATGTAGTGATGCAGCTTGCGTATACATGAGGTTTACTGAAGTAGCTCGCATACATGAAGAAAAATAGCGAAAAAAAGGGTTCAAGGAGAACCACAAGTATGGTTTTGAGTCTATAAATAGGTAAGGGAAGCTAAAGAGTATAAATGCTCACAGGGTGGCAAAATACAGTGTAACAATTCTCATTTTTGTCCATGTTGAATTAGTTAATTTATTATTAATAATAATCTCTTAAACCATTGTCTTGGAACCTTGTGCCACAGTAAAAACAAAAATAATAATTACATATTTCCTAGGCTTAAAACATCTGGGTATTAGATAAGGATCATTCTTAGGCACATGAATAGTTAATTTGATGGCATGTGTGAAGTAATCAAATATTTTAGTTGACATCTGAAACAACACGAGAG
Source organism: Larix kaempferi (assembly GCA_027924585.1). Lineage (NCBI taxonomy): Eukaryota > Viridiplantae > Streptophyta > Pinopsida > Pinales > Pinaceae > Larix > Larix kaempferi. The sequence continues at coordinate 19,334,443 of BSBM01000338.1, read as the reverse complement.
TAAATAGGAAGTGTTGGAAGCTATAGTTAAGGAGTAGGGTGAGAATATTGACAATTTGATCACTAATACAGAGACACATTATCATATTATACTTGGGTTTGCACCCACTTTGAACTTCACGCATGTTTTTGATTCAATTGCAAGTTATCCTTTGGCATCTTCAAGTTCTAAGCAAATGGAGGAGACTGTGCAACAAACAACTATGGTTGTCATTAAGAAGCCATCCTCTCAAGATGCACTTGGGAGAGAACAATACGTGGAAGAAGGCCATAATTGTCGTTGTTTCAATTAGATTTTCCTGTGCATGTTTGTTATATCATTAATGTTGTTAGGATAGTTCATGAGACATTATAGACATAGGCTTTGCAGATATGTAGTTTTTTTTATTCTTTTTGTACTAGATGTGGAAGAATATTTTGTGTATGCTCAATGTATAAGACTAATTTTGAACAAACAAAGATATTGTTGTAAGTTTGGATTGTAAAATTGGTGTTTAAAATTTTAATTGGGTTCAACATGTTCTAATGATTTACTGCATCTTGATTTTGTAATGTTAACAATTTATATGTGCAATCCTATGAATCCAAAATTAATTTTCTAAGATTCTAGACCGCCCAAAAAAAGTTCTCTTTCCCTTTCTATTTTTTTCTTTTCTTTTTGGTCTTTAAATAGTGTGCATGAGTGTCAGAGATATGAGAGACTATTACCAAGCGCATGGAAAAAATCTATGCATAATGAAAGGAACATGAACAGATAAGGACACTCAGGGGGTGTCTCCTCCAGGTAAAGGATGTGAAATCACAAAGGAAAAGTGATACATAGCTTAATGGAAATTAGATCAGATATGGAGGCTTATATAACGATCTAAAAGCATGGAAGCCGACATCAGGCTCATTAGTGCAAGCGGGATCAAAATAAATGCACATGTGACTTAAACACAAAAATGGGAGCCTTATCAGGGATGGACAAAAATATATGAGAAAGAAAGATATGAGGATTCTTCTCAAAGTCATGGTAAATATAAAAAGGCTTCTGAGCCTATGGAAAAAACTTAGCATGGGCACCAAAATGGCATAAGGGTGCTGACTAGGGTGACCCATGTTAGGTAGGATTTGCTGTGGGACTGGTGCACAATGTATATAAAGATGGCTAACACACCAATAGACGATTGGTTCGACCCTATGGCGAATTCAGATGGAAAAAGGTTCAAATGCATCATAATAGTGGGGAAGCCTAAACCTTTATGCAAGGTTCCAAATATACCTGACATGATCAAACAAAGTGTCGAAAAGGACTAGTAAGAAAGCATAAATCTAGCTAAGAATCCTGTCTCCAAGAAACATTAGTACCAAGATCATATCTAAAACATATGTAAAGAAATATTCGATACAAGTCACCGTGGTAGAAATACTTTCATCTTGCTCAATAATATCAAGGTTGGGAAATACATAAGATCTATGATGAAGGTATTCCCAAGGCTTTTCATTGCCATTCATGGCCTCGACGATGGCTTCATCCAAAGGTAAAGTACCATCAAGGATTTTATGTGAACAAGATGCATTGACTTCCCATGTGGGCAGCATAACTAGATCTTCTTCCTCTGTCCTGAAGAAGAGAGATCCGATCTGCAGTGACTTGTTGAATATCACGATAAGCAAGCTCAACTGCAGACAAGGGCATAGCCATTCCGATGTGCAAACAGTCTCCCAACAGGGAACTCGTGGAAGGTATATTCCACAGATCGCTAAATTACGATGTCCGAAACAGTACATTATTCAACGATGAAGTAGCATCATTGGAGATGGTTCCTATAAGGGATATTGGTGCAGAAAAATCAAAATATCCCATCAAGGAGGAATACAATCCTACACCAAAATTCTCAGTTACCGACTGAGAATTTTCAATCTGAAGAACTATAGCTCCTGGTGATGCTACGGGATTGGAACTAGTAAAATCTAGTTGATCGACGGTCACAATCTTGCCTTCGTGGGGAAAGCAGATAACTCTAAAAACAAAGGACACGATCGATCTCATAGCGTAGATTCAATTCCGAACCAGTAAAAGGTTATAGTCAAGGGGAGCATCGACCACCTCGACCTCTATTTGCATGGCCTTCCCACCCAAGTGGACCTCAAGGGAGGGGAGAATACCATGCAGCTTGAATGAACGACCATCGAATGCAGTAAGCATGGTCATATACTTAGACAATGGAGGATAGCCGAGAGCCTTCCAACAAGCTAAATACATTACTGAAGTGGAATCACCTTCGTCAACCACAGTACATTTAACGATCATCTCTAGGCACCTAACATGAACTTGGAAAGCCACATGATAGGGAAACTGAGGCTGAACATTAGTAGTGTAAAACTTGATGACATTTGGGCTACAAAGATCTTGGACTCCTAAAGCACATAAAAGGGATTTCCTTTGTGAAGGACAAGCCTGGAGAACCTCGAGAGCCGACATAGCACACAGAGTCTGGCCCAGATCTTCCACAATTGAGTAGTTCTGGGAGGTTCGGGCATTAGGATTGTGCAACGAGCACTTGATGACACCTTTCGGTATCTGTGGTATAGAGTTGGGCTTCTCGATATGCAGTGGAGTCTCAGGTGGAGGGGCCGCATTCCCCAAAGAAGGTTGTGGAGCTCCATAATCATGTGAGCAAGTAGAAACACTAACCTCATATTTAACCATGTTAACGCATCCAAAACCGCCAGCATGGGTAGAAGAAGTCGAAGTTTCGTTAGTCCCATTACCGACGATGGAAGCACTAGAAGCCATATTTTGATGGTGAGGAAGGGGATCCTTTAGCACAGCTGGGCTCTGTGCAATGTGCTTTGGTGCTTCCTCCATATGAGGACACACATGTGTAAGGTGATCTTCCGAGCAAATCTTACAAGGAAACTTCACTTTACGTCTAGTCTTATGGTCCCCACAATCATTTCCGCCATCCCGAGGAGGGTTAGCGTTTTCTTTCTTAGGATTATTCTTATTGTTTCCACCCTTACAATTATTTCTCCCCTTCTTTTTACCACCAGGTTGTTGGTTACCGGATGGGGTCACTTATTGTATAGAGTGCACATCAGAGAACTGGGTGGAAACAGACAAGGCATGAGCCTATCGAAAGGGTAGATTGGTTAATAGACAGATTGTGCATCTGATTCATAACCAAATCTACGGGACAAGTACTTGTGGAACCAAAAATTCCATCGGCATGTGGTCCAGGAATGGGCTTGGGCTCATGTCTTGATCTCGGCACATTAGGTATAATGTCATACAAAATTCCAGACTGAGCATAGACTAGGTCTAGCTGCTGGGATTTAAAAATGGCTTGTTTATCAGTCATAATTTTGGACAATGAAACGTCCTTTGAAATGTAAGGGAGCAAAGACTTAAGGAACCATTCCAAGAGAAACTCTGGAGCAATGTTGTCTTTCACTAACCTCTTTCATTAGCGCCATTCTTGAATATGATCAAAGATATGTGTGGCTTTATCCTGACAGAAGGTGGATAGGATTTCAGTACCAGTATCATAAGGAACCGACAATTGAAAGTGATCTAGAAAAAACAAATCCAAGTCGTTGAAACTCCTATATGTGCCACCGGGAAACTCAACATACCATTTCCCGGCAACCCCATAAGGGTGAGTTGAAATAGCCACAACCAGATAGAATCGTGGTTCAAGGAATTCGAGGAGCACCATAAATGAAAAGTGGTGACGTGATCACCTGGATCCTCACCCTTCTTCCCCTCAAACTTTGGAACATTGGAAGGGAGCTTGGTGGGGACTGGGGGCCATGTATAGTCATGACACACTGGATCATTCGTGAGCTTCGAAAGATCGGGTATATTTAACCTAGCAAGAAACGGGATCTGTGGATTCGAAGCTTGATTATTAGCTCCCAAAAGAGACTGACTTTGCGAACCTGAAGGTGGGACTGTGTACATAGAAGTCGATACCTGAGGTGCCGATGAACTTTGATAGAACCCATGACCATGACCATAAGGATGATAACCTCCTCCAAACTGACCCATGTGAGGATACATAGGCATATGTGTGGAATAGGGTCCATAGGGGGGATTGGAATAAGGGCCAAAACCAACTAGATAATTATAAAAGTTACCTCCATGAGAATGGGGTATATAAATTATCACTTGTCGTGGAAGGAGCAGCCTATTGAGGGCCATGAGAAAATGGTATGTTCCCACCCCCGGGAGCCTAGGTATTATGAGGAAAATTCGGAATCATATAAGCATTCGTGGGCACATGCATATGTATAGAGACCTGCGAGTTAAAGGATGGAATATAAGTTGTAGATCTGATGCCTAACGTGAAACTTCCATTAGAAAAAGGGTTCACACTAACACTAGGGACTGATGAAGGAGGTGGCCCTCCTTCAACATTCAGAGAAGATGGAGGGATGTGACCACTCCCAAACTGATATGCAGTATAAGGGGGTGTAGGGCCCTCAACCCCAAATCTAGAGCTAACATGACTACCAGACATGGTGGAGGTAGTAGTCGGCATAAAACCAGGCATGCCCAATGAAAAAGGGTTTGAGGTCATAGAGACGGACATAGAACCAAAACCTAGCATACCCAAGGATGAACCTTATAAATTACCTGTTGACCATGTATCATCAAATGGGTTCCTACTAGTGGGATGGGATTTCCCAAACCTAGGAAGAGTGTTGTGTGATGAACCTCTCCCCCCATCCAGTCCTTGGAGTGTACGTACAAGGAGGGGATTTTCTCTTTGTGCCACTGGACGAGTCATAAGGAATCCCGTCATGTCAGATGCAAAACTCATGATAGAAGCTCTCTGAAGCTCGTGAGATGTGAATAAAGAACCAATGATAGTCCTCTGACATCTTTTACAAAGAGACTGTGATGGATCGCTAGCTGGTAAAACAACCAACCGACGAGATCGACGGAGAGGCGTATCTCGATCCACGATGACTTCAAAAAATCAACAAAATAAATGTCTCCTAATGACCAACTAGATTTTCATAGAGCACACACCTAAAAGAAACTACAACCAAATGCACACAACAAGGGACTAGCTCAAGGGACCTCCTGACACTATAGTCGGTATGTCTCTCCTAGGAGAGGCTTGAGACTCCCAAACTATAATTGGAGGTAACATAATCAGTTATAAGGGCCCTCAGTCTTCACTGTGCGGACACAACTGTGTTGTCCGACCCCTATCTGACTGTAGACAATCGCAGAATAACCGTTGAAAATGCCCTATGTGATACCTAGATAAAGCAACTATGGCCACCACGTATAACCAATGCTCAGGAGAACAGTCGTCGGTGGGATCTGTCGTATGGGAAAGGTAGCTAAGCCCGAAACTCAAGAGGGTCAAATACCCCAAGAATCCCCAGATATGAACAAATCCTGGATATATCTCCCACGTTCAGCAAGTATTGGAGGGCTATCTTTGCATCCAACCTCCCATGCACATGTGCTTAACTTTGGCGTGAGTAGAGCATCCTGAGAACACCGATGTATACCATGGGTTTCACAACTCCCTGGTCAGACACATAATGTTTGTTTATTAGTCTTGGATTGTTTACTCAACAGTGATCTATTCCAAGACTCTAAACCTATACTAGTTGGTGCACCCTAGAAAAGAGAAATCGTTCTAATCAATTTTAGATTAAGTGTTAATTTTATTGGTTGTGATTACTCAAAGGATATGGTCATGAAACTAGTGATGTGAATAGACTCAATGATATGCACACCCAAAAAACATTAGACTCATCTACCAATGAAAAATTATGCTACTAAATGACAGTCAAACCAATGTTTCTTTTCAAAAATAAAAATGCAATCTCTTTATAATTTCATGCACAAACAAGCCCTAATGAAAGCACAAGCACTCTAATGCAAAATAAAAATACATAAAGAAAAATGTTTTTTGTATTTTCACTATAAATGAATGAAAATGCAATTATTTTTTTGTATTTTCAATATAGATGAATGAAAATGCAAACTGAATCAACACTTTTCAGAAAAGAATGTAGAGAATGCAATGCAGATAACCCAGCAAACCCCAAAAAGAAAGACTCGGCTAAGCTAATGAGCTATAAAAAAAAAATTGGTTAAAAACCAATTTCTCAAAAAACTAAAGAAAGATGAGCTTCCAGTCACCAAAAGGGCAATAGACAGTCAGGATATAGGCCTAATAAGACTTAGGAAAACCCAGAATTCACCTAGCATCAACCAAATATCACAAGCAAGGTTAAACCAGATCTGTACGCAACTATTCAAAGAATAGCAGCGTATGGACACGGGCTAGTTAACTAACAACATCGTGTACACCCGGGAAAACCAAAGCAGTCTCTAGTACAGGGCAGAGTAGGTGGACCAAAAATGAACAAAAAATCCAAGAAAAATCAATATTTTTTATGCAGAACCTAACAGCCTATTAATGGCATAGAAACTCGACAGAACAGAGACTCAAAATAAGGAAAAATTCCAAAAACCCCCAAAAATGGAGGCTTCTCCCCAGTGGAGTCGCCATTTCTGTTATGGAGAAAAACTTCCTATGGGTTGGGGTAGACCACAACAGATAGATGACTTCCAAAAATCAACTCATTTCCCAATGCATTCTATATATATGTCAATTCTAAGAAGTGGAATAAAATACCTACCTTCAACTGGGTGTCTGATGAAGATCCTCGTTGAGCTTTCGAATCACTGCACTTGAACCTGCAACTTAGTCTCAACAATAAACACAAGCAAGTGCATATGATATATGAAATATGTTAGCATAAACAATAGCATAATCCATGATATATATAAGAAAATTAACACAATGATGATAAACAACCATTCACAATTGTTGGTGTCCATTTTGTCACTATTTTTTATCATCAAATCTACCCTAAATGGCGTTAATTTCACTATTTTTGATATAATAAGTTATTCCTTCTGCCATTCAGCCCATCAAACAAACCAGGTTTGCATGCATTCATTTATCATATGAATTTTGGTCAAATCTCGTTATATCATGATTTATTAATGATTAAATTAACAATTCCAGACATGCATGGCATTTAGTTTTGATTTACAGGTTGTAGTTTTTCAAACGACCCTTCATCCAGACAACGTGTTTATATTGACAATATTCAGCTATGTCCAGCTCGTCATTCAGCCTTACATTCAACTCGTGAAATTCACGGTTGGCATGCTTCGGGCTATTAAAGTAAAAAACGAATACGTGGGTTCTATTAGCCACGTGATGGTTACGGTTGGTGAGCTCTCCTTCTGGAAGATTCGCCTTCCTTCCTTCCAAGCTCGATAGCACACCATGCTTCCACGTCAACACTATACACGCCAGTTCTCTCTTACGTTCAGCCTGGAATCACACACACCCAACATTTTGGCGCCGTTGCCAGGGAGTTGTAGAAGATAGGTAGAATTCAGTCATAGATAAGTTGAACTCTCTTTTGAAATCTAGTTATATTCTTTCCTTTGAAAATAGGTTGGTGGCGGGTGAGCAGTAAGATGAGAGGTAAGAACCTGCGCATCTGTTATAACAAACATCCCCAAAACCCAGCGATAGAATTTATGCAATTAGAACTTATTTCAGTTATAATTTGTTTTCATGAATAGGTCTAGAGATTCAGAAGGTAAATTTATTAAAACTAGTTCCCTTACTAAAATCCCTACTAAAATTCCTACTAACCTATACGGGTGGCGTTCCACCCCAACTACTAACTCAACAAAAAGTATCGGAAGATATCTAAAGGGGATAGTCCTACTTGGAAAGTAAAGGAAATCCTTTCTGGAAATAAATTAGGGGAAAACATAGGGACATTAGAACAGCCTGTTCATAAAGAAATTCCACTAGAATAACCTCAAGCTCATATTGAAACTGAACTTAGACAAGAGGAAACTCAAAAAGATAGAACTTCAGGACCTCTCACTCAACTCTCGATTAGTACAAAAACCCAAAGGCACTACTTTTTCAATAGTAGGTGGTCCAAACTTAGTATATTTTGTCGATCCTGCAGAAGTAGATGCTCTTTTTGAGAGCTCTGTGAACATACTTATCTCACAGATTGATACAACAACAGTAGGACCTCCAAATTTGTACTCCCACGTAGCTGATAATTCTCCTCCTAAAAAGAAGAATACCCTTCCTGAGAAAAAACGTTGGGACATCCCATATACAAAAAGAAAGGAGCCACCTAGATTTTCTCTCTTTGGCAATAGAATCTTCATGGGGGATGAAAATGAAGATCGTGTTCGACAGGATGAAGAAGATGGAGAAGTTAGAACTGAAGGTACCTTCGGGTTCCCTATCTTATATACTGTACAAGATGTTACTATGAAAAACATCCCTCCCTCCTTGCTACCAACCTTTTATGGGAAGAGTAGTGAGGATCCAGACACATTTTTATTCGAGTTTGAAATTTTTTGTAGGAGTTACAATTACCTACAAGATGGCCAAAAACTAAAACTCTTTCCTACCACATTAAAAGATTCTTCTCTTCGATGGTTCATGGGATTAGGACAATCTAGTATTAGAACTTGGGAAGACATGAAGAATGCGTTTCTTCAAAAATATCAAGATTATTGTAGACCTAAGGACTCTCTCAATTATATTTTTAAGATTCAACAACTTGAAGACGAGATCTTAGAAGACTCTCTCGAGAGATTTAACTTTGTATTACACAAATCCAAGTATAGTGATCTTCGAGAAGATGCAGTAAGAATACTCTTCCTCGAGAGAATATCAGAAGAATTCTTAGATAACCTTAATCTCATGGTAGTAGGAGACATTTCTCATAAGTCTTTTACAAATATTTGTGACCTATGTAGGAATTACTCTAGGAGCAGAGGGAAAGGTGGAAGATACTTTTGAGAATCTTATGCTAGGAATCCCAAAGGAAACACATCCGGTCCTAGTGGAGTTACAAGGGTAGAGTTGGGAAACCTATTGGAAAATTTCAAGACAGATATTTTAGGAGCCATGGGTTCTCAATCAGATGCACTACAAGCTAATAAGAGACAAGATGAAGAGCATGTAGCAATGAGTGTTTTCTGTCCTAAGTGTAGAACTAAACATCCTCAACGAGAATGTCCATTAAATAATGTTTCAGTATGTCACCTATGTACAGAAGAACATCCAACCAATGATTGTCCATCGTTGCCTAGATTACAAGCTATATACAAGAGTGGAAATTTTGGTGAAATACCTAGGAGGCCTTGGCAACCTAGGGATCAGCCATCGTATCAAGATTCATCACAAATTCCACCTTATTACTATCCTTATCAAACTCCTCAACAATGGGATACTTCAGGTTGGAAGAATTGGCCACCGCAGTACACTCCTCAGAATACTCAATAGAAGCAATGGCCACATGGATGGAGAGGGAAAGCTTATGCTCAAACACCTCCTCCTATGCCTAACTATCCTTACCCACCTAATATTCAGCAGCTTCTGCCTGGATTTGTACCTCCTTCACTTACCCCTATCCCGAATCAACCTCACCATTTCCAGAACATGAATCCTCCACGACCCACAATATTACCTGCACAACCGATACCGAATCCTAACAACAAACCAACCCAAGCTATTAATAACATTGGGTTGTTACCTCTTCCATCATATGCCATTTCAACCGCACCAATACATGAGATTCAACTGCAGTCTAGAAGAGTTTTTCAAGATAAGCCCAAGTCATCAGTTGTTATCCAAGAAGAGAATGAAGAAGACATAACTAGTGAAGTTTTGAATAATGACATTCTTGAATATGTGGTTATTTCTAACCCTTCAGCACACAACCATTCACGTAAAGAAGTAATTTCAAGAGAAAAATCACCCCCATATCCGGAGTGTCTAGTATTAGAAAAACCTGTAACTTATCCAGAGTATGATATTATTAACAAATTGAAAAATATTTGCATTAAGATCCCTTTGTTACAAGCCATTAAGGATATCCCAATCTATAGTAAAGTAATAAAGGAACTCTGTATTAAGAGACCAGGAACAAAACAGAAAGACCCTCTGATGATTCATGTAATAGGAGAAATATTAGATTGCATAGCAAACCAACCTAGAATACCAAAATATTCAAACCCAGGAAACCCTGTGGTGACTGTTATCATCAATAACACCCCCATAGGAAACACACTTATTTATCTAGGAGCTAGTATCAATTTGATGACTACCACAGTTTTAGAAACTCTCAATTTAGGACCATTCCTTTGCCCTACACCAACAATGCTAGAACTAGCAGATCGCACTATGTTGCAACCTGTTGGGATCTTAGATGATATCACTGTATTAGTAGCCTCATTGGAATATCTCGTGGACTTCATGGTCATTGAATCAAAAGACCCTTCCAAAGTTCACCCCAATTATTTTGGGAAGACCTTGGTTGGCTACTCCCAATGCATTTATAGGATGTAGGGATGGAGAGATGATTATCTTTGATGGCTTATCTACGAGAAAATTATCTTTCTACCCACCAGCTCAGCCAATAGCTGAAAACCTATTTTGGTTAGATTGTCCTTTCGAGGATGAGAACTTGGAAGAACTTTCCCTTGTCAGTGATTTCTCCTGGGCACTTCAAGAACAGAATACCAAGAATGTGTTGAACCAATTTATCTCTTCCACAACATGTATAGATTTCTCTCAATCTTTTTCCCAATTTGACCATATCTTTGGAGATGAATTCCAAGAAAATATGAGCCTCTCAACATTCACGAGTACACCCTGTTTCTTCACAATCGAAGAACATATAGGATCCTATACCATACCATGTGAGGTTAGTACCGACAAATTTCTACATATAAATGCAGGTTTAGATGAGAGTCAGCAAAAACAATTACTAAAAGTTCTCAAGAGACAAACTGGAGCATTTGCATGGGAGTAGACCGATATGAAAGGTATACATCCAGATACCTGTATCCACCACATTTACACAAACCCAAACATACCTCCTGTTAGGAAGCCCCAGAGAAGAATGAACCCAACACTAAAGGATATAGTAAAGGATGAATTACAAAAACTCCTTAACGCTGGATTCATTTACCCAATTTCCAACAGTAAATGGGTATCTCCTCTAGTAGTGGTTCCAAAGAAAGTCACAGGAAAATGGCGTATCTGTGTTGACTTTCGAGAACTGAACAAGGCTACTCTAAAGGACTACTTCCCTTTGCCTTTCATCGATCAGGTGTTAGACACCTTATCAGGGAAACAATATTTTTCATTTCTTGATGGGTATAGTGGTTACAATCAAATATTGATAGCACCTGAGGATTAGGATAAGACAACCTTCACTTGTTCTTGGGGCACGTATGCCTATCGACTGTTACCTTTTGGCCTTTGCAATGCACCTACTACTTTCCAGCGTGCAGTATTAGGAATCTTTGTTGACCTCATACATGATTGCGTAGAAGTTTATATGGATGATTTTACAGTTTATGGTAATACATTCCAAGAAGCCCTTGATAACCTCGAAACAATTCTTATTCGGTGCTAGGAAACAAACTTAGCTCTTAGTCATGAAAAATGTAAGATGTTACTGACTGAGGGCATAGTTTTGGGACATCATGTCTCTCTTCAAGGTATCAACGCAGATCCAGCCAAGATAGAGATAATTGTCAACCTTCATCCTCCAAAAACTTTGAAGGAAGTAAGAAGTTTTTTCAGCCATGCCAGCGATTATAGACGTTTCATTGAAAATTTCACTAAGATAGTTGCACCTATGTTCAAACTACTCATGAAAGACATAGAGTTTCAATGGACTGAACTGTGTTAACAAGCCTTTGAAACTCTGAAGGCCAAGCTATCAGTGGCACCAATACTTAGGGGCCCCAATTGGTCCCTTCCTTTCCATATATCCACTGATGCTTCCGGCATAGCCATAGGGGCAGTTTTAGGTCAAAAAGAGGGACAAACATCACATGCCATATACTTTGCTAGTAAAAATGTTACTCCTGCAGAATCGAAATACACCGTTAATGAAAAAGAGTTTCTAGCAGTAGTCTATGCCATCAACAAGTTTCATCATTATATTACAGGATATGAAATTTTAATACACACTGACCACTCCGCCATCAGGTTTTTAATGAATAAACCTATCACCAATGGCAGAGTGACTCAATGGCTTCTTTTGTTACAAGAATTCTACATCACCATTGTTGATCGTCCCGGTAGAGAGAATGTAGTCACTGATTTTCTCTCTCGAATTCAAATTGACAATAATGCCATCCCTGTTGATGATAGCTTCCCTGATGAACATTTGTTCATTGTATCTGTTCGAACCCCATGGTTTGCAGATATAGCCAATTATTTAGCAACTAGAAAGCTACCTAACCATCTCTCCCCACCTGAGAAATGTAGAATCATAGTTCAAAGTTCCAATTATTCTTGGGTAGATAATGATCTCTTTCGTATTGGTCTTGACCTTATTATTAGACGATGCGTACGGGAGGATGAGATGGCAGAGATCCTTCATGCATGTCATGGTGGACCCTACAGTGGGAATTTTTCTGATAAGAGAACATCATACAAAGTATTGCACTCTGGGTATTATTGGCCAAGCATCTTCAAATATGCTACCAAATATGTCAAGGGATGTCACATTTGCAAAAGAATGGGTAGACCTACACCATCCGATGACATGCTTTTGCAACCCCAAGTTATTATTGATCCATTTCAAAAATGGGCTCTAGATTTCGCTGGACCAATTTCCCCTATGTCTCGCAAGAAGAAGTACATCCTAGTCTATACAGATTATGTCACCAAATGGGTAGAAGCTAAAGCTTTATTCCGAGCCACAAACAAATCTATGGTGAAATTCATTTATGAAGAAATATTTACCCGATTCGGTGTACCTAGGAAAATTGTAACCGATCAAGGATCTCATTTTACCTCCAAATTAATGAAAGAGCTTATTGAAAAATATGGTATTAGACACTGTAAATCTTCACCATATCATCTGCAAGCCAATGGTTAGGTGGAATCCACCAAGAAAGTATTAGAAGCCATCCTAATAAGACTATCCAGTTATACCACAAAGACTGGGCAGATAGGCTTCCTGAAGCTCTGTGGGATTATAGAATAACATGGAGAAACACCACTGGCCACACACCTTATAAACTTTTTATGGTAAACAAGTTCTTCTACCTATTGAATTTCAAGTCAAAACCTTTCGTATGGCTACACAATTAGGGATGAATCTAGAAGAAGCATAGAGACAATGAATCCTGCAGATAAATGAATCAGACGAGATTAGGCAAGATGTTATTCAACGTACAATCTTAATACAAAACCAACGCAAAAAGTGGCATAATAGATACATTAAACAAAAATAGTTCAAAACTGGAGACTAGGCACTACTTTTTGATTCAAGATACAAAAACTTTAAAGGTAAATTAACTACTCGTTGGATGGGTCCATATGAAATTGTTACAGCTTTTGATAATGGATCCGTTAAAATTAAGACAATTGATGATTCTAAAATTTATTCTGTTGTAAATGGGCATAGACTTAGACTTTATCATCAACCAATATCTAAACAAGATTTTGTGCAGAATGCCTTACAGCAAGAGGAAATGGAACTGATAGAAGAGGAAGTCATTCCTCCTCCTCCTAGTCCTTGAATCATCTTGGGTTATCTTCTTTTGTATATATGTAAATATGTTTTTGATTTTCAATAATAATGAGTCATTTCTAACAATTGACTACATTCTTTTTTACAGGAAATCTATTATGATCAGTTCGTAAAATATTGTCAATAAAACAAGAAGACTCTTTTTCCTTTTGTTAATTTGAAAATTCTACATAACTTGTTTTGTGCATATGTTTTTGTTTTAAATAAAATTCGAATCATCTAACAAGTGGTTTTGTAGCTTAATCACAATAACCTTATCTTTTTAATTAGCTCATGTTATATTATGTGAAAAGGGAAGTGCTCTAAATAGAAATACTTAAAGTTTTCCTTCTCTTTCGGTTATTGTAAAAAATTAAAAATTTATAATGAAAGGATAAAGCATTCTTGATATCATTTGTAAGCACTTTTCTTTTATGATTCTGCATATGGTATTTGATTCAGACATGCACATCTCTGATTTATCTTTAGAACAGTGGCTCAAAGACCTACTTTAATTATTGTGATCTCCACAAAACCCTATCTTACACCTATGGATTGCTAGTTCATCCTGGACTCATTATCAAAACTTGTCTCTAAAGCACCTTTAAAAGGTAGCCTAAAAGTGGGTGATATTTTATGTTTTGTGGGGAACATTATTGACCTTTTATGAAGAAGATAGATTGCGAAGTCAAAGAACAACTTTAGGTTATTATCTTTTGGCATCATCTGTAATTTAGGCCATTATAAAAAACGTTACTCATAAGGTTTGTGCTAAATTTTGAATTTAGTGTTTAACAGGCTTAGCACACTCTAGTGCCAACCATCTTCCTTACAAAATATATATATATTGTGAAAATCCTCACAGCAGATCTAAGAGATGATGTATACCTCACAAGAGTAATTATGATTAAGCAGGAAAATAGAAGGAGAGTGATCAATACAGTATAATGAGCAACAGAATAATATGGTACAATAGAACTCGGATAGAAGCAATAATACTTCACACACACTAGTTAATTAATCACAATATAGACAAATAAAATAGTACAATGGTAGAGAGGATTCGAATTCTTAAGGTGGCAATTCGAATTAGCCTCTCAGAGTGATCATAAGATCAATAGAGTGTCATCAGAGCACAACTGGAAGTCTTCATCATCATCAGCGGAGTCATCAATGCTCAAGTAATTGTCAACCATCAGTCAAATTAACTCCGGTAGGTGTAACTGAGTGTAAACTGAAGACAACTGGACTGGTAGGTGAAGAAGGGCAATTTGATACCTAAAATCAAGGAAGAAGGGCGCATTAAGGAACTGGAGGGCTAAAACTGAATAGTGAGAAGCTATTGGGGGCTGGCTAACTGAGGGCTAGGTGTTGGACTAATGACTGGGATGCATGCAAACCCTAGAATGCATGCAAGCCCTAAAAGTGCATGCATGACTGAAAATGTAAATGATCAAAATATTGGTGGGACTAGGATGGAGTATAGGAATATCCTAACACCCCCCCTTAATCCATCCTGGGCCCTAGTAACTAAGACCAAAGGTCACCCAATACAATGAATAATAACAATCAATAAACCAAGTAAGTGGAAAAATTTCATGGGAAACATACCCCCTCCTCAAAAAACAGACTGTAAGGCACACACAAAAATAAATGCTCCAAACTCAAGCAGGTGTGATGCTTGGTCATGAGTCTAGAGGTATCTTCTTCTTGGGAAGAAGTGGATCATGCTCAAAAAACATGTGCTTGTAATTGCTCTTCAGATCAAATGTGACGAGAACAAATCCAAAAGTATTAGGATGATCCTTGAACCTGTGATTTGAATCAGCTGAGGTAGGATCAAAATCATGAACATGCAGATAGTCTTTTGTCTTCTCCTTCGAATCATCATGGGTGAGATTATGCCAAAAAGAACCATCAAATAATAATTGCTTGAAATCCAAATCAGATTTAAGACTTGAAGAATAGTTTCTTGAGATCTCCTTTGAACCAGCAGGGGTGAGATCAAAACTATCATATGCATGAGAAATTATCCCAAGCGAATGGCAATGGTTTCTTGAGATCTCCTTTGAACCGTAAGAGGTGAGATCAAAACCAATGGATGCATGAGAAATTATCTCAAGCGGGTGGCAATGGCCATATTCTTGAATAACCTTATGAAAGCATGAATTAATGATCATATAGTAGTATAAAAGAGATGATTGCTTGAGAGGAGCGAATGCATTACCTCCAATAGCTGATTTTACCTCCGAAATAATCATGTGATCATGATGCAAACCTACAGACTCTGGTGCAAGAGAGGATTTAGGACCTTCTGCAATATGTAGAGTGTAAGCTGGCACAGAAAGAGAAGAAAGTTTGAGCATGAGTGGAGAATTTGCAAGTTCTTTGTCAACAACTTCAATATGAGATGATACTGGTTCATGATCAATGAGATCATCAAGGAGAGTGAATGCATCACTTTTCTTGCTTTCAAATGGGTTAGGACCAAGTCCTTCATTCTTTCTGCCAAATTTTTCATCCAGGTGAGCCCATAACTCTTTTGGAGTCCCAATATCAATAATGATTGGGAGCAATATGTAATCTGGAATTGTAAGCTTCATTCTTCCAATGTGCATGTCACCTTTATTCAACCAATCAATCTTCTCTTCAGAGGATTCGAACTCTCTTTCAAAATAACAATCAAAGAGATCATGACTCTTCAAATATGCTATTATTTTTTGTTTCTATTCATCATAGTTGAATAGAGAAAGAGGAGTGATTTATTCTAATTCTGGATACATTGAAGTTGTAGAAGACCTACAAAAGCAATAGAGAATACTACTGCAAAGATGCAGAAACTGTTGCGCTCGAAATCTTGGTAATAACCTGCAAAAAACTCTCAAGAATGGAGATAAACAATACTCTCAACATGCTCTGATACCATGTGAAAATCCTCACAGCAGATCTAAGAGATGATGTATACCTCACAAGAGTAATTATGATTAAGCAGGAAAATAGAAGAAGAGTGATCAATACAGTATAATGAGCAACATAATAGTATGGTACAGTAGAACTCGGATAGAAGCAATAATACTTCACACACACTAGTTAATTAATCACAATATGGACATATAAAATAGTACAATGGTAGAGAGGATTCGAATGCTTAAGGTGGCAATTCGAATTAGCCTCTCAGAGTGATCATAAGATCAATAGAGTGTCATCGGAGCACAACTAGGTGTCCTCATGATCATCGGAGCATAACTAGAATTCTTCATCATCATCAGTGGAGTCATCAATGCTCAAGTAACTATCAACCATCAGTCAAACTAACTCTGGTAGGTGTAACTGAGTGTAACTAACTGTAGCTGAGTGTAACTAAGTGTAACTGAGTGTAAACTGAAGACAACTGGACTGGTAGGTGAAGAAGGGCGAGTTGCTCCCTAAAATCAAGGAAGAAGGGTGCATTAAGCAACTGTAGCGATAAAACTGAATAGTGAGCTCCTGGGGGCTGGCTAACTGAGGGCTAGGTGCTGGACTGATGACTAGGATGCATGCAAACCCTAGAATGCATGCAAACCCTAAAAATGCATGCATGACTAAAAATGTAAATGATCAAAATATTGGTGGGACTAGGATGGAGTATAGGAATATCCTAACACCCCCCCTTAATCCATCCTGGGCCCTGGTAACTAAGACCAAAGGTCACCCAATACAATGAATAATAATAATCAATAAACCAAGGAAGTGGGAAAATTTCATGGGAAACATACCCCCTTCTAAAAAAACAGACTATAAGGCACACACAAAAATAAATGCTCCAAACTCAAGCAGGTGTGATGCTTGGTCATGAGTCTGGAGGTATCTTCTTCTTGGGAAGAAGTGGATCATGCTCAAAATACATGTGCTTGTAATTGCTCTTCAAATCGAATGTGATGAGAACAAATCCAAAAGTATTAGGATGATCCTTGAACCTGTGATTTGAATCAGCTGAGGTAGGATCAAAATCATGAACATGCAGATAGTGTTTTGTCTTCTCCTTCGAATCATCATGGGTGAGATTATTCCAAAAAGAACCATCAAATAATAATTGCTTGAAATCCAAATCAGATTTAAGACTTGAAGAATAGTTTCTTGAGATCTCCTTTGAACCAGCAGGGGTGAGATCAAAACTATCATATGCATGAGAAATTATCCCAAGCGAATGGCAATGGTTTCTTGAGATCTCCTTTGAACCATAAGAGGTGAAATCAAAACCAGTGGATGCATGAGAAATTATCTCAAGCGGGTGGCAATGGCCATATTCTTCAATAACCTTCTGAAAGCATGAACTAATGATCATATAGTAGTATAAAAGAGATGATTGCTTGAGAGGAGCGAATGCATTACCTCGAATAGCTGATTTTACCTCCGAAATAATCATGTGATCATGATGCAAACAAATAGACTCTGGTGCAAGAGAGGATTTAGGACCTTCTGCAATATCTAGAGTGTGAGCTGGCACAGAAAGAGAAGAAAGTTTGAGCATGAGTGGAGAATCTGCAAGTTCTTTGTCAACAACTTCAATATGAGATGATACTGGTTCATGATCAATGAGATCATCAAGGATAGCGAATGCATCACTTTGCTTGCTTTTGAATGGGTTAGGACCAAGTCCTTCATTCTTTCTGCCAAATTTTTCATCCAGGTGAGCCCATAACTCTTTTGGAGTCCCAATATCAATAATGATTGGGAGCAATATGTAATCTGGTATAGTAAGCTTCATTCTTCCAATGTGCATGTCACCTTTATTCAACCAATCAATCTTCTCTTCAAAGGATTCGAACTCTCTTTCAAAATAACAATCAAAGAGATCATGGCTCTTCAAATATGCTATTATTTTTGGTTTCCATTCATCATAGTTGAATAGAGAAAGAGGAGTGATTTCTTCTAATTCTGGATACGTTGAAGCTGTAGAAGACCTACAAAAGCAATAGAGAATACTGCCACAAAGATGTAGAAACTGCTGCACTCGAAATCTTGGTAATAACCTGCAAAAAACTCTCAAGAATGGAGATAAACAATACTCTCAACATGCTCTGATACCATGTGAAAATCCTCACAGCAGATCTAAGAGATGATGTATACCTCACAAGAGTAATTATGATTAAGCAGGAAAATAGAAGAAGAGTGATCAATACAATATAATGAGCAATAGAATAATATGGTACGGTAGAACTCGGATAGAAGCAATAATACTTCACACACACTAGTTAATTAATCACAATATGGACAAATAAAATAGTGCAATGGTAGAGAGGATTCGAATGCTTAAGGTGGAAATTCGAATTAGCCTCTCAGAGTGATCATAAGATCAATAGAGTGTCATCGGAGCAAAACTAGGTGTCCTCATGATCATCGGAGCACAACTAGAAGTCTTCATCATCATCAGTGGAGTCATCAATGCTCAAGTAACTTCCAACCATCAGTCAAACTAACTCTGGTAGGTGTAACTCAGTGTAACTGAGTGTAAACTGAAGACACCTGGACTGGTAGGTGAAGAAGGGCGAGTTGCTCCCTAAAATCAAGGAAGAATTACGCATTAAGAAACTGGAGGGATAAAACTGAATAGTGAGAAGCTCCTGGGGGCTAGCTAACTGAGGGCTAGGTGCTGGACTGATGACTGGGATGCATGCAAACAATAGAATGCATGCAAACCCTAAAAGTGCATGCATGACTGAAAATGTAAATGATCAAAATACTGGTGGGACTAGGATGGAGTATAGCAATATCCTAACATATAGATATATCATTATACGAAGCAAACCCGCTGGGGTACTGAACAAGCTCGCTGGCAGCGGGTCTATGCTAAGTGAAATCTTAAACAAGGAAGCTCAGTAAATGCAAGTAAACCCGTCGAGGTGCTGAATAGGCTCGCTGGAGGCAGGGATATGCTTGCATGTTACCAAGATAAACCCATTCAGGTACTAAACAGGCCCGCTGGTAGCGGGTCAATATCGGGTAAAATAGGTTTGGTTAATGCATTGCTATTCACATAACTCATAAAAAACCTGAGTATACAAACACATGTTTCGGCCAATTATGCATACTGTCATTAGATAATGGCTGTAAGTTGGACTTGGACCCTGTCATCTAATTCAAACAATACCTAGGATATGAATATCCTAGAAATGGGACCCATAATTATAGTGGATCTCACAATTTTTATGTTGAACCTTATCTATATTCTTTGGATGACAAGATCTTTACAATGAGTCATGGACGACTAGTTTTCCTATGGAATTTTTCGCATCTCTTACACTATTATTCTTCATATGGTCCTTTAAGCACTGTTGTATTCTTTTGATGAATGTACATATCTGAATCATCTACATGTATTAGTTAATATTTCATTTCCTTATGAAAATTATCACAATATTTTAAAAAATCTATCTGTGAGACTTTCAATTGAAAATTTTTAATTTGAATCATTTTCTTTTTGATGGCTTGAGGACACACCATATTTTTGGTTTGGGGGGGAGATTAGAATTGTTCTTACTCTTTGAATATTTATGAAAATTTTATTTATCTCTGATACAATGATAGGTGTTTTCAGGTTAATGCAAAAGTAGAAGAAAATTGATCTAATCAAGAACAAAAAGAGGAACGCAACTAAAAGATCTAGAAAAGAAAAGTTTACAGCATCTTTTGTGCACTAACAGCTTTAGAAATTCTCTACAAAATCGGATTTGATCAACATCAACAATAAGATCTTGTATAAATAAAATTATGCATGAAGGATTGAATGACGGGTTGAATGCCAATCCGAATGAGGCAAATAAACAACGTTCGGAATGGAGTGCTGAATGAAACCATATCCTATAACAGATTTATTTAATATGCCAAGATGTTCAAATTTACTTTTTATTGATAAGTTAATTGGTTAATTATGACAGGGATCAATCAAATGTCGATTTCACACATGGCTTCATTCTCGTATCCATCTCGCCTCCATTAAACGAATGGATTATGCATCATTGTGAATCATTGCATGACCATCATTCGGTCTTACTTATCCTGTTGTACAACTTGCCACCATATCAATCGAATCACGATCTCTCACGTGTAATCTGTTTTCATTACGTGAATTACATTCAACCTATCCAAAGCTCGGATTTGGACATGGTTGAATATTCTCTAAACCACACATATTCACTGGATTCATGCACCTCTACGCTGGCACTTAACTCAAAGATCTTTGAGTCAAAGATCTTTGAGTGACAAGTGAAATATTTTAAAGCATGCCAATCCCATGCCCACCTTCATTCAAACAATCAAACGAACCTTAGTTTAAACTGGTGATCACGTGAATTCCGCCTCAGTCTATTCGCTCTCCATCTGAGCCATGTCCTCTGCAAATTCTTGCACCTCTCATATCCATTTTGCATCCCCCGTTCTCTGTCAACAATGCCTATTCGTTATGAGCCTAGTAGCTACCAAGACCTCCTTTGCATTTCTGAGTTTAAAGCCTGCCGTGAAGTGTTTTTGCGAGCAGTTTGGGAACCATTTCTCCGCCTTCTCCATGGCCATGACCACGAGATTTCATTACTGTTTGCTAAACGTTTTCATGGCAAGACGACCAAGGTTGGCCATCTTGTTTTCTCCGTGATAGAAGAGTCAATAGCATTAGCTACCAAGCTCCCGAGGGAAGGTGCTCGATGGCACAAGCACCTCTTCCTTCCACGGAAGGATCATGAATTTTCCCTTAAGACCAATTTTCAACACATTGCTGGTATCAAAGGTTTTCACAGAGAATGGATCAAGCCGGAGTACTTAGATCCTTTGACCGTTATCATCCACTTAATCACTTGCGAGGGTAAGTTCACTGTCTTTAAAGCTTGCCATTTCAGATTGTTAGTGCATTTCGTCAACAAACAATTTCCCATTTTATTTTTTAAAGAGTTTGGAGAAGATGTCTAGCCAAGTTAGAACAAATACAGTTAACCCTTCTGGCAGCTTGTATCACCATTGTCTTATTAAGCTTTGATCATTCACCAGTTAGAAAAGAGAGGACAAACTTGGGATCATTTTGTTTTTAAGATACTAAACCCTCATTTATCTATTGTCAAGCCTTCCTCTTCTCAAGAACATCATCATACCCAAGTAGAACCAAACGCTAAATGTGTACGGTTTGATGAAAGTCCCTTAGGTGATGAGCACCTTGTACAGTCATCACCTTCTCCTGAACTTACCCTTGGTGACCCTACTTCGGAACCTCCACTCTTTTCAGAGCTCACTAAATCCAAGAGAACAAATTGTGATGAGTCTGTCATTCAGATTATCGTTCATCCCTCACGATCAAATGTCCAGTCAGACAACCATACCCTTGAATTAACCCTCCTCACATTGGCCAATGTATCTGCTCGAATGAGTAAAGCCTCTGTTGCTGGAAGTCTTCCTGCACACAACAAAGAAAAAATTCTTGAAGATCATATTGTGTGATGAACCTGCAATAATTAATTAATGCAAATACATGAGATATCATAAATAATAGAACTCAGAATCACTTTTATATTGATCACGGGCCACTTCGAGGGGGCAACCTCCTTTGAGCAAGCTTAATACAATTAACTTCATGGTGCCTTCAATGACCTCAACACACACTTATATACTAAGTCTATGCCCAATACTATGGGTCAAAACCATGGGACATATAATATTACGGGATGACTTACAAAGCATATGCATCCAATAATATGGGTCAATACTATGGGCTAATATAAACTATGGATCAACAAATACTACGGGACGAATTACAAAGCATATGTGTCTAACAACAATATACTAACATAGTAAAGAGAAGGGTTGACATGGGTTCCTAACATATTGTTGAGTATGGAACATTTTCAAAAGAATTGAGTCCCCCAAAGAGCCCTAAACATTATAAAGAACAGCTCGTTCTGACTCAGCAGGAGATGGATAAGTTGATCCAAGTAATAGCATGGTTGACTAACCAGAATCAAAGCTATGTGGAGACAATTTCTGAGCTTCATGAAGAAAACAAGGCACTGCCTACACAAGTAAAAGACATTGAATGCTTGGTTAATGCCAAAACAACATCCCATACTGCCCTGAGGATGAGATATAATTACTTAAAGGACCAATTCAAGAATCTTGAGGTCCACTCTATATCTTCATCATCTCAGTCGAAGGCTGTTGCTACCGCAACTCAGCCTTCTTCCTAATTTCTCTCTGTTTTTCTCAGTGGGACCTAGCATATCTCCGGTTTGGGGGAATGTTGGTGTCCATTTTGTCACTATTTTTTATCATCAAATCTACTCTGAATGGCATTAATTTCACTATTTTTGATATAATAAGTTATTCCTTCTACCATTCATCCCATCAAACAAACCAGGTATGCATGCATTTGTTTATCATGTGAATTTTGGTCAAATATTGTTATATCATGATTTATTAATGATTAAATTAACAATTCCAGACATGCATGGCATTTAGTTTTGATTTACAGGCTGCGATTTTTCAAACGAACATTCATTCAAACCGCGTGTTTATATTGCCAATATTCAGCCGCGTCCAGCCCGTCATTCAGCTCGCAAAATCCACAGTTGGCATGCTTCGGGCTATTAAATTCAAAAACGAATACATGGGTTTTGTTAGCCACATGATGGTTACGGTTGGTGAGCTCTCCTTCTGGAAGATTTGCCTTCCTTCCTTCCAAGCTTGACAACACACTATGCTTCCACGTCAACACTATACATGCCAATTCTCTCGTCTGTTCAGCCTGGAATCACACACACCCAACAACAATATAAATTGGATGAGATAATGAGTCTTTCTATTAATATGAACAAGAAGTACAATATACCACCTCCTGGAGGAAACTCATATGAACCAAGAACTAGGTCCCTCCACTTGTGCCTCCACCACCTCAATCCCCCATGCAGTGGAAAAATCATGAGTAAAGGAGCGAATACTTCACAAGATATGGAAGAGTTTGGTAGGTGAACATAAAAGGTTCACAACAACTAGGATCAATGGATGTAGACTAAAGCTATGGAAAACATCCAATTGAGTTTCGATGCTCTCTCCTTCCCCCCCTTCCATGTACCATAAGAGCTCAATATATAACCCTCCAAAGGAAACTGAAAGGTGGAATCGAGTCATTTCGAGATACATGGAGGGCCAAAGGTAACAATGGCCTCTTTTTGGAGTGAAAAATAGATTTTTTACTATCCTTTACCAAAAAGTCGATGTACGTGGGCTGTAGTGATGCAGCCTACATATACGCGAGGGCGAGGTCTACTGAAGTAGCTAGCGTACATGAGGAAAAATAGGGAAATAAGGGTTCAAGGAGAACCAAAAGTATGGTTTTGAGTCTATAAATAGGTAAGGAAAGCCAAAGAGTATAAATGCTCACAGGGTGGCAAAATACGGTGTAACAATTCTTGTTTTTTTCCATGTTGAGTTAGTTAATTTATTAATAATAATAATCTCTTAAACCATTGTCTTGGCACCTTGTGCCACAATAAAAACACAAATAATTATTACATATTTCCTGGTCTTAAAACGTCGAGGTATTAGATAAGGATCATTCTTAGGCACATGAATAGTTAATTTGATGGCATGTGTGAAGTAATCAAATATTTTAGTTGACATTTGAAACAACAAGAGAGTAAATAGGAAGTGTTGGAAGCTACAGTTAAGGAGTAGGGTGAGAATATTGACAAAATGATCACTAATACAGAGACACATTATCATATTATACTTGGGTTTGAACCCACTTTATACTTCACACATGGTTTTGATTCAATTGCAAGTTATCTTTTGGCATCTTCAAGTTCTAAGCAAATGGAGGAGACTTTGCAACAAACAACTATGTCATTGTCATTAAGAAGCCATCCTCTCAAGATGCACTTGGGAGAGAACAATACGTGGAAGAAGGCCATAATGGTCGTTGTTTCAACTAGATTTTCCTGTGTATGTTTGTTATATCTTTAATGTTTTTAGGATAGTTCATGAGACATTATAGACATAGGATTTGCAGATATGTAGTTTTTTGGATTCTTTTTGTACTAGATGTGGAAGAATATTTTGTGTATGCTCAATGTATAAGAGTAATTTTGAAGAAACAAAGATATGATTGTAAGTTTGGATTGTAAAATTGGTGTTTAAAATTTTAATTGGGTTCAACATGTTCTAATAATTTACTGCATCTTGATTTTGTAATGTTAACAATTTATATGTGCAATTGTATGAATCCAAAATTAATTTTCTAAGATTCTAGACTGCCCAAAAAAAGTTCTCTTTCCCTTTCTATTTTTTTCTTTTCTTTTCAGTCTTTAAATAGTGGGCATGATTGAGATCTTCCTTATATCTTTTTGAATGGATGCGCTCAACATTTATTTTATATTTAACTAATATAATTAGGGTTTATCACCTCCTTATAATTCTTTTTGGTACCACAACTTCTCTTTAAATTTAGATGTAATAATATTTTTAATATTATAACTATTCTATACAGTGATGTCTTCCTTATAATTCTTTTTGGTACCACAACTTCTCTTTAAATTTATATGTAATAATATTTTTAATATTATAACTATTCTATACAGTGATGTCTTCCTTGATTCCCCAATGCTTTAGCCAAGAATTGTCATTTTTAAGCCAACCTCGCTTGAGCCGCAATGGGTTTTCACTAGAGTTTTAAGAAATCATAGGAAGCATCTTGTCTCCCATGTTTCTTATCTTGTTTTCTACATTATGTACCTAGTCATAGCCACTCTCTCAACAGGCAAACAAATCACTTCTATGACGATAGGACATGGTGTATTTCCTTTAATTTAAGATGATCAATTATAAGAATCTTTTGGATTTTATCTATCCTTCCCCACAATTCGCTAAATATGGTGCATCCCTAAACTTCATGAACATATAAGAAAACATGAGTGACGAGAGCCTCATATAGGAGTTTATTCTTATCCCAAAGCCAAAGGTCCACTATTTACATCTATTTTCAAGTCCATAATAAGCTTTCTAAACTTCATTTCTAATTTTTGCAATGTTGTATTTGTAGTTAAGCTTGTGATGAACATCGATTCTATGATATTTGTATGAATTCAATTCCTCCAAGCTATTGTATTCGTACATAAAATTAGAATAAGTGATCTTCTCAGATTTGATTATCATAACCTTTGTTTTGTTAGTGTTAACAACCATACCTATACTAGAAAAAAATACTTGATAGTTTTTAAATGTTTGTTGAGATCATAGGGACTCCTTCCCATAGGAACAATATCATTAGTATAAAGAATAATGATCATGGCTATACCAACTAAAGTCATGACGACACAACTTGCTTCTTCCAAAGAACCCTTTAAGTTTTCAATGCATATACCAAAACAGGTAAGGGACAACATATAACCTTCTATGACTTCTATATTACACTTAATCTCTTTCCACCAATCATCAATGTTCCTATTTTTTGTAATTTAGTTGACAAAGCAACACAAAATATTGGTTTTATTATTGTGACATTCATTCAGAATGGTCCTAATTTTAGCAAGGTGATCCACAATGGAATGATGACTCCTAAAGGTAGGTTAGCCTTTAGCAATTTTTATGACTTCCTAGCAATATGTTAATCTTGAATTGAATTTGAATACCGATATATATATATATATAACAAAAAGTACATTAGTTAGGTGCTTATGCACACTATATAACACTATTATAATGGGTACCAGAAAAAAAAATGGTCACTAATAAGTTGGAAAAAGTTTGATCTATCACCAAGTATATATATATAACAAAAAGTACATTATTTAGGTTCTTTTCCACACTATATAACACTTCTATAATGGGTACTAGGATAAAAATGTCATAAAAAATGGGTCACTGATAAGTTGGAAAAAGTTTGGTTTATCACGAAGTCACAAATTAAAAGTCAACAAAAACCTCTGCTTTCCAAAAAATCCTTCCCACCATATTCCATACCACCATATTCCATATTCGACTTCATGATTGAGTTAAAAGCAAATTCCCACAAAAGATCCTAGCAATGTTCAAATATGAAATAATAAAAGAGTAAGGAACAATAGTTGGTGTATATCGAATATAATTCAAAAATCCCTAGTGGATTCTGAAGGTTACTATCCAAAAACCCTTTAATATGAAGAATACCTCATTCCTTATGCAAATAACCTCGAACAAAGTATGTGCTTGTACATTTATCTCCTGGTATATGTCAAAGAAGTTTAAAACATTGAAGAGATGAGACATTGGTTTTAGTTGTTGTTCCAATACTTGAAGGGAGATATCCCAAACATCTTGTTCACTTCTCATCCATTTAATAACAAATGTGGAGTCTTGAAGGAATTGTAACTATGTAACTTGTTTGCTGATAGCAAATTTTAAAAAGGGCCTCTAGAGAAAGAAGTTTCACTTGATTGCTTGAATATCTCCCCACATTGGCATGGAGTTCATAGTCATGATCACATTGTAAGTAGATAACCCCACCGATACCACATTTGGGGTCCATGACTTGACACACACCATTGACGTACCCACAAGAAATAGCTTTATCAAATATCAATTCACCAACCACTCTAGACATTTTAATAGTGTTCTTTGTGATGAAGTACAGAACCACAACACTAATTTGGGTTGAGACATGCACAATTAAGGGCGCTTGATTCTTAAATATAATAGAGTTACGTGTAATACAAATGCCCCAAATTGTGATAAAAGGCACATATCTAAATTTTTTGTATGATGATTTTTTGTACCAATTGTCCAACCCTTCCTGCACTGAAATGTGACTCCACACATTTTAGACACCCAACCAATTACAAATATCATTCCAAATATGACTTGAAAATGGAAAATAATAGAAATGTTGAGATTGATTCTGATGCATTCCTTAATAAGAGGAATATTTTGAGGCCATGTTTATTTTTCTTTTGAAGAAGGTCCCACGTGGGGACCTGATCCATCAAATTCAATGAAAAAAACTTTTGCTTTCTTTGGATCATGAATATGCCATATTTTAGACCACTAGTAGCATGGTTCACTCTCTTCATAGACCATAGCAGTAACATAGCCCTATTTAGTCATATAGTGACCTCCAACCCTATTCAAATGCTAGATACGTTCATCCCTTTCCTACTTTAGACGGATATGACCAATATGAAGAGCATGAATATAAGTTTTCTGTTAGTTTTTCATCATTTAATTCAATAGATCTAGAATCTTAACTAAACGAATAACATGTATAGAATATCAAGCATAAGAGACAAGAGACAAGCTACACAAAACATTTCACCGGGGGAAACCAAGAAGGTGAAAAACCCCGCAACTTACTCAAAGATAGAATAACCTTAAATACAAGGATCACCATGATCAAACCCAAGAGATCAATAACTTCAGCAGCATGCTCCTCCTCCACTTGTGCGCACTCCTCCTCTCTCTCACTAATGTGAAGTGAGTGAATAATAGAATGTGTAAAATGAGAGACACACTCTCTATTTATACACTAACTTGACTTGCCCTTTACTCAACTAGGTTGGCCCCAACTTAACCACTTAACATAATGTTGACTGGGCCGACCCCTCTAGGGTGGTCTAATAACCCTTTGACCCACATGACTCATACAGGGCTGACCCCATCAAGGTGGTCTAATAACACATCAAGTATAAGTTACGACACTTACAATATAACTGGCGACACTTGCAAGTACACATGACGACACTTCCAATCGGAGGAATAATACATCTCCGTTGGGGATACAATAAGATACATATGTAATACATACAATATACAAGTGAATATCTTCTAAAGTTACAAATACATCAACACTCCCTCTTAACTAGGAAGGTATTCTCTTGACACAGGTCATCAATACATATTGGTGCAAGTCTTCAATTCTGGAGTTGGATCATCATCACTGGATCACAGAGCATCATCATCATCACTGCTGCTGTACTCGACATCTCGATCATTGGGATATCTCTGAATTCTTCTCGCCATAGGAAGTTCTACAGAGCCAGCCCTTTTTCATGTTGGATGTAGGCCCACTACCTATAGGTCTTCATCAACACTAGCCATACTATGGAATCCTCAGGACTTATTTCATGCATCACAAAACCTCGAAAGAGTATCCTAGGATCCTTTATGTGCCTAAGCACGACTGACAAGATCTCCCAGGGCGCTATTACATGTGACCCCACCACAAAACCTCGAAAGAGTATCCCAGGACTGATTTCGAGCATACTGCTCAACATATCGGATCTCCCAGGGCGCTATTATATGTGGTCACCACAAAACCTCGAAAGAGAATCCCTGGACTGATTACGAGCATACTGCACAACCTATCGGATCTCCTAGGGCGATATTACATGTGGTCATGGAAAAACCTCGAAAGAGCATCCCAGGACTGATTACGAGCGTACTGCTCAACCTATCGGATCTCCCAGGGCGCTATTATATGCCATAGGACAAAACCTCGAAAGAGCATTTGCTAGATATCCCAGGGCGCTATTATAATTCATAGGAAAAACCTCAAAAGAGTATCTGAAAATCTCCCAGGGTGCTATTATATTTCCTCCCAAGCAAAACCTCGAAAGAGCATTTTCCAGATATCCCAGGGTGCTATTATATGCCATAGGAAAAACCTCGAAAGAGTATCTGCAAATCTCCCAGGGTGCTATTATATGCTTATCTACACAACCTGTCCACGACCACAGAGTATCAACCTGATACTCACCATACATCATCCTGATGTACATGCTCATCTTGATCATCATCATAGAATCGTCCTGATGCATATCATCTAGAGTATCATCCTGATACTCATCACACATGATCATCCTGATCATCGTCATTGCATCGTCTTGATGCATGTTACCCAGAGCATCATCCTGATACTCATCAAACATGATCATCCTGATCATTGTCACTACATCATCCTAATGCATGTCATCCAGAGCATCATCCTAATACTCATCACACATGATCATCCTAATCATCGTCACTGCACCGTCCTGATGCATGTCATCATACATGATCCAATTGATCATACAAAGCATCCACCTGATGCATATACATATAAATGATCCAAATGATCATACAAAGCATCCAGCTAATGCATATCCAAAGAAGGAACTGGAGCATCATCCTGATGCTCATCACACAACACTTACATCCACATCCATGGAAGGATCCTCCTATCACCATGCTTGGAATGGATCCTGCAAATGTGTCCCATCACTTCTTCCTCGAAGTGTCTTCAATATGAAGAACACCAAGCCTCTCTCTGAAGTATTCAAACTTCACTCTAGCTAGTGGTTTCATCAACACATCTGCAACCTACTCATCCGTCGCAACATACAAGAGCTTCACTGCTCCTCTTTGCACCATATCCCTGATATAGTGATATTTGATGTCGATGTGCTTTGACCTATCATGGAACACCGGGTTCTCAGACAACTTCACACAACTCTGGTTGTCACAAAATATACCAGCAGCATCCAACGGGAGATCAAATAACTCAGACAGTAGCTTCCTAAGCCATACTACCTCACAACTCGCTGAACAAGCCGCGACATACTCTGCTTCGGATGTACTCAGTGTTATGCAGGACTGCTTCTTGCTAAACCAAGAGATAACACCTGATCCCATACTGAAGCAGCACCCAGAAGTGCTTATTCCTATCTGCAGCACTTCCTGCCCAATCTGAATCAACATAACCCTCTAGGTTAAACTTTTGATTCACATCATACTTGAGCCCATAATCAACCGTACCCTTCAAGTACCTCAGAATATTATTTATAGCAATCAGGTGAACATGTCTAGGATCCATCAGGAACTGGATCAAGGTGTTCACCGCAAAGAAAATATTTGGTCTCTGGTTCGTCAAGTACATCAAGGACCCAATCATCTGACGATACACCATGACATCAACTGGCTCAGATGAAGCATCACATAGAAGCTTCAGGTTCTATGCCATAGGTGTGGCCATGGCCTTGCAGTCCATCATCGCGAACCGCTTCAAAATATCCACTGCATACTTCCCTTGTCCAAGGAAGATTACATCTACACTATGCCACACCTCCATGCCTAGAAAGTAGTGCATCATCCCCAATTCCTAGGAGCTTGCTTCAAGCCATACAAGGCTTTCTTCAATCTGCACACATATGACTCCCTGTCATGTGTCTCAAAACCGAGTGGCTACTCCACATGCACTTACTCTTTGACTACACCATTGAAGAAAGCTGTCTTGACATCCATCTGGTGTATCTTCCACTTCATCACTGCAGCTAGAGAAAGTACTGTTCTGATGGAAGTGTATCTGGCTACAAGAGCAAAAGTCTCTTCATAGTCTATTCCCTCTTTTGTGAAAATCCTCACAGCAAATCTAAGAGATGATGTATACCTCACAAGAGTAATTATGATTAAGCAGCAAAATAGAAGAAGAGTGGTCAATGCAGTATAATGGGCAACAGAATAATAATACAGTAGAACTCGGATAGAAGCAAAAATACTTCACACACACTAATTCATTAATCACAAATGGACAAATAAATAATACAATGCATGAGTAATTCGAATTAGCCTTCATGGAGTGATCAAAAGATCACTAGAGTGTCATTAGAGCACAACTGGTGTCATCGGAGCACAACTGAAAGTCTTCATCATCATCAGTGGAGTCATCAATGCTCAAGTAACTGTCAACCATCAGTTAAACTGAGTTTGGTAGGTCTAACTGAGTATAAACTGAATACAACTGGACTAGTAGGTGAAGAAGGGCGAGTTGCTTCCTAAAATCAAGGAAGAAGGGGGCATTAAGCAACTGGAGGGCAAAAACTGATCAATGAGAAGCTCTCGGGGGCCAGCTAACTGAGGGATAGGTGCTGGACTAATGACTGGAATGCATGCAAACCCTAAAAGTGCATGCATGACTGAAAATGTAAATGATCAAAATACTGGTGGGACTAGTGTTAGCACTCGGATTTTCCTTGGGCTGTATCAAAGAAACCCGAGGTAACCTATTTCAAACCAATCTTTAGACTGAAAGTTGGCCTCCTTCAGCCAGAGAGGGCTCTCTCGGCAAATCTGCCATCCAATGTCACCACGACAGCAGTTCGACAATGAAACTCAAGGGCCAATTTGTAAAATAAATAAAAACTTAAGGATTTTTAATGAGGTGGCTAGATCAACATGAACAGGATACCATTGGGCAATGGAGTCGAGAAAACAGAAAAATATGGACCAACAGTTAAACAAATATTTTCATACAAAGGCAAGATAGATGTCTTATTACAGTCAATAAGATTTTTGCAGGTGATAGGGAAAGAAATGAAGACAGTCCATTAACAACGGGCATCAATTTTTAGATGAATCCACTGCTAATTTTAGAGAAATAAATGAATGCTCAGAAGCGAATAAATTGAGGCATAGAAACATGAATCTCAATCTATTATGAACGTTCATCCAAGCATAGAAGAAAACGACATAATGAAAGGAATAACCCAGAAAGTAAACTTGCACAAGTAGAGAAAGGAAATGGTACAGACTGCAATTTTTAAACAACACATGAATCTTTGAAGAAAAATCTATTCAATTCTGAGATCTTTATTAACTTCTGAAGCCCTTCAAAACACCCGAAATGGGTCTCTCCTTACAGAAAATCCAACCCCTTTACATTGCAAAAATGCAAAATTTATACAAAATTCTTCCCTATGAGCAAACCCTAACTGTATTTTTTCTAAAAATAAACTACCGATACTAAAATAATAATTAAATAACTAATCACTACTTTACAAAATTAGTTTTTAAACAGTAAATGACGGAAAATCTGGAGTATTGTTCACTTCGAGCTGCCAGCTGCCTCTATTTTTTCACTTCTTCCACCGGTATTTAATATTCTGCCACTTGTTGATATTCTGCCTGGAATTTCTGGGCTTTCGAGGTATTCTATTCCTTTACTCCCTTACTCTCGTCCACTTCATCTTTGACCATTAGATGATAAAAAATGGCAAACACAACAATTTCTTCCACATAAGTACTAAGAAGCACCGAATCCAATAAACAAATGGATCCCAAATCATCACACTCAAGATCATTTTCTGCAAGAATCTCTGATATATGGTTCCTATTGTCCTAAAACTGGATAACTTTCAAATCTTTTTCAAACTAACTCTTCCAGCTGACAAGGTGTGCATCGTCTTCTCGGGGTTTACATGTTCTTTTGATTTTGTTTCAACACTGCTGTTCTGTTGCAATATCCAAGCTCATGTAAATAAACACAAATGTTTCTGCCAAAGATGAAATTAATTCAAAAAATCCAGCTGTAAAAGTCTGAGAATTTTCTGGCAAATTTGAGAAAGTGTAATGCTTCATCACAATACCACAGAACAGTATCGAAACAATCCCAGAGAGACCAAGGCTTTCAGCTAACATGTATGATAAATAAGGAAAGAGCACAAATAAGCAGCACTCCAGATTCTGAAGATTGTCAATCCCAAGTCCCGTATACTTGAAGAGTAAAGCAGAACTCAACGCCACTGCAGCTCCTGTGGACATGGAACCAAAGAAAGTTTCAATAAACCTCCACAATGCAATAAAAAAGCTCTGATTGGTTGCTGGATGCTGACGGACTGATAACATTGTCCTAAATCTGGATGGAGCGAGTCCCCTCAGTCCGCATTCGAGAGGGATTTCACCCAAATGGCAATATTCCACGTGCTGTGTCGAGACCTCTCAATAAAGCCCGCTTTTACAACCTCTTAAAGAACATAATCCAGAAAGCCTGCGTCGTCAAAACTTTTAACGGGCTTGGGAATGTCTCGACCATCAACGGTAATTTCACGTCTGTGACGATATTCCCTGATCTCATCTTCAGTCATGGAAGCGATGCCCGGTGTCTCCACATAGAAATTCTTCTCAAAGGGTGTCAGGTTCTGGAAATCTTGCTTCGGCAGAGAGATACCTAAAATGGGTGCCATGGAAAAATACCCCAATGTTGGGAACAATCACTGAATGTAACGTTTGAATACAGGCTATATGGCCATCATATCGTGGGAAAAGAAACCATCTCGTCGATCCTCTGCTACAGAGAATAGCAACAACATCAGCCCTGGATGCCAATCTCGTCGAAGCCTCCATGAAGAGTTTGACTGCTGTATGGCCATTTGGCATGCGTGAATTTGCATTCCGTGTTCTCCAACCTCCATCAAATATCTCCCACACCAGAACCAAAACTTTTTCTCATCTCATTCAACGTTAGGGTTTGGTGCTCCGTTTCAAGTGATAAGACGCCAAAAGAAGAGACTACCTACCCTTTTATACTCCCGCCAATGGTTGGTATCGCGCGAGGGTTGAGTGGTTTTCAATACCATGTTTCACATACGCGGACGTATAAAAAATTAACACGTTGAATAGTGGTTTTCTCACCGCGCCAGCTTCATTTCCTATCCATCGAGCATGTTGCAAATGCGGTGTCATGTGGACCGTTGATCCATTTTGAAATTTCTCCATTTGATCTCATTACGTGTCAGCATGGGAATCACGGATTTGAAAACACAGCCTGTCATTATTTAGTGAGTGAATGATATCATGGTCAAATATATGTTGGATTGTCTCGACGAAGCTAACAAAAATTGGTGGAGGATTTGCAAATTTTTCTTCCTTTGATTGCAATAATACACACAATCGCAACGACCTCTCTTCTACATAGCTTTTACACTTCGAAGAAAAACCTGGGCGCGCCAAATACATTTTATGCATGTCTTCAGTCCCGACCTTTATCCCACATGTAATAAAGATAAATTCTTCTTTTCCTTTATATATCCCATTGCTTCACATATACACTAGGTAACAAGAGAGAGAGAGAGGGAGAATCTCGTTCATAGCACTTGAAATGTGGAGGTTATGTTGGTCCTTAGCTCGGCTCTAGTCATTTGACAAGCCCTCGGTGCTGAGCATTGTATATTTTGTTCCAATTTTTATTCGAAGCTTTGACCCAATATAGAGAATACAACAAACCCTCTTTCTTAGTGATTTTTGGCCTTAGGTTTTTCATGAAAACATAAAGCTTTTCCTTCTTTTGTATGCCCGAGGACAAAGATATTTTTCTTGACCAAGTTTGAAACCTCCCTTATGCAAACTGATCTATTTTTGCACCATCAATGTCGTCAGAAGATAATTCATCAAGAATTTTATTGAGTGTCAACAACTGGCTCCTACTGGGGATGCTGTCCTCCCGGCGAGGCAGCAAAGAACACCGTAGACCATGTGCCTGACCTGGGCGGCTCCCAACCTTGACAACTGCAACCTGTAACCTGTATCCTGTATCCTGTAAACCAGTCCTCCATCCAAAACTGTAACCGAAAACCATTTAACTGATCCTTCATCCAAAAAATGAAGCTGAAAACCGATAACTGCTGAAAACCGAAAACATACACGCTGGAGCTATACTGGAAACAACGCTGTACATACTGAAAAAAAAATGTTTGCTGGGAAAACTTATTCCTCCTACCTACCCTACTCTGTTGAAACGTGACTGCCAAATCAAATGACACAAAAGTGCCAATGAAGCCAATCTAATAACTGACCATCTGCTCGACTATGGCTTGCATTCCTTTTGAGTGAGTAAAGAAAACATAAAACAAACCACTCCAAACATTCTCTGATAATGAGTTCATGTCCCACAAATGTTAGAAAATTCATTTTCTCCTTAGACTGTAGTAAATTAGCATAAGGATCTTCAACAGTTGGAAATATTATCATGTCTTGAGATTCAGCAAGAATGTGAATCTCTCTTTCAAGTTGATCTACAAGACTATTCAACTGTGGATTGATGAAAGTGCATAGGGGGGCATGATATTCTAATACCTGAGTGTTGACTGCATCCTCCTCAAGCATGAGCGGCTCTGTTTCCCTTTTTGGTATGCTATCTATCCCATTTTTATACTTATCCACATCATTATCCAAAACATCTTCAAACAACAAACATCCTTCAAGATCATTAATCATGTCAACCCTATCTTCTTGATGGAAATAAATGGTGTCTAACAGCTGATCCCCTGGCGGAGAATCATCATCATAAATGGGTTCCTTCAAAGGATCGTCATAACTGTCAATGTTTAAATTTAGATTTACATGCTTGAAAATGGAAGAAGTCTTACTTACATACCCTGGACTGTGTGAACAATGCAGATCTGACATTACAGGAGCTGTAATATGACCTTTCAGGAGTTGATCTATTTCATCTTCAGATAGAGGAGAAATTTTGGAAATATTATGGAGGCGCCTACCTTTCTTGTTTAAGGAAAAATCAGCAGCATCATTTGAGGCCTGTTCTGTTTCTTGTATTCCAAGAGAAGTACTGATGTATTGTTCTTTAAGTGAATCAAATAAGACAGAGTCCTCTAGACCCACAGCTTCTGAAATAATATGACATGGAGAGAAGTTTATCTGACCCTCTTCTGAATTAGAAGACCACTGACAAGACTGAAGAAAATTCTTATCCAGCTCGGGAGAAAAGATACAAAAGCCATCACCAATTTCATTCGAAAATTCAGAATTTAAAACTTGACCTTCTTCATCAAAAACAGCAGAACCATCGTTGAATTCTTCAATGACATCAAGTGCAACAGACTCTTCTTGATACAAAATTTCTGAATGTGAAATATAGACCTGGTTTTCTGTTTGGTACTTATCTTCCATATGGAAAAACTCTGCTTCTTGAGAATGATGACAGACTTGTTCTTCTTCTTCTTTAATTCCACTTTCAAAAAAGTTTATGGAATTCTCCATCATAGATTTCTGTTTTTGATTAGAAGCCTTAATTTTTTGTTTTATCAATTCGAACGAAGCATAACAGAGGGGTAGACAGTCACTTTCAGCATGTTGATTTTCAGATGTTTGATCATGGATAGTGATCAAATTTTCTTCACTAACTGCCCTGGGACTTATAAAGTTTTCAGCCGGTGCCATACCCAAACAATCTTCCTCATACTCATCAAATTTAGGTGGACTGAAATTTTCTTTAAAACCCTCACTGACAGAAATTTTAGCAGGCTGATTGTAATTGACATAAAACAAGTCAGATTTATCTTCTTCTGGCATATCATCAAGCTGATCATCTCTTTGTTTGTTACGGG
The DNA here is from genome assembly GCA_027924585.1 of Larix kaempferi. Lineage (NCBI taxonomy): Eukaryota > Viridiplantae > Streptophyta > Pinopsida > Pinales > Pinaceae > Larix > Larix kaempferi. The sequence goes on along the minus strand of BSBM01000338.1, from coordinate 19,297,683 downwards.
AACCACTAGAATGCCAAGCCATTTCTCCTTGTCTATGCTTCTCTTCGAACCCACCTTCTTCTTCAATCCTCTCATCATTTTCTTTGCTCGACAATTTCCTGGACATTCTAATATTATCGTCAACTTCTAAAGCCTCAACGAACATATGTTGTAAACTGGAGGGATTTCTTTCCAAGAGAAGAAAAGAGAAATCAGATTGAAAAATAGATACATAATGTAACTTGGCAGCATTCTCTAAGGGCTGAATTTCTTTCGGCATATCATAATAGGCGCTGGCGAACCTCCTGTTAAAACTGGATAAGGCTTCCCCTTCCTGCATTCTCATAGAGTAAAATTCTGAAAGGACTAGGTCCCATGACCTCCTCTTACCCCAAAACTTCAAAAAGACATCCGAAAACCCCTGCCATGTGTCTATAGACTCTGGCTGTAAATGACGAAACCACTTCTTCACATCTCCCTGGAAAGTTTGAGCAAAAATCCTCATACAAACATCATCCTGATCCACTTCAAACAGATCCAGAAAATTTTCAAAACCTTGAAGATGTTTCTCAGCAGTAAGGCCTTCGATTTCTCCATCAAATTTAGGAAGGTATTTATGGTATTTAGGAGGATAATCATGGAGAACATGAGGTAGGTGAAGTGGCCGGTATCGATTTTGGATATTGGAAGAAACTGAACTATGTAGAGAGGATGTATTATCAGCTTTGGTATCATGAGGTTCATAAGGCTGATCTTTACTGTCATGTGGTTCTAGTAAAAGATCTTTATCAAAATCATATGTACAGAATGAAGACACATTTTCAGTTTCTAAAGAAGGGTATACAGGAGTAAACCTATGGTCTTTTTTCGAATATAGTAAACAATGAGAAATTCTTTTGCCAAGCTTTGGAAAAGACAGGAAAAGATTTACAAGAAAGGATAAGATGTCTTGGAGAAAACTGAAACTTGAGTACCTTGTTTTTTCATCATGCCTTTCCATGTCTTCACAATGAGCTCATTTCCCAGCGGAGTCTGTCGGTTCTCTTTAAAAGCTTGATTCTGGATCATGCCGCCAATGGAGTCACTGAAATTTGGATTCTTGAAGATGGAGTCGCCAGGTGAAAGATGTACAACCTTACTGATGTTTGACCGTTGTTCACCATCAACAATCAAAACTGAAAACTTTGTCGTTCATACCCAGGGAAAATGAAACCCTCATTCCCCGGCAACGGCGCCAAAATGTTAGCACTCGGATTTTCCTTGGGCTGTATCAAAGAAACCCCGAGGTAACCTATTTCAAACCAATCTTTAGACTGAAAGTTGGCCTTCTTCAGCCAGAGAGGGCATCAATTTTTAGATGAATCCACTGCTAATTTTAGAGAAATAAATGAATGCTCAGAAGCGAATAAATTGAGGCATAAAAACATGAATCTCAATCTATATGAACGTCCATCTAAGCATAGAAGAAAATGACATAATGAAAGACATAACGCAGAAATTAAACTTGCACAGGTAGGGAAAGGGAAAGGGTACAGACTGCAATTTTTAAACAGCACATGAATCTTTGAAGAAAAATCTGTTCAATTCTGAGGTCTTTATTAACTTCTGAAGCCCTTCAAAACACCCAGAATGGGTTTCTCCTTACTGAAAATCCAACCCCTTACATGTTGTAAAATGTATACTTTATACAAAAAATGCTCTCCGAGCAAACCCTAACTGCTTTGTTTTAAAGATAACTTTCTTTTAAATAAATTCTTTAAAACTTGAAACTAATCTTTAAACAAAGTTTTACAATAATAATAGACAAGCAAGACTCTTATCATCAAAATCGAGAATGGCTGCAAAGAACTTCCGGCTGTTGAAAAAACTTCGGAATTTTTTCAATTCTGTTTATCTTTTGACTGCTAGGTGTTTTGCCACCTCATCTTTGACCTGCAGGTGGCTTTTTGCCTTCATCCATGTACACTATAACTTTGCATTTGTGAAACTGAATAACACTCTCAAAATCTAGACATCTCACATCAGTTTCCCCAAAAATATTCACAAAACCATAATCTCTGTAATTATACTTCTTATGAAGACTATTCTACCCTGAAACAAATTTTAAATCGGCATCAGCTGACTTCGATGACAGTGAATTATTCCGAAGGTTTGTATCGTCACCACCACCACCTGACCATTCGCCAATGCTGTCTTCTGGCTCTAGCACAAATTCTTTTTCAAATGATGATGTCCCATTTTTATCATAAATCGTTATGGCCTTTTTCTTCATGTTTGCCATTGGTTTGCGTGCTTCACCTGACCATTCGCCAATGCTGTTTTCTGGAGATTGATTTGGCTGTTGAATGAAAAATGCCCTTAGGTTTTCTCTTGAGAAAAACACGATATACCTTTGGAGTGGTAGGTGCTTCTTCATTATCGCTGGGCAATGATACTTTGGAGCTATCCTTCCTTGTATCGTATCTATGTGAATGCATGCAGATTTTTGACCTTTGAGTGACAAGCTTCAGCCAATAGACATCTGAAGCATTACCAAAAGAATTCCAAATGAATTTATTACAGGTTGAGGTGTTGTAATTATTATCTTCTGCTGAGCAGGTTGCCCAAAGGTGCTCTTCCCAAAGCTGGAGTTGATACGCTACTAAACCATCAGAAGTAGCTAATGAAGTGCTGAAAAGATACACATTTCATGTCCAATCCTGTAACTTAGCTTCGAATGGCCAAAACTTCTAAACTTCAACGACCTCTGAGAATTTTTGAAAACTCTTCGTGTCTTCTCAAGCTTCAGACTCAAGTTTCATATTACAAATTGCCCAACGGAGGAACCCTGTAACATTCCTACGACTATTTGCTTCACTGGCATTCAGCAACTCCAGAAATTTGATGGAATACAGTCAGAAAACGATGTTAGCATGCCTCCTATAACTGGATAACGAGCAGCTCTGTTGGTACTATCGGTCGCTCCAGGAGAATACCCTATTTTGTCCAAAATTTCACGGCTGTAGCTCACAAAAAATACCTATGCTATGTCTTTTAGGGTTTTTCTCCTTCGTTGCAAATGGGAATGTTTACAAATGCGACCATCAATATGTCGAGCTATACAATCCTCTGTGAATACAACTTTTGCAAATGATAGCTGACGTTTGTCTTGTGCGCAGGTGTGATGACGGCACACGATGACTTTCATCTTTAGAGTTCTTTGTTTAGAAATATGATGAACATGAAAAATCCAGAAAACCATGCAGAAAACGTTACACATTCTCCAGTTCGTTGCAAAGATCTCTCTCATTTGGATGAAGAGTGTTAGGGTTTTGGTGCTCCGTTTAAAATGATAAGATGCCAAAAGAGGAGACTACCTACCCTTTATATACTCCCGCCAATGGTTTATATTGCTGAAGACGGTTTCGCATGGCCGATAGAGTAGTTTGCAATACCGCTTTCCCAAATGCGGATGTATCAAGAGTGAGCACGTGTTATGGTGGTTTTTGTTCCGCGACCGCCCCATCTACTATCTCCCGAGCAACTAGGTGACGCGATGACCGTCGATTTTATTTGCTACTAGATCGTGCTGCACTTGTGATTGGAATGGAGCCACTTCATTCGCCTCACCAACTCCATCGTGTCACCTTAATGCTGCTTGATGTTGACTTGTTATTAAGTGTTGAATATCATTTACATTTTCCATAGGCAAACGAAAAATTAATACTCACACTTCTTATATATCATATTAATTATATCATAACTCGAGATAAACGATGGAGAGTCCTTAGGCATTGGCGTTTGGATGATAAAGAATGCATGGAGCTCCTTTGCTTCGGCTCTTGGTCCCTTGACAGGCCAGGCAAGCCCTCGGTGCTGGGTGTTTCACCTTTTATTTCAAAAAACATTAAATCCTTTCTTTAAAAAACTTTAATTAATATTCAAACTTTGGATTTATTAAAAAACCCTTTGTTCCATAAACTTTCAACTATTGGCTTTATTATGAATTTGACCCTTCACTTAGTCTATTAAAAGTTGAAAGCCTTTTCCTCATAAAATTTAGGCCTTGACTAAATCAAAGCTTTTTCTTCATGGCCCCTCGAAAAGACTTAGTTCACCAATACTTAGGACCATCTTTCTTTTGCGATCATGGTGTTTGCAACTGAGGAGAAATTTTCTTTTTCTCGACTAGGCTTTGAAACTCCCGTTATGGGAAAAATATCTTAATTTTGCTCAACCAGTGTTGCCAGAAGATGATTAATGCCGTCAGAAGACATTTAAACACAAAATTTATTGAGTGTCAACAACTAGGATGGAGTATTTGAATATCCTAACACCCCCCCTTAATCCATCCTGGGCCCTGGTAACTAAGACCAAAGGTCACCTAATACAACGAATAATAACAGTCAATAAGCCAAGGAAGTGGGGAAAATTTCATGGGAAAAATACCCCCCCTCAAAACAGACTGTAAGGCACACATAAAAAAATAAATTCTCCAAACTCAAGCAGGTGTGATGCTTGGTCATATGTCTGGAGGTATCTTCTTATTGGGAAGAAGTGGATCATGCTCAAAAGGCATGTGCTTGTACTTTCTCTTCAGTTTGAATGTGATGAGAACAAATCCAAAAGTATGAGAATGATCCTTGAACATGTGATCCGAATCAGCTGAGGTAGGATTAAATTTTTGAATGTGCATATAGTCTTTTGTCTTCTCCTTTGAACCACCTGTTGGTTGTGGAGCCAGATCTTCTAGTCTCATAGATGATATTGTATCAGCCGTGTTTGTACCCCAGTTTTATATGATATGTAGGTGGACTGTACACTCACCCCAGCGGGGGGGCATCTCCCTCGAGAAATGGGGGTTCGGGGGCAACGCCCCCGAAGAACGTTTTGGGGGCTGTTTTCGCCAGCTATTTTGCGGGCCCATGGTTTTGGGTATCCTGTGGTATTTTCCTATTGTATTTCCCTTATAAAATAAAGACATTGTAATACAGCTAGGGTAGATGATGTATTAGGTTTTATGCATTGTAAAGATCTCTGAGATCGGGAGAGAGACTGTGAAACAGAGAAGAGGAAGTGCAGCGGTTGTGCTGCAGGTTGTATCCCTTCACCTTGCTGGACGGTAATAATAATAAGGACTGGAAAATTCAGTGTGGACGTAGCCCAAGTTGGGTGAACCATGATATATCTGTGTCTCTCTTGTAATGTGTATGTGTGATTATATTTGCATTTCTATTTATTGTTATTGCTCTGCGATCCTGTTTTCTAACAATTGGTATCAGAGCCAAAGGTCTATCTGGAAGTTAAACCCGCAGGAAGCTAGGGTTTCTGGTTCGAGTGGGAGCAATGGCAGAAGAAGGGAAGTTTAAGGTCGAGAAGTTTAACGACCAAAACTTCGGGTTATGGAAGATGCAAATGGAGGACTATCTGTACCAGAAGGATCTATTCCTACCGTTGGGAGGGAAAGCAAAGCAGCCGATGGCTATGAAGGACGAAGAATGGGAGGTTCTTGACAGAAAGGCTCTGGGAACAATATGGTTGAGCCTGGCTTCGTCGGTGGCTTTCAATATCTCAAAAGAAACGACAACACAGGGTTTGATGAGCGCATTGGGTAAGCTGTATGAAAAACCCTCGTCCTCCAACAAGGTATTTCTAATGAAGCGTTTATTTAATATGAAGATGTCTGAAGGTGGATCTATTACTGATCATTTAAATGAGTTTAATACGGTTACAAATCAGCTAAGTTCTGTAAGTGTGAACTTTGATGATGAGGTTAGGGCTCTTCTAATCTTGTGTTCATTGCCAGAAAGCTGGAATAGCTTGGTCATGGCTATAAGTAACTCTGTCTCTGGTTCAAACACCTTGAAATTTGATGATGTTATTGGTGTTATTCTTAGCGAGGAAATGTGAAGAAAAAGCACAGGTGAGACATCAGGTAATGCGTTTACCATGGAGAGCAGGGGAAGACAAAAGGAGAGAGGAAAGAGCCAAGGTAATCGTGGAAATTCTAAAATGGGCAGATCCAAGTCCAGACTGGGAAAGATAGAGTGCTAGAACTATGGAAAGAAAGGACATCTAAAGAAAGACTGCAAATCTCTAAAGAAGAAAGGAGATGCACAGAAGGAAACTACCCAGGAAGCAAATGTAGCAGGTGATGTGTTACAAGATGCTTTGATTCTTGAATTAGATAATACTAGTAATTATTGGGTAGTAGATTCAGGAGCTTCATGTCATGCTACACCCCATAGGAAATACTTTCATGAGTATGTTCCTGGCGACTTTGGACATGTTTTATTGGGTGATGATGAGCCATGTAAAATTGTTGGAATCGGTAAGGTATGGATAAAACTTAAGAATGGAACTGATTTGTTGTTGAAAGAAGTTAGGCATATTCCTGCTATGAAAAGAAATCTGATCTCAACAGGGCAGTTGGGAGATAGCGACTGTCTATCTACATTTGGAGAAAAGTGGTGGAAGATCACTAAAGGATCAATGGTGATAGCAAAAGGAGACAGAGTAGGTACGTTGTATTTATGTCCTCATAATACTGACCATTCTATCTCTTTAGCTTCCACAGGAACAGATACAGCGTTGTGGCATCATAGGCTTGGCCACATGAGTGAGAAGGGGATGCAGATTCTCCACTCAAGGAAGTTGCTGCCGGATTTGAAGCAGGTAAGTTTGGAATTCTATGAAAACTGTGTTTATGGAAAACAGAAGAGAGTCAAATTTCTTAGGGTTGGGAAACAGAAGAAGAATGAAAAATTAGAGCTTGTGCATACAGATGTATGGGGACCGGCTCAAGTACAATCTCTTAGTGGCTCTCATTATTATGTTACATTTATTGATGATGCAACTAGAAAAACTTGGGTTTATTGCATTAGACAGAAATCTGATGTGTTTGCTACTTTTAAGAAGTGGAAAGCATTGGTTGAGAATGAGACACGAAAAAGATTGAAGTGTCTTAGATCTGATAATGGAGGTGAGTACTGCGGCAAGGAGTTTGATAGTTACTGTTCATACCATGGGATTCGTAGAGAGAAGATAGTCCTAGGAACACCACTGGAAAATGGTGTGTCAAAAAGGATGAACAGAACGATCATGGAGCATGCAAGGTGTATGAGACTGCATGCAGGGTTGCCCTTACAGTTTTGGGCGGATGTTGTAAATACTGCTGTTTATTTAATAAACAGAGGACCTTCAAGTGCTTTGGATGGTGGTATTCCAGAGGAAGACAGATAAAAAGGTAAACTACTCATTTCTGAGAACGTTTGGTTGTGAAGCATTTGTCCATATTGATAAAGAAAATATAACAAAGCTTGAAGCTAAATCCAAGAAATGTACCTTTATTGGATATGGGGTTGATGAATTTGGTTATCACTTATGGGATTATAAAAATAACAAAATCATCAGGAGTAGAGATGTGATATTCAATGAAAAGGTCATGTATAAAGATCAGCTGCAGGGAAAGAAATAGGAAAAGGAAAACACAAAGTACATAGTGCTTGATGAAATTAAAGAAAATAAAGTTTCGAAGGTGCCAGAAAATCAAGAGCAGCAGCAAGTACCTGAAATTCCTACAACTGTAAGAAGATCTACCAGGTTAAGTAGACTCCCTCAACGATACTCTCCTTCAATGTATTATTTATTGATGACTGATTCTGGTGAACCAAAATGTTATGAAGAAGCAATGCAGGTGGAAACTAGAAAGAAGTGGGAGCAAGGCATGAATGAGGAGATGGACTCATTAGTAGGAAACAAGACTTGGGATTTGGTTTAGTTTCCTGCTGGTAAAAGAGCATTGCAAAACAAATGGATTTACAGGTTGAAGGAAGAAGAAGGAGGTAAGAAGCGGTACAAGGCCAGACTTGTTGTAAAGTGGTTTGCACAGAAGAAAGGTATAGATTTTGATGAAATATTTTCTCCTATTGTTAAGATGACTTCAATTAGGACTATCTTAAGTCTAGTGGCGGTAGAAGATTTGCATCTTGAACAGTTAGATGTAAAAATAGCCTTCCTCCATGGGGATTTGGATGAAGAAATATATATGCAGCAGCCACAAGGGTATGAGGTCAAAGGTAAGGAGGATCTGGTATGCAGGTTGAAAAAGAGCTTGTATGGCTTGAAGCAAGCTCCAAGGCAGTGGTATCTAAAGTTTGACAGGTTTACGATAGAACAAGGTTATAGTAGATGTCATTCTGACCACTGTGTTTATTTCAAGAAGCTAGACAATGGAAGATATATTATCTTGTTATTATATGTGGATGACATGCTTGTTGCAGGGTCTGACATGCAAGATATAAATGTACTCAAAAGGAAACTAGCTAATTCATTTGCGATGAAGGATTTGGGTGCTGCAAAGCAAATCCTTGGTATGAGAATAACGAGAGACAGGAAAAATCGCAAATTGACATAGTCTCAAAGTGAGTACATACAAAAGGTGTTGGAGAGGTTCAGAATGCAGAATGCAAAACCTGTAAGTACACCTTTGGCTAGCCATTTCAATCTAAGTAAGGAAATATGTCCCAAGACACAAGAAGAGACAGATTACATGTCCAAGATTCCCTATCAATCAACAGTTGGCAGCTTGATGTATGCCATGGTGTGCACAAGACCAGATATTGCACATGCAGTGGGAGTTGTGAGCAGATATATGAACAATCCAGGTAAAGAACATTGGAAGGAAGTACAGTGGATTCTCAGGTATTTGAGAGGTACTACCACTGAGGCATTATGTTTTGGAGGTTCAGACACTGTTCTACAAGGATATGTTGATGCAGATATGGCAGGTGACAAGGATAGCAGGAGGAGCACCACAGGGTATGTGTTTACTGTAAGTGGAATAGCAGTAAGCTGGATTTCGAAACTACAGAAGGTTGTTGAACTTTCAACAACAGAAGCAGAGTATGTTGCCATTACAGAGGCTAGTAAAGAGATGATTTGGTTGCAGAGGTTTATGGAGGAAGTGGGTGAGAAGCAGAAGGATAGCAGATTGTATAGTGACAGCCAGAGTGCCATTCACCTTGCAAAGAACTCAGCATTCCATTCTAGGACTAAACATATACAACTCAAGTACCATTTCATACGCTCTGTTCTGGAAGATGAACTGTTAAAGCTGGAAAAGATACATACTAGCCAGAATCCTACAGACGTGTTCACAAAGGTAGTGACCAGAGAGAAACTGAGCTCGTGCTCGGTTTCAGTTGGCCTACTAGCATGAAGGTGAAGAGGAGAAATTTTCCAAGTGGGAGATTGTTGGTTGTGGAGCCAGATCTTCTAGTCTCATAGATGATATTGTATTAGCCGTGTTTGTACCCCAGTTTTATATGATATGTAGGTGGACTGTACACTCACCCCATCGGGGGGGTCTGGGGGGGCATCGCCCCCCCACGGGGTTCTAGGAGGGACCATCCCCCTTGGCTGGGGGGTCCGGGGGCAGCACCCTCGAGAAATGGGGATTCGGGGGCAACGCCCCCGAAGAAATTTTTTGGGGCTGTTTTCGCCAACTGTTTTGCGGGCCCATGGTTTTGGGTATCCCGTGGTATTTTCCCATTGCATTTCCCTTATAAAATAAAGACATTGTAATACGGCTAGGGTAGATGATGTATTAGGTTTTATGCATTGTAAAGATCTTTGAGATCAAGAGAGAGACTGTGAAATAGAGAAGAGGAAGTGCAGCGGTTGTGCTGCAGGTTGTATCCCTTCACCTTGTTGGACGGTAATAATAATAAGGACTAGCAAATTCAGTGTGGACGTAGCCCAAGTTGGGTGAACCACGATATATCTGTGTCTCTCTTGTAATGTGTATGTGTGATTATATTTGCATTTCTGTTTATTGTTATTGCTCTGCGATCCTGTTTTCTAACACCACCATGGGTGAGATTATGCCAAAAAGAACTATTACATGTTTGCTTGAAGTCAAATCAGATTTAAGATTTAAAAAACAGTTTCTTGAGATCTCCTTTGAACCAGCAGGGGTGAGATCAAAACCATCATATGTATGAGAAATTATCCCAAGTAGTGATTGCTTAGAATCCAAATTAGATCCAAGACTTGAATCATGGTTTCTTGAGATCTCCTTTGAACCATTAGAGGTGAGATCTGTTGATGTATATGTAACTTTGGAATGTATTTCATCTATGTATTTCATATATATTTATTGTACCCTTATTAGAGATGTGTTATTCCTCTATAAGGAAATGTCGTCATGTGGATTGACAAATGTCGCAAGTGTGTGTACTTGCCGATGGGTTATTAGACCACCATGTGTGCGATCGGCCCTGAAATATATATTATATTATGGATGTATCTAGATAGACAAGTCGGCCCCATAGTGTAACTGGGAAAATAGGTTAAGTATAAATAGAGATCGGGAGATCTCTATTTGGATCATTTGGAAAGTCACACTTCTCTCACTCAGAAAGTGGCACTCTAGTGAGAAGGAGGATCATCTGCTACTAGTAGACTATCTCAGTGTATTTTGGTTGTACTTTGGTTGAGCCATTGCTCTCTCTATCTCTGAGGAAGTTGTGGGGTTTTTCACCTTAGGGTTTTCTCCACGGAAACTCTGTGTCTCTTGTCTCTCATGCTTTTGATTCTTGTGATGCTTGTCATGCTTATTGTGATTGCTATGCATTGATATACTGTATATGTTATTCTCTCAGTGAAGATCCTAGAGTATTGTGAATTAATGCTCAAAATTTAACATGGTATCAAAGCTAACCTGAGAAGAAGACATTTTGCAGTGATGAAAACTTGAGTTTCTTGTTTATTGGGTTTCTCTCCACAGATTTTGGAAAAGTAGTATAGTAGATTGACTCTACTCATACAGGCGAATCCATCTGTCCAATCAGAATTCAATTCTAAGCATTTTCACATTTGTCCCTAAAAACTAGGGTTTCCACAAAAATAGGAATTTCTGGAATCTGAAGACATAGCTAGAAGCTCCTTGCAAAAATCGAAGTTTAGAACTTTGGATCGAGATTTTTGGCTGGGTAGATCCCCAGGAAACTCAAACCCTAATTCAGGGCTCTCCCAAGTGAACCCGGGAGGACAAAAAGGCAAATCTGAAGGGTAAAACTTTGCTAATCTCAAATTCTGAATGCACCAGGCTGATCAGCTCATCAAGGCGCATCTTTCTATTCTTTTAGAAAGTTGAAATTCAAATTTTGAATTTTTAGGGTTTTTCTGACAAACCCTAATCCGGGACCAGATCCAGTTTTCAGCATTTCAAGTGGTAAGACCTAAATCTTTTCTATTTCCATTTGAAGTACTCTTTAAGATGTCTCACCACACCAAGCTTGAGGATAAGCTTGAAGGGGCTGATAACTTCCGAGCTTGGAAGTATAGGATTGGGTTAATCCTGGAAGAGAATGACTTGGACTCATATATAAAAGAAGACATCCCTATCCCAGAGGATGAAGAGGCCAAGGTATTGCATAAGAAGAACTTGGTCAAGGCAAAGAGAATCCTTGCTGATTCTATTAAAGACCATCTCATACCCCATGTGTCTTCTCTAAAGACACCCAAGGAGATGTTTGACTCTCTAACCAAGCTATTTGAAGGGAAGAACATAAATCGGAAGATGACTCTGCGGAATCAATTGAAAGGGGTCAAGATGTTGAATGGATAAACCATTCAATCTTACTTCTCCAAGGTTTCTCAAATCAAGGAGCAACTTGAAGCTGTGGATGAAGTAGTGGAGAATGGTGAAGTTGTTATGACCACCCTGAATGGCCTACCTAGGTCATGGGAATCCTTTATTCAAGGAATTTGTACAAGGAAGAAGTTGATCTCCTTCAACAGATTACAGGAAGAATGTTCTCAAGAAGAAGCTAGACTTGTAGCTCATGAGGAAAAGATGGGAGGTGAAGATCAAGCTCTCGCAGCTCACACCAAAAGAAGCAAGCCCAAGAAGGAGCACTCTCGTTACAAGAGATCCTATCAAAAGAATAAGAAGGATCTAATATGCTTCACATGCAATGAGAAGGGTCACTTTGCCTCAGGTTGTCCCAAGAACAAAAGGGATAATAACAACAACTCCAGCAAGAAGAAGAAGGGCAGCAAGAGAAATTTCCATGCTCGTGCTGCCGAGGATGATGAACCACCCAAGAAGAAGGCTAGGGCAGAAAGTGATGATAGTAATGATGACTCATCAAGTGAAGAAGAGTATGTTCTGATCTTTGCTCTCATAGGCACTATCTCCCATGGTTTTAATGATTGGTTAATTGACAGTGAGGCTTCCAAACACATGACTAGGTTTAAGGAATCTTTTGTGAACCTATCTGAACATGAATCACCCCATAAGGTGAAACTTGGGGATGATTATCAATACCCAATCAAAGGAAGTGGTGAAGCCTCCTACAACCTAGATTCTGGAAAATCATTGAAGATGAAAGAAGTCCTTTATGTACTTGGGCTCAAGAAGAACTTACTCTCCATCTCTGCATTGGATACAAAAGGTATGAGGGTTGCATTTGTGGAAGGCTAAGTCCTAATGTGGCCAAAGGGAAATACCATAGATGATGCAGTAGTGATTGGAGAGCAAGAGGGAGGTTTGTATAAATTGAAGGGACAACCTGAACATGCCATGGTGCATGAATCCATGGAGCCAAGTGAACTTTGGCATAGAAAACTTGCTCATATGCACTATAGGGCACTTCCAATTGCAAGCAAGGCTGTAGAGGGTCTTCCTGAAATCAAGACCAAACATGAAGGTGTTTGCAAAGGATGTGCAAAAGGTAAGAACATTAAGAAGGCTTTCCCAAGCAATGAAAGCAAGGCAAAGGATATCCTAGAAATCATCCACTCAGATGTATGTGGTCCTATGTCATCTAGTTCTCTTAGTGGGTATGTTTACTATGTCTCATTTATTGATGACTTCACTAGGAAGACTTGGGTATACTTCTTGAAGAACAAAGATAAGGTGTTTGATAAGTTCAAGGAATTCAAAACCTTGATGGAGAATCAAACTGACAAGAAGATCAAAACATTTAGATCCGACAATGGTGGAGAATTCACCTCAGGTGACTTCAAGAAGCTTTGTAGTGATTCAGGGATTAAGAGGGAGTTGACTGCTCCCTATAATCCTCAACAGAATGGAGTTGCAGAAAGGAAGAACAGAACAATCATGGAAGCAGCAAGGGCAATGCTATGCATCTATGGGCAGAAGTAGCTAGAACAACTGTATATGTGCAGAACAGAACACCCCACAAGATATAGGACAACAATACACCAGAAGAGGTCTTTTCTGGTAAGAAACCTGAAGTTAGCCATCCCAGAATACTTGGTTGTCCAGTATGCACTCATGTCCCAAAGGAAAAGAGGACTAAACTAGATCCTTCAGGAAAGAAGGGTATCTTTGTGGGTTACAGTGAAAGCTTGAAGGATTACAGAATATACTTTCCAGGGTTCAAGAAGATTGATTTCAGCAAGGATGAATATAAGTTCAAGGATAGGTAATCCAGGAAGCAAAGATCAAGAGGGAGCACACTCCAACAGCTCCTGCAAGGATGCATATTTTCAGAGGGAGTTGACCATCTTCCTACATTCCACAACAGAAAGGTGTAGAAGAAGCTACTTCAGTAGCTCCTGCCAAGAAGCAAAGACTCAGAGGGAGTCCACCCAACAAACAAACAAAGATAAGTATTTCAATTATCATTTCTTGCCTATTTTGTTTGTTTAATATTATGCTTATGTTCCTAGACTTAGGAGATGTATTGTGCATATTAGAATGATTGCATTAATGAATAGTATACTACTAATATGCATGTGATGGGTAAGTGGCCTATGGAACTGTACAACATTCTAGTGCTACTTATCTAGAATGAAACCTCTTTGCTGACATGTTGGGAGTAGTGCAAACTCTTAACAATGTTTTGGTAGAGACTAGAAGGCATCTAGAAAGTTGTGGAACATGGATAAATGTTGTATTGAAGCATTGGCTAAGATAATTGCATGACTGCATGACATATTTCTTTATGTGTAAAGAATTTGTTCTGAAAATTATGAGATGTTTCTAATCATGCAATTTAACTTGTTTTGTAGGAAAGACTGTATATCTTCACCTACAAAAGGACTACAACATTTGTTCTAGCAACAAAGATATCTATTGAAGATATTGAAGTTCCCAGGATCTGGGATGAAGAAATGGAATGCCATGATCCGTCGATCATGAAGAAGATGTTTGGGATGCATTCCCAAGACCTGATAGGGAGTCACATGTGTGTAGATTGAAGAAAGCCTTGTATGGCTTGTAGCAAGCTCCCAGAACCTGGTATGGTAGGATGGACAATTTCCTATCTAGTTTGGGCTTTACCAAGAGTAAAGCGGATTCCAACCTCTACTACAAGGTTGAGGAAGGGAATCCTGTGATTCTACTCCTATATGTGGATGACTTATTTGTAACAGGAGATGACAGACTGATTGCAGATACTAAGAGGAATCTTGCTGCCGAGTTCGATATGAAAGATTTGGGAATGATGCATTATTTCCTAGGTATGGAGGTGTGGTAGAGTGTAGGTGGGATCTTCCTTGGTCAAGGAAAGTACACAGTAGATATCCTGAAGAGATTCGGGATGATGGATTGCAAGGCCATGGCCACACCTATGGCATCGAATCTGAAGCTTCTATGTGATGCTTCATCTGAGCCGGTTGATGTCTCTATGTATCATCAGATGATTGGGTCCTTGATGTACTTGACGAACACGAGACCAGATATTTGCTTTGCAGTGAACACATTGAGTCAGTTCCTGAAAGATCCGAGGAGTGTTCATCTGGTTGCTGTAAAGCATATTCTGAGGTACCTGAAGGGTATAGTTGACTATGGGATCAAGTATGATGCGAATCAAAAGTTTAACCTGCAGGGTTATGTTGATTCAGATTGGGCAGGTAGTGCTGCAAATAGGTAGAGCACATCTGGGTGCTGCTTCAGTATGGGATCTGGTGTGATCTCTTGGTTTAACAGGAAGCAGTCCTGCATAGCACTAAGTAAATCCGAAGCAGAGTATGTTGTAGCTTGTTCAGCTAGTTGTGAGGCAGTATGGCTCCGGAAGCTACTGTCTAAGTTATTTGATCTCCCGTTGGATGCTACTGGTATATTCTGCGACAACACTTCGAGGAAGAAGTGATGGACACATTTGCTGAAGCCATTCCAAGCATGTTGGAAGGAGGATCCTTCACATGGCTGTGGATGTAAGCATTGGATGATGAGTATCAGGATGGTGCTCCAGCTACTGCTCTGTATATGCATCATGTTGGATGCTGGATATGATCGGTTGGATCATTTGTATGTATTTGTATATTCATCATGTTGGATGCTTGGACCATGTATCTGTATATGTATCAGGTGGATACATTGTATGATCAGGTAGATCATGTATGTGGATATGTATAATGTATTTGTATTTGTATCAAGTGGATACAATGTATGATCAGGTGGATCATGTATGATGATATGTATCAGGTAGATACTTGGTGTGCATCAGGTGGATGCATTGTATGATCAGGTTGATCATGATGACGAGCTTCAGGATGTTGCTCCAGATGACATGCAGCAGGATGTTGCAGTGATGATGATCAGGATGATCATGTGTACATTAGGATGATGTATGGTGAGTATCAGGTTGATACTCTATGGCCGTGGATCAGGTTGTGCAGATGAGCATATAATTTGGCCCTGGGAGATTTGCAAATAGTCTTTCGAGGTTTTTCCTATGGCATATAATTTGTCCTTGGGATATCTAGCAAATGCTCTTTTGAGGTTTTTCTCTGGGAGGACATATAATTTGGCCCTGGGAGATCTGCAGATAGTCTTTTGAGTTTTTGCATATGGCATATAATCTGGCCCTGGGATATCTGGTAGATGCTCTTTCGAGGTTTTGTCCTATGGCATATAATATGTCCCTGGGAGATCCAATAGGTTGAGTTGTGTGCTCGTAATAAGTCTTGGGATGCTCTTGCGAGGTTTTTCCATGACCACATATAATCTGTCCCTGGGAGATCCTATAGGGAGAGCTGTGTGCTCGTAACAGCCTGGGATGCTCTTGCGAGGTTTTGTGGTGACCACATATAATCTATCCCTGGTAGATCCTATAGGTAGAGCTGTGTGCTCATAACATCATGGGATGCTCTTGCGTGGTTTTGTGGTGAGGTCACATATAATATGGCCCTGGGAGATCCTATAGGTAGAGCCATGTACTCCTAATAGCCTGGGATGCTCTTTCGAGGTTTTGTGATGCACGTAATAAGTCTTGAGGATTCCATAGTATGGCCAGTGATGACGAAGACCTGTAGGTGGTGGGCCTACATCCAGTATGAAAAAGGACTGGCTCTGTAGAACTTCCTATGACGAGTAGAGTCAGAGATTGGTTGAGATAGCAGCAGCAGTGACGATGATGATGATGATGATCCCAAGAAGAAGACTTGTCTAGCAAATCTGTGTCAAGAAATACCTTCCTAGTTAAGAGGGAGTGTTGATGTATATGTAACTTCGGAATGTATTTCATCTATGTATTTCATATATATTTATTGTACCCTTATTAGAGATGTGTTATTCCTCTATAAGGAAGTATCGTCATGTGGATTGACAAGTGTCGCAAGTGTGTGTACTTGCTAATGGGTTATTAGACCACCATGTGTGGGGTCAGCCCTGAAATATATATTATATTATGGATGTATCTAGATAGACAAGTCAGCCCCATAGTGTAACTGGGAAAACAGGTTAAGTATAAATAGAGATCGGGAGATCTCTATTTGGATCATTCGGAAAGTCACACTTCTCTCACTCAGAAAGTGGTGCTCTAGTGAGGAGGAGGATCATCTGCTACTAGGAGACTATATTAGTGTATTTTGGTTGTACTTTGGTTAAGCCATTGCTCTCTCTATCTTTGAGGAAGTTGTGGAGTTTTTCACCTTAGGGTTTTCCCCATGGAAACTCTGTGTCTCTTGTCTCTCATGCTTTTGATTCTTGTGATGCTTGTCATGCTTATTGTGATTGCTATGCATTGATATACTATATATGTTATTCTCTCAGTGAAGATCCTAGAGTATTGTGAATTAATGCTCAAAATTTAATAAGATCAAAACTAGTAATTCCATGAGAAATTATCCCAAGCGAATGGCAGTGGCCATAATATTCAATAACCTTCTGAAAGCATGAATTAATGATCATATAGTAGTAAGTAAGAGGTGAGTAATCAAAGAGAGCGAATGCATTACCTCCAATGGCTGAATTTACCTTCGAAACATTCATAAGATCATGAGCAAACCAACAGACTTTGGTGCAAGAGAGGATTTAGGACCTTCTACAATATCTAGAGTGTGAGCTGGCACAAAAAGAGAAGAAAGTTGGAGCATGAGTGTAGAATCTGCAAGTTCTTTGTGGACAAATTCAATATGAGATGATACTGGTTCATGATCTGAGAGACCATCAAGGAGGGTGAATGCATCACTTTGCTTGCTCTTGAAGGGGTTTGGACCAATCCCTTCATTCTGTCTGCCAAATATTTCATCCAGGTAGGCCCATAGCTCTTTTGGAGATTCAACATCATCAATGAATTGATGTACCAAGCATCAAGACATAGCAAGCATCATGGTTCCCATGGCTCTGTCACCATTATTTAACCAGTCAATCTTTTCTTTAGAGGATTCAAACTCTCTCTCAAAACAATAATCAAAGAGACCATTTCTCTTCAAATGTACTATCATCTTTGGTTTCCATTCATCATAGTTGAATGGAGAAAGAGGATCATAGTTGAATGGCGGAGGATAGATTTCTTCTGAATACATGGAAGCTATAGAAGACCTGCAAAAACAATAGAGAATATCTTCAACTGCTACTGCTGCAAAGATGCAGAAACTGTTGCAACTACTGCACTTAAAATATTGGTAATAACCTGCAAAACACTCTCAATAATGGAGATAAACAATACTCTCAACATGCTCTAATACCATGTGAAAATACTCATAGCAGATCTAAGAGATGATGTATACCTCACAAGAGTAATTATGATTAAGTAGCAAAATAGAAGAAGAGTGGTCAATGCAGTATAAAGAGCAACAGAATAATAATAAAATAGAACTCGGATAGAAGCAAAAATACTTCACACACACTAATTCATTAATCACAAATGGACAAATAAATAATACAATGCATGAGGAATTCAAATGCCTAAGGTGGCAATTCGAATTAGCCTTCATGGAGTGATCAAAAGATCACTGGAGTGTCATCGGAGCACAACTGGAAGTCTTCATCATCATCAGTGGAGTCATCAATGCTCAAGTAACTGTCAACCATCAGTCAAACTGAGTTTGGTAGGTGTAACTGAGTATAAACTAAAGACAACTGGACTGGTAGGTGAAGAAGGGCGAGTTGCTTCCTAAAATCAAGGAAGAAGGGCGCATTAAGCAACTGGAGGGAAAAAACTGATCAATGAGAAGCTCTCGAGGGATGGCTAACTGAAGGCTAGGTGCTGGATTGATGACTGGAATGCATGCAAACCCTAAATGATGCATGCAAACCCTAAAAGTGCATCCATGATTGAAAATGTAAATGATCAAAATACTAGTGGGACTAGGATGGAGTATAGGAATATCCTAACATCTTTCTGGGAGAAGCCACGAGCTACAAACGTCGCCTTGTATTTCTCTATGCTGCCATTTGTAGCATGCTTGATCTTATAGATCCACTTGGAAGTCACCATAGACTTCCCTTTTAGTCTTGGGACCACATCCCAAACATCAATCTTCATGATCAACTGATATTCCTCGACCATGGCATCCTTTCATTACTACATCCCAGATCCCGGGAACTTTAGTTTCTTCAATATCTTGAATAGATAGTTTTCTCGAACTTTGTTGTTGGAACAAATGATGTTGTCCTCCTTTTGTAGGTGATTATACATGCTCTTTCCTACAAGTCAAATTCAATTGCATGATTAGAAACTTCTCATATATTTCAGAACAAATTCTTACTCATAAAGACATATGTCATACAGTCATGCAATTATCTTAGCCAATGCTTCAATATAACATTTATCCATATTCCGTAACTTTCTAGATGCCTTCCATCTCTACCAAAACATTGTTAAGAGTGTGCACAACTCCCAACATGTTAGCAAAGAGGTTTCATTCTAGATAAGTAGCAATGGAATGTTGTACAGTACCATAGGCCACTTACCCATTACTATATTAGTAGTATCTTGTTCATTTAATGCAACTTTTCTAATATGCATAATATACATCCTAAATCTAGGAACATAAGTATGTGCATGAATGAACAACATCATTTGAGTAATCATATATATAATAAATGACAATTCAAATACTTATCTTTGTTTAGTTGTTGGGTGGACTCCCTCTTGATCTTTGCTTCCTTGATTATCTGTCTTTGAACTTATATCCATCCTGGACCACTATGCATGATTAAGTGTGCACTAGTGTCATCATTGTGTCATACTCAAGATCTCATACATAATCATACATTCATTAGTATAATCTCAATACTATCAAAACATTATGATTCTAAATAATCTTATGTATGGTCATGATCATTTCATACATAGGTAATAAGCATTATTATTCAAGGTTTTAGGGAAGACTTCTTTTACTCATGCTTAAACCCTTGATTACTTAAACTTCTAACTTTCATTATCATTCATACAAAAGTAAATATCCTAACACAAGGTAGGATTCTAACTTGATATAGGAAAAACATACCTGGTTATCATGTTTGCTAGTTATGTCTAACATACCCACATAATGTCTTCTTATTATTTTCAATGACTTGTGCTAGTAACCTGCATATCTCATAAGTTAACCATTGTAGAACCAAATCATACATACCTCGTAAGTAGAGATTCTATGTGATCCATGAATATGGACGAGTCTTTGTCTTCATGTCACCATGGTCATATGTTCTTGATCTAGAACTTTCTTGATGTACCTTTCATGTTAGCGGACAACATCATCCTCATACAACACCACAGTTCATTAGTACAATCATAAGTGTCATAATCCTAATCAATGAATATCTTCTAATATTCATATGCATTCATACTTTTACTAAGGTGATACGACAAGTCAAGATTGTATTAAACTCAATAATATGAAGACAAACATATCATAAACTTAATCATGAACAAATTTCAAAACATACTTGTATCTCCTCAAGTCATACCTGTCAAGATTGCTTGTAGCATTTTTATGTAAGGCCTTAGCCTCATCTCCCTCTGGAACTGGAACTTCTTCTCTTATGCAGGTGTCCAATTCATTCTCTTCTAGGATTAACCCAATCCACTTTGATTTGCTGAAACTGGATCTTGAGTTGGATTAGGGTTTGTCAGAGAAACCCTAAAAACTAAAAATTTGAATTTCAAACTTCTGAATGTATGGAAAGATGCACCTTGTTGAGTTGATCAAGCTAATATACTTCAGTTTTGAAAACTGCAAAATTTTACCCCTCAAAATTGCCTTTGAAGCTTCCGGATCTTCTGGACAGGATCCTGAACTAGGTTTTGATAAATCCCTGTCTTCTGACCATTCCAAAGGTTTGATCTTGTGTTCTAAACTTTGATTTTTCTGAGGAGCTTCCAGCCGTGGTCACAAATTTAAAAAATTCCAACTTTTGCAGAAGCCCTAATTTTCCACCTTTCCGATCAAAATCCTGAACTAGGGTTTGATCAAGCTCGGCCTTCTGCCCAACCAAAAAATTTAGTCTTGGTCTCTAAATTTTGATTTTGATGAGGATCATTCAGTTGTGGTCTCCGATTCATAAAATTTCAACTTTCTACGAAGCCCTAAATTCTCGCAGCAGTGACAAGCCAAGAATGAAGGTGCTTAGAATCCAATTCTGTTTTGAAATACATATGCACCTGATTGTTTCTAGTGCATCTCTAAAATTATGAATCCACAAGGTCTGAAACTTTGGCCTCTGGTATCCTGACCTATCATATTTCCAACACCATAGGTCTGAAATCAATTGGATTCTATGAGAGAGAGTTATGCCAAGTGTCGCAACATGACCTGTTTATGGGATAAAAGAGGAGAGTGAACTTGTATGGTGTGCCACATGTCACCGGTTCAACTTCCACCTCTGAAAAAATTTCCTGAGAAGCAACAGTCTATTCTCTTACTGTCACTTTTTACAGAATTTCATTTGGAGCTTCCTGGCCCAAGTTGTGACCTTTTTTCCTAGGTCACCTGTTTATGACTGAGATCTGGAAGAGGCAGAAACCCTAACTTGTACAGATCATAAATCACAAAGTACAATGAATCCGATGTTTTGCTTCAGACACAAGGTACATGGGGATGTTATCTACGACTTGTAAAATTTTTTGAACCTGAACCTTCGCCAAAATGGATTTATAGTGAAAGTTACAGGATGACTTGTTTTTGCTATATCAAGCCCTAGCTTCCAATTTGTCGCAAGTGCAACAAGTCTCATAAATGCCATACCATGCCTTCCTTCAAGCAAGCTTTCATACCATGTTATTTTTTCATCATTTAATTCAATAGATATAGAATCTTAACTGAACGAATAACATGAATAGCATATCAAGCATAAGAGACAAGAGACAAGAGATGCAAAACATTTCACTGGGGAAAACCGAGAAGGTGAAAAACCCCGCAACTTCCTCAGAGATAGAATAAGCATCAATACAAGGATCACCATGATCAAACCCAACAGATATATAAATTCAGAAGCATGCTCCTCCTCCACCTGTGCACACTCCTCCTCTCTCTCACTAATGCGAAGTGAGTGAATAATAGAATGTGTAAAATGAGAGAGACACACCCTCTATTTATACACTAACTTGACTTGCCCTTTACTCAACTAGGTCGGCCCCAACTTAACCACTTAACATAATGCTGACTGGGATGACCCCTCTAGGGTGGTATAATAAACCTTTGACCCACATGACTCATATAAGGCCGACCCCATCAAGGTTGTCTAATAACCCATCAAGGTTGTCTAATAACCCATCAAGTATAAGTTATGACACTTACAATATAACTTGCGACACTTGCAAGTACACACGACAACACTTCCAATCGGAGGAATAATACATCTCCGTTGGGGATACAATAAGGTACAAATGTAATACATACAATATACAAGTGAATATCTTCTGAAGTTACAAATACATCAACATTTTCCAAATTACCACAAATTCACCTCCAGTATCTACTTGTTGTGTCGTCTTCCAACCCTGTTTCCATATATCAGACTAATCCTCATCGACTACCTAATTTAGAGTAAAAATGCCCCCAAGATCTAATAATTTGTATCGCATCCTCGGGAATAAAAATAAAATCATCACTTCCCATAATGGTGTCTTCCCGGAATCAATATTTATATCCTCCACCTAATTTCTAAGCTAGGATTACCAATATTTAGGTAATATGACTCCATCGCTTTCCATTAATTTTAACTATTAACTTAGTTTTCATTTGGAATTTATAATCCAATAGAAAATAGACAAAGGCGCCATATATTTATGTGTAATTAGTCTTTTCCATTGACCTTCTTTTATTATCAGATTCTGAAGACTTTTGTAGCAAGAGCACATTTGAAATGGAATTTTGTTTCAGTCCCCAACCCCCTTCGTGTTTGGGCTTTGAAGTGATCTTCCATCTAGAGAAATGTAATCCGACCTTGTCCTTGTTACCACAACATACAAATTCAAAGCACGGTCTTCTAATATTCCCCTAAACACCTTTGGGGAT